>QEWY01001293.1:900584-1500584 GCA_006503575.1 Baylisascaris schroederi
AAGCTTATGAGCGATCGGTTCATATGCAAATGTTTGAAGTTTTCTTTTTTTTTCAGAGAATATTTTCTAGTTATACCGCATCGAAAAACTTTCCTTTATATTGCGATCGGCGAGCGTGCATTCGACGTGATAGTAAATTTTCTTCCCTAAAAGAAAAGTACTATTAAGAATCACCGAACTCGTTTGAGCATTGATATTGCCAAAAACGTGATGATTGTTCAAATTGTAAACTAGTTTGGTTATTCGATCAGGGACCTAGATGAAATTTGACTAGGAAATGTAACACATAATTTGGCTGCATAGGAAAAATCGTTTAATTCCTGCAGCGTTGATATTATGCTACGAATCCTTCAGCTTTTATTTTTGTTAAGAGTGGATTTGGATAAGTGGGGGAAATTACGCTTCCTATTGATGCTTCCTGCCTCCTGGAGTTTGCGAGCGATTGCGGCGAAATAATCGCGAGTGTAGAAGAGGACAACTGAGTGGGTAGCTTCCTCCATAATCCTTCGCGGTTGCGCGCGTTCCACCACTACCGTTGATCATCGTACTATGATGTAAAAGTTTGTCAGTGATATTTATTTATTTATCTTTTTTCTTACAGATGCCGTGTTCGCTTCTTTGCCAAGGACGACAAGAGGCTTGCCATTAGTGCTTGGTGCGAGTCCAGATGGGCAAATGATCGTGTACTGTAATGGCAATTCTGTGTTCATCCGTAATATTCGGGTATGTACTCATGCTGATCTGTGGTACCGAATACCTGGTTGCCTTACTGCAGCGTATGTTTGAAAGCGGCACTTCATTTTTGTATTTTCAAATCAAATCAGTACAAAATCTTTATTAGCTAACAGGAAGAGTCGTACAGATTTTGGAATAATTCACAGAACTGCTCAAGCTATTAATTCGTTCTGAGTAAGTTTCAGGATACTAGAGATTGTGATATCTACACGGAACACTCAGCGTTGTCCACAGTAGCGAAATTTTCACCGTCGGGTTTCTATGTGGCATCGGGGGATAACTCGGGGAAAATTCGTATTTGGGATGTGACTCAACCGACTCATATACTCAAGGCCGAGTATGCGGTAATTTCGGGCCCAATTCGAGATATCGCTTGGTCGGAAGATAGCAAACGAGTTGCCGTCGTTGGTGAAGGTCGTGAGCGGTGGGTTTTCTTCCTTTTTTCTTCAGTCTTCTTTCCCATATTGAGTTCTCATCGAGATTGCACTTTTTTCGATCCACACGAATTTCTGTCTGCATTCATATATGCCGCTTGTGATTGAGAAATGTGTACCAGTTGATAAATCTGATCTGTTGCGTCGTTTTTTCATGTTTTATAAACAGTATTGCCTACGTTGGATTGCACGAACAAGTGTGTTTACAGCTACATGAACCAGCACATGTCTTGTTGCGCACTTATTTGCATTTACGTAATGGAGTCGATTGCACATGCACATAATTCATTCGTTCATGTGCATAATGTCTACAATGATCGGCTGAGGTACTGTTGCGGTTGAGAGGGATGAAGCTGGCATAACGAACTCCGAGACCGAAAAGTCACTAAACTATAAGTTGTTATCGCATGATACAGACATGCAGAAGAACGGAATTACAAAAATGTGTTCTCTCGCATTTCGGCAGATGTATATGTCATTATTATCAGGATAATATATATGATTCTACAGTTTACTGATTCAAAAAAAAAGAAAAAAATCACAATCTATACAGTGTTTCACCGCGCTTACTATAGGATGTTGTTTACAAGATTTAGGTTTTAAGCTGAGGACAGTGTTTTAAGGACAACGAATCGCGACAGCGTTCTTGAAGCCAGGTAGCTCCTGTTAGCCGTACTTTGCATAGGTATGCGAAGATCTCCAAATGCATATCATAAAAGAATCTGAAGACTAAATGTTCAGCTTTGGCCATGTGTTCCTGTTCGACACGGGCACTTCAAATGGCAATCTGTCAGGACAGAGTCGGTCAATGTCGAGTATTGACTTTCGACCTGCACGACCCTATCGTCTTGTAAGCGCTTCGGAAGACAACACAATCGCACTATTCGAAGGACCGCCGTTCAAGTTCAAGACGGTGCGCTTATAATGCTTTCATCATTTGATGGTGCGTGGACAGTATTTTCAGGCATCTCTGAACACATTTGATGTACTTGAAATTAGGCATTCAGATGTGATGAAAAAATCGACAAATGTGCACTCATTCGATGGTTGTTCGTTATGATGGATCCGCTTGATGTATATTTCGCTAACTTGAAGCGTCCGATTTTTGGCATTTCTATGACTAAATTGACATCGCTGATCTAATAGTGCTCCATATTATACGTCCAACATGACTTTTAAAGCATCTTCTTAGTATACTGAGAACAAATAATACGGGAATTTTTAAATCTATCTTCTGCATTTTGATAATACAATTCCGTTCATTTGCAGTCGTTTAACCGAGGAGTGATGATTACTTTTTAAGACATTTAATAGTAAGCCTACAACAGACACTTTTTTGAATCAATCGTAATATAAGTATGAGCTCTATTGCAACTTTTACCCTAAACAGGTCACTAATTCTTTCATTTCCGCTGTACATTTTAACTTCTAATAAACCAAAATTTTATTTTATTTCTTATTAATCCAATCAAGAGACGCTTCCTTTTTCGATTATACAGTAGACTTCCAGGGTATTTGTTGCGTATAGGATAATTTGTTTTGTTCTGCATTTATTGCCATAATTGTTATAAATTATTAAAATAATGAGGTTTTTTTTATAATAGCTGTTCCATGAACATACGAGGTTCGTGCATTGTGTACGGTACAATTCAACAGGAACGATGTTTGCGAGTGCTGGTGCCGACGGAAAGGTCAGTGAATCCATTTTTATAATCTCCTCTACCGCCATAATTTGTTCCTTTTCCTGTTTGGAATAACTATTTTCCCAGGAAGCACTTTTGCGATACGTACTTAGAGATATAGGGAGAAGCTCGTGTGGTTAGGATCTTTTTACCGCTCCCTGCCCTATCCGATCTAATGGGAAGAATTCTGGGCTGTGGTAAATTTCGTTGTTTTTAGAAGTGGTCATTTTTTTCTGACTAGGCAGATTTCATTTTTTTTTTAATCTGAATATTCCAACTCTCCAACATATATTCTTTCGATCCCTCTCACCTACAGTCAAAATTATCGTTTCAGCGTTCCGGACATATGAATATTTTCAATGACCAAATTTTTTTGGCTGTAGAAGCCCGAAAATAGCATTTGATCTCTACATAACATACCACCATAGCGATGCTGTGCTGGTGAAACAATGATGAGTGCTTATCCCCTTTTCATATGTTCCGTGGGAACTTTCTAAAAAGATTTCCCAGCTGCATAAATTTTATCCGATTTCTGTCGAAAGTAGATCATTCGGTAGTTGATAGATTATCAGACACTTGATCTCTACTGCATTTATATTCCGATAGCGAAGGATCTAAATGCAGTTAAGGCTTTAATTTGAAGATTTTGTCTTATGCGAAGTTTTCTGATTTTCTGGACGCTTTCAGAATTGTTGTATCCTTTTTGAAAGAATAAAGCGGTTGTTTTCAGTGAATGAGAAAACAATTTTTTCTTTCTTGTATCAAAATTATGTAACTTTACATAGTGCTGCATTTCGTTTTCCGTTCGTTTAGCTTATAAACTCGTAGTATTTCCAATGTGTACTAATTTTACTTTCATCGAGTTTTTTTGTTTCGTTTTCAGGTGATCTTATACGAAGGGGTAGAAGGTGGAAAATTAGGCGAATTCGTTGATGCAACTTGCAAAGGGAACGCTCATGATGGTGGTGTTTTTGGTCTATGTTGGTCTCCTGATGACTCACACATAGCAACAGCATCGGGTGATAAAACAGTTAAAGTTTGGAATGTGACCACTAAAGAACTACAAAAGTTCGTTTTTTTATTGTTTTGCTTTACTTTTCTTATCTTTTTTGTTTTCTTTTTCGTTTTTTTTTCGTTTTTTGTTCTTTGCTTTTTTTTGCTTCAGCATTCTATATTCATCAGTCCTCTTTTGTGGGTAATCGATATTTCAAGTGCCACTTTATCGCTTTCATTTATTTTATTTATTTATTTTTTTTGTTTGAAAGAAATATGTGAAAATTGATGAACACTTTGATTCGACTTCGGTTTTTGTCTTATTGATTGACTCTTATAGCATCTTTCATATTTTTAGTTCAGAAACTTTTGGATTATCATTTCTTGTTCAGTATCGACGGGATCAGATCCTGCTCTTCATCTTTTTCTTTTTTAAGTCGAACCGATGACGTCATATTAAAATGCCCCTGTTTTATTTACGTATAGCAATGTGTGCAATGTTTGATTGTCGGTTTGCATCTTTGGTGCACACGAGTTGTGTTGCAGAGTATTTCGCTTCGAAAATACAGTTGAAAATCAGCAGCTGTCAATTATATGGACGAAGTGCGGGTTGTTCAGTGTAAGCCTTTCTGGCTTCATCCATTGTTTGGATCTTGAAACCGGATCAGTCGTGAAAACACTCAAAGGTCACAACAAACCTATTACGGCGCTCACAGTTTCGGCTGATAAGTCGACAGCATTTACTGCAGACTTCGAGGGAAACATCAGTAAGTGTTGTCGTTGCTAGCTTTATAGGCTGTCTTCATCCCTTGCAGCGCCGTTTGTGATGCCGTTTCATGAATAAATGAGTGATTTTCCTGTCTCTCGAATTCTGTACTGCTCATGTTCCAAGAGACAGCAGGCGGAAACGAAATTTAGTCTGGATAGGTAATACATAATTGTGATAACCATCGTTCGAAGTCAGTTGTTACCGCAGTTCGAAAGTGCCTGCGAGGCAAAAGAGCTAGTGGATGCACAGTTCAGTTTGAAAAAGAAGGGGATTGAATTTCGAGGGAGTCTATTTTAGCGGTGTGAAAGGAAATGTGAAAGATACTGACAAAAATATTACTACATTAACATTAGGCAAATGGTTCTATCTGTGTTTTTCATGACCACAGTTGTTTCATGTCCTTTTTTGTGCTATCCTTTGTGCCTATTTTCGCTTTTAAGATAAGCGTATTACAGCACGTTGGGAGCTCTCTTCTGGTGAATCCGAACGCATTTCTCCACCTGTGCATAAATCACAGGTACGTTGTTTTTTTGTTTTTTTTTTGTTTTTGCTTTAGGCGTATTGCATTTCTGAATTGAATTGGGAACTTCTGCCAGAGCTGTGTCTTGAGGCCAATGTCTTTTGTTCCATGACTTAAAAAAGTGCTGCGACTGTATACATATCAGGGCACATTTTGCAGAAGCCTTCTTTAAATGTCGCTCAAATTGGTGTTGCTTTGAAGATGTCTGAACTGAGGTGACGACATCACCTCGAAATGCTTTTGAGAAACTGTTCTTATTACTTCCGGTCGATGAATGAAGGTATCCCATCTGCTCATGCAGGAGTCTCTTCTGCCTTGGGAGGCCCCGGGTCTATACGATTGAGCCTTCTACTTCCAAGGGGCGCAAAAGCTTTAACGAAGACACCCTGTAGCTTCATGGCTCCGAGCCTAAATTAATCTGTAAAGCAACATTTACATACATTATTATCGACCCTGGGCCTTTGGGGGACCACATGAGTCTGAAGACCTTGATTTTGACGACGGAGTCTTCTGATTTGTTGGTATTTGGGCTTTGGATACTTTGACCTGAATGCGTCTTCGAGACATCATAAGGTCGTAGGTATGTTTGGAGATCTCCTTAGTTAGAAAAAAAAAAGAAAGACAGGAACGAGGAACAAAGGCAGCAGTAGTGATGGCGCATAAAGAAGCTGGGACTGTTATCTTTGTTTAAAGTGGAAGATCAGCTTTCGGATTCGGTCGCTTCCTATGCCTGTTCCACTTTTGTCAGTTTTCTTCATCACTGTCTGCTTGGTTTACTGTCGGTAGGTTTGCTATCGACTTGAAATGAGGTTGGTTCAATATTGGCCAAATGCTTGTAGTTTGTGAAAATAATTTGCAGACCATGGGGTTGTTTTGTTATCCTCTTGTCATTTCGCAAAATCCTTTTCAGTTACCTGTTGTGTGGTCGCTCACTTGCTTCCATATCAGTTATGAGTGGGTAAGCTAGTCGCTGCATTACAGGTTTCCGGATTGTGCATATCTGCGCAGGGACAGCTTGTTTCTGTTGGTTGGGATGATACAATTGCATTTTCCGATAACACCCTCGGAGCTCTTGGTTTGTGTCATTCTTGTCATACTTTTACTCATGGTGGTCTAGGACACAGAAGTGAAAGTAAAAGCTGTGCCACGTTTCATTTTGGTTGCTCATATAAAAGCTTGACTGTCGTAGAGGTAGTGAAACAAAGATAGTAATTAACCAGTGCTTGATATTGTAAAAAGGAATGCCACATTTTCTCATTTATATAACACAGGAATTAATATTCGAAGGGAAGAATTATAGGAAATTTGCTGTTCTCTGACTCGAGGGAAAGTTTTGAGAAAAGTGCTTGTTTCGGCGAATGTTTTAGTCTTTCTTGTATGCTCAAGCTCTCAGAGGAACATGGATGGAAATGGATTTCTTCCGCGGATCCTTAACATACTTTTTCGCACTACTTGATAGTCTGTACTCTGTTTTCAGAGTCCTTTCATCACTATTGATGACAGAATCAAAGTAGAAGTTAACGTTACGGTTGCTACTTGAGCATCCTGGTGCATTTTTTAAATGTATTTGCGTTAATTTTTATAACAGATGAGGGAACAATTCGTCGTCCATTTCTTTGCCACCTAAAAGTTTATGTTAGGTTGATGGTTAAAATGTTTTGCAGATGCAGTGCGTCCGGAGAAAGTGAAGCTCGCTTCGCAACCACGAGGCATCTCGATATCTCCGGATGGCGGTAAAGTGGCCGTAGCATGCCAGAAGGCAGTGATCCTCTTCATGAATCAGAAGCCTTTAGTCACGGTCAATATTCCTTTCGAGGCATCATGTGTGTCTCTAAGTGCCGACGGCAGACGCGTTGCTGTCGGGGGACAGGTTCGCTTTTCACATATACCTTGAAGAAGCTTGCTTTGATCAGCGATCATTGACATGCACAGAAGAGGAACCATAACACCAGTTTGAGAGAAATTAATTTATAATGCTGATACAGCATGTAAAGTAACGTATACATAGAGCTCCTGTTAATAAAACGTTCATTCCTTTCACTCTTTTATAAAAATAGCACATGTAACTTCCGGTTGGATCCTATCCAATAACTGGATTCGTTGTTCGCTTCGTACTCTTTCTTTAGTCACGTTTGATGTGTTGCCGGAACATTTATGTATTCCAGGAAATTTTATAGTGCCTTTAATAACGTTGGAATTGCTATTCTCGTAATTGATGTTCTATTTAAGGACAATAAGTTGCGAATTTTCGAAGTGAGCGACAATCAATTGGTCGAGAAGAAGGAGCTTGCTCATTCAGGAGCGTTGACGTCGGTTGCTTGGAGTCCAGATGGCAAGCACGTCGTCGCAACAGATACCGCCCGAAGGGTTGCTTTTTTTGCTTTATTTTTGTATGTCCGTTATTCGATCGCTGCTTCTTATAGGCCTCAGTCATTTTAAAGATGACTGTACTGCAACGATGCTTGCGGATGCAAAGGGTAAAATATGAGGAGAAGTTCCAATCGAATCATTCGAAGATGGGATATTTATAAATCATTGATTGTTTTTGACTTCATTTTCTTTCACATTTTAAAATCAACACATTCAAAATTCATTTTTCACCTATTTTGCATAGGTGACGTTTTGCTGCTGTATGCAAATGTTTCCCTCCTTCCATCTCTTTTTCAGAAGACATTCGTGTTGGTAAAAGAGATTTTGGTAGAATCAAGCACAAGGCAGTGACTCAATAAAGGATAGTAGAGTTAGGTTTTGTTTTCAATTATGGCTTTTTTCATATCTTCTTGGCAAGGACGGCTTTTTTTAAACAAGTTGGGACGTCTTTTTCTCCTATTCGGTTTGAGGCACCCATGTGCTTTTCTCTATGATTGTGAGTTAACTGTTGCTTATAAGAATGTACAAAAAATGAAGGACCATCGTTTGTTAAAACGTTGGCGGATAATGCAATGCACAGTGCAGAACTTATTTGCAAGTTTTGAAACGTTTCTTGATCCTGAGGTACTATTAGTTGAGAATAAGCGTTACACATTAATAAAAAAGATGAAATAGACGTCGTGCTGTATCGAGAGCAATTTAAGCGGAATGTAGTTTTATTGAAAAGTAGAAAATTTGAATGCAACAACAGTCAACGGCAGCGGTACACTAAATACAGATTCTGGAAAAAAACACTTTGTTTGATAGTTCAAAACGAAGTTCTTGAGCGAAGAGTAAACGTCAGAGGGATGTTGCTGCCTTTTAGTTAGTGTCTGCATTTAGGTGACTTGTTGCTAATGAGTTCATGTTGGGAAAACGTTGTAAACCAAAAAGGTTCTGCAAGAAGCGCTTTGAAGGGGCCTAACTGCTCTTTCCTTTCGGATCTCCCATTGCCTCGTTTTTATCTTTCTTCTTACTGCATTATATATGCTCGTTCATGATTTTTTAAGCTGTGATTCTTCATGTACGTTATGTCGAACACTACCGGAAAGAATCTGAGCTTTCGTTTCAGGTTGTGCCGTATTCTGTGGAAAATGATTTCGCCGTAGCATCGGATAAAGAATGGACCTTTCATACGGCTCGTGTCAATTGTTGTGCTTGGTCTGATGATGGCCGTTTTGTGGCAACTGGTGGTCTTGACACGAATGTCATCGTGTGGGACATAAGGAACACCGGCGAACATCCCATTATTATCCGAGGTGTATTGCATTTGAATTTTTAATAGCCACTGATGCCTCTTTGTGAGGAGGCTGTTCTATTGAAGAGACTGTTGATGGAAACTGGTTCTTGGAAGTCGTAGAAAGAGAGTATATTTCTTGACTTCATTTAGTGTTGAGATTTGATGATAGGCTAATGTGAGAGGCCTATAACAATAGTTTCTGTTACCCAGAAAGATTTTGCAGGAAAAAAATTCAGGTCCTAGGTAGGGGTATAATCGAGGGACAGAATTGAGACATCGAGATTCTCGAGCTGCTGCCAATTTATTATCGTCGCCGACGAATGTAACTCTGATCTATTGTACAGGTGCACATTCGATGAGCCCGGTGAATGGCGTTGCATGGTTGGGCCCGCGGAAGATTCTTAGTGTTGGACAGGATTCGGTCTTGAAGACATGGACGCTGAACGTGCAATAGTGAAAGATGAAACGCATTTATATTCTGCCCTCGTTTCCCAGCTTTATATGTTGTAATTTGTCGCTTTATCGCGCTTGTCATTTCTTTTAATTTGTATGAATAGCAACGTTTGATCCTATGTTGGTATATGACTATTTCTAATAATTTTTTTCGCTTCCTATTCCCAGTCGGTCGTGCTCCATTGTAATGGTGCCTACGTTGAAGCTTGCAATGCTCACTATTGTAATCTGTAATACTTATGCTTTCTTTAATAAATTCATTTTTGTATGTGTGTTTGTCTTCTTCGCATTGAATCACATATTATGTCACGCGAGCGATTCTAGACGAATAATGGGCGAATGATGTGAGTCTGCTAAGAAATGGACATTTATATACGAGGCAACTTCAACAACTTGGTTTTATCGGTTGTGAGACGTTTTCTGTATGTTGATTGAAGACACTCACATCATCCACAGCCATTACAGGGCAGCCTTCATAGTATCCGTTTCAGGAGGGTAAATCTGATGACAGAGGAGCAATTGAATTCGAAGTTGTGCCGAATTCGGCCTTTTCACAACTAGATTTGAGGTTTCGGCATCGATTTAAGGGGAATGATGGTCTCAAGTTCCAATGAGGTTCAGGAACACCTTGGGGGCGAGTGGAGGACGAAAAAAGAGGACAAATTACCTGCTGCCGGTAGCGTGATAACCAGCGTTTTGTTTCATATTGCTGTCTGGTGTAGCGAGAGAAAGTGAATAAGAATTTCCCTAACTTCGTAGGACCGCTTTTTTTTTCTCGAAATATTAATGAAATATCTTCCCCCACTTTCTCGTTATGCTATCAACGACTAGTGACTCCCCTCATCCGGAAATTCCGGATGCTGTAGTGGTTGGTGTTGTAAAGCCTTTCAATGTTTCCACTGGTAAATCTTTTTGATAGCACAGATGAAAGGTAGATGGATTTCGAAAATAATATTTATATTAGACAAGATAGTGGCTCATTATAAAGCAGCACATCGCATTTGTTGACATCGACATTCCGTAGAAGTAACATTCAAATATATGCCATATAAATTTACATCAATGAGCACATCCAAAAAGTAATTAACACAAATCAAAAGGTAAAAAGCAGTAATACTTGCACAAAAGAAAAAGATAAACACCATATTAGAACGAAAATAAAATCATAATGTACACCGCTCAATACAGCGGAAAGATATCATGCTTAAGCGGACAAAAACAGCAGATGAGGTTTAAGAGGCTTTAGCTTTTGACAACATTTAGGAGAAATCCATCAGATTTATATATGGAGAGATCTTTATCCAAAGCCGAATATGGTTTATTTTATGTCTTCGTTTAAGCGTTGAAATTTCACAATCGATTTTGCTGAGCAGCAATAGTTCGATCATTTTAGGCACGATTGAGATACATCGATGAATGAATACACAAAAATCGTCGGATTATTGGCACTTTTAGAGTGAAACACAATTCGTCATTAGTTGAAAAGAAATTAAGAAACAACACAAATAGTTTGATAACAAGCAATTTTTTTAAGTGGAAAACAATCCTCGTTGATAGTCTACCATATCATAAACATTCTTCAACGTTTTCATTCATAAACACCCGTTTATCGAGAAGAAATCCCACTAGCAATATGGGAAACGATCGACGCAATTGGTTTTTTGGTGCAATTGCACTTTTAGCAATGAGTGAACTTCCTAGGTAGGCAAGCAGGAAACGTTTTTCCCCTATAACGTGAGCAAATAAAATCAAATCACCAAAGTAAAACAGATATTTCACTCAATGAACACAGTTCCATTATAGTCCACAAGCTCTCGCTATTGAATATCTTGAATCTCCCTATAAAGTGCTCACTGAGTGCCCATATCTTTCCTCAGTTTATCTGTAATGGTTTCAGCTTTCGGGCGAGCTGGAAAGCAATTTTAAAAGCAAAATTTTCCATCAACAGACTATTAAATACCTCACTGATAGTATGACTCCTAAGTGAGCGTAATACAAATGGTAATAGCGCGCCTATGATTTATATTGTCACCACGTTCGATTATGTCACATTCTTATCTCTGAAGTATTCGTAAGTTGAGTATTCGTAACTAAAGGCTATGCACGTAGTTCTAATCGGCTGCTCAAGAAATGAGTTCATTGGCGGGAATGTCACTTGAAGCGTCAACGTAATTGTCTCGAATATAAAGCAGCACCAACGTGATATCAGCAAAGAATACTACTCGAATTTGATGAATAACATGCCCAAACATATAACCATAACAACAAACGCAATAAAACAAACAACAATTTTAACAAGTAATGGAGGTTGTTCATATCCCTCTGGAATGACATCCTCACGCCTCTCCGATGCGTCCAATTCTGTACTCTCAACCTGAAGTCAAATAGCCTTAGAAGTAGAGTATAGCAAATCTCATATGAATTTTTGATCATTTGATAAAATTTATTCGCGTAAACTTTGTTTGTGATGCGTGAGATTCATCGAATGCTTAGCACAACACGACGATATCCTGCAATTTTATTAAAAACTGTTGATGAAAAGTGATGAGGGGAAATTCAGGAATTTTGGTAAAATCTACGCATTTTGCATTTCCACTGATCAGAACAAGCGATCAACTAGCTATAAAAATTTTCAGTATTAAAATCAGTTTTTGCATACATCCACCATCATTAACTGGGAAATTATGTGACATTCTTAAATGTGCACAACTCCTCCAGAAATAAATGAAATAAATCGATGCAACTTTTGCAGGTGATCTTAGGTGTGGGTTACTTCAGCAAACTTCATGAATCTAGCTTCAATTGTTTGCAGTTTGAAAGTGCCTAACACATAAATAGACGCGCAAAAACACTCAAATGTTAACTCTTTCCAAGTGGTTAAAAGAGAATTATTTATGATAGAGTACTTACGCCGGATTTCAGGCTATAGAAACACAAATGCGGTCTAAAATTCTTTTCATTGACCAACTTTCCTTCGTTTTCAGCAGAGCTATGATAGTAAATTTTCACTACCAGAGCGGGGATTTATTATTACAAATGTGGCACAATTTCGTCCTGATGATTAGATTTCAAAGTACTCCTCAGGGAACGATCTTGTCTATGCTTTATTTTACGAAGGTGTTATTCTTTTAGAAGATTACATTTCAAAGTTCGTCAGAGAATGTCTGTGATTGTATGGTCTATAAAAATAACAGAGAACTTTTGCAAGGAGATCGAGAGAAGGATCGGCAAGAGTCACGCAAACGCGTCCGTAAATTTATGTTGAATTGAATTCAGCAATGAAGGAAGCAATTTTTTAGATTGAAAGAGCAAATCGCCCTGGAAACAATAATGTAAGGGACTGTAAAAAGCGTTGAGCGCATACTCATTAGCGATTTAAATAGGTTTAAACCTGAATTGTGCGGTGGATCACGTTGATTGAGGTTTAGAAGTACGCCTTTTCCGCTGAAAAAAAGACTTCTTTTACAGCGGTGAGAAAAATTTTCACCTATTTCTTTTCAAAGCAGGTAGTGATGAATGTGACAAACTTTTTTCGCAAGTAAAACAGTCACTATCGAAAGAGCACACACTGCTCGGCATCCAATACAACACTCTTCAAACGCAATGATGAAAGAACACTAATTCCTGCAGTTCTAAAACGTCAAAAAAATATCAAACGCCTCTTCATCACCGATTCGATTGCACAATAGAATTTATTCCATATAGGGATTTCTGCGAAAAGTAATTACATTGTAAACTTGAACTTTGACGGGGCACTTCTCGAAGCTATCCAATAATTGCATCTGCTCCAACGAGTGATGTCTCGTCGATTCACTACTGAAATAGAGAGACACTATTTCTGTGCAGCTGATGTTTTTTTTGTTTGTTGGCAGTAAAGTTATTGAAAATGAAAGAGACAAACACACTGCAACCAGTTCTCGACGTGTTTTTCATCAAAAACGATTGGTAATGCTATGAGGAAACTTAATGCAATATGATGGCAACAGCTGGCAACAGGTACTATCGATTAAAGCAATCATACTATAAGCCATATTGCTTGTATCGCCTACACAAAAGTGACTTCCTCTTTTCGGCTTTTCGTTATGAATTCAATAATTTTTGGGTTCGTGAAGTACTCACTAAGGATGAAAGCACATTGTGTGTTCTTCTATGAATCATTGTGAAAATTTATTTCACAAGAGATGAACGTTTGCAGTTTTTTCTTCCCCATTTTACATTTTCCTTCCCTATCGACCGATCACTACATTTCTTAGTTCCAAGGAGAAGTTTCAAAAAAAAAGACTCCTATAGGAGATATTAGTAAGTTGTGGAAATTGAGAGAGGAAGAAGACTCACGAAGATGACTGAGGTAAATCGTGAAAATGAGCCTTTAGTGGGACTCTCCTGTTGGATTGCCTTACGCTTCCGTTGTTATGATTACTTCTTACCAGCGCAGATTTCAGCATTTCTTGCGGCAATAAATTCTGAAACCTATTTCACTTTTATGGAACAATAGGATGGCAGAGCAAACAGTGGAAAGACGGCCTTCGTTTGAATGCGATTAACGAAAAATTCGGCAAACGTACTCGAATCACCTCAGCGACTTAAAAATGACATACATAGAGGTGAAATTCGAAGCAACTAATGTGGGAATTTTTCTACTACCAGTAAAATGAAACAACCTTTTTTTGGATTTATAATCAAAAGGAAGAACGGTTTCTGAAAAAGTTCTATCTAATATTCTTCAACCTTGGAATGAGTAGATGCTGACTGATCCCATAACATCGTTCCCTCATTATTGTCAACGGTACGTAAAATTTTATGTGAGTCAGCACAACATGTGAATCCACTGAATCCACGTTCCAAGGAACTCAATACAATGCATTTGCCTTTATGAAAAAGGAAAATCTTGTACATAATTTTGCATCTAATTAACAGAGGAGAGTTGCTGCAACGATGAAATCGTTATAGCAATCGGAGTACAATATTCAAAAATTAGTGAGTTCATCGTTTGACTTGGCAATCAAGTTGTGGGCCGCGACTTTATTTGTATAGTAGGCATTAACCTTTGAAAACAAAGATTTAGTCAGATATCAACAGTGAAGCGCCGAATAATAGGCGTTTTTCTATAGATTCAATCGTTTAAATATTCGATCCTTGCTTAGAAGATTTGTTTCTGCGCCGAAATCCAGTTTTCTATCGAGAAGGCCACATGCAAAAATTATAAAGGCAGTTTAAACTTAGTAAAAGGGGCCCTAGGTTCGTCCTAATAAACTTTGCAATAAACTTTGCCTTCTTTCTCCATAGTAGATTCAACATTCTCTCTGCTGTCTTGATAGGGCAAGAAATAAAGCCAGGACAGCCTTCCCCCATATACACTTTGACACACACAGGGAATTTAAAACCTTTCCTTCATAATCAAATCAATGCGCAAATGATTCGATACTGCAATTTTTGAAACGAAGAGATCAAGAGGTGGATAGGTGCACAAACAGAGAGCATATAAACACATGCCGCAGTTACATACATGAGGGTCATTATTGCTTGAGCATATTTGCGCTTAATAATGAAGCTGCACAAACCGTGGAAACATCGGAAATAGTATGGTCGTCATTCACAAGTGCAAGGCAAAATTATGTTGCAAAGACAAATGTCGTGTCGTAGCGCCAGAAACCCTCTAAATTAGAAAAGTCCACAGGTGTCGAAAACACGACGAGTTGAGAGGCAAATTTTTAAGTTGACTAACTGAGCCAGATGAAAATCCGGAAATGCGCAATTATAGAGCAAAAATGAGAAAATTTTCAATAATCTCAAAATCTTGCAATGACCAATGAACACGATGTAAAACAGCATCGGTTTATTGCGTGAAATCAATAACAAGTGAGGCACACCCTGAAAGATTTTGAAGGTAATAAGTTTACTTTTGAAAACCCAGTATCTTGAGAATGAAGATACTTCGATATTGTGGTGAAAAACTCTTGAACGTATCTTCGTGCCAATATAGAAAACCATGAAGTCAACAGCGCTACGATCACTCGCCGCCAATCACGATTGCGTTGAAACCTCTACATGTGGGAGTTTATATTTGCATATGCATAGTTTAGCAAGCGGCCTCATATTTGCGTGTTTTTATTTTAATTTCAATGAAAATCTGCTATTCAACGATAATCTTCCGTATAGATGGGCCTAAATTCACTGCAGCACGATCGTTTTGCCAACCGAGGAAATGTTTCAGGAATAGGTTTGTTTGTTTTTTTTTTACAGAAACATTTAAGTCTTTCAAACAGACAGAAATACAACGATAATTACAGTAACAAACATTTCCATTTCATATGAATGCACACCTTCTTGTGACTGTTGCAATATTCTTACACTTAGCAATAAAAATATAGCACTGATAACATATGCACTTCAACATATCCTAAGTATTATGTGTGGAAAAACAAGGAATCATGGCGTAATAGAGTGTGCACCAAAAATTTTTGTGGAGAGCAACGAAGGAAGAGCGACAAGTTTTGCGATGAGAACCGACCACCGCATTTGGACGCAGTGTGTTTATTGTACATTGAATTGGAGCGACGCGGTGAGTGTATTGTTCAACTTTGAGGCGATCTCGAGTTTGGGAATTCGTTTGACGTGTTTGTTGTGTGCTGTATGAGAGGTGAAATGATAATCAATACCTATTGCAATCAATTACTTGCAATGATTGAAGCGATATTCCACTATCGTTGAGTTTTTTGTTATATTGAAGCAACAAGTTTTTTATATTATGCGAAAAACAAATGGAAAGTATAGCACCTATTTAAAATATGACGTCATTTCTAAAGCGAGCATAATTTGAGATAGTGCTGATATGTATATAGCTAAAGTATCGTAAATTCGGGTTAAAACCTCCATATTGGCTAAATTTTTCAGAGCAGTGTCGAGTAAGCTTCCATACACGTCGACGTTTCCTAAAATTTCAAATCGCTTGACGCAATGTCGTGTTATACGACACGTGCTGTAAATTTCGTCTTTTATCACCGTAGTAATTGAATATTCCCTATTATTATAAAAGAGCATAAAATTAAGCATCTTCTGCAACCTGTAATTAGACTGATGTATAGAAATAGTTTTATGGCTACACTTATGCTCTTTTATTGAAGTGGCTCGAAAGCACCCGAATGACAGAAAAAAGGCAACGTTTTAAGTAATGTCTAAATGATAAAGCGATCTTTAGATGGACGGAGTTCTTGATCCAACTGTGGTATTACGTTTTATATCGAAAACAGTTCTGCAATTTTGGAATTCTATTTCACAGCTAAAAAATCGAAAAACAAGTAAACATCAAAATTCGTTCTATACTAAGCAAAATATAACAGCTAAAATCATCGTTCTTAACGATTTCACAAAGAAATTTTTCAGTCAAAGCACTAAACACATGAGGTTGCTTGATGCATATTCTAAACGAGAGTAATGAATGCGTTGTTACAAAGATGAGCAAAGGTTTCAGAATGTGTTATCGAAGTCATCAATAATGTGAGACAAGTTATGTGCCGGCCCAATGTAAACGCGAAGACCAAAGACGTGGTGTTATCGTGTGAAACTTTTGACTCTCCATTCAACGCCTATCAATGCCTTTCGCAGCACACTTTATTAGCGTGAATTTTGCCATGTTATCAGTTGACGATTAAAAGAAAAAAAGGAACCGTTGTTTGCGCCGATTAAACAACTTGTACACATTTTTAGTAATAATTGCTGTTATGCAGGTGGACGAAATGTAAGTTTGCTTGCAGCTTTCAGTTATAACTGAAATAAAGGTGAAGACCCTATCGCCTATTCCAGAATTCTAACGTTGTCACAACATTCTTGTAACATTACGCTTCCTCTCTCTGACTTAAAATCGCTCTCAATAAAGCGAAAATGCAATACTCTATTGGATGGATATATATGTTTGCCGCTGATTGAAAATTCTAAATGCAAAGATTCATAGTTGTTTGGGAATCTCTGAAGCAGCAATTGAAGGCCCTGTTTCGACAGATGAAACAGTAAAGAGCAAAGTTATTGGCATTTTAACGGACATGGAATTGCTTAAAGTGGATTCTGTAACTGTAGGAGGGAAGCGTACGACGTTTATTGATTACATTTACATATTTTATTAAACCGCTAATTGCGTTCGATTACGACAATGTGGACTTGACTTCGTTTTGCTCGTCGACCCGATGTCATGCATGAAGCACAGAGAAACAATTGTGATGATCATGTTTTATAGATATACATACCACCGCACATATAATTATTAATTTAGATCACATCGAAGCGGTGACAACAACGAGATAGTTGGAGCATATCTCGATGAAACGCTACAAATCCCAACTAAAGAGGTGATGCTTTATGAGCATATCGCGAACGCCTTCCTTTAGTGGTTGCTCTAGTGATCCTGCATGCGAATCAGATCGTAGAAATGGTAAACTCTGAAAAGAAAATCAATTAAAGAAAATTTCAAAAAAAGTAGCTTACAAGCAACTATGCATTCCGGCAATTCGGCGAACAAAGATCTGCTCTCTCTCTCCCTCAAAAAAGAGAGGCTGGGACTTAGCCGAAGAACGTTAGCGCTTTTTGCTTCATAAGGTTCGAAATATCAAAGAAGATTCGCAATAGGAAAAAATGCCAACTGCCAGAATGTTAACTGAAAAACGGCGTTTATCAAAACTTCACTTCACTTAGTAGCTGTATTTGCAGCAAAGTTGAGAAAGCAAGTAGACGTTGAATAGACAAAGAATAAAGCTAACTGATAATTGAATGCACACGATGCACCTGAATTTTCAAAAAGCATCGCATAACGATCCAATGAATAAGCTGCCGCTATTCCACATATTAGCATCTTTACTGCGTGGCTTGCTTAGCCACAATTAAATTTACATGATAGTTTGCTAATGCAATCACATTCATACATTGAGTATACCTAAATTATTTGCGCGTTTAACCTAGAAGTACAATAAATAAATTGAGTACAAGTATAGTATGGAATTTCCTAAACAAATATTGGTGTGAAAGCGATATGAATAAAAAGACTACAAATGAAAGCAACGCTCCTATAGTATAAATGAAAACATTGTAGGTAAAAAAATCGATGTGATTTTGGAATTTTCATATTCATTTTTGTATCTTCGTTTATATATTTCATGGAGAATTTTTCTATTGCACAATTCTAGAACAGCTGAAATAAACCGAAAATGCATAGAATATGTTCGCATGTAGAGGGGCAGCTGCATTTCCATATCATCTATTGTACGTATGTGAATTACAGGGCAAAAAAGTCCCTAACATTTCCAAAAATTTTGAAGCCTGGAAGTATTCTGAGTTCCGAACTTTACCATCGATTAGCTTTATCTTCGGTAATCTGACGCTTATTTCAGTCCTAATCTTAGCGGCATACAAATACTTCTTTCACTAAAGGTCGCCACTTTCCCAGTCGCCGTTTCAGGATTTTGGCGGTCGGCGCTCTATCCACGCCTTTAGAAGATTACAGCGCAGCCTACGCTGATGAATACGACCTTCATCCTTCATCTCCTAGTAAACTCTGGATTCTCGCTCTCGATGGATGCACAAAAAATCACTTAATTTCCGGTGATAACGACAGATAGCTGTTTTTCTTATCATTACAAAACTAACTCACCCCTTTCTAAGAATAACACTGAAAGACTTGCCAAATAGTTTGTCAGCTATGTGTCACTATCTCCAAAATTTGTCATGGACCTTTCTCTTCTATTGCAGTTTTATGTAGCCTACGAATAGAATTTGAGCGAATTTAAGTGTGAAAAGCATGCTGTTAAAAAGTTTTCTAATGGGCCTTCATCTGCATTCCTTGAAGAACCATCTCGCCTCTAAATTCCGAAGGAAATTAACGGCGTTTTTCTGGCTAGGTTAGGGAAACCAATATCAGCCATCGCATTATGAGCTCACAAGATTTTTGCCTCAGGATGAACATTTAGAGGAGCGAAAATTACGGCCAGTTTATCGGCAACCATATTTTAGAAAATACTATCAAACGCTTAGATGAAGGCATCTTTTCATCATTACCACAATTGCATTTTTGTGGCGTGAATGTTGAACGGCATTGGAAGTGAACCATTAAAAGATTAACCTTTTTCTTGAGGTTGGTGCTCATTGTGGCAATTCTCTTACTTTTTGTTGTGCCAACGATTTCAAAGTCAACGCTCAAATTGAAGCAGAATTGTGCAAGAAGTCTCAATTCGCATTTTATCTAAAACGGAACAGTACTTGTGAACAAAAGTGGAATTGTGCTGAATGATCTATTATAATATGCGTCTTTATTATATGACAATTTGCACATTGTTGAAAATGTAGTTTTGCTAGCATGATCGAGAAGTGCAGTAATTTTCAACTTTTTATAAGAATATCATTTCTGGTATTTGTTTACTCGAAATATAGAATACATGAAACTTGTTGCTTCTATTGAATACGCTATAATTGCCTTAAAAATTGCACCTCCATGATTGTCCCCTAGACCATAATTTTCATGTCCTTTTGCCCGAAAACAGCATTTGTAAAGCTTGTCACCGACCTAAGATGTTCATCTGCCTCGTGGCAGGATTCAAATCACTCTCTTTGATTTCGTTTTCCTGAAGCATTGTTGCGGTGAACATTTCAATGACTTATTGATTAAGTGAATGGCACACCCAATGTGATTCATGGAAAAAATATGGTCCATAGTGGAATTCTTAATCGGAAGCTTCAATTACACAGAAATATGGAGAGATCATAAAACGGTCAGTTCGAAAAATCTTGCACTGTTCACAGGTTTCGTTCGAATCGGTATAGTGATCTTGCAATTGAAATTTGCACACAAGGACAAAAGAAGCAGGGAAAGGAACATGAAAAAAATCTTTCCAATAAAAAGACGCTAAAATCAAAATTCAGCATAGGATAGCTTCAGATGCTGCCATGCAGCCTATAAAGAACAGTTCCAAAATCAGGTGGTGAAAACTCTTCGCAATGCATACGGCAGTGAAGGAACTCGATGCGATTATTAGGAAGTATAATGACCTGTTTCCAAATCGGTGACCTTATAAATGCCCATGAGTGGTAGTATTTCTCACGAATCGCATCTTCGGCCGGTCGGCTACAAAGAAGATCGAACCATAGATGAAGGCATTGCTCGTTGACGGATAGCGCTATTAGGGAACGCAGCTTAACATCCATTTGTGCACCGACAGCATTGTGCGAATCGTTGATGAGTTGCACAGCACGATAGAGCAACTCCTCAGGCGTCAAGGTGTGTGTTTGCAGTCTCGTGTGTGTTAAAAATCGACAAGGAGAACTCGACGTGCAGAAAAAACTGTATACAGAAGACCTTTGCGCGCAAAAGACCATCAAAGAGATGCTTCTTACTATCGCCCTCCCATATGGATGCAGAAATAAGCTTCTCATTCGCAACGGCCTCCTTAATCAGGAATTGTTTCCTTAACGGCAAAAGTCTCGAGGTTTTAATGGAGGAATTTTTTGGCAAAAGTAAATTTATTATGTCTTATTTGAAGTAATAAAAAACGGATGTTTCAAATCTTCACTTCGTTCAACTCCCAGAAGCCAAAATAAAAAGATCTCGAAAGCAGAAGAACGGGCAAAGCTCATCTATGGTTTAGGATAATTTCTACTCTTCGATTGGTCGAAGAGTAGGAGCTATTCTTCGTATAGTCTTCGATTGCTTACTTGAATATGATGCTTGAAACGAAAGGGGCTCAATTTTTAAATCTCACTTCATTCAGCTCAATGTCGATAGGTAGCTTTCATTACTTGAATTTTTGAACTGTCCGGAATTTATGACTTTAATGGTGCCTAACATGCAATCATAGCTCGAAGAGTGACATTGAAATGAAGCGCTTGATGTTTCCAATTTTTGCATTTTAGTCTATTCATTTTGATGGTCACATCTGAATTTTGCAACAATGGCAGATTTGCAAAATGCGAAGCGTTTTTGTTCAACGCGTTGAATTTATTCAATGCGGTTGAACTCATTTGACCGTTTCTATAGCAAAAATTATCCTTCTTGAAAACTACCCCAAATAATAGCAAGCATATTTTCGCACATATTGTGGGGAACAGGTAAGATTATGGAAAGGAAATGTTACACCTAGGCGGTAAACAATGTGAAGTTTTCATTCAAAACAATTTCATATCTGCATCGAAGTCATAAACTTGTGAAGTCTATTTTCCTTATGATTTGCTATGGCTCCATTTTGAAAAATCTTTTAGCTTCTAAGCAAATATCCAACTAGAGGAAGTTAAATCCTCCTTGAGATTATTGCTTAAAGATATAATGTACATATTACTTTGCCATCTTGATCCAAGCTGAATGTACTGCATAAAGTAAGGCGTGAGTAAACGGCATTGAAATGATTCTGCACATAATGAGATGCCATCTCCTCTGAAAAAAAAAAGGATTTCTTTCATATCAGTATATCTCTCATATCTGGATGGCAATTCGTACGAAAAACTTTTTAATTTCCTTAATGCGAAGGTAGTTTTTTGAGTGAGCTCGCCAAACTTTTGCGGTCTGTTCTGAAAACAGCCTTACAGAAAAAAAAGCGCATAGATGCGTCAATTATTAAAGATTACGTAAGGTGCATAAGAAGGGAGGAAAGAACTGAATTCCCTGAATGGATAGATTACAGCACTTTGTATGAATAATATGAATTATAGTTTTGTCTTCCAAAATCTTTACCTCATACACAGTTTTCAGAAGTTGAATTTTTCAAACGACGAGCGTGAATATTTTGTGATAGATCACTAATTTGGGAATTTGCGATTGCGATGAGAAAATTGTGGGAGAAATTGAAATTTACATCTATTCGATTGCCACTTACCGATGAAAAGCCATGGATGAACAGCGAGGCTGAGAACACCGCTTCTCCGCAATCCATGCTCGAGAATCGGTTTCAACGCAGAGGCTAGACGACCACGTATCTGCACGGTCACTTCAGGGCAAACGGCTTCATCACCGAAAACGGTGTAGTTCTTACCTCGTTCATCAACAATCTTAAATAGCGGAGATTTAAAAGACAATAATTAAGTACTTAGCAGATCTTTTCTTTGAAAGTCGTTGTCTACAAAATACTTCATAAGAATAAGCAATTTTCAATGAGATTTACCTCAACAAATTTAGCAGGGAACCAACCCCGTAATCCATTCACTTCTCCAACCCAACAATGTTCGTCCTTCTCACAAATAACGGTGATTATATCGTTTTTCCTGCAACATAGTTTCAGTGCGCATAAGAAACTCCAGATGAATTTTATCATTATCAAATAATGAAACTCATCGGCTTATCAATGTCAAAGAATAAAAACATTAAAAGAACGCCAATCATGATTAATCAAACACATCATTTAATATAATTTATTGAGCATTTAGCGAGTTATATTACAGTAGGTTTCGCTTATACTAATTGTCAGTTGTAAACACAACATACTTTTTTAAAAGATCTCAGTTTATCATTTCTTCCTAGATTTTCTTGCAAAAAATTTGCACTCTAACTCGGAAATGTAGCTGAAAACCTTCACTGATGCTAGAGAAACGCTTCATTTAGAGTAGCTGATAATCGAAAGGTTATAAGCGTTCATAACTTCCTCGGAGAAATCTGCAAATAAATGGAATTTAATAAACCAACTGCACTAAATACGAAATATTATCATAAAAGCGTTACAAAGAGCTCACATAAATCCGAGTTCATCTTCATCTTGTCGTTGAAAATCAAGAAGAGCGCGTGCTCTTCGATGTCCTCGTCGCCTTGCTCTAAGAAATTCGTCCTTCTCGTTAACGTGACCTTCAGATGAGTAGTCAGCCTGTACGAAAAAATATCGTGAATGATAGCAATCTCAAACTTCCACTACAGTAGTTATCACAAATTCGATAGGTTAATTGCTATAATGGACGTTCGTTTCATTGTTTTTCAGTTTCGTAAGCATTCTGAACCATTCACGTCAAAGGGTAAGCAACATTTTGCGCAAAATTCGGTACGAGGAACCAGAGTTTCACTGTTTTTTAGCACTTTGCAATAAACTATCGATGAAGATGGTGGTTTTCAATCACATCATAAATGTTGTTAGTGCTCGTTCCGAGAAGAAATACTATTTTTATCGTTAAACGTCAACTGAAAGCATTTTCAGTTCCCTGGGTGGGATCATCTGGATTCTTTAAGCTGTTTTTCAGTTTTGCTTTCCGGATGTATTGCTGTTCACTAATGACCACACGAAAACCTGCTATAATTACCTGTAAGTTTACAGTGCTCGCAAATGATTCGTCGCAATCGATGAAGTATCTACACACTTGTAAAATAGCGTCACGCAAATCGACAATTAATTCCGTCTGACGCACGTTTTTCATCTTTGGATCCCTCTCTTCGCTCTGAATTTCGATTATAATACTTCTTTTGTGGAAAATACAATAACAGCAAATAATCAAAATACATTCACTACATCAGCGTGAATAAATCCTTGCTCATACTTCTCCCTTCTCTTTCTAATATTAAGGGCAATAAAGTAGTCCCAATAAAACCCGCAAGCCTCTTTCCAAAAAACCCCTCTTCCTCCATCACAAAAATTGGGAAGCGATTTATTTTCAAACGTTCGAAAGTTACTTCCTCATATAATTTGCCAAAATTTTAGGAACAAGAATAAACTCTACCTCAATAATGCCTCAGTAAACTCCTCTAAGGGGGTTTATAACCATGGACGATTTGCCAGAGGTAACGTGAACCAAGAGAAAATTCGCACTGCCGCACCCAGTATTACAGAATAGATGAACTTAACGGAACACTTCAAGGACATGAGCGCTATTTGTGGCATCTATAAAGCATCGTCGAACGGTACGAATCATGCGAAATGCACGAAATGTCACAGATGCTTTTGTTGGTATGTTTACTTATAAGCGCGTTAGTAATCGACATCCATTGACAGAGGTCCTATAGGATCGCAAAACCACGTTGTGAACTGAGATTACATTGTTGCCATCGGCAAACGTTGTATGAATGTTGTCTGCTAATCCTACAAGCAGTTGTGCACAAATAAAGCGCATATATCACGAACCATTCTAAACTAACTATCACAAAAGAGCAAATTCATATTTTAAAGTAAGAGACAACAAAAAATACTCAAGAAAGTCCGAACAAACCTTCCAAATAACAAGAAAAAGAAGCAGAAAAAAGATATTCTGACCACTTCTATTCTATATGAGAAGATCTAGCCAAAAATAACTTCACCTGTTTCAGGGAGTACTCAGAAAAGCTGTAAACAACAATAGACGTGCTCTACTGCTAAAATAAAACGGAGCAATAGTTAGTAAAATAAATCGCCGCGAATGTTCGAAACGACAGCGGATGATTGGAACAGCTGCTGAATGAAACGACTATAAATGATCAGCAACATCGATTGAATATGGTCATAGATTGTTGTTGGTGTTGTTGTGAAAGCGGCTGCTCAAATTTGAAGCACTCGACGTGCATACAATATCATGCATCCTGCATCGACATCATTTGTATTCACAATGCGATCTTAGCCAAAATAGTTGCAATCACACGTTAATCAATGCCTATCTGCGATGAGCACAATTACGTATATAACCCATATATAGTTGTTGAAGTAACGTGCCTCTCAACGTCTCAGCAGTAAGATTGGGTATATAAAGTAGTAGAAGGGGAATGAAAGCAGCTGCGAACTCTGCATCAAAGACAAGCCTCATTGGCATCAAAGACAAGCCCAAGGGGAATGACATTAAAGACAAGCTATCTGAGACTTCATTCTGTCATGGAATTTGGTGTGACAGCTTGTGCATGGGGTGAACGAAGGTCACAAGAGTCGTTGCGGTCATTCCGTGTGACCATTCCAGATTTCTTCTAGTGGAATTTTGTTCAAGATTTTGAGACATATGAAGCAAGTACATTTCATCAGGTTCATCAGGTTCATATATATAAGAAACAATACCAATTAGGCGGACGTTTTCCATATCATATTCAGACATGTCACAATTTTCCAAAAGCAACTAATTTTCACAAC
Source organism: Baylisascaris schroederi (assembly GCA_006503575.1). NCBI lineage: Eukaryota > Metazoa > Nematoda > Chromadorea > Rhabditida > Ascarididae > Baylisascaris > Baylisascaris schroederi. Next base: position 925,851 of record QEWY01001293.1, read on the forward strand.
TATTGAGAACTAATGAGAGCAACGAGAAAAGAATTTCAAAAAGCAACTAATGAGAGCGATAATATTCATTAAATGGATTCTTTAATTCACCAAATATAGACACCGCGAATGTTGGCTTACCTGTTCGTTAGTTGCAGCGAATATGTGTTGCACAAGGCTTTTCGATCGAACGAGTTTCCTTCGTTGTACTCTTTGTTTAGGCAGATTCGTATTTCTGTTCGGGTTGATTATAAGGCCTTGATCGGCTAATAGTACAGCTTGCTGACGGCGACGTGCCTTTTCTATTAACTCGGGAGTTATCGAAAACTCGAAAGAAATGCACATTTCGATTAAGTGTTCTAAAAATTGTTTTATTAGTAATATCACAGAAATAAAACATTTCCTAACATATTTTAATGACTTCTTTGAGAATGCATTCTTAAGCCAACTTTTTGTTCCTTCTGCAATTCCAGCTAGGTAATCTATGCTGCATAAGCCAAAAAAAAGAAGAAAAAAAACCATTCGAACGTTACGCTGCTTATAACAAAGAGCAATTACTTCGATTTTCAGTATTTATGTTAATAAACTGTGAGGGTTTGTTGCAACTATAAATCAAGCAAAAATGTGGGTTATTCAAGAAAGAAGATGAAGTCGTCAATATTTTCAAATGAATCCAAATTGTTTACCATAGCGTTCATCACAATTTCGGTCTATACTTAGTCAGCTAAATCTAAACGCATTTAATTACGACATTATAAAATCATATAATGGCTTCAAGAACAGATCTAAGAGATTTTTATGATTGATTTCACAAAAAAATATGACATCATCGATATAAACGATATAAGGTAAAGTAAAATAAACCAAATTATCAGCTAGAAAAAGCAGGATTCCACCAACTCAAATATTTGGAACGATTATATATCTCGGTATTACTATTGACTTGGACTGGCATCGACTCCTTACCGGGGATAATGTATGCCTTTTATGAGGTTCTGATAACGCATAAATGGTTTCCCTTTTCATTTTACGCAACGAGGAAACGAACCACCTTACTTCTGAACCCGCTCCTGCATCCCGCCTCCCACATCTCTTTCACCCGTTATCGCTCACCTCCCCTATGGAGTATGAGTACAGTGCAGGCTAAAAAAACTAATAAAAACCCTCTAATGAATTGCTCTAGTTACATTAGAGATCTGCAATGCTCTCCAAGTAGTTCAGTTCTTGATAGGCACAAAAAATACGCACAAATCTGTCATTAAACTAGCCTTACCGCATAGTCTATGAGGATGTGAAATTTCCAGTTCATTGAAAATTTTTGCGAAAAATGTTCTTTCCAGTTCGTCTTCTCATCGCACACTTTCTAAACTTGAGGGATGTGATCGAGCATTTCTTTCACGTTTCGACTATATCCTCTTCTATCCCCCTTCCCCAGCCTCTACCATATCTTTATGCCAGCCGCACTTCTTACCAATCGAGGAATCGAAGCGACTTTCGTTTTCGTTTGATCACCAAATTTTCAAAAAATTCAACATACCAGCGTCAGTGATGTGTGATGGAATCTCGGAAAGTGTATTAAAGAGATCAGCAGATGCATTCTCACTATTACTCAGTTCCATAAGATCATCCTCCCGTATTTTTAACATTGAGATCATTGTCTGAAAAACTGTTCACAGCATTTGCGAGTAGAATGTGGAGAAAAATATTCACAACCTTATCATTTTAACATTGAATTAAATTTAGGAATGCAAAAAAATTTCAAAATAATTTTTTTTCTTTCAAGCTCGATGGTATTTCTTGGTCCATCTGACCATCTGAATCGGTTATTAAAGTTTTCTTTTTTGTAGAATAGCAATGAGAGGTATATGACTCTGAAAGAAATGAACACTTTGCTAAAGTGTTCTTCTCTTCCAAATATCGGTTAGTACTCTTTATTCATACTATTTTTCTTATAATTTCCCGTTAACTTCGATGGAAATACCTTCTTTTTTTTTTCGTATCAAACACATTAATTTAAATCGAAAAATTTTATTATTGAATTTTTTAAATCACATTCTCCGAATAGAAAAAAAAGAAAGAAAGAAAAAGTTTGCGACTTAAGAGGTGTACTTTTACTGAAATATTTTCGGGATTATTCAATCCACGAGCATATATTGATTAATATAGAAATAATCTATGCATAACAATTCAAAGAACATTGTGGAATCATATTCATGCGTGAAGGATAATTGGAATTGAGATCTGAATATGTGATAGTATAAAGGCAATAGAATTCATGTTAATATGAAGTTAATACGAATTGAGCAGAATAAGAACATAGCTATTTTGCAACGCTAGTTTTACAGATACAGTGGATGCCATACTGTTGAAGCGAATGAAGAAAAATAGTTGCTTGATTCATATGGCTCGATGGATATTTTCCACTGGCACACCTACTATTCCGCTTGCACCAGCAAGCTTCAAGCAATTCCTGACGATTTTTTATTTTTTACTTTTTTTGTACATCTCAAAGGCGGCTTTTTTCAATGTGAAATGCTATAAATTGAATCACTCAGTCTGTTTATAAACAATATATTCCTTTTAAACTACCGGCAGATTTATGAGAATTGAAGTCGCCGCTATGCTCGTCAGCTAATTTGTGCATGGATAACCTAGAGTTTTGACTGGTTGGTCTCTGCACTGAATACAATTTGTTTTCAATATTTTCCATTCTTTTTAAATTTCATTTCTTCTACTCAATAATTCAACTACTGCATATAATGTTAAGACTTGTCCGTTTCGCATAACATATTCACTTTGTGTTTCTTCAGGGTCTTATCAGTGCGCTAAACTACTCGAGAAAAATATTTGGTGCCTACGAATTAACTACTAGTTTATCTAGACCCGCTTTAAATGATACTCAACGCAAAGACAAGTCTCCAATGGAGAAAGATACCACTGTTATCAACTATGATCACTGTGATTATCATTTTATCAGTGGACGAAAAAAAGCATGAAGTAATAATAAATCATGCTAGTGAAATAGTTAACTCTTTGGGATATAATATGCCTGATTTTGTCGTTATAATATTTCAGCATAAAAATAATAATGAAGGAAGAAACTATAGATCGTTCATTGAATGAAAGATAAAAACTATTTGAGATGGCAAAAATGAAATATTATTGAATAAATTCTGGAACCTGGATGAAAATAATAAAAAGAAAAAAGCTTCTGGAAGTGTCGGAAACTTATAGTATCATCGAGAGAGTATTTTGTAGAACTGATTAATTAGATGTAAGTATATTACTGATAGTAGTAATAAAAAGATGGTATTGAAAACATTACAGATGTCAAATTTTTAATCGATTTTCAATTTGCCGAAGCTCAAAATATTTTCTCTTGTTTTGTTTTATTTTCCGAATAATATTTACATTGTTAGAGTCCATTAAAGCAATAGGTCATTCAATGCTTCAAAATTCGCGCAGATAGTTTACTGATGCGAGCTCTGAATGCTGAGAGTAAATAGTCCTAAGTTAAATTCCCATCACGGTCATTGCTTGTTGAGGCATTAGAATGACAAGTTTATTGAAGAATTTTTGCAAATGCATGAGAGAAAAGGACTCGTTATCTGAAGAGCTAGTGGATTTTCTCATCAAAGAACTGTTATTTAGCGTCAAAGAAAGGTTTCCAAACCAATCTGTTTTTTTTTCAGAAATATTTGACCTTTTTCAGTCTTACAAAATTCATTATTCTCTAAATCATTAATATTAACATATATATCAAACCTCTTATCCTAATATAAACTCAAATCCACCAACCACATGCTTGAAATGTATAAAGATTTCAAACGCATCAAAAGGCTCATATCTTTTGAATGCTGACTTTTATGTGAACTATACCAACAATGTCCAAACGATATAACTGCTGCTCTTTAGTTTTAAGCAGATATCTATGTTTCAATTCAGTATGGTTAATTTAAATCAACACAAACAAAACAGATACCCTAAAAATCGTGACGCCTCCATTAACGAAAAGGAAATCCCAAATCCTGAGCAAGATTCGCATTGGGAAGACAGAAGCAAATGCCGTTAGAAGCCAATTCACACTGATCAGTGACATTTCGACATCGTTTTCCTTGAGAAGACGATCAACTTCCGGTAGGTGAACACTCATTAATTGCCGCGCCACACGTTCATCGGCCTGATTCGTAGCATTCTCATTTTTTGGACTCATTATTTAAATCATACAATTATTTACACTAATAATAATTAAATAGAAAATATGCGAAGAAATATTAAAATGAAATTATGCAATAATCTGATGAGTATATTGCATTTCGATGAACAAATTTCATTTCGTTTTTGCTGCTGCAATTGCAATTTCAGCGATTTTCTCCTCAAATCTTCAATATATTTGCAAAGGCACAGTGTAAAGAAAACGAAAAAATTAGTGCTCTAACAATTGTTTTTAAAAACTGGAAAAAGAAATTGTAATATCAATGTGACACATTTGCATTCAATTCGTTCTAAAATTAAGTTCGCAACGTTGCAAAGAATTGTTATTTAGACACTTCCTTATGAAGTTGTGTAGTCTGTCGAAAATGCATGAGAGGTGACAAAGTATGAAGAATTTTTAATTTTTTTTTTTTTTGGAAAAAATAAAGTAAAGGAAAATCCACCGGCTCGCTGGGATCAAACATTATGCCCACTTTTGGAGCTCAGTTTTGAACGTGAAAATGTTGGAAAATGTGAATTCATAAATCCTACTCAAAAATGTTTCACGTTGGTCACCACCTTAGTGTTCTTCTCTCATCATGCGTTGAATAAACAACTCAGTGTCTTCAATCGGAGCGTAAGCACGCCTTTAAATCTGAGTTCCTTCGACAGTAGTACAATCGGTTTTTAAAACACATATGAACGCTAGGGTGGGATATTATGGTTCCAATTCAAAGAGCTTCCTGTCCTACCCAGGCAGAGACAAAATTCATACGAAAATGAACTTCGCTTTGGCCTAGCAGGCTTTATACTGATAGTGAGTGTTGTTGTCATAATTTTTCAAATACTTCAGTCATTATTAAACAATAACTTTCAGTTGAGCTGAATCAAGATTGATCAAGCTAAAACGCAGGAGAAAAATATTAAAAGTTGGAATCCATGAAGAAAATATAAAGGTTACTTTTGAGAAGTCGTGAGTTGTTTAAAAATTGAAACAATTTAAACGACTGTAGTGAGAAGAGGACCAGCATTCGATAAAGCTCACCTGTAAGCCAAGAAGAGATCGACTATAAAAATTAGGTGGGAAAATGTCCTCAATAAGTGTTGACATAATCCAAAATGTCGTTTCTTCTGAACAAAACAACAACAGAGATGCAACAATCACTCCCATTCCTTGGCAATAACCAACATCCGGATACATGTAGGCCACCGATCGAAGAACACGACGAAGTGCCTCAATCCCTTTGCTATTTTCACGCCAGAAGCAAATATTATTCGGCAATGTCCTGTAGTTGGTTCAATGTTTAGGATTAGATTTTTTGAAATTTCTAACGGAATATTTACATGCGCATTTTTCTTGTTTTCCAGACAGTGATACCTGTGCACAGGGATTTCTTTAGTAGGAGATGGTGAATCTTCGAGCTCTACTATGTCCGATAGGAGAATAACCTAATTGTGATGCGGAAAGGTATTGCAACTTATCAATAACCTAACAGAAGCAGAAATAACAGCCTTCATTCTAAACTAAGAATGATCTTCACGTCCTTTTCTCGAAATTCTGACCCAACGTTTCAAATCAGGTAGCACTACACCAATGAAGAGGAATAAATTTTCATGTGTTAACGCTACTCACAAATACACTTCAGCCTGCTTCTGTCTTTGACTTTTTACCTCGCCAAGAAACATGACATGCGTTTTACGATTTTTTTAATCGCATATATGGAGTTTAAAACGACTTAGTTCTTGATTGCTCAAGTCAAATATTTTTCAAAAAAATATATCTTATCATCTTGGAAAAGCGCAACTCTGGAATCAACTCAAATTGCTTTCACTCATTAAAAGGTATGCCCATAAAGGTGAACGCACTGCAAACCTCAAAAGATCCTTTTCAATTTGGGAGCCAATAGAGGGTTTATCTTTTTCGCATTGTTTTACAACGTTTTCATATGTGAACGAACTGGCGTTCTTCTTCGCTGTCGCTCCACAGAATCGTGGCCATAGAAAAGGACGTAAAGAGTGTGCGATGCCAACAGTACGAAGTAGTTCGATAGTTTTCTCGTTATTTAAACGGCTAACATCAACTTTTGACCACGTCAATTCATCGGGTATATCCTCATGAGCGAATTCGATGTGGGCCAACCAACGCATCCTTCAAGACGGATTTTTTTAATGGGCTTGAAATGCAAATTTGGCAACTTCTTCATTCTTTAGGGAAGTGAGGGGATGAAAGTTGAAAATATTTTTAACTCAATTCGACTAATAAAAGGTCCATCTCCAATGAAGCAAATAGCATTTTGGTTGAGAACTGCAGGCATGAGCACATACACAGGAAGAAGGGAATGAAATGTGAAATACGTTTGAAAGAGTTCTTTCAATTACTTGTAATTTAATTGCAATGGGTTTGGTGAAAATATGCAAAAAAAAAAAAACAATGTTGAGAAATATTCAGAAATTGGATAACGTATTGATAAAACTTACTATTCAACTATGATCAATACTTATTATGTCATCAAATTTAAGATATAACTAAATTTTCAAGTAATTCCTCTAGGTATCTCTCAAGTGGCTAAATTATACAGCTTCCGCGCCGCAGTGATTAATTTCATTAATATTTAAAATCGTATTATAAATGCTCCTTTCTGAGTATTGTATTCTTAATATTGCCATATGTCAATTTTGTTATGCACATTTTTTATGTTAATATTGAAGCGAATAAATAGACATGTGGTATTTGAAAATGACACTGCATATATGGAGAGAATTTGAACTCTTAGAAGTTTTTTTTTTTCTTTGGGAGCAGACATAACTGAAAATGTTTGAGGAGATAATCTACGTGCGAAGCTACTGGAGGTATAATGTTTGACTCATTTTAAAACGAGTTGAAATAGGCTATGGGTCTATATCGAAGATTCGATGCTTTTGCATCATATTCGTTCCATTCCTCGATTGCCCATAAAGACAACTAGTGAAGAGGAAAAAAACGTATACAAATAGATAATAGAAAATGTGCTTACAATGTGTTGCGTTGTTTTCAATATTATGCTTTTGCTTACAAATTCTTTCATATATTTTTTAACATTTGAAATTCAATTCACCTTTTGAAAGTGACTCCTTGTATTTCAAGTTAAATTAATAGGATAAACCATATGCAAAATGTGCAAAAGTATCAGTACAAATGCATCAGTCTAATGCAATGTTCGCAATATATGCAAAAAAGTTCGCACATTGTGGATATACGTTGAGATATAGTTAATTGTACTTTTTTTTTCTGATTAAAACCAGCAAGACTGACATAATTGGAGAAGCATGACGAAGTGACTAATCGCTTCTGCGTTTCCTTTAGCTGCCTCTAATATAACTGTGAAAAGAAAGTAATTTTTTTCCATATTGAAAAGTCTATATTTTTTCCATAGCAAGCCTGGCTACAGGTGCACATTCTAGCTGACAATTGTGGCTCTAGTGGCTTGCGCGCTGAAACCACCAAATAGGTAGACAGACGTAGATAGCACAGAAATAACGCTGCCATGATTGCCTTTTGCATAAAATTTGCAAAAATGCATAAAAATGCATCGCTTTTCTATAAACAACGTCCATACTTACAAGGCTCATGAGGTCTTTTTAGATTGCGATAGACTTCCGTCTTAGGGGTTAGAATCCGACCACACAAGAGACCCTACGGATTTCACTAGCATAGCTATCGGCCAATAAGAGGAGAATAAATATTTTCGCTGCAAACGACCGCAAACTGAACTGTGAGAAGAACACTAGATTTTAAAATCCCACGAAGTGCATCACACTACCGAACCTACACATGACGGACTAAATGCGAAGCGTGCCATTGGCGTATATCTAAAAGAGCAAACAAATCGTTTGCATGTAATTCTCTATACAGCGTAACAGCAATTCCATTCAATGTTTCACTCAACACCACTTAGCAATACTTAGTAAAGGAAAACCTTAGTGCATGTGAATAATATATGTTGATATTCGGCTCCCCTTAACTTTTCAATCAAGCGAAACAACGTTTCAGTGCTTCAGGCGGGCTTCAATACGTGCAATTCGCAGCGTTCATATGTGGAACACCATCCGATTCTAAAAACTGGTGATTAAGGAATTAAGGAATCAAGCTTATTAACGTAGATCCCCCTTTTCTCCTCCGCTCTCCCCCGTTCCAAAAAACCTTTACACATACCTCTTCATCAATGATTCTTCGACCACTCGCAATAATGAGCTGACTTACCGATCCTGTGAAGTTTCTAATAATTTCGAAAAGTCGATATTTGATTCATCGTCGATACGGAAACCAAACTGATCGAATCTAGAAGAATATCCACCTGACGCATTAAAAATGAGGAACATTTCACCTATAACCCCTTTTAGTTTAACACTGAATTCTAGTGAAAGTATCGAATTTTCATTGAAGCAGCCGGTAGATTATTTCCGTAGTGAGTGAGTATTCAATTGACCGGATAGCCTCTTTTTTTTTTTTTTGCAACGTGGATTAAATTCACAAGTTAGCAAAATTTCACCCCATCGATCAACGACGAGTATTCGAATATATTTGACCAACCAAAAATAATTTACGTCGGCCTATCTGCAATCGTTCATCACCAACTTCTTCAGGAAGGAGTCATTTATGCATTTAATGGCAATTCTTTCTAGGCGTTGGCTATTCTTATTGACAGCCGCATCGATGAACGCCTTTCAACAAGTATTTCTGGATATTCAATTGAATCTTTAACAATCATTATACTCCACGATTTATTTTTACTGTTGCAAAAAAAATCAGGAGTTTCAAATTCGGAGTCAAATGTGGAAAAAAATTTCAAATTATCCATCTATTGTGGCTGCTTTCAACTTACACTTATATATTCTCATTATTTATTTCGCTCAATATATCCCAAGCATACATTTCTTTCGCATCTTCCATTGATGTAGGAAGCAATGCAGAATTAATCGCCGAAAATGGATGATCCGATATGTCGAAAAGAGATTCGTGCACAGCGATGTCGGGCTCTTTAACAAGTCCTCGTTCGGCATTCGCTTCGTTTCCATTATCATCTTCAACGCATTCCGCATATTTCGCCTCTTTTCCTAGAAAATTTAACTATAAAGAAAGGTAGTGAGCTCGGTGGCCAAAAGATAAAAAAATTTCCAGATTTAATAGAAGAGAAAAGGAGGTGTTTATGAAAAATAAAAATGAAATTATTAAGACAACAGACGATAACTAAGCGTAAAACTATTGGAAATTTTTTCTTATCTTATTAAGAAATACAATTTTCTGGGATATTTTGCCAACAGTTGCATAATCCATCATAACCGGCCTCAGGAGAAGGGAAGGGAATGTAATAGCGCCTTCCTCTTTAAGTTCAATAGTTTCGGTGTTGGTATTCGAAAGGAAAACCTCTGCAAATATTGGGCAGAATATGCTGCTTGAATGATGTTTTAGGAAATAGTCTTGAGATTGCGATATCAGAAAAATGAACTGAATTCGAGGCTTACCTTTTCTATACTTTGCCATCAACAGCAAACCTAAACAAATAGTTGATTAGAAAACACGAAAATAGCGCTCTATCATAAGACGACTGAGAAACGCAACAACTGAATAGTGTTAAGGGGTTCTTTCACCTATTGAAATAGGTGAGAGCGATTTGAAGAAGATTTATAAGCATTTGTTAGAAGAGATATACCGAAATCTCTTGAAGCAATGTGGTCGTTTAATAGAACAGCGTATCGAATTTCTATATGAATCGCGTAGACTTGCACGCTTCAAATAGCATTTCAAATAAAGTAAACTTGACTATGCTTTTAGACACAATGAAGCGTCAGTCCATGAAGTGCTTCATCAAACGTTTCGAAGGATGAAGTAACGAACGAAGGACGCTACATTACTAACGTTCTCGATGAAATATAAAAAAAAATGGATCTTTGTATTGGCGTTCAGTGCTTTCCATTAACTTCAGCAATTTACCTTATCTTCCTCTCTATTTACAAGCCCCAAGTTTTACCCGCAGAGCAATTCAAAAGAATAGCATTTTATAAAATTTATGTCGATGAATAATCAACGGATGCAAAAAATGAAAAAGGTCAATAACATGCAATCGTCACGTTCAGCAGCATTTTGTATGAAGACATAAACGCTCATAAAAGTGAAAGGAATTTATGTATATTTCACTCAAATGTCAGATCATTAGATCAAACTTGCAACGCTGAATTGTTTCATCGAAATGAGAGCTTGTTGATCGAAACCTAGTATGTTGAATATCCAGATGAATAATGCGCTGTATGTTGTATTTCAAGTTTTTTTTTTTTTAATGCAGAAGAAGGGAATCACTTACGACGCTATGATAGGTTCGGCTCTTATTCTGTAAAAATTGCATCTATATGATGTATGTTCAGTTTGCACCTATCTATTTAGTTATATTCCGAGAATAGCATGAATAAGTATGCAAATGGACATGTGCATGTGAATTGGGGAGAAAGCCGAGTGCGAATGACGCGTCTATCGATTGCGAGTAGTTGACATTTTAAATGGCACTCCCTATTCGCATTGTGCAATCGGTGGCACAGCTAGAGAATATCGGGAGCTTGCATGGATTGTCTCACTACGGAGCAAACAGTAAGAATTCAGAATGATGCGAACAAATGATGAAGAAATATTTCAAGGAAAAATCAACGAAAGAACAAATAGCTGAAAATGCGAATGAAAGGCGTGGCGTAGCTGGCTAAAGTGTAAGTGCCAGCCGCGCAAAGCACCAAGCAAGCAAGCATGCTTCAATAAGATGAAACGCGTGCGACACGCGCGCGACTCCGCAACTGGACATTGGCACTTGATTGTCGTTGAAATGAGATAAGACCGAGATGAATATTAAAAGAGGCGCATTTAAAGAGCACACACGGAAGTTGTTGAATTGAAGTTGACTTTGCATGTTCAATATAACTGTTTATAGTGTCGCCATTTTAGTGACAGTGCTTCAGTCACCCAAGTTGAGGACGATATTAGTTTCCATATAATCATGACAACTGCTACAATGACAGTACTACCAGTCACAGTTAGATTAAGAATCGAAGGGAGACGACCGACGAAAAGTTGGCCATTGTCTTCAAGCTTCCAGAACCTTTTTACGTTCGGAGCGACAATGAGTGACGTCACTTCGAGTGTCCAAAACTTGGCATACGTAATTTTTGCTTCGAGAAACGCGACATTATGAAACATTTCGTCTAACTTCTCAAAAAGACTTCAATGACGTGCAGAATAGTACCCCACTTACGGCTGATGGGGGAATATTTTATATGAGCTTGAATTGAACGATAAGCTAAGACTTTGAGATAGTAGGAACTGGGGTCTGGGCAGTGGAGGTCGACGGAGTAAATCCTCGAAATGCAGAAGTTCGAGGGAATTCAGAATTAAAAATGAACAGCTAGAGGTCAAATTGGGAAACTAACGGAAAGTTGTACTGAAAAATTGGGAAGTTAAACCTAGAGAACAATGAGGAAAATTGAAACTCGGCAAAAACTAGAAATTCAAACAACGTATGAGCAACTAGAGATTGTGATCATTACTGAATAGCGTAGATACATTTCCTTCATGAGGAAAATTCAATCATATGATTCAATTTTTGAATGCAAGCTTTAAAAAATGTCGACTGTTCTACTCTGCATATCGAATTTCGGAGGCTTCAATTTTTGGCACGTCCAAGGTGCTTTCCAGATATGAGTCTTGGACATAATATCTTTGTTGTTCTTTTTTTTTTTTTTTTTAAGAAACGCTAGAGTTTTCAAGTCCATTGTCTAGTCGAACGTCGAATAGATTAGATTCTCAGTTACATTTGAGCGCTTGCTGCAAAGGCGTGTTCAGTGATTGAGCATAGAGGGTAAAGGGTCTTTGCTGGTGAAATGCTTCAGGATGAATGCATATCGCGGCCATATAGTCGGCAAGATTTTTGCAAAATGTTCTTCCCACAAGAATATTTTCTCAGGCTAGGTGATGAGGCTGTTAGTGTTATAGATAGTGACCGTGATCATGTGATCGATCTAAAATTGCATGCATTTCTTATTGGTATATAGTATGTTCGGATAGGTGCAAGAGAAACCCGGAAATCGCATTCGCCGACGAGAATATGTACAAGTGAGAGAGCAGAAAGGCTCTTGTGCACGTCCACAGCGCAGAGCGAATTCAGCAGAGCAAACTCCGGTAGGACAGCTGTGGTAATGAATGGCCGAATGACCACTGGTTCGGTGAGTGACCATGGCAAAAAATCTATCGCATTTCCCCGATTTCAACAATTAACCGTTTGCTTCTTCTTAACGATATAAAGCCCGTTAACGATATAAAACCCTTTCCCATTGCAGTACTGGTCAGGAAGACCTATCCGGAATATACAAACAGTTCTGGGCACAGCCAGTTTTCTTTAAAAACTTGACGACATGAATCGCCAACCGCATTCGCATCAAAGCAGCAGGTTCAAAAGGGGCAACAGCCCTCCTTACGGGAAGGAAAGACGCAAGGGTACAAAGCCTCCTCAGCTAACCCCTAGCATTAGCACTGAAATGAATTTGGAATGATTAATAGACATTTTTTTCAGTAAATGGTTAATAAACAGAAAATAAAACGAAACGTTAGGTTTAGCGGATGCTGGGACGAAGCTGTTATCGAAGATTGAAGTTTGCGATCTGAGGAAGATTTGGAAACCTTGCCAAGATATCCTCAACGGCGTTTGAAATATATCGCTGTTGTAAGTACGAGTTGTGATATAATATTTCACCAATTGGAATTTTCCGATCCTATGGGGGTTGCAGAAAGAAATTCTGAGCAAAAATTTTTTGTTACGATCTTTTTACATTTGATATAAAACGAAAGAAGCAATTCAAGTGAGATACGTAGCCCTCAGCTCGATCCTATCAGTCTTTTTCCCCCAAATGTCAATCTCTGCGATTTTTGATATCCTAGTTGGAGATAGAGATGTGCCGCTTTACAGCAGTCTATTTAGCTGGCAAAGATCTCTTCAGCGATCGTGGGGACTTCTTCAGCATCGCTCTTAATAACAGAAATGATCCCATGCTTTACAAGTTCACAAAAAAAAGTTATACAAAACGCTAAATGACTTGATATCTCTCGTTTACTATTACTGCTTCCTTAACGTATAACTGAAATAAAGAAACGGTACAAAATGAATGATAAACGAAATTACAAAATACAATATCTCAAAATTGTAACCAATAAATCAATGTAAGCATCGAATAATGATTGCTGAGTTATTCGTTAATATTGTCCCTCTAGTGTCGGCTTTCTCTCGACTATTTATCGCCACCACGAACGAAACACCAACCAATATTGATCCTTCGTCCAATAAATTCGGTACCGTTAAGTGCCTCAATCGCAGCTAACGCTTCATTTTCGTTTTCATATTCGATTAGCGCATAACGCTTCAATATTACTCCTCAGAATGCATCGAACATAACGTTTCAAGGTTTGCGATATATCTGCTTGTTATCGTTCAGATGTATAAATCAATGCTTTATCTATAAAAATATTTATAAAAATATTCATAAAAACAATAACGCTCTTCATGACGGCCATAATAAACGCCAAAAACCAAAAATAATCCAAATGTAAAAGATGAAATGATGTGCACGGAAAGATGATGAAATTGAATTTGAAGAAACAAATAAGTTGAAATTTTTCCGCGAAAGAAACCTTGGTGAATCGTGAACAGCGATCCATGTTCACGGGGATCCTCTTGATAGTACCAAACTCAGAGAAAAGGTCATGCACATCGCCTTTGTCAGTGTCGTCGCGGATGTTCGACACGAACACAACCCAACCCACGATAGACCTGAAGGAAATATTTCTACCTACAGTGGCGTTCGTTCGCTAATCACCACATTTAAATATTTACAACATAGCACAAATCTCTGGGAATTCAGAGATGCCCGAAAGCCTCGTTCATGCATACCTTTACATATATCCGCCACTTACTGCGAGACATTGTCACTGACTGCATCATAGCCTGGGGCCAAGAAATATAAAGAAAAATCGAAAAAAATACATGTGGAGTGAGGAAGAAATGAAAAATAAAAACTGCTTATAGGTAAATCAGTGAATCATAAATTGATTTCAACAAAAGTTTAACTGTTTTCTAATGAATATACAAAAACTCATGCACCATCTTCATAAATGGCGTGCAAGATTAGGCGATCCACAAAAATCGAACCGGTTCTGATGAATATTAGGAACAACCGTGTGGCATTTACGCTTATCACCAATCAATTGAAGGACGGAAACGAAAGCAATCGATCTTTCACCATCAGTATCATCGTTACAATGCTAGAATCGGTGAACGAACTCATCTTAACCATTTTAAATCGTTCATAAATCATTTTTCCATCCTTTTCCTCCTCCCCTCCCCCCTTCCCCACCCTCCAGAAGTCAGCCACTGTTAACAGCCCATGTGTCTTAAATATGTTGAATTGCAAGCCAATTCACTGCGAGGGGATATGAGGACCTTGCCCGCTCAAGCTAATTCTGTACCATCCGATTCAATACTTAGCACTTGCAAATCGCCGCACTTGGGAGGTTCTAGATCGCGTGAAGTGAGCGATTTTGGTGTTTCGAACCGCATTACCACCTAAAATTTGCCGTCCCATTGCCAACTCAGTGCTCGCTACCTGCATTTTTACCTGTCGTTTCAAGGAACAGCTACCACATCACAAATAAGACTGTCGCAAAAACAGAAGGGAAGTGAGAGGGCAGAAAGGATGTATAAGGTAGATGCATAAGTCGACGGCATCATATGCTGATATAGCAAGTAGTACGACGCTTCCGGCTCGAAAGCAAAACATTCAGTTCGGGTCATTCTGCATTGCTCGCCTATCTCTTGTGGCCTTTGAGAATTTGAAGCTTCATAGGTAAACGAGAAAACCTTTGAGGGGCTGGCGGAGTACCTTCACCTTGATTATCGACCAATGCGCGCTTGAATCCACCACTCTTATTCTTCGTCACTGCAGTCATCTTCGCCTACATTGAGAACGAACATAAAATAAACAACAGCTATCGGGCAACTGCATCACACACGACACAAATAAAATAGCCAAAACAAGAAACCTCAATAAATGATATGAATGAAAAAATTAGTTGATGATAAAGACACTATGAAATCGCACTTGTCACTCATAGTGACATCGAAATATCCATTAGGAAAGGAAAAATTCCCTTTGAAATGAAGAAAAAAGTAATTTTTTAATTGGGATGCAGTCAGAAAGAATATGCACTAAACACCTAATTGAGATAATAGCTTGAGAATAAAAATAACGACGGAAAAGATGGGATGATTAAACTGCTGCAACTTGTAGCAGCTTCATATGAATCTGTGTATAAAAATAGAGGTTACTGTACACGATTGAATCGCTTGAGGAAGCAGCTGCCTCTTAAAATGTTGAGCAACCATGATCATAGGTTGACAATAAGTGTCTTGATAGAGTAGCTCGTTGACAGCACCATGAGTATAAAAAGGAAGGTAGACTGCGGAAATCGATCGGTCGTAAAATCACTAACGGTTGTTTGTGGTTCAATGAGGAGTTCCTGCAAAACATACAATAAACGATCACGCAACAAGAACGCTTTTGACAATTGCGCCACGACAAAATCGCCAACAGCACCTGTCTCCAGCATTCCTTTATTATGGAGTTGGGTTAGTTATTGTCCACGCTACTGAGGTTTGTTGCTAATAAATTTCTTATTGAGTCTTCAGCTCGTATATTTGAGATGCGATGAGTGTTTGAAAAGTTTTTGCAACAAGAATTTATCCATCATTAGCTTTTCAAGCTCTTTTATCTTATACCAAAACCAATAGAATAGGAGAGAAAGATTTTTTTTTCAATTTTTGTTTTAATTTTCCGTCATGATCGAAAAATCGGCAGGTTTCGGGTGGCGTATCTCGCCCAATCGGTAAACGTTCCGAATTGCCTGAAAGCTCATTAAATAGACCTAGTGGAGTCTCTCGAAATAGCGAAGATCACACCTCTAAGAGAAGCGGAGATCGAACCGCATCGAACTTGGAGTAATCGAGATCTCGAAAATGCGGACGTTGAAAGAAAGGATTAGCCATCTCACCTGCTAGCAAACATATTTGAACACCTTGCATACCTCTCGAAAGAGTGTGTATATCTGTGTTAAGTAATATGAGAAGTTGGCCCACTTGCTGCGAACTTGACAACGTAGGAGAGTCCATCGAAAAAAGTTCGAGGATTTAATGAAATGACATTCTTTAAGGAAACTTCCTGCAAGTTGTATACCATTCAATACAGCTTTTCAAATACAATAGCCTCTCATGAGCAATAACGATCGCAATTTGAATGGCTGATGAGTTATTAAAATGAGAAAATCCCCTTACTGACGTGTTATTCAAGAAGAATGGTCACCATTAAGGTCATAGCTATGTGGCGATCAAGCACCTGCTCTCGGGTTGCATCCGTGACGTTTCATCTAAGTTCTGTTAAGTGATGCAAGAGTTTCGCTAAGAAAATTCGAAATTCAATGTGTTCAAAAGCACAACACCTATAGTGCAGTAGTCAACAGTGATCCACTATCATTGACTTGCATATGCCACCTCCAATACTCATTGCACATTAACGTTTGTATTATTCGAAGGTATGGACCAAGGTAGAAGTCAATTCGCGGAGCTGAATTGAATGGTACCATTCACAAGGCAAGGAGGTAATCTAAGATACAGATATGAAAAATGGCAATGGATTTACATATGTTTAAAAAAATGTAAAGCCGCAAGTGTGAAGCCCTCTAATTACCTGCCTCTTGCAGACAAGGTTGTTGAACAATGAGCCATCCATAATTAAATCCACGATTAACTACTCACAGAAATGAGCATGATGAACTCCCGACAATTGAAATCGATGTGTCCCATATATTATGTGGTTGAACTAAATCACTCAGAGTTGTCCTAAATCAAATGCTACGAAAATTATGAAATCTAGTCGGGCTAACTCCGTCTAGTGGAGCTAACTCCGTCCAGTGGAGCTAACTCCGTCTAGTGAAGCTAACCCCGTCTAGTGGAGCTAACTCCGTCTAGTGGAGGTAACCCCGTCTAGTGGAGCTAACCCCGTCTAGTGGAGCTAACTCTGCATCCGTTCAAGCAATTCTATATTTGTAAGGCTATGGGAAGTGTGAACTGTGGAGCCATAATCCGATGAGGAAATCAGAGAATGTTTTTTTGTGGAATTAAACAAAACATAAAGAAATAGAAATAAAAATCGAGTGTCTCGAGTTTCGAAACGACGAATGAAGGGATTTGTTAGGTTAGCAGCTTCTTTCATTTTGTCGCGACAGTGTTGAGCGAAATTCATTTCAGCGTGCAAAGTGATTTCAAAATCATGGATCTCGTGCACGTTTTTAAGTGTAGACGTTATTATTGTGGATGTGAACTTCCTCTAGCCATTCGATTTATCAATAGCAAAACGTTGTCAGCTCGAGCAAATCTTTCAGATATTTTCTGCTGTGGATAACAATTGGCACCAGAAACTGTGCCACAACGGCCAAGGAATATTGCACCTTCTCATCTGAGGCTTCAATTCATCGAGGTTTTCAGGTTTCTTGTTAAGCTCGAATGCTGCAACAATCCTTCAGTGGATCGCTAGTGACTTCTCTGCCTCATGATTTAGATGTCATCACGTCCAGTTCTCATGATGGATTGCACCGTTTTTTTTGCAACTTCTTAACCTGAAGTTCCTCATGTTTAAATACAGTACATGACGCTATTGCGTACAGTGTTGAGGCATACTGTAATGCCGTTTACTTCGTTTTATACAGCATTCGACTAGTCCGGCAGCTGCTCCAAGCACGTTCTTTGGTTGTTGCTGTAGGATGTTTTTATTTCCTCAAGCAGAAATAAGTGCTTCAAGCATAAAACCAATCAAAAAAGGAAGTGCATAGCATCCGATGACACTGTTCGAGAAGCTGTCGTCAGTTAAACACAAACTCACAGATTTATCAGAGGTCGAATTGTTTAAGGTGACATGTGGGCGCCAGTTTATTCTACATTTTAATGTCCCGAAAAGGAAAGGAACTGTAAACTGAATTCAGCGTTAAAACTAGAGGAAATAACTGAAAGCTATGAGCTTCTGGTAGATTACTTCGACTTGAATAAGAGGTCATCAAGTCAAAGGCAATATGAGGATATGCGTTAACAAAATTGTTCAGGACAGCGCTGCATGCTCTCCATGTATAAGTTCTTCAACATACCTGAACAACCCTGTTCGCTGGATTTCCACTTTTTCTCCATTAAGTAGAGCTCAAGCACATCAGCAATTATTTTTGATGAAACTGCTGCGAACGGTTACTGTGGAAATCTTAGGCGATGAATTTCACTTGGCCGGCTGATGTTTTCCAACGTTGTTCATTTCAGTCGGTTGTGGTTTCGAGAGTGCTGACTATAAGGCAGTTTAGTTAGGAGATGTAGAGAAGGTGGTGATTGAAGGGTTCTTTATAATATGGCAAATAGTCTTGTAATGTTTCTTTGTCTGCTAGCATATCGATGGTGTTGAAGTTGAATAAAGAGTAGTAGAAGTTGTATGTTCGAAGCGTTTTTTAAGGTACCACGTGATTGGTGCAAGTGGTGTTTGGAAATATATTGGACGTCTATTGACGGTGCAAGAAGGGGAGGATTTGGCTGCGTTTCGGTTCCATCACACATCATGGAAGAGGACATCAAAAGTGACACAACCATTGGCGATGATTGGTTTGAGCTTCCTTTTTCTTTCTTTTTTCGCTAATCTACCAAGTATCGTTTTTTTGCATAGGCGGAATTTGAGTAACAAAGTTGTTTAGGATAGTTTCATTTCAACTACTCACAAATGACCAACTTTCATTGGCAAATAAGGGTGACATGCGCTGGAAACTTTCGTCTCATGAGGTGTGACAGGGATTTTCGTTTTTTAGGTGCGACGAGCCTCTTTTTTTCAGTTTCTGAAATTTTCCAATCTTTTTTCGATGTGAGTTCGTCATCTAATTGTGGTCTATCCTTTAGAATTCCCGAATTTGTATTTATTCCGCTCACCAATTAGAGATAAAGTAACTCACATGTACTCAACATTTTTTTATTACTATCCTGTCTACATATGAAAAATATACGATGAAATCATCTTGCCGCATAAAGATCTATAAACGGCAATCTTTGTTTTATGAAAATTGCATCGGCTTGCCGAAGCAATAAATGATCTACTTGATAATCTATATTCCATCTGTATATTTCAAGGGAATTCACAAGCAAAAGTGATGAAAAATAATAATTTAACCGCATTAGAAAATACAGACATCACGGTTGGCATGGGATATTGAAGAGTTGAGAATTGATGTAGGCGGTCGGTTGGTAAGGTGATAAGGTCGTAGTTAATGTCCACTTAACAGTTATTGTTCCTTATCAATGGAGAAAAAGGGTGCCGTCGTAACTCCATCGTTCTGAGGTTGCATTCCCCTCGTCCTCTCTATGCCTCTTCCCTTCTTTCTCTCTCTCCTTTTCACTTGCATCCTCATAAAAGAAATTCGGCCTCGAAAACCAAAAGTATGCAAATCAACTATGGTCCCTTCCTACCATTAGCAGTAAATTTTGCAGGTTCCTGAATAATGTTAGCAAAATCCTATTCAGACAAATATGATGTTTGTACTTACTTTTTCTTAATGTTGATCATAGACTTTGGGTTCCTGCTCATCGCATTTTTAGCTTCTTGTTATGTTATTATCGGCCACTCAACTAGTCATCATCTCCTTTCATCCAAGGGATCGTTTTTCCGCCATTCTTGTTGACTGGGGAGGTCGTATAGAAATAATTACCAGCAGGCAATTTTCCTAGGTTATTTTCTTAATAGCAAGGTAAAGGTGATTGTTAAGGGTAACGGAGTCGAGCTCACCACTTCCTGAGGTGGTTCGCACTCCAGAACAGCACTCAGAAGGTATATCCGACATTGAAAATGCGATGGAGCGAATGGTGTTGGATGACTCCAAGCCCTCGTTTCAGCTAAAACGTTCTGTATTGGAGCGTTTTCGCCGCACATGGCCGGTTAGTCATAGAAAACCTTTATTGGAAAGTTTCAACATCACATCTCAGCATTAAATTCCCCCAAAAATTCATCGTTAGATCCCACTGTAGTAACCTAAATACGACCATCGCAGTCACTCACATCCACCTGGTTTCTGAAGAAGGAGGGGGAGTGTGGTAAGAGGGTGGGGGATGTTTTGCTAGCCTTTACAAGGGTTGAAGAATGTATTTTAGTTGCCTTTATTTTGAACTGTCATCCAGTATTTTGGATGGATTTTGAGGATTTGTCGTTGGATAAACAAATCTTTTAAAGAGCATCCACAATTGATGGTTGAATTCTTTGCAGAAATATTTGGGAACGCAAAACAAACCGGGTATACCACACGAGTTCATGTATAAAGGTAAAGACGCAGATGAGATTCGCAAAGAATGTCTTGAATTGGCAGAACGTCTCTATATTCCGGCAAGTGAAGCGCAACAGTTGAAGAAGGTGATCGGATTCTTCTGTGAGCGTGAAGAGTGCCGTTTTGAAGTGGAGTGGATGGGTATTTTAGAGATGTTGATTCCTTTTCTCAATTCGCTTGATTTCGTCTACAACGCATTCTATGCTATTACTACCAAATATTTGCCGAGGTATGCCTAGAGTTTTTTTTTTGTGCGGTTCATTCTACTTTTCCAATTTTAATGCCGGTGTAATTTTTGTCACCGCTCGGCTATTTTTTATCTTTTTTTTTATTTTTTGTTTCAAGCGAAAAGCAAGTGACAAGTTTATAGAAAAATTAGGTGGAAACGGTTACTTATAATTTTGAAAAATTTAAACCTTTAAATCAATCTATGCTCGTGAATCAACCTGGACCCGTCGCCTTGTAATAAACTCACAAAGTTGAAGCATTTTAACTTAAATGTACCCGCTGCCATAGCCCATTAAAGGCTTTGTGATGAGGTGCAAGGCCAAAATAATGCCGTTTTTGATGGGTACTAATAACTTGAGCTTTGTAAGAATATCGGCGGTTTTTATTATAGGTCGACGACAAAGGGTGCACTATGCTATCATTTGATGAATCTTATATTGCAATATCATGACCCGGCGTTAAGTACTCATCTCACCTCTCATAAACTCAATTGCTATGATTTTGCTCATTGTTGTTTTTCATCGCTTTTCTTTGGAATCATTGAACAAAAGAGTCTTTACGCTATTTGGGACAAATATTTCGAGAAGGTAATTTTCTGTTTCTTTTTGTGTTGAAATGTTTTCTTTTTAATAGTTTGTGCACTTAATGAAATCAATAAATTCCATTTGAGTAAAGTATGTTTGATAGGTTATTAATTTCCTTAATTCTTCAGTCGTAAGAAAACAAATCATTGTCAGCGACCCACTTTTGGTTTAATAGTGAATATATCGTCTCGTATTAGCGGATTTTCGGAAAATTTATTTCCACATTCACTCACTGTTTAGTTTCTAAGCAAGCTTACCTACAGAGTCAAATTGCTTAGCAGGTTTGAATTGCACAATTCTGTTAAAAAAATAAAAAAATAAATCTTTGATTCATCTGGTGAGCGTCAATTATATAATGCCGAAAGTATAAGCTGAGAGCTTTTCTTCCAATTGATTATGCATCAGTTTTCTTGTTGGATTTCAGATCTTTTCATTGAGATGATTTCTGTCGCTACTTTAGCATTTCTTAATCATGTTTTTTCACGGTTTCTTTGTGATACTTGTCAATCTTTTAGGGAGATCCTTTTCTACTCTTCACGATAGTCTTGGTTTTTATGGTGAATTGCTCAGAAAAACTCATGAAAATGAAGAACAATGAGTGAGTTATCAAATTGCATTCACTTTCTCAAATATTTTTCATAGATTTCGGTTTAATATATCTTCATTTGATCGTAGTTTACTTTAAATATCTTTAAGAGAGACTTCGTTAAGAACGTGGAACACTTTTAATTTTTAGACGAAACGAACAAAAGAGGAAGAGGCTGTTGTAATGTTTACTGTCAGGTCATGAAGGAAGGGACAGTCAGAAAAGTTTATTGAAATGCAGCTGAATATTACTAGCTTGTTTGTTGTATTCTACGCGTACCTTTCCATAATATTCTCCTGCATATCCGTTTCTTTTTCTCGTTGTTTTAAAGAGTCATAGGATCTGGTTTTATATTTGTTTTATTGAGTTTGTGGAAGTTATTACTTGGGTAGTAGTGGTTCCCATACTAACTTCAAGCTTATCTTGGTCCCTCTTCTCCCTTTTCCAGTTATAGAAAATAATCTGCTGCATAAGTCGTTGATGTGATGACAATTATGCTTTAGTGGAAAGTAGTCAGAAGCAGTGCATTCCTAGTTCATTGCCTGCATGCCTGCTACGTCCTTCCTACTTCTGCTCCATCATCGAAAAGCCTTTTTTGAGGCATCATTCGAGTTGAGCGTTTTTCACCCCTTCCGTGTGTCATTCACCTTTCGATGAATATGATGAGCGCGTTTACAGGCAAATGATCAATTTGGTTCTTTCATCAATGCGTTCCCTTTCTGAGAATGACGTCGACGATTTAATAGAGGTTTCGGTACATTTCCTATCCGATACGCCTCCTTCCATCAAACAGGTATGCCGTTTGCCAGCTATAGCACTCTTGTATTCATGTCTTCTAGCGAGTGGAGGGAAAAGGTAAGGAATGCTCATCACGTTTGGAGGCCCAGATTAACTATGAAAATTCGTGCAATTTCTACTTATGAAATTTTTCCTCTCAGTTTGGATCGATCATGAGATGATCTGACTCAGTTTGGGCTTCGATGCCCAAAAATATGGCCATTTGTTCGTAACTGAAATTTCTTCAAGAAACGTCTCCAAAATAGGGATGAAAATATTCAACTTTTGATCACTGCCTTAATTGGTGGCATTTCATTCTTCAACAAATTGAGAGTTGAGATCACGTCTTGAAAATCTTAAATGTCGTAGTCTTGAAAAAGGGAGTCTGGATCTCGAAGGAGAATTGTGCACATATAATTAGATTCGTCAAAAGCCAGTTTTTAAGAGCGAAACAAAGGGAAATTCTATGGTCTCGCAGCTGAGACTGTTTTATTTTGAAAGTAATTTTTACTCATAGAAGCACGGTGGTATTGTTCACTTGATGGGAAAGGATGAAGGATGATGATTTGTTCAATGGAGTGGTTTCTGTTGAACGAGGAAAGGAAACTTGTTTAAGATTGCATCACGGTTATATTTGCTGTTATTAGCCATAATGAAGATTGCCGATTATTAATGGAATTTTTGAGCGATGTGGAAGCTTTTTTTTATAGCGTCTAATTTGTGTTCGATATTGAAGTCGCTTTATCATTGGATGTTTGGCGAAACTATTTAGAATTTTAGGTAATAATTGATCGTTGAAGCAACAAGGATTCAATATTTTATGTAATTCATTTTTCGTATTATGGAATTTAAATTTAAGCGTTGTCTCAGTTTTCAGGACTTCCAACGCGGGTTGTTTGGGTCTCGGCTTGCTAGTTTTGAGAAAGTGGATATGGCAACCCTTCTGGCACTTCCGGTCGATCCACGCGATCTGATTCGATTGACGACTGATGAGAACTCCAATTCTTTGGTTGTTATTTTCGGAGTATTTTTAATCGGAACTGTGCGAAATTCATTAGTTTAAGAAGTTGGTTAATTGAAACGTCAAGGTGGTGATTTCATAAACACGTCGTTGTTGTGAACATTTCTGTTCAGGATAGAGTTTCTAATCTTTTTATTCAATGGGGGCAAATGCTTATCTCAGAACATTGTTTCTACTTTCAGGCGAGCCACATTGCTTATCATTGTTACGGTGTTTTGGCTGACGTGGGCCCCCAAAGCAAATGCGATGTGGGTGTAAGTCACGGACCATGACTCATGGTGGAGCGGATGTGATGACTGCGGTTGTAGGCATTCTCGGTCGCGTATCGCCGATACGTTGGAGAGGGGTATAATTATGGTTAGATGGGTGAATTCTACGGGGAGACGTTTATCGGCTTTTTGGTCTTTGAAAAGTACAGCATACAACCAAGCCCATATTTCTTTCACTAGTCCATTATAAGCTTAATACTTTTAATTAAGTTCAGGAACCTGGCTTCAACTTTTTCATCATTGACGCTCGTCCTCATAATGACTATGCGGCTGGCCATTTGGAGGGATCGTACAATTTGGATTCTAGTTTGGTAATTTATTTTCCATTTTGATTTTTTCTTCACCATTTACAGGAATACAATTTCGCCAAAAGAAAATGACTAACTTTTATGTAATTTCGGAATGTAATCAATGAATGGCGAATTTTCTTCAAGTAATGGCCGATCGAAAACACCGGTTAAATTTTTTCTTTTTTTTTTCAGCGAAATTAACCATCATCGAATCTCAGCGCACAGGCGATGATTTCTGTTTATTTATTTATTTATTTATTTTTTTTGTTCACTGAGAGCAAAAGTTTTTTTCAATGCAATAGAAGATTATGAAATATAACATCGATGAGCTAATGCATAACACCATCCGGATCATCGATCAAAAGTCGCAGATTTCCGTACGGCGTTGTGTTTAGCACGACCACACTCAAGCCGGAGTACCGGTAGGTACATCTGAATCCTATCGACAGTTAAGTCTGAATGCTGAATGTGAATCCTTAAGTCGGCAATGTAAACCTATACTAATGACATACGTTCTTGTGAGAACATTTGTGTAGAGATGGATGTGTGTAATCGTAAAGGTATTAGCTGAGTGCAGATGCTTGCTGAATATGCTGGTGATGTTTTCTTCAATTTCAGTTTGTGGAGGCACCGGAGCAGTACAAGATGGCGCTATCGGGTCTGGATGCGTATAGAGATGCTTCGCGTCACAACCACCATCTTCTCTTTCTTGGTGCAGGCCGTGAAGAGTGTGACCTTTATTTGAATATGGTGGTCGCAAATTTCCTACAGCAAGGGCGGAAACATGTCGCTCTTGTGCAGGGAGGTTACAAAGGTCTCTTTCAGCACTACCCATATTCAGGTTATATCAGGTCTCATGACTGCATGCCCTCGTGTTTGCTCCTAATAACGAACCTGAAGCGTTCTTTTTTTTGTTGGCTGATTTTGCTGAAGTGAGCCAGCCATATCTCATTAGTGTAAATGATCAGCGGATAGCTGTTCTGCGAAAACCGATTCATGTTTTTGTGGCTGACATGATGCATTATTGAACGTAATTCAGTCTTCAATTATATTTTCCTTGAAATGAGGCAAAGTTATGTTGAAATCTTGCATGCCATGTTGGTATAATACCTTCCCCCCTCTCGACATTGGTTCATTTTGTGTCCTTTTCATCATTGAATGCTTGAAAAAGTGCATAAATCCATAAAGGAATCAGGAGCTGCATGCTGCTGATTCTATGAAAATAGTGCGCAAGTTGTGATGGCTTAGGCGGTTAGTTCTTTTTATGCACAAAAATTTGGACTTCCGCAATACAAACGGGAATCGAGTGGGTGGTTCACCTCTTAAAGCCAGCCCTTCATGGAGACATATGAAGATATAGACTAAATATGGCAAGGCAGCGGTTGCTGGATGTGGTTAATCCAGAAACTTCTGAATCCGGTACGACGAGGTCACCGTTCACTGCGAGAGACGCTTCTTTGCGAGCGAGTGAAAAAAGCGGGGGAGGTGTGACGTCACAACAGTTTAGATGGTATGAAGAAATGAGCTGGATTAGCCAACTGTCATCCTAACCCTTCCCAACAAGGTAATGAAATATTTTAAACAAAGTATAGGACTCTTGGAGATGCGCGAAAAAGATTTGATTCCTTACATACGTTTATAAATATGAATGAATGAGACTGCCGAGGCAATATTACTTTAGTGGGATTGAACATATTTGTCACCAATTGTAACTGGAGAGGCGATGATGCTACTTTGCTGGGAATAGGCTGCCTTTTATTCTTTTTCCTCCTGCTTTGCATGACTATGGTTGCTAAATTAATTCAGACTAATGAGTTGCTGACCCCTAACGGGAAAAGGCGTATTTTGGGGTAGTGGCGGAGGGAGACAGGTTGAACCATTTCATCACTCGTGAGATGATGATTCACAACAAAAGAACAATCAGGAAGCTGCAAGCACCAATTTTGCAGCGCAATAATGCGATTGCAGCGCATCTGGGCAGAGAATTTTAGATTTGGACACATTGCTCTATCGAAATGTCTTCCTATGCTTCTCTCGGATGTGGCCACAATCCCAGCTACTTTTTTGATAGTTTTGTTGAACTTTAGGTTGGCTGTTGCATTTTGCTGCATCTAGCAAATCTGCGCAGATGCTGATGAAGAAATGTTGGTCTAGAGGCCAACGATTGGCACTCGTGCTAAACACCATTCCGACCGTTTCGGATCCTCTTGTGCCATAAGCGATGACTCACCAATTCCCATATTTACGACAGCTATCAATCATAAGCCTGCCAATGGCAGCCTGCCACTTTATTGTAGTGTTGCTTTTCTCTCCCGAAGTTATGATCGTTTCAATCAAAGTCAAGGTCTGTTTACTGCAATCGACGCATAGCACACACAAGTAAACACGTACAACCAAGTCACACATGAATAAAGCAATGCAAAAATAGAATTCAAGCTCATCGCCCTTATGTTACCGTCCGAGATAAGCCTCTTTTCTCGTTTAGCGACCCACAGCTTTTCTCTCTTCACCATTTCAAATCCGGACACTCGCCTCACAATATCACTATTGCTTAGTGGTGCTGTTCATATTGTTGCCACCACATATATATTTGTATATATGTTTATATAGCTAGTTTAAATTAGCTGAAATTGCAGCGTTGCATCGATTATTGGCTTCCAATCTGGAGCGCCTGGAAGGACACAGTGCACAGAGATGCAAAGAGTGCAGAACTGATCCCACGGAGGCCGAAATTCAGACCTTTGGACACAGGAAGACTTCTGTATGTTTTCGCTCGCTGTTTAATCCTGCATTGATTTTTAGTGTTTCTGAGGCTGCTATTGAGGCAATCTTTTTTCTAGACGAACACAAAAAATATTAAAAAAAGTTATGCGGAAATTTGGGTAACAAGCGGCTGGCGAATTATTCCAATTTAGTCAATCAAAACTGGAAAATATGTTTTTTTCTTTAAATTTGAAATACAACCCACGCAAATCATTCGTGTTATCAAAGCAAAGGCTACTCCTGTGGGAACACAAAGGTGGATTCAGAGTTGCGCGGGTATTCATATAACAGGTATCACTTACGTACGAACAGATATTGTGTAATACCCCTTAATTGTATAGTATTGCATGACTAATTAAATAGCATCGTTTGTTATGTGCTCTTTTGAATGGTCACATTGCTGAGGTTACTCTATTATTGCTTTGTTACAGAGTTGGGTCTTCTTTTTTATGTGGCCCAGTTATGTACTTTGGCATATTTTCAAGAAGAGAGAATATATTTGCTTGTAAAATAGGGCCTATCAAGAAGCGACAAGCATTTGTGTAAATGTTTTGCTTCGGGAAGAATACTTATTCGGTTATGTATGCTATAAGTTCAGTGACATAGTCGAACAAAATTTAGAAGAGAAGAATTACATATAAATAAGAAAAAAGTGACGCCGATTAGCACATTTTAAGGTGTAGTTTTTTTTTTTTTTCGCAATTTGTTAAAGTGTGGCGGTGACCTTCTACCTCTGAATTAAAAAAAAAAAGCGCTCGCAGAATTTTGGGCCTCATATATTTGACAAAAAAACAAAAAATTTATAGCTTAGGCATTCGCGTAGAAACTTATTTGAAACTGAGCGAAGGAGTGTCTGCTTGTAAGCATTATGGGAAGTGGTAACGTAGCAGTTGTACATTTGTTGCCTTAAATGATAGGAGTGAATTTAGTGGATAAGCGGCATGAGCAATCTTCTTGGAGCGGTCAAGGCGGGTGCACCTGCACTCACCGAGAAGGTATTAAACTTGACGCAAACTACACGATCATGTGATGCGCATGTGGCAACTAGTGAACGTCATGGGAAACGATATCGTAACGAGAGATCCGTTTTCACACTTAGTGATTCGGAAACGGAGACCGAAAATATCACAAGCCCATTTACACCATCGCCGAGTACAGCAAAGCCTAGAGTTGGTTTATATTTCATTTGTTTTTATTCCACTATAATTTCTGCAGTGGTTTTGCGGTTTCATTTTGTGCCGATTTCGGTGTTTTATTTCCTTCGACAAGTTTCTTTATGTTATACACAATGGTCCGAAAATGGTAACCGCACCCTTTCGCCCACCGTTCTTGATTAACCCACCTGTACTTCATAATCTTCATACGTAAACAGTTTATTTCCCGTCGCTTATATCTTAAATCTTCAGTGGCTTAGAGACGATTTCCCCTCTCAGGACGCTGTAGACATAATTTCCGACGGAATTGTTTCGTAGCTTCGCTTTATTTAAAATTGGAGTCTTGGATAGAGATAAAAGAGTATTTCTTGGCCAATTGAACAAGCAGTGGATTTTTCTTCATCTTTGTAATATGGGACTTGTTCGAGGTAAGTGATGAAGTTGCAGAAGTTGAGCGAGATCCTGGCACAAGATGATATCCTGAGCCATTTCGAAGGGGTCGAGGTGGTGCCAGACGGAGTCGGTCAGAAAACCGTGAACTGCTATTTGGCGCTTACAAGAACGCATATTCACGTTCTTCATCAGACGGACAAGGTCTTTTCAAATACATTGAATATGGTTATTATCAAATGTTCCCGCTTAGAACCGGCCTGGGGGGGGGCGGGGGGGGGGAGGGGCATTATTGCGTTTGTTGGTATGCATGTGTAAAGAGGTGATCGGACGAAGGCACAGGCAATAAGGACGAGAATCACCGGTCGATGAAGTCCCCTCTGTATCCTTACACTAGCGCGTGTTTCACGATGATCCACGTACCACACTTTTCTGCATATCATAAGGAACAGAATAAAAAGCGGGTCGAAATCTATTCATCTAAAACTTTATTATGACCTGGAACAGGTAACGAGCGCGTGCGACGGCGCGCGCGCCCTCTCGCACGCGCCATGCCTTTCCGCAGGTCACGCGAAGATAGACGGTCAAAACAGTATCAAAATTGGTCCATATGGAACGGAAGTATCGTTCACATACTCAGTCTGCGCTGCACAAAACAATTATTTTCACCCTTGTTCGTGTTATGCCAAATCGAGTATTCAAAACCGTATCAAAGTTGGACCATTTGGAGCCGAGATATGATCCCAAACAATTATTCAAAAAAATTTTCAAAAAGAAGCAGTGAATTCATTGTTCGAAATTTTCTGACTCAAACTCCTCCCTCTGAACCTGCTCAGGTACATCTAGCAGATAGATAATCATTTTCTGGACAAGAATCCTCAGAAAGTGATTTTAAATCGGAAAATTCTAATAGCAAAGCCAGCACTGGCACTGAGCCAGAGAGATGTCATGCAGAACTCGTTGCACAAACCACCCGGCTACTGTAACTCCTGTTAAATGAGTTTTCGGGCGAGTGACATACTCAAGCGAGGGACTGCCTCTTTCCGTTATGAACTCTTTTCGCTCATAACATTTTGCATTCATTGTTTCCCGGAAAACACGAAGGACACATAGAATATGCATTTATTCGTAATCAGCTAATCGAATCTATCGTCTAGTACCAAAACCATCGAAATCCCAGACAAAAAATATTTTCTCAAATTTTCCTTGTACTACTTTACGGGGGAAATTTGACTGCTATCTGCGACCAACCCTCACGATCGAAAAATTGCGATTTTTGGGGTTTATTTTCTCGACTGCTATTTGTCCTCGGGCGGTAATCCATATATGTTCGAGGGGCCTCGCCGAGTAGAGCACAAATCGAAAGACCGTTTGCACCGGTATCAAATAACAGCCGAGAACGAGAACCCTAAAATCGCAAAAATCGAGGTTTCAGAAATTCTGGCCAGTCAAATCGATTTTCAACTTTTGTTTCGAAATATGACAAGTTATACATCATTTAATAGAGCTTTCAAAGTTGCATTGAAAAAACTAAACTGTAACTCCACAGGCCTAACCATTGCCGAGAAAAAAAATCCAGGATATCAATTACAGTACATTTCTTTAGAAAGTTCACAAAAAATAATTATTAAAGTAAACAAGTCGGTCCTGAATCACTG
This sequence comes from Baylisascaris schroederi, assembly GCA_006503575.1. Lineage (NCBI taxonomy): Eukaryota > Metazoa > Nematoda > Chromadorea > Rhabditida > Ascarididae > Baylisascaris > Baylisascaris schroederi. The sequence goes on from QEWY01001293.1 coordinate 956,194, forward strand.
TCAGATGTTATCGTTATAGAAAAAGAATTGAATGAACAATGAAAAAAAGAACCGACGTAGAAAAGAGGAAAAGAAACTATGTTGGTCGCAGATAGCAGTGAGGATACGAACCTCTAGTATCTATTTGGATTTTGGTTCAGTACTTATGGTCAGTGATTCTCACACAGACAGTGAGGATGAGGATTATTGATCGATAAAGTCCCCTCTATATCCTTATGTAGCGAAATTTTACAAACTTTTATTGTCGACGTTGCAAAGATCTTCGATGCCCCATCTTTGTCATGCATCAAAGGACTATAGGGCATTATGATACTTCATCTGAATGGCCGCTGTCTTCTGCTCACCTTTTTCGTCTGTCCAGCACTTGTGAAGCATCAAAAAAGATCCGTTGGATTTCCGTTCGACGCATACAACTGCATTAAATCCTATTATCATAGAAAACTAAAGCCAACTTGCTGGTTGGTTTTCTCTTCTGCGATTTCTGTAGAAAACATGCCTCCTTATCTGGTTAATGCATCATCTAGAGTAAGAAGTCCCCTATAGAGCAGAAAAAAGCTTCTCGGAAAGTCAGCATTTGTTGGTGATTCAATTAGGCATATGATCGTTTCCATACCGCCTCCAATATTTGCTAAAGGTTGTAACCTATGCTTTTTATAGTTCTTATGAACAGATTTTGAGTTGTTTCATGTAGCTAAAGCAGTTTTATTTAGGCTGCTTTTTTCGTACATTTTTGCGCTACAACACTAAGCGCCTTGCGCAGTAGATCCGGTTTTGAGTCTCTCTGAATACTTTTTGTATCATATTCCAGGTTACGGACTGCACTGAAAATGAAATGTGGTCTCGCTCCCATTCAACCCATAAGGATGTGTAGGTCACTTAAAGTCATACGCGTAGCAGTGATTCTCAACTTACTATAACGCTGATCGTATCCGCAGTGAGCGGTTTTCGACGGTTGCTTGTTGTTGATTCGCTTAGATAGTGTAGGGGTTGCTTAAGTGAAGTTGATGTTTTGAGGAAGGTGAGGTGATTACGCATGCACGCCATGCATATGGATCTGTGCTACGTGTGTCGAGCAAGAAGAAGCTTCCGGAGATGATCACCTTTAAATTTGGCTACACGACTGACGACGGCGAATGCAAGGTCCTACTATTGCTTGTTGTTGATTCGCTTAGATAGTGTAGGGGTTGCTTAAGTGAAGTTGATGTTTTGAGGAAGGTGAGGTGATTACGCATGCACGCCATGCATATGGATCTGTGCTACGTGTGTCGAGCAAGAAGAAGCTTCCGGAGATGATCACCTTTAAATTTGGCTACACGACTGACGACGGCGAATGCAAGGTCCTACTCATTTTATTTGAATATGAGACTCTCAAACTTATTCAATTGCTCCTTTTGAGTGGGGTTAAGATGCAAACTCTATTAAGAGGTGACAACTGTTTGGCGTTTCGAGGTTAGCCTGACAAAACAGGTAAGAGTGAATCAAAAGTTTCGATGTTGAGATCTCTCGTAAACTTTCCACACACCTCTGAAAAATGACCCCATAACCCTCTCCCTTCTGTTCTCCTGCCTGTAATCCTTGAGTTGTATTATTTATGGAATCTTGCGTAGTCCAATTCCTATCGTATCTCACAAAGTTTGACATTTTCTCGTATTTCACACAGTCCTTGAGAACCCATTTTTCAGAGCGCATCAGTTATTAGACGTTCGGTATTCATAAGGAATGAGACGAGTGATGCCTATAGTTTAGGAAATGAGAGAATGTGACATATCCTTAGAGCACCCGATTGTTGCAGGTGACATTTACAAATGACCACTTCATAACAACTCATCGACAAGTTCGTTTTTCAAAGATCTAAATTAAATGATTCGTACTGCAGTTTCTATCCAAAAAATGTAAAAGAAAATAGCGTTTGCTTTGTCCACATCTTTGGAATTCTAGTTTATGTGATCGCTTTTGCTTTCTAGGGTGATTGTATTGAATAAATGGCATCATTTATAGGAAACTTGCATGCAACGTTTCATTGTGCCGAGGGCTGGCGATTGTGTGAAGGCGATCAAAATGAGCATCGTCAAGTTGCAACCAGGCCTTTTATTTTGAGTTGTATGCGAGGGGAGCGAAATTATCGAAAGCATTCCTTTGATGAAGTCACCAATCATATACCATTTATATTACTCTGTGATGTTAGCCAGTGTATGAAGAATGCATAGCTATAGCATTGCATATACTCTATCACTTATTTTATTTGTTTTTGAGTGATTTTATCTGGTTTTGAGTGCTTATGGGACTGCTTTGCAGGGCCTTTAGAAATGCTATGTCCGTATCAGTTTTTATTCATATGAAAAATAGCCGAAAAGTAGGGTGGTTGAGGGTTTGACGCTTGAAATTTTGAACCCCCTCCCCCNCCCCTCCTCCCCTCGGAAGCCAAGTTGTAACAGGTGTCGTGTTGAGATTCAAACACTAAGGTTTTGAATATTTCAGGAAACTTAGGCGGATAACACTAAAAATTTTTGTGTTCTTATATGCATTTAAGCAACCGAGCACTTTCTGCACTAATCCACCGGCTTGATTATGAGGTGGATGAAATCGAAATGTCGCACAAAAAAAAATTTTTTTTAACTTTTATTCTTCGAGTATCTCACTGACAAACGGTTTAAACTCTTCAGAGGGCGTGCCTTCCTTTTTTGAGAAGCCCTTTCTCGTTTTTTTTTTCGGCTATATTGCGTGTTTTTCATTATCTGTTTTCTCCACAGTTGTGATTTTGTGCATAATTGGCTTCGCTTTCCCATTGTGCGTTTTTTCCTCTTTTTTTTGCTGTTTTATATTGCGTGCGGAGTGGTTTCAAAGCGGATTCGAAGTATGCAAAAGAATACAGAAATATTTCAGTGATAAAAATAAATACAATTCTTCTTTCAGAATTGTTTCTATGGGATTTTTCATTTTGCAATTTTTTTTTTCATCATTATGTGATGATCGACTTCTTATTGAGAATGGCTTTGTTTTATGTGTTGATTATGGTGTTTGCAAGTATTATCTTATGAATGGATCTCAGTGGCTTTACAGAGGGGCAGTTATTTCTGCTACTTGTGATGCCAAAAAATCGCTTCCCATATCAGTACCAGTGAATCTTCTTTTCGCGCCGTCCGGTTTTAAGTCGAAGTATCTGTCGTTTTCATAATGGACCAAATAAATGCGTTCTTTTATCGCTTGGATGATTACTGATAGTTTCACACCTTTATGGAGCTTTTCAGACTCGTGTGAGCTAATGTATCACAGGGTTGAGGGATCTTTGATTGGGGGAATATGTCGAGCTCTCTGTGTTCTTTCAACGATCACTGCGCGGCATTTCTGTCGAAAATTTTTCCAATTCTTTTCTCACCTTATTGGGAATTCTTTTCTGTCGAAAACGGTAGATACCTGACCCATCTTTCAGACTCCTTCTTCCGATCTCAATTGGTGGTAAAATAAGTTGTGATTGAAAGTATTTTCCTCCTTCCATCTCTTAGCACCAACCTAGAACAATAAGAACCTTATTGATATAGTTAAGCTAGCGAACTTTCCAGCTGTTGCATATAATAGTGTTTGACTGATGTGCTGTCGCATTGTCTTATCGGTCAAACAATTGGAGGATATGAGCCTGGAGCGGAAGAATCCTGTCGCAGTCGGATCGAAATGTGCAAAAGCGTTTGTTTTTACAAAGTGTTCCTTTGAATCAACATTTTATCATTGCCTCAACATGAGCATATGACTTCGTATGTGGGATTGAATGCAGATGCAAATTCGGGAAGAGCAACACATGCCAATAGTTGGTGCGTGTTCGGTGTTAGGTAGGCTTTTTCGTGCGAATGGAGCAATTATGATTGCTAGTTACCATTTGCAAAAATTCCGAGGTTATTCTTTATCTCTAAAGGTTACGGGCGCCTATATTGCACAATGAACCCGTCGTCGAAAAAAGTCTCTGTTTTTGCTATTTTTTCCCGCTTTTTATTCTAATTTCACCCAGCTGAAATTCTTGGTTACGTGAATAAGGCTATATTATAAAGCAGTCAGGTTTTTCTAAAGCTAGTAGTATGGAATAATTTTTAGTGAGGTTAATGTCTCTAAGGATCGTTTCGTTGGTGGGTTTTTATCATGTAACCCAAAGAGGCGCATTTATAGCCACGAAATTAGTTCACAAAATATTTATGTTGGTAGTTAAATTTAGTGTAGAACCTGTTGGGTTAGAGTAATCTGCATGTTCAAGTGGACCCAATCCGACGGTGAAGTTCATCTATTTGCTGAAATGAATAAAAGCTGTACTCGTTCAGTTACGCAAACATCGTCAAAACGTTGAAGAGATGGTTGACTTCAGTGACATAGGTGTATTACCATCCACGCATTTCCGTGAATTGTTGATAATGTTTTAATAACAGCTGTATGCTTTAGCATATGTTGATATCACTGATATGTTAATACCCTAATAATAATAAATATTTTCGGCAGCTGTTTCTTTATATCAACCATCACTACCTTCTAGAATAATATTGTGCCCATATGAAATGAATTATTACAGTATGCATATTATATTAGAAAATATGCTATGCTTACGTTTATGATGTCGTTTATGACGTCAAAATATGCTTACGTTTATGACGTCATTTGAAGAGGACGTCAGCTAATGAGATGTCAACTTCAGTTCTTTAAAGATGAAATCGTATGGTGCTATTTCATCGATCTCATTCGATAGAGGACATCACGAAAGTTCTAGTAATTCGAAGAGTAAGTAAATTTTATTCAATTACGATTGAATATTGAGCAGTAAATAAGTTTAACGAATTCGTTTAATATTATATCGCTTTTGCGTGATACTATATTCAGTTTTGTGTATGAAATATTTAATATTATATATAAATATAAGTATGAAATACTAAATACTCTGAATGCGATAGCAAAAATGCTTTTTAGCTTCTCTTTCAGTCATCTTTGAACTCTCATTGCTAAGGAAATATTTCAATAGAAAATATATGAATGCTTTTATTTTTGATTTCATATTGGCTTTGTGCTTAACAAATAAATCCCTTGTAAGTGAATAGTTCAATCTACTATCAATATTTTGATGAAATTTAACAACGCTTCTTATGGCTAAAGAATAATGAAACCTAGTGGATGAAAGGCGCTCTTCAAATGCGCTAAAGATCTACGCCTTAATTGCGAAAATAGACAAAAGCGCTCATATGTTCTGGGAATATCTAGTTGTTTTAGAAACATGTTAAAGAAAAAGTGGATATTTTGTGGGGAATTTTGTTGCTAAGAAAAATAATAATTCTAATGTTTAGTAGAAATTTCCGAAAAATTCGCTTTATATGTTCTTTCGCAAGCAATATTTTTGATGTTCGAGGAATTTTTCTCATGCGTTTTCAAGAAACCGGATCGTCTTCTGCCTGCATTTTCGTTCAGGACACAGAACAGATGCGACACGCTAATTGTTAGCTCTAAATCCGTATTAAAGAACATTGAAAAACTAAATTAAAAAATCTCTTTAACTCCAAAAGATATTCCTTCTTCTTCGTAAAACATTTGGTTGTTAGGATATTGGTTCCTTTGAGCTTGATCTCCAAGGGGAGTATTTTCCATCCCTTACTTTCATCATTATGGAAAATCGCCATCATCATCGCATAATTAGAAAGATCAGCTTTCCTTCTGTAGAAAACTCTTATCCAGCATGCCTGACATCACCTGTAAGGATGGTTATGGAGATTATTGCGAAAGACAATACGGTGCACCATCTTTGCATGGTGAACTCATTAATCTCTCGCCAAGCAACTTCTTGCTAGGCAGTTTATTTCAAGCTAAAATTATGCCTATGAGTTTTCTTGGCTGATTTAAAGCTCAACCTTTTGGAATAAGTTTAAATCTTTTAAGTCAAACCTTCATCAGTTAAAAGTTCGGCAATTCGTTTTCCTTTTTGTCGAATGGAATCAAACCGATGGTAACAACTGCATATAAACAGGTTTAAAGAGTCCTTTCCTCTTGGAAAAGACAATTATCTTGCTAGTAAACATTCTCTAATTTCCACAAAATTCCGTCCTCATGTAATTACACTCTCCTTCAACTGTCTCGTTCTCACTCTACTATGAAATGGAGTATTACTCTGCTAAATTGTTTTTCGATGTTTTTTATACTTTGGCGTTGAAGAGTTCGTCTGACCAGGTGGGTGGCACTCATGCTGAAGCGTTTGTGCACTGGGATTCTAAGCCTGCAGCTTGCACCTTGACTGCCACTGCTTGTTCTGTGTCAACCGTTCGATAATTTTGCTGAAAGCAGCTCGGTAACGTAACGCTACGGTGTCATGACGATGCAGTAGTTATGTCGATACATGGAAACTACCATTTCATTTCTGATTTGACTTGAACCAGGTGTTGAATTAAAGCGGATTTCAGCAAGCATTGTGTTTATCAGAGGCGGGCATAAAGTAGGGCTAAGTTTCCGACCACCTTTTCCGTCAACGAGAGGGTCGCAGAAAGAGGCAAGTCATCCACTCGATACTCAGCTATAAGCAGCCAAACCAGATGTTTCGTGGCGGCTTGTGCTGTAGGAATCTACCAAACTCACGTTGTTTGTCGTTGAGCTGATTTCGTTTACGACGACGAATCCCAGAGATTGACCTCCGAGGGAAACTTAGGATATGAATGAGTTATCCAAGACTCCATCCTGTTCCACCGTCTCACCCGTGAAGGACAGACCAAGGTTGTTTCTGCCCTGTTGCTCCTCTGAACACTTGCAATACATCTCAGGAGGAGAGGGGGTAGGGGGTAACAACACCAACATCCTAGAATTAAAGTACAGTGTCTTTAAAAGTTTTTTTGTCGGGTGGTCAAGTCGCAACAAGATCTAATGTTTTGCTTCATCTTTTCGATCCCTCATTTAGAGAAGTACTTACTAATTTAAGATTAGCAATCAGTGGTACAATTCGCAGTTAGCCGTGCACAAAACAATTGTTATGAACTAAATGAAACCCATCAAAGACGACGACAGCTGAAAAATGCATCAGTAAATAGTTCGCGTATATTGGAATTGAATGCAATTATTCTATTTAGCTGAGTTGGTAATGAGGTAAAGGATCGAGGAGATCTATCGCAATCGAGTGCGCAAACTTCGTTTGCTGTGGATGCTGGCTGCGTAAGCGCTAATTAATTATGCATATTCAATCGGCTGGCAGTAAATTATTTCACCGGTCGTCGAACTCTCTTGAATTTGCAAAAAGCGACCAGGCGTATATATATATATATATATATATATATATATATNATATAATATTTGCTTGCACAATATCTCAATTGTCCTAGATCGTACCTCAGCTAAATATGCAAGATTATTAAGTCGGAAATGCATTAGTAGGTATTGTTCCATGGTCTTTTAAATGCAGTTGAAATCAACAAGCTTTACGGACGAGGTCACACGTAAACGTCTATCATTGAGCCAACCCCTTAGATGCACTTCCTCAGTTGCCATAACGCTTTCCTCATTGTCTGAATATGATTCGAAAATATGCTGTCAAAATTATTGAGTTTTCATTCGTCATTCTCCTTGGATAAACATGATGAAAATTACTTCATGCTTATTTAGTCAATTGCTATGGTTGATCTCAAGAGGAAATTATTTTTCACTTCTTTTACGTTGAGAAAAATTATGCGCAAATAACGCAACAGTTAATTAATCCAGGTGAAAAGGCGTGTTTTATGCGTAAATATTGTGTAATCTCGATAAATATTCCAGAGATGATCCATGCGCTAATAGGCTATTTATAATGCGACCCGTGAACTAGGGTGAAATGATTCACATCGTCATATAGGAGCATTAATGTGCTCTTCTATAAATATGGGGAATTGCTTTCATTGTGAGAGTTGTTTTTATAGTGGCTCCTTATTTTATCGGCCATTTGAAGTCGTGGATCTATCATTATGCAAAAAAAAAAAAAAATCAGCAAGCTGGATTTCGGGTTGCATGTTGAGCGAAATAGCTTTGCTTATTCTTGTGTGAAGGGGGGTTGTTCACCTTTTGCTTATTAAAAAAATCGTGACGCCTGCGGTGAAAACTTTCATTAATTCCTTTGATAACTTATTTAGCGGGCAATATGCTTATTTCAAGGTGTTCGCCGATATTAATAGAATGCATATTATATAGATATCAGGTCTTTTAAATACCCTGCTGATTTTAGTTTTCTGAATATTTACCCTTCCGGAACGGTTGAGCATATACTCGGTGAGCTGACCAAACCTCATGCTATGAGCGACCGATTTGAAAACTGCGGCAACGGATTCTACAAAAGCACATATCGACGAGACGTACGGTGTCGTACGTTTGGTCATCTAATGATTGCCCTCTTTGCAACCATGCGGACAAATACTATAGTAAGTGATTTATTATTTAATCATCTGGTTGAGTGCAAAAGTAATTATGATTCTGACGCTTATGATCTTTTAATAGAGAAATAATTTTTTTTTCTTTGGTAAAGAGGCATCCATTTTTTCGCTTCAGAAAACATCAAATTCTTCCTCAGCAGGGTTCAATTAGTGCTAATAAATTCAAATGCACATTAGAAGGAAGATGGAATGATGGAAAGGCAACGATGTGCGATGGGTGATCAGGCGGAGAGAGGCATCCCTTTCGTTGCTCGCAAATACGATGTGAAAACAACTAGTTTGCAATGTCGATTTAGCGCAAGCTCTGAACTGTAGTGAATATGTTTCGAGCAAAGCAAAATAACTTTTGACCACACATCGAAATATGCTCTGTTCGTTTATGCTGACTTCTCGTTTGCAACTGCTTTTTATAAGGTTTGAAGCGATTGGGTGGAGAAGAGGGGAGCTGGAGGAGTGGCGAAAGAGAGGAAGTGTCGACGAGAGATGAAAACGAAAGGAAAAGATCGCTCTAATGTTAAAGGAAAGATTTTTGACTGTGATGGGGAGGGAGAGATAGCTTCGATTCCACTCTTCACCCTTCCCTGTGTTGAAGAGAGCTTGTGAAGATGAGAGCCCTTAAGCATAACAGGCTAGGAATAGCAACATCACTTTATTTCTGCATTTTAAAAGTCACATGAAATACGCAGTTGGTGTGGGATACCGAAAGGCAGTTATAGAAATATCACCCGTTCTGGGCGATCTCAAAGTGATTACAGATTCGCTACGTTTCTAATTGATTGACGGGTATTGACGAAAGAATAAACATTCCCAAATACCTTCTTATTCCTCTTCACCACGTCTTCTGCCTTCCTCTTTTCCTTTTTCCGCCTCTTTTCCCGGAGCGCTTGCGCCAAGGTTTCATCCACATGAGATAATTGCGTCTCGCGACTTTACGCTGTGGATACTGACGCCAAAATATGCTTTCACGATGCCCATTGTCGTAGATGCCTCGTTTCGAGAGAAATTGCCTAACAGAACGTTTGTGATAGAGAACATTTCCTGCATGATAGAAATGGTTGTAGCGCAAGACTCAATGCGTAGCGTCGTCAATGGAATCGTCCATGAAGTCGAGTGGCGCAAACTTTATTCCTTATATAAACGAGAAACAATTGGACAGATGCTAGTAACTATTAAAATCTGGCGAAATATTTAAGCACTGAATTCGACAAAGTTGAAAGCTGCAATTGGTCATTCAAAGATTGTTGCTTGAAGATGACTGCCCACCTGAAGTACACCACAAAGGGAGGGATTTTTTAATAGACAATGGGATATTTTTTGAAATATGAGCCACAAACGTGGTATCAAAATCAAATCATTCCCCTAATAGAATAAAAATGATCTTAGGAAATGAGGACTTATGTAATGAGGAGTTTTATATACCTTATTTGTCCATTTTCTTCAATCGAGTAAATGCGCATAAATGAGAGGTAGATGTGAAGCTATGATACAGTTTGCAAAGGCAAAAATTTGCATTTACATCTTGAAAAACGTGAGTAAATGTGTTTCATTCGAGGCAAAAATTATAGCATAAACTTTATGAGTACTTCACAAGTATCGTTGTAGAGAGCGTCTGAGTGCATTATTATACAACGGTAATTGAATTTCATCGAGAAATGAATGAAATAATGAAAGTTTGAAAACGTGTAATGACCAATCTTATTTGAATGAACGCAATATGCCAAAACAATGAGTCCACTAGAAAGTTGAACCGTTCAGAAGCTCAGCACTCACTCACAATTACGAAAAAAAAACGTTTGGATAGTACTGGCTACTTCTATGGGTTTTGCTTGCAGAAGGCACAGTATTAGTCACTCATGAGCTGCGTCTATACGAAGTTTTTTCTAAAACCTAATCAAAAATATTTATCACTATGAATCTCGCCTAGCAACGAGCCAAGAAAGTTTCAACAATAGCGAAGGTCAATCAAGTGTAGAGTGGTCACTTATCACGATTAGCAAAGTGGAGAATTATGAAATATAATCAGTGCACTTCAGTGCATACGTCTCAACATTTTGGCCAGAAAGGCCAAATGCCTCGTGACGTAGCAGTGATATTATGAACAAATTATTATCTTATTAGAAAAGAATTTCGAATAACGAGAATCACTGCATTAAGATTCGAGGAAGTAAAATAAGCTAAAGCTATCCTAAACAAAAGGGGAGAATTAATTCGGCGATTTAGATATAGAATATAATCTAATAGAGTTATGGATCTCTCTAATAGGGTTCTCGTCGGGAGAGTCGATAAAACGTTTTTATGGAAATAGATAATCTATAAAAAATGAAATGGAAAATCAGCAAAATAGCTGCAGTGGAATATTAGTGAGAAAAAAATCCATCGAATAGAAGAAAAAGGAGAATTGAAAAGCTTAAAAAATATTTGCCCGAAGTGAGAAGCGGCGATGAACATTAAGCGATTCCATTGAATTAAGAATGGAATAATGCGCAAATTTTGTGATTAGTCGGCATAAGTGAACAGATGCGACAACGATATACTCAACGCAATAATAATTTCTCGATAAAATGCTTCACACAATCAAATTCAGCTGCATTTCAAAATTCTTTCTCTTCATTTGTCGGTCACTTCGGCAATGATAAATTAAACGTTGCAGCAATACCAATTTATTATTCCATTTGTTCGTTGATCATTTCTATGGTTCTTATTGACGTCATTTGATGTTTTTTCTGCTTATTTTTACTTTCACAATGATTTCATTAATAATCGGCACAAATTTCTCGCCAATCTTACAACGATCGCTATTTTCGAGGAGAAAAATGACACAAGCAAAAATCGAATCGGCCAATGCGACCGCCTGTAAATTTCGTATCTCTTCATTCTATGGGAAAAATTTTTGACTATTTCAAATTGTTGTCTTTCAGCGTTTTCAATTCAATTTTTACGACAACAAATAGGGCAATTTTTCAGAGTTTTGTGAGAAATTCTGCATTTCTTTCGTTGTCTTGTTCATTGATTTATGCACAGTTCAAATCTGCGTTTGTTATGCTTGCTTTTATTGACGAATTATTTAGTTTCATCGAATTTTATTCAACGTCCGGATATTGTAGATACTAATATAATGACGATTTAAATATGCTACTATTTACATGCGTCTTGTGAATGCAACCATGTTCTGGAGTCAACCGCAGAGTTTCGAGGGGGAATTGCACGTCTGATAGCTATACTACATAGACGGCTAACGCTAAAATTACTGACGCAAGCTTAAACATGCAATGGTTTATTAGTGCAGTCCAACTCCTTAATACTCTTTTATGAAGATTTTAGATTTGTCTATTATGAGTTGTGATGCTCGCTAGCTGCTGAGAATCCCTAGATGTCGACATCGAAATGACCACGTGATCGGTTGATTAGACTCACTTCAACTTTAAATTGCCTTGCATCCAGGATTACAATCAAAATTTTGCATCAGCTATTTTTCCCACAGAAAACGCTTCAGATGAACAAACGTAGACACGTGGAGATCATGGTTGTTTTTGTATTGTACTGCTAAGACGCATACTAATCAGCCCTTCTTTTGGCGGGCTCTGATTTCCGATTGCCAACTTCTCATCAGTCTGCAAGTTCTTCGCAGTGGCGGTTGTTAGAAGTAATTCGGAGAGGTGACACTCGATTGAACCTTATTTGTGATAAGATGCAACATGTTGAGTGCCGATCTTAAACGTATCTTCACTTTTCCAAAGAGCGATTTTTTCGTTTTTCTGCAACGCAATGTGAAATTGCTATCTTTTTTGCAGCTTTATTTCTGACAAAATCTCGAGAACATAAGTACACAAATTTGATATGATTCATATCAACCTCTATCGAATTCAACGTACCATAACACCTTGGACAGACCTTGGCAAATATATTTCGCCAGATTTTCAAGAGCCGTTTGATGAGGTGGGACGCACTTTGCATGGTGCAACACAAAAGTCGCTCTGAAGTTTTCTTTTTTCAAATTCTCCTGCGCGTTTATTTATGAATGTTCGTCTTATATCAGGTGAGGAAAGCATGAATTTGGGTCCAAGGAATCTGACGAAAAATTATCTGCAATGTACAGTAGCCTTCTTCCCCCTTCCTAGTCGGTATCAACTTTCATGTTGATTCGCCAGTTGATCTATCACCTTCCGACCATGCCACAAGCAGTGAAGATGTTAAAAAATTTATGTCTCTTGTAAGATGCCAGGCTGCATCTCACAACAGATTTGGTCAGAAAGTTACTTCATGCAAGAGGATTGTATCAGCAGTCGATTCTTTTAAATTAAGAACAAATCCCTCTCATGCTTTACATTTTTTTGTCAATTTGCTAAAATGAATGATGGGATGGTCAAGATTGCCAAGATGAACGTCGTGTTGGCTCTGCTGACATGGTTTTCGACTCATTAACTTCTAAAATGGTAGAAGCTTATTGTGAATGGGCGTCTTTATTAAGATGGAAGGTAATTCTTGTTCAACAGTTGAAAGTTGGATGTAGAGTTTGCGTAATCAGTGCAGAGATGAAATAACGATATCCACATTGAGCCTTGAAGTTTATTTAGGTTCTTAATAATGCGGAGGTTGATAAACGAGTTCTTTGGCTCATGTAAGCGGGCACATTTGGAATGCTTAATCGATGTTTGTTAATTGCAAGCTGGAGCGGAGTGCTGCGTCATGTGAAATTTGATTTCGCGTTCGCCAAGGAATACTTACGCTTACATCTTACAGTATCCTTTCGCATCTCCAGTGCTTGAAAGCTCAGGATGCTTCAAAGAAGCGTTGTATTCAACACAACTGACAGTAAAACAAGTGGAGAAGCATGTGGGCGGGAGGGGGTAAGGGGGGTAGGGGACATCTGGCACGATATGCGCCTTTGTTCTCCCCATACCCGGTCAGCCAGTTTTGTATGTTACAAATAGGCAAAAAAGCGGATAATGTTTTTAAGCCAGTTAACTTCAATTACTCTCACAAATCTTCCAGTCGTTTTTTAATGGGAATGATGTTTGGTGAAAAAATGGCTGGTGAACAATGCATCAGAAATTTTTCCCCATTTTAAATATTTATCTCAAAAGGTGAGCGAATAACTTGATTTATGGGAAATGAGATTGTTTTTGATCTGTTTATATCCATGAGGTTTCATAATCCTAGCTCTAGTATTTCCTGGATTGAAATTAGCTCAGATATACAGACAAAGCTATATACACTCAGATGCATGATATGTGCTCAGAGGCGCGAAGCCGTTAAAATTTTCGTCACGTGAAACATACTTATCGCATGAAAAGTGCACAAAAAAAAAACAACTCATTCTTAACACGAAGTGCCAAAAAGAATATCTTTTCTATGCAAATTACGAAATATTTAAATATTCTTGAACGATGCAAAAAGGTTTACATCTGCTGATTTTATCAGGGTTTAGATCTAAGAACCCTTGATTATCTTTCCAATCTCAATGATCTGCGAGAAGTTTCAGTTGATGAAATTAAATTATCTTCAAAGTGCTAGATAGTTCTCATCAATAACAGTATCAACTATTCACATTCTCTTCAGAGGCTATTTTTTCCAATTGATAAGAAAAGCAGTCAGTCTACGAAAAAATCCTCAGTTATCCTGGAAAAATGTCATGTGCACAATTCAATGGATTATTGAAAGGAAGATGTTGCTCTTTGCAGATGAAAGCTGTATGCGGTATGTCTTCCACGAAGCGGAAAATGTTTCAGTGCTATTAATTAGTCGTAGAGAGTGCGATTCGACGGAAAAAAGTCACTGTAAAGCGCAAAAAATATATTCTCGATATGCGCAACTTTAAGCTGATACGTTTGCGGCAGTGCATATTGCTCTAATCTGGTCGTTTATTAGAAATGAATCCTAGATTCATTGAAAAACTGTTCTTGATCTTAGTGTGGGAATTTTTCCGTGCGTTTTTTGTGAGATAAAGTTGCATTCTAATGACGAAGCATGAAATGATGATATTTTTTTTGTTGGTCATATCGTTCGAAATCTGTATTTAACTATTTCTTCATTTTTTAGCACGGACTTCTAGACGGAGTTGCTCAGCAATAAGGGAGTCATGGCCTACTGAAGCTTTCATGCATGGAAAATGTGGAAAATTTCATAGTGAAGTATACAGCAATAGCTTTCTTGAAGCCAAAGAATGAAGCGCGAGCATCTAATTTTCTCAAGTGACACATTAAACAGAGAGTTTTCCTAAATCGGAACTCATATATTTCGTTTTGCGCAAGATGGCAGCTTATGTCTCCCACGAACACTGCTTGATGAGTCCTGATGCAGTTGCGGGCAGAAGGCCATCGAATGATGCACATTATAAGGAGAACCGGGAAGTTAGAGAAAATAAGAATCCTTGCTGCTCTACCTAAGCATTGTGGAGGAAAACTAGGAAAAAATCCTTATTGTAATCATTTCCTCCATCCCTTCCTATCAGTTTTCAAAAAGTTCTGTCATTTAATCTCTGTTGTCGGATTTTAGGGGCCCTACTGAATTTTACCGCGGTAGCTCTTTGTCATATTGGCATTCTCGAATTCTTATCATCATACTGCTCAGCGAATTTAGTTGCTTAGAACTGATGTCGCTGAGCTGGTAGAAATTTATGGTTAACATAGTTCAACATAGCTTGCATCTCCGAAACTTTCCGTGAAACATCTCACTTTTATGCGTCTTCAGTTTCAGGGATTGTTGTGTTACAGTCGAGACGAGTCCCATTTCTGAGACTCATAGCTCAGCACTAGATTTCCCTTCTCAGTTTGCAGCATACATCGCAACACTGATTTTTTCTCCAACATCAGCAACAGCCAAACTTGAACCATCTGACAAATGCGCACAAATCCACACGTAGGCTAATGAACTGCAGCTAGCATGGGCATCTGATATCACTATAATGCGCTTTGACGAGCACAAGCATAAAAAAAAGAATGTTTTCCTGTAAGAATGAAACGATATGCGCCTCTCGTCGTTCTTTTCAGCAAACAGGTTGATTGCATCGATATTCCGAGAAGACCAAAAAATTTTTGTTCAAGCACTCATACATTCCTCTCAACAATTCAACAAATCTTCTATAGAGAATGTTTCCTGATGTAGAACCTGCTTGTCAGGTTACGGTGATTTTCAATTTTGGTGACATTAAAGGTTCTCATAATTTAGGAAGGAAATAATCAGTTGGCGCGGAACGAAAACGAGGATAGAAGGTTACTTCATGCTGCAGATTATGACCGCAGAATTTCATTGTCATGTTTTTCAGCGGTTTACTGGTTGAAAACATCGCACAAACCGCCATATGCAATAGATGCCTGCAAATATAATCTCCGCTTAACGCATGTTTGCAAAAAAATTGTAAAACTATATGAAAATTACAAGAAGTGAGAAAAGTGATGCCAAACTTATAACCGAATTCAGGGAAATTTAAAATTTTTGATAAATTTTTACGATAATCTCCAACAACATTAGCCACGATTCGTGGCTAAGAGAATCAACTGGATGCATATTTAATTAAAGTGGATGTTTAACAATATCCGCTCAATTCACATGTGTCTATGTTTTGAAGACTATGAAATGCATGGGGTTTCTGTGAAAACTACTGCCATTTCAGCATCTTCCGCCTCAAATAACGGATCACTTATAAGAGGGAATCAATTAAATGGCAATGAATACATTTGATAGAGAGTGGAGAAACATTCTGCTAATAAAAAAAATTAGCCATAAAGAGTACAAATATGAAATGACTGTTCTTTGACAGACTATGGTAATCGCATGAAAATCTCCAACAAAAAAATTTGATCGTGCTGGATGATTGCTTCCGCCTGCAGCAACGTGTTTTCACATCTCGACTTACCCTACCGTATTCGCAAATAAGCGACTTTTCAAAACATGGGGCAGTCTATAGAATTTGGCCTTTTCCGCCGTTGGCCTGGTCCATTTTTGTTTTCGGCCTAGACTTATTTCTGAGCTAAATTTATTTCCGATGCAGTTTTGACTATCCTCTTTTAACACTGGCGGTTAAATCAACGGGGAGGTGGCGAACTAGATGGTGACGTCGATTGAATTTTGCAAAGTGATAATCTATAACTGTACCGGTGGACACAGGTAGAACTAAATCTAAACTCCAAAGTGACTTGGTGGCCAAAAACAAAGGGGTGGTGCAAATTGTATTTTATAGCCAGCTCAACACACAACAGAGAAGAGTGATTTGAAGGGTTAGATCTTTTCTTGAAAAAAACAGAAGTTTTATTGATACGACGTGTAAATAAGAGATTTCCTTTGGAGCTGGGAAAGAGATATCCATTTCGCACGCTCTAGCATTCTCTTGCAGTTTTACCGCCCACTACATAGGACCAATCATCGCATAGCAGAGTTGACCGATATATGCTGCCAGGCATACTGTTCTTCATCACCAAATCGCTGCGAACAAATAGCATTCAAACTTCGTGAATTGAGCATATTTCCTAACGAAAATCACCTAGAGAGCATTCGCATTTTGAAAGAGCTATTGAATTTTGCAATAAATCGCATAAAATGTTCTTCCACTATGAGACTGAAGACATTCGCTGGAAATAATTGCTCGTTAAAGAACGCTTAATTATCATTCATCAACTTTATCTTCTTTCATGGCACAACTTTGTGCATGTCTTTATTCCATGTCCTAGTTGATAATAGTGCACTCAGCGCTCATACTTCTTGGTCATCATAACTTCCTTTTTAGACGATTCCAATGTGCAAAATTAGTACCGCGTTAGAGGTTCCAATTCATTTTAAATAATTGGAGTAGTTTGTACTAAAAGCAGCAGCAGAGCTTAAGGAAGGCTAACGCAGAATTGAGCAAAAAACTACCTAAATATGGCCATAGAGTTCTGGCTTTGATTTGTTACACCCGTTTGCACGTAACAGCCAGTATTTATCACTACTGTACGCTGGTGCTTTGAGCGTAACACTAATCAGTATCAGTAATGATCCACCAACCTGCAGGCACACCGCATTCATTGCTGCTTGTGGCTTTCAATGCGAGCATTTGCAACTATCACTATAGGAGTATTATACATTCTTTGGTAAATGTTTGGAGTTTTCACGCGGTTTGTAAATGAGACGGCTGGCGAATTCTTTTCTAACATCTGTTCAGATCAAAACAGCTCACATGTGAGGATATTGCAGGTGGAGAGGTGTTTATTCAATAGGCGTAATAAGCTAACGACGCAGAACGAATAGTTGTCTCAATTGGGTATTTTTAATGGGTAAATTATTTCGTTAGTTCATTGTGCGTTGCAGAAATGTATTTCTTTGCATATTAATTCCCACTCACGAACTACAAAATCTTCGGCAATAGAATTTTGGCAGGCTACAACCTATATTCCAGAATGACGTTCTCTCCTCGATTTCATTTCACTTCACTACAATTTACTCATATTCATAGTTACCATAAGATTGGCTAATGAAATTTACTCTCCAATCTGTCACGTTTGGCTCAAAAAACAATTTCTGAGTTCAGAATTTGTGCTTCCATTCGATTTTAAAGGAAACTGTGTTATTAAGATTTGCCATGTCTCTTGTGTTTGCGGGCAAGCAATTGGTTTGATAGGCTGAAATTCAAAAGGCACATTCCTTTGTAACCTTCGAAGAACGCTTTTTTGTTTTAATGGCAACGAAATTTAGGAAAGGTATTATTCACTCGCTTAGCGTACTTATTGTATAGATCTGTAAACACTAGAAAATTGCTAATGACAAGAAGCTGCTATAAGTAAGCAAATGTCGTCGTATATCAGCTAGTTGGCGTTCATAGTCACTCAGCTCGTTGATGGGTGCCAACTACTAAAATGAGTAAAAATCAACGATTGAGATAATTTGTAAGTCAGTTTTAGGCGTGATCCGAATTGAGCATATGATAAAATAAACTTTAATATAATAATCTTCTCGCCCATCAGTCTCAAAGCATAGCAAAGGAACAAGCATTTTTGTTGTCAAGTGTTTTTTTCTAAAATATTCGCATTCATGATTCGCAATATTTGTTTATATATTTACTTCGATTTTTTTTTTTGAGATGTGAGTTGGCTACTAAAGTTCTCTGCTGATTCATTTCTCCCAATTTTTTATCGCTGCGCCATCGGCCATAGTTTAACGAAATAATATTCATTGCTGCTCTATGAAGTTTTGTTCAACATATGAGATTTCTGGTTAAAAATATGAAATGGAAGAAAAATCGGGTGCTACGAATTCTCCTATCGACTGTCTCAGCTGATACTCTCATAAGATAGCAAAATTTTGGTTTGCAAAAAAGACTATGTTATCTGCAAATTACAGTTGCTTGCAATAAAGTGGAAAAAGTCATCATCAAGAGCGGATGCTGTACTTCGTCTATTCTACTGCGTTACATATTGCTATCAGGATATATAATTTTCTATTGTTTTTTTTTTTGAAAATAAAACTGTCGGAGACTAATAAGCTGTTCGATGAAACGCCCGCACATTTCTTTCTTACTACAAATTTAATATTGCTGAAAATGACATTAGTGAGGCTAGACAATTTTGCTCATATTTTGCCCTTTGAATTGTTCAACGTGCCGAATACGGATGCAAAGAAGCATTTCCGGTAGACCTTTTCATGTCGACAGATCGTCGTAGAGGGCGTCAATCGCACGGTTCGATTGCATCGATCGTAAGTTGGAGCGCTACGAGACCTTTGTACCGGTATGCGTAGGATTTTGTAGTCTATAACTGCATTAACCTATAGATGCGCTTCAATAAATTTCATGATTGTTATACGTCTTGCAATGCAGCAACGCAAGTCCCTGGCAAGCGGTAAGTTCGAAGTGCTTTCATCGTCTCATCAACATCAACTTCTTCTTTCCTGTTTCCTGTATAGCAACAAAGAGGGAGACATTCTGTTAGGAAGTTCAACTCAGCCCCCTGTATGCGCGGAAATGCGGCCGTCCGTGACAAACCCGTACCTCCGCATTCATTCGAATAACTCCCATACATGCGATGAAGGTAGACGCAAGGAGTAACTAATGTGCTTTTGACGCTCGCCGTCTGTTTACTGGGAGGTCATATGCACTCGATGCCAACCTACATCGACGTGTTTCTGTTACTTTTGATAATCAGTCGATGTAGAAAGGCTGAAACGATAATGCAAGAAATTTTAAAGTGGAGAGTTTGCGATGATTTTCTCTCCGTCTCCAGTAGCCGAACCCACTTGAAAATAGCCACTCATCGCTGTTGCCAACACGCAACTTGTTGGCCACTGAGCATCCATATCCTATTATAGCAGGCCTTGGTTAATTGAGTTGCAACTGTCGATAATATTAGAAAAACTAATACTCAGCCTATTATGCAGTAATAGAATTTGTTGAAAGTGGAACATTGCATAGGTGAACATGGAGAATTACATTTTCTTCATTGCTGCATGAAGCGCTTATAGTATACAAAGGAATTTTGCGTTGCAGCTCTGAGTGGCACCGACTGATGAAAGACCACACAAGAAAAACGAAGAAATGATCGAAAAGAATTCAGCGTAGTGTTGCATCGAAAATTTGTGAATCAAACTTTAGTGACCGTCCTCTTTGCTGTAGCAATGACTTTCGGTTTAGATTCACACTTACTCAACCTAGATAAATTGAAGATCACGTGGCAAAATGATGTCCGGAGGAGTGGGGAGGGGGGGGGAGGAGGAGGAGGGGGAGGGAATTCGGAAGACGTATTACATGCCTACTTATCTTTTTTTTTTGATCGGTTTACCCACTTAATCAAAACAAAAAATAAACGAAGATATTAAAGTAAGTATAGATTCTGCTCACTCGATTACAAAATAGGCATGTAATAAGATTTTCAAAGGAGAGAGAGTAACTATTCAGGTAACAACTGCTTGTTCACTAATGCCGCGCTTATGATAAAAGTGAATCTTGAGAAGCTTTCTGGGGAATGACTCGTTATTCAAGAAGCAAAGAACAAAAAAATATGTGGATTTATGTTTATCGTAATGTGCAGCAGCTCAGCAAGGAATATACAAAAAAATGTTGCGCCCGGCCGCTTATATTAACCACAAATATTTTTTGCAATTCTTTTGAAGGAACTGACACGTGAATTCGACTTGCATTAACTGTTGATCACCAGGTCGCTTTAAGCGGAGCGATATCTTTTTCAACGTGACTTGGCCCGGTGGATCCTTGACCTTCATAATCACCATGAATGCTTCGAGGTTTTTAACGTGAAGGCATCGAAAAGAAAAACCTCTGAGATGAAGCAGATTCAAGGGACCATATTTTAGCAGAAGGAAACTAGAAAAAGATTGTTCTGCAAAAAGAAAAAAAACTTAGTAGCATCTGGCTTATCACTCTTTGGCTATTTGAAGAAATTGGATTGTTTCTTTGAACGGACAGCAAAAAGTGAGATATAAGAATTCCACCAATAAAACCTATTCGAATGCCTTAGCTTTTAAGAAGTTTTGCTGTTTGACAACTCAGAGATATGATCTGCGTGAAAAGTGCGGCCACTTGACAACCGGGAAATAACTTCGATTACATCAAAGCTACACTAAAAATTCATGGGAATATGACGTTGCATTTTAAAGAACTTTGTCGCCCACTGTTTACGTCTCCTAAATGATGACGACTGACCGCAGTACTTGTCGATTCTGTTTATTTGAGGTGTGTGACACCTGTTGGATGCAGTAAGCGGGATATCGAAATACTGTCCTAAATCATGTGTTGAATAAACGTTTATAAATTGCACCTATTCCAAGTTGAAATGATGTTGAATGTAACTGATTAATGTTTTCAGTGCGTCTCCATCGATACGTTGTTTATCTAACCTTATCCCCATCTCAATAAGGAACAAAAAGAAGCTTCATTTCTGCTTTTTGTTAGTTCCGTTTCAGATTCTTATAGCTTTAATTGAATATACTATAAAATATCCTCAATTGATATGAACGCCACAAAAATAAAAGCTTCCGGTTGCGCTATGTAAGTTGTATAGGATTGTTTTGTAGCAAAGTTATTCACTGACGATACTATATCTCTCTTCTGCTTCCTTCTTTAATTTGTTTGTGATCTTACAACGTCAATTAATGAACTTATGCATCACAAAGCTTATTCGATTG
The DNA here is from genome assembly GCA_006503575.1 of Baylisascaris schroederi. NCBI lineage: Eukaryota > Metazoa > Nematoda > Chromadorea > Rhabditida > Ascarididae > Baylisascaris > Baylisascaris schroederi. The sequence goes on from QEWY01001293.1 coordinate 977,697, forward strand.
CTCACCTCGTAAAGTTGTATTTCGAGCAATGGAGAAAGCTTCGACGATAAGGGTTTGTTCTTTTGTTTTAGGAAGTTTTGAGTAATAGCTGCGCGATAAACGGAGTTTCTTTAGATGTTTGCCTGGAGCCGTGTTCTGCTTTCATTCTCTGAGCATGTTGCATTTTTGAAGGCATCGTCTTCTTCAAATTTCGTCTCAAAATTAGAGGAGAATCCCATGGATTTTTTGTCCTCTTCAGACGTTCTCTTTTTTTCAGGTGGACATTGCGAAGAATTGTTAACCGATAAGCGCTTTAAAGCAGATTAATGCAAGCATGTATACTCACTCCACATAAGTCATCTGTAATAAGTTCAGCACAAAGGTTTATGATTGACTGCAGAAGCCGTGGATTCCTGAAAATGTAGCGAAAAATGATGTCATCTTATAACGGCCCATCACTCAACGTATTGAAGCTATATGAATTACTTTGAAACGTTAAAGCATAAAATTTTTTCTTTAAGCAATACTAAAGCAGAAAATATATCAATTACTTCACGAATTTGCACAAACTCATTTTCCGATCTACTGATCTCTTGATCTATCGAAGAGAAACCCTTATTTTCAATGCAACTGATTTTCATGTTTATTAACACCTACAAATTAAATGTAACATAAAAATCGGACACAGTTTATTTTGATAAATTTTTATAACTTTTCGCTGAATAAGCTTAATTATGACAATTCTATGTTTGTTAGCTAATTTTGCCGATTTTGAATATATTGCTCGATTGCAAATTTAATGCTAAAAATTAGTGATTCATTAATATATAACGGCAATAGCATATGTAATTTAAATTGTTTTTTCAATTTCTTCAATGAATGGTACGTCTGATTTTGTCATTTAATGAATTATTGCCACTTTTAGTGGCATACGAAAGTCGTATAGATCACAAAATTTTATAAAAAAAACTTGATTGAGTTTTGCTTGATTTTCCCACTTACATAGGATGTGCACTTAATGGGATTCTTGTTCCTTCTTTTTGTTACCAAAGAGCCCGTATGCATTTAGAGGCGACCCGGATATTCTATCAAAAGGCATGCACTTTGTGCTCCACCCACCTTGCTGAAATTTAAGCAATCAGTTTTAACATTGTTTGAGTGATATTCGTGTGTTCAGGTGGCGATTGGCTGTGTAGTGTCCAATTCGATAATAGGTGTAATTGCTGCAATGTTTTGCGCGACGCTCATCCACCATCGAAGTGGAACATTTTTTCTGCCAAAGGCCTTCAGGAGGATTTTACTGTCTTAGCGATAAAGAAAATACTTCGAATATGCGATGTTTAGTGACTCAATTGAAACAAAATAAAGGCTTATGGTGATAAAGCAAACCACAGGAAAAGATATAATGAGATACGTAGTCAACGGGCGAATGAAAAAAAAAAACAAAATGAGCGGAGCAGTTTACCAGTAGGGAAGATTGATAGTTTCATGAAGATCCCACTTCCCGCGCACTAATTTCTAACCTTTTAGAGATCTCTTGTTGCATAGTGCAAATTTCGTTTGAATGGTAGCATTACTAAAAGTGGTATTGCAGTGGCTAGCAAACGAATCATTGCTGCGACCAGAAACACTGCCGAATTTCCGCATTTTAAATGATTTTTTACAAAGTGATCTCTAGTGATGTCATAGCAAGAGGTTGCAAGTTCCCTTAAATCATTTTCGGAATATATTCAAACCTACAGTTGGTGTCTCCTTTCCCTCATGCCTTCCTTTCCCTCGTAGCGACGAAAGGAGTAGTTGATAAAGTACCATCTAAATCACACGTGGGTAATCTCTCTGTCTGATTTTCACTGAATTCTTTTCCTGTTCGGTACTTCGGACTAAAATCCGCTGAATCAAAAATTTGCCTTTCGCTTCGATAAAACTTCAGAGCCGAGATTTTTCAATTACAGCATTAGACATTTATTGAAGGCCAATGCAACACCACAGATGTGCACGTTTAAAACTCATGCTATGACATTATTTTTTGTCACGATTCAAGTGCCGTTATTTCGCATTCGATATGCTGCTCATTAGCAGACAAATTACTGTAAATGACGCTTAACACTGCGAAATAGAAGTCAAAGATACAGCGTTGTTATGGATGGTCTTGTTTCGGTGATCATGAAGCCATGAGTTTTAATGGCAGCCGAATTTAGAAACAGCACCAAAGGTGTTGCAAAATTTCGCTTACTTAGAGGAGCCACTTCGAAACTACTCGAGTTTACAATTATTTTCTTTGCGTATTCACTATCTGATTGCAGCTGACTTCTTCAAACTTCAAAAAACGCCGCTTAATACTCTCAATTGGGTGCATTAACTCAACAGCATTAATGGAATATTCAGATCCATAAGGATTAAACGTCCGATTGAACTATCAGTAAAGGAAATTATAAATTTATCGCTTATGCAATGCAATAATGACGGCATTGTAATGAATAATTCACCGTTCCAAAAAATGTTTCTAATAGGCGAGTCTATACGATGGCGAAGGTCTTTCAAACGCACAGTATACGAAAGGAATTGCTGATGGTTTTCATACCAATATTTAAATATCCTATGGGAAAATTTGCTACCCATTTCATGTGCTTCCTATCTTTATTTTTCTTTTGCTTGATTGTGGATCGCTAGGATCGAGTTTGCCGAGATTTGCGCATTTCGATGCTACAATGGTCGTCTGAATGATATCCTATTTTCTGAAAATGAAGGTATTAGCCGATGTATCACAAGCAAATTTTTATCCTTTCATTTTCTCATCCTTCAGTTTTGTTCGTTCCCGTTTTCACTCGTTCATTCGCTGATTCGTTCACTGATCTGCTCATTTGTCCATTTCCACTCATTCTCAGCTGTTCAGTTTCGCGCAGTGAATTCGTTGTTCTTTAGTGCTCTCGTTTGTCTTGGCCGGAAGCAAATGGAAGCTTATGTCCATTAAAACAGGTTATTAGAAGGCTCGAGTTGAGAATTATGAAGAATATATTGAAATCCATTCCAAAACATTCTTCTTTTCTAGATAAATTTATTGTGTGATCAAGTCATATATTTTTTTAAAAATACTTTTCAATTCAATTCTTTATTGCAGAGGACATCTGATCTCACCGTATTTTCAATGATTTGCTTGCAGAAAGTTGAACGCCCAATATGATTTGAATACACCAGAGATTTGATAGTAGGAAATGTTTTAGAGGGTGTATTACAAGGATCAGTGCAGTCATATCACGATATAAATCTACAGTAATCGGAAAAAAGACATTTAACAACACTACAGTAATATCGAAAAAGAGACAACTATGCATGCATCTGACTTGCATTAGGAAACTCCTGCACGACAATGAAAAGTCCAACAAAAATTTGTCGCAAACCGCAGAGATAGAAATTCATTAGTGAGGAAAAGCGCCCCGCAAGTATTGATTGAAACTCATCGTTATGCAATGCCTTAATTTGTAAAGCTTGACTTCTTAATGATAGGTCAACAGTAAGGAAGTTCACTTAGCGTTGCAGCATGTGTTGGCTTTTTTCGGAAATTAGCACATTTATAATTCTCTAATTAACCTCCGCATTTGAAGCATACATTTTGAACAACTTAAGAACTGCTACTCTAAAAATGATTTGCGCTTGCTAACTGCCCTTGTATGCATAGCGTTGCTTATTTAGGCAACTGGAAAATACTGCTTCGATCACTTTGAACTGTCACCGATTTAATTTCCGCTTCGCAATACTTGGTGGAGATAGCCTGCAAGGCTGCTTGAACTTGAATATATATGTATATATATATATATATATATATATAAAGAACGATTATCAAAATATTGGAGTTGCTCACGTAGTTGCTACGCGTGAATGATATAACACATTGGATAAAGCGGTTGTAGAACACCACAAATCCTATGCGGCGACCACAAAACGGGGACAAAATCTTCAGTGACACGTTATATTTCTGGAGACGTATGTTTGGTAGAAGAACGTGCGCCAAAAATGCGCCAATAATACGGCCTGCGACTCTTCTGTAGGAATCAAAAGCGGCCTATCCATCGCAAAAATTACTTCCGCGTCAATTTTAGTTATCATAAAGGAAAACGTTCCCATATGCCACTAGTTGTTATAGATTATGGAGAGCCTGCACTCTGTACAATTTGCGGATGGAGTTGATCAAATGCTTTTCACGTGCATTGTAACGTTTTCTAATACCGCAAAAATCAAAAGTCGTTGCAAATATCGGCGATGACCACAGAACTCCAGCTGTGGGAAGTTTGCACCATTGAGTGAATGGAATTAAAGATGGCTATTCTATCCAAGTTTTGCAAAGCTTGTTCTGAAGTAAAAGCAGTGCACTCTGAAGAAGTGGGCTGAGCTTTTCTACAATTCTCATACAAATCAAATATGCTGAATGATCTGGAAAATAACATGGCGAAGATGTTGTTGGCAGTGCCTGCTATTTTGTTGCAATTTCTTGCAAACGTTCCACCTCTTGAGGGAGTCCCATGGTGGAACACTTGTCAATTAGCTGAGTCCTACAGAGACACAAATGTGACATGTCACAGTTTTGTGCCACAACTCACTGGCGCACCAATATCCTTACTATCCTGGAGCATCTTCAGAAACGCTGCGAATCATGTCCATCCCAATTTTTTGCCACGCACTCATCGCTTACATGGATTGGTGCCAGCGACGCACAAATCATTTTCGGCTATGCTAAATCACATCAAGTTGCGCCTTGTTAGCGCAATGTAAAAAAGCAAACGGCAGACAAATTATGAGCAGCTGTTGGCGTATGTTTGAAGAATGAAATACGGACCCTCGTAGGCACGCTATGGTAAGCGTGATAAGGCATTGTCAAATGCGAAATGTTTTGTGTTGTATGTAGCCAACATAACGGCAACCTTACCAATAGCCGAAATATAAATAAATAGAAGGCTACGGGAATGATGCTTTTGATGAACAGATTGTACTCAACATCAGGGAGGAAAAAGATGTGATTAGTTTGGAGCAAACAAAACCTGTTCATTCAGTCGCTGAACGAACTGAATGACAGGAAAAGAGTGGACAGACAAATGTGCGCGAAAGCATCGTATACATTTTTGAGTTGTAGTTTTATGTAGAAATATCGTGTTTAGCACTTCGCATCATAAATTTTGCCATGCTGTGCATTTTCCTGTATAAATGTCATTCTTGCTCAATCTACATAGGATTCTAATTTGGATATTTCATCAAAATACATGTTATTTTTGAATCGTCATAGTCGCTGTTGCTACTCTTTCGCCCATAATCTTTTCTAGAGGCATGAAGGCAATATATGCAGCATTTTTTATTCACCATTCAAAGCTTCAAGGTTGTTCGTCCTAGACTTCCATCCGTTGGAAGTCTCTTTTCTGATATAAGTACGTTTTAAATATCCAGTTTCCAATAATTCTCCTTTGTCGAATGCCCGCAGATGGAAACTTGCGACGTTACTCAAAACGCAATCCATAGGTGGGTGTGAACATGAGACTTTCTCTTACCATAGCGAAATCTTTGTAAATGAGTTGCCGAGGAAGTTTTCATTGGTCATTATTTTTGCTCATGTTCTATCTCTTATGATCCATGAGAATCCCAATAATGCGTGTCATCATTTACTAGGCGAGAGGATTCGAAATAGTCCCATCAAGTAGTAGAAAAGTATGAAAAATTGCAGTTATCAATTTCAGCTGGCCATAGGACTATAAAATAGAAATGTAATCGAATATGCCAAGTGCATGAGCGAAGTAAATTAATAATGTTATTGCTGCTAAAAATATTGTTTCCAAATACATCATAGAATATTGAGAGACAGACGACGTAAATTTGAGATAGAGTACATCGCTAAGAGTATGAACTCGAAGACAACTCTTTTGTTGTGGTGTGTATTCAAAGTTTGATTACCTTTCTATTCAAGTCGCCTAGCATTAGTGCACATTTATTTAATTACAATGAAAAAATCTATGAATCGCCTGTTATACTCCAATATGTTGCCTGATTTCCTAATCAGTGTTGTGTGTTGCAAAAAATCGAAAATCTCCTCAATGAAAATAGCGAAGCTAATTGAATTAACAACGATGTTTGAACGTCATATTTCAGATCCTGGCTTCGTCACTGCCATATTGGTTGACAGTGCTATTTGTAATCGCACATTTCAGCTCTCCTGCAAGGTTTCTGTTTAAATTTGTTGTGTTTTAGTTCGCTCGAAAAATATTTGTCAAACGTTAACACAATCACTATGATGTTGTGTCCAATTTTGGTTACTATCAGCAGACCATTAACGACCTCATAAATAATATTACTTGATATCCAAAATTCCTCGCTTAATACCAAACTCCTTGAGTTTTTCACTTCAACGTAAGTCAACTGGCCGCAGGGTTTTGATAGGTATGAAGATTGAGTTAGGTTGTGCCAATAGAAAAAAAAATCTGAAAGTCCATTTTGAAATGCAACAGTTCTTCATTCAACTCTTCGGTTACGCAAAATTTTTTCTAATATTTGGAACACTCATTTATTTGTAGAATTCGTCGCAAAAACAGCATTTTAAAATTTCAGCGTTCTTTTGTCGATTTCTCATCCTTCCGCTTCCTTCATTGCTTTCTTTTTTTTTTCTTGAGTTTTCAATATGATGACATGGATTGGGCTGATTAGCTGTAGAAATGCATAAAGGATTGAGCGCATTATCCGTCGTTCGAAAATTGCTTCGTTGAAAAAAAACCGAAAAAAAATTCGAAAAAATTCGGGGCGGTAAGATTGTGTATATTTTTGATGAATTCCTGTAAATTGACTCCTTCAGAAATCTTCAATTTGAGACCCATATCGTGCGACGTTCACAGTTTCTTAATTCTTATATTATGCACTTTCTTACAAACATTTGTATTAAAATTAGTGGAGAGGGTTATAGAATCCTTAGGAAATTTGCATTGTTACAAGAAAGAGCAGAAAATTTTACTCTCTCATTAACCTTCGGAATCTGACCACATCGGATGTCGTAAGCTGACGTGACACTGAACTGCATGAGCGGAGGATTTGCAGATAAATATGCTTATCAATTCGTCATCAGCAGCAGTGAACGGTCGCCCACAAATCTGCAGTTCTCGTCTGCAGATCAAAATTTCTAAGCAAACCAACATGACAATATGGCTAAGCAGTTAGGTACAGTCTCCACTGGCACTGCTTTGATTTGCCTTTACATCTCTACGTAACTTATCATTTCAGGAGAAAACAAACAAAATAACACTCAATGCTTCCGTATTGACTCTTAAAGGCTCCTCAAGATAAGTTGTACAGCAGTTTTTGAGTAAGTTGCTTTATACTTGTATTATAGAGTTAAGCGTCTAAGCATTTCAGTTGCCGATTTCGTCGATCAATCGAAGAAGATGCGATAGCGGAGCTAAGATCAGTCGAAGAATGTTTTCATCGTTATAAGGATCTCGATCATTATCGTAGTTTTGCTGAATGGCTTCATAGGAAGAATTCATCACATTATTCACCGATTGTACCCTCGTATCATCAAGCACTTTTAAAATTACAGGTTTTCTTTATTGAAAATTGATTGTTTTCTATTTTGGTAGCAGCTGAAAAAGTTCGCTTTAAATGTTAGTTTCTTTAAGGTTTGTAGAGAATTTCCCATTAAAGAGGCATTTCTTAGATCGTTTACAGAGAGTTTTTTTCTATGTGAAAATAAATTTGGTTGATTAAATCGTACAGGATTCGCTTTTTTTTCTGAAAGACACTTCAATGAGTTAAATTTTGAGTAAAAACCAACAAGCCTAATATCATAGAAACCTAATTATCAATGCAAATGAACAAAAAATGAACAACAACAACATGCAATTAGAAATGCTTATTAATATTTGAGGGGATTTATTTTTAGTCGTTTTTTTTGTTTGCTTATTAGAAGAGTTGATGCTATCAAGTTCAAAATGAAATTTTTTTGAGAAAGTTCTCGTTTTAGTTGAGTGGCCTCAAAGATGGTGAACAAGTCACATCGGGCGCTTCTGCATGTAACAGTCGTAAAATGAGCGTTATTAGCTCCGAGACACCTTTACGAGAGCGTGCGCTTTGCAAATTTGAATACATGCTTAATTACAATCCAATGGTGAGCTATTTTTTTTCTCCGTAGTTCGTTAATTTTGCATTCGGTTGAGATCTTGTAAATATTAGCTATTTTATTTTGCTTATAGTTTGCAAATAAGCACCTAATAAATATTCAAATAGCTCGACAAAATCATTGTTGTAAAGCTTCAGTTGGTAAAATAGAATTTACAGTACCGGAAGTATTTCAAAATGTAAGTAGGACCTACTTGTAACATAAATGATGTGATACCTTTTGACCTGAACTCTGGGATCAAAATACATCGACCACCTCTATTCAGCCCCAGACTAAGTTCAACAGAGTCATTGAGAGCTGAACGCATCCAGAAATAGCAAAAGGATTTTGTGACGTGATACATCCGCAAGTAGAAAGATACATATGATAGAGGCTATTAAATTTCCCTCTGAATGTCGAAGTTCTTTTATTTTTTTACAAGAAATAAACTGTCCTACGCGAACGGGTTGTTCTGAAAGAATGCGTTGAATGTTTTCATGGCCTTAGGCTGACAGCTTAAATATTTCGCACCCATGATGTCACTTCCTACATTTTACAGGTGAAAAAGGTTCAACTGAGGAATATAACAGCACGATATAGTTTCTCAAAAGAAAAATGCTAAAAATTAAGCCTTCATCCTTGGAACAGATACTCATATAATTTGATTTTTTTTTTTTTTTTTTTTTTNTTTTTTTGCAAAAATACATCAAACACTGTGAGGGTGTGGAAGTGCTCATCGTCACTCAATACTTCCTCCATTTTTCGAACGACTCCTGTGATTCATTCAAGTCCGTAGTGTTCAGTCAGCATAAACCCTTTCCGCACAGTATCCTCCTTCACTGGCAGTTCTACCTGAGCGCAAGTTTTCTCAGGGAGATGATCATTCAATTCTTGGGAAGCAGTATTGAACTTGCATATTTGAGAGGATATTGTTAGCTTCGTCGAATACTTGAAAATTCGAATGATGAAAATTTACTAGCTATTTTTATATGGAGTGCAGAGAAAGACGGAGTGGGCACACTTCCCGAAAACTGCCAGTATTATGTGCTTGTATTGGTGTACACCTCTGAAATACATTTTGTCGATGCGTTTGTCTATCTATCTAATTGTTTAAACTCGAAAACCACAAAGATCTCTATCTGCATTTCTGCGCATGAACATATTTCATACCAACGTCGATGACTGGAGCATATGTCTCCTTAGAAGCACATGCGCCAGTCACCAACTTTGAAATCCTCGGACATTATTTGAATAAGTCATGTAAAGTTTTCGATCCATTCGCTCATAAAAGATATTTAAAAAATTGTATCGGAGATTCCATTCTCTTAGTTCTCTCATAGTCAGTCAAGGTAGTCTAATCAGCGTATATTGAGAAGCCGGGTAATGCTTGCACCAATCAGCAGACAAATTTATTTTGATTGTTATAGGTTGTAAATGCTCTTCAGAATAACTACAACTGTGCATGGCAATTAACCTTCTCTTCGAGAAGAAACAAATAATTTCCATACTTTTTAAAGGTTTGTAACATACAGTCGAGAACGAAGATTTCTGCCTCTTCACACAGTGCGCAAGAGCCAAAAGGTGCAAACTGAGGACGCAAGCATAGTGCACATGTACTAGTTAGTACGTAAAAATCAAAAAAGAATGTGTGCTACGATTTTGAAGGGCTTTGCACCAGGTGACTGAGTGTGCAAATGCAACAAGTTTTTATCGAGACAGGAAAAATGCCAAGTTTCTAATAATGGAACGTATGGAAAAGAATTTCACTAAATCACGGTGATATGATATTTAGAAATTAGCGTTGAATATAAGCGAAATCAAATCAAGGAACATTCACAGCATTGGCATCATCCTTATTTTATCTAGACAGCAGCAGCTGCTAGACGGAATTTAAATGTTATGCATTGGATTGTGAAACAATCGTTTCGAGTTGTACGCTCCCGCAATTATGTATCCTTTCTGTGTCAGTTCCTTTTTGTCATAGAATTGTTCATGCTAACAAATTAATTTTGCCTAATGAGTGACATTGGTGTTTTTTTTTTTCATCTGAGGTGCATAGTTCTAGGAGTTTTAAGCATTTTTATCGCTTTAAAGAGGTGCGCAGGAAGAACTTGGCCAGAAAAAAAAATGTTCTTCACCATTACAGCTCTGCGAATTCTGTAATCGCCTAGGGAGCCCTACAAAGATATCTTCTACGGTATTTTAATAAGCAGTTATCTCAGAGTGAGTGTCACTTATTTTTGACTGTGGTTGAGAAAATATTCAGAGGATACCGGCAGCGTTAACAGAAGTGAAATGCTCATGCGCAAGACCCTCATCAAGGCTGGTGGGCAAGAAGATCTTTGAGTGCGAACCGCTCCGATACCAAGTTCGAGTGCTTCTTTTCGATGATCAGTGCCAAACCTATTCGGAGCATGTCGAAACAATCGCACTCGCATGTATACCGGTTGTACAGGTAAGAATTCCTTGAGGAAGCACGAAGTCAAATAAAAACCCCTTCAGCTAGCACGCACGCATAATCGCTGCCATGCGTACAACAGTTCAAACACAAACCCTTCTTAGAAGCCGCTTGCTTATGATTGCCAACAATGATTATCCCCAACACGACGAAGTAGGTACAGCGATCTTTCAAACTGCGATCAGCCAAAATGACCTGCAGTTGTTCCCATTTTTCTCACTCGTTTCTTTCGTGTTGCGGTGTGTTCCTTTGCATCATTAGAGCCTGGAATTTCCAGCTTCTATAAATCTCTTGCAAATGTTAGTCAATCCAAATTGTCTCAGGTACACGGTCAACTTTTGAGGGTTAAGACTTCCGAGCAAGTTTTCATCTGTATTCTCGGCTCGGTTCCTTGTTTTCAGGAAAATTTCTCTCGCCCACGTCTCGAATTGTTCCCCCAGTCATCATCTCTTTCTGCTCTTCTCGAAGCAGAATGTGGGGAATCGTTATGCATTCAAAGGATGTTTATTGCTTGCAGCTTGCGGATTCGGCTGCTTTGATTAGCTAAAATGATATGACTATATATGGCAGTTTCTTTCCTATCGTCATAACAATCTCATTGTGCCATGGCTACGAAATAGGGCCTTATTCTAATAACCTTCTTTTACAACACTTCTTGGTTGTTTTTGTCAACAAGACTTTAATATCGATTCATGTGAGATAATGCAGTCGTGCTAGCAACTGCATCGCAAAAAGGAGCAAAAACATGAATGGTAGGAAAATTTTCAAGAAAGCCATCTATGGAAATTTCCAAAACTCTTTCCCTTTATGTTGAAAAAGTTAAGTTCATGGCCTGAGCTTTCATATCTGGTCGAAGCCACTGGTAATTAGAGAAATTCCAAGAGTTAGGACTGCCGCTAAAATTCAACTTAGGTGCTTTTCGGGAATGAATTGTTGGACGATTGGAAATTAGAAATTTTTGATTCATAGTTGTGATACTGTTGTATTTAATCGCATTTCTCATGCTCATAAAATTATCTCAGGTATGGGGTCAACTTTTGGAAGTTAAGAACATCAAGTGTGAAACTTCGCACAGAAAAAAATTAACATAAGTGAAATTGTATTTCTCGACTTCATTGTTAACTATTGGGCTCATGAAACTTTTGATCTACAGCCGTACCTACGTTCATGGGTAAGAACAGAGCGTACGTAAATTGTTTCTTGAATATGTTCCCGAATATATCCTATGAAACTGTTTACTGAGCATCCACTGTGTTTGCCTGCGCATGTGCAATGCATATTATGCCCATCTTAATATATTTAAAAAAAAAAAATTCTCGGTATCCTTTGTTACATAAAAAGACTGCACGTTAATGAGAGCAATGAATATCACCTAGGAGTTGATGTCGAATGTGCAATGATGAGTATTTTTGTTCCTAATGTATTATTAGACAATGCTCTCGCTTCAGTTTTTTTTGTTGTGTTTTTAACTTTCTGATATGAGGGAGGCATTGGTGTAATCGGCTGTCAAGCGAAAAGCTCGTTTTTGGGAACTCAGTTTACTATGAAGTCACATAAAAATACATATGAATCAGGATGAGCGAAATTTGTGTTTACTGCTGCATAGTTTTCTTTTCTGGTCATTAAGCTGTTGAGGGAATAATGAGGACAACGATGAATTCTATATTTATAGCTTCTTCGAAGCGCTCATTACTTCGAGCGCAAATTTTACGCATTCTGGCCAGAGCAATAAATTTCGACCAGTCATTTTAAATAGCGCAATAGTTTCGTAATAAGAGATTTGAATGCAACATTAAACTGATGAATGCACCACAATTTATGCAGCTATGTAGGAAATTAAAGCTGACCAACTAAAACAGTGGTTGTTGTAAGTTTCAGGCAAATGCGAACGCGGATGGAGACATCGACTTTTTACAACCGATCAAAGCACAGGCGCCAACCTGATTCACCGCTCATTTCTGTCGATTCTCACGTTGCTATCAGGGATTCGCATAACGGAACGTGTGCACATATAAGCCATAGGAAATTCTTAAAGTATACGCTCGTATCGTATCGTATCGAATAATTTTTCACATGAAAGCAGCTACGAGCATAGCAGCATCATCTAATACTTCTCATCATTGCTTCTGTTTCTTCCTATCAATCTGAAATTTTGCTCGTCCTCAATATCAGTATCTTAGACCGTTTAAGAATGGCTTCATATTGCGATCCCACGATCTTATGCAATCGAAACGCGTTTTTTTCATTAATTTGCGCGTTTCCTGGGCAGATTTTGGCTATGATTGAAACAAAGAAGCTAACTAGAGAATGTACAGTTATTACGAACATATAATCCTGTCTTTCTTTTGTATGAAATGTTGGCATGAGTGAGAGCGTTTATATGATATACACAAATGACGTCTTGTCTAATAATGGAATAACATCACGAATGTGATGGTCGGTTGTAGGTTATAATGTCCCCTCACAAAAAGAAGTAGTCTTTGCTGAACAAAATTTATTTTGCAGTAAACATTCCAGTGCTAAGGAGGTGGAGGGGTGGTCTTCAAAATAATCATTGGGCGTTTCCGATGTTCAGTTTCGAATTTTTTATTGGGGAATTTGTGACCGCAATATCTCTCTTTTATTGATGATAGTTGAAGTTTTTGTTATCTATGAATTTCTGTTGAGAAATCCTCATTCCTAAAGATCGTTTGATTTGCATGGGCGAAAAGTGATTCCAGAAACTCGTTTCACTTCGGATTCACGATCTATTTGTCTGTTTTCGGAACTATCCACAGTAATCCCAATAAACGTTCATGAAAGTGTCGCAAATTTGTATTCCGCATAAGAGGTGTCATAACACTACAACGGGTTAGTAAATACGGAGAAGGTGTAGATGCTGTTTCGCAGAATTAATACAACAAAGTGTTGAATAGACTGAAATTGAGTTTCAGCGCATGTTTCCGGCATCTGCTATCATTAATGTGCGAGTGAGTCCACATGCAACTTTCAGGGAATTATAATGAAAAGTTTGCGTAATAAAATGTGCCTATTGAATGGAAGCTTTTCTTTCTATCAATATCCCTTGATTTAAAAAGCATTTTAAGTAGGTGATGCCAGTGACTGATGCGCATTTTCTTATAAATCGTCTCATAAATTTTTGTGTCATCTCAAACCGGGCAGTTTGGCATGGTAGATCTGCGAGATATCAGTCATCCTAAAACAGTAGTACTCTTTTCCGTTCGAATTTTATGTCAAAGTGCAAAATGGTCCTCATATGCATGGATTCTGATATAAACGCACACCCTTTCTGTATTTTGTAAAGTCTCATTGAACGTTGTCTCATACGGACCCTAGAAAAATGTTTCAGATTTGCTGAAACTGATGAATCAAAAGCAATGAATGTTCACGCAGTGTTTAAATGCTTTCTTGAAATCCTCATGAATCAGTGCAACTAATCCGTCTTCCATCAACATAAATATCGTCTTGAGCATGAATCGCCTTCCTTGTCAAAGCATTCTTCTTTGAACTGTGCAAAGCATTTCTCATAGTAGTACCTTCATCATGAAAAAACAAGCAAATTCGAAGATGTTGGTGGTGTTCCAGTTCTCGAATGGTCACTTCTGCGAGATCGAAGGACAGCATAATGAGGTGCCTAAAGTGTGCTGTACCTGATAGGCATATCCTTCCAATTAAACTGCTATTCCTACATTTCAGTTTGAAAATTCCACAAATCTGGTAATAAAATATGAAAAAATTGTAACACTGTAGTAAATTGGCGTGCAGTGTAAGCGAAGTGAAGACAGTGGCGTTTTTGCTTCAATCCATTTCTCTCTTTATCTGACCTGCAACCTTTCTCCCTGAGCAGTGGAAATGGTCGAAACCGAAACTCACTAACTTTAACGGAATTTATCGAGTTGAAAACGAAAATCGATTTTGCAGTTCTCATTGGTGAAAATTTTTAAACGTTTTTGTGCATGTCTAGGTTTTGATGTCAACTGAGTTCCTGCGAAAAGCATTCCAGAGGAATTGGCGGAATATTGTAGTATGGGAAGTTTTTGGCCCAAATAATTTTGTCTTCATCGTAACGTACGTTTGCGTACTGTTTCACAGCGAGGGTTCTATAAGATTGTCACCATGCAAATCGCTCAACATCTTTTAGCCTAAAATAAACTCACATAGCTTATTATGATGCGTTATTTTTGTGGTAACTTTACACTTGCAATTTACCGACACGATTGTATTGTTTTTCATATGAAGTGCGCAATGAATATGTTAACAACTATACAACGAAAGATTTTATCATATCACTAAACGGAGGATCATAATACAGATGAGTGCGAACATCAGCAATGCAAAAACACACGTTATTTGAGCAGAGGTTCATCGAGCAAGTACAAGCGTAAGAAGATGCTCCACCTTGCACTTCATATTGTCGGAATGCATGTTTTCGAAAAACATTTTGGAAAAATTTCGGAAGAAATTTCATTTCAACCAGCACCTGTGCCATTTTTATGTTCGACATTTCAAACTATATGAAATGGCGACATTTTGTTTTACAAAGTAAAAGAACTTAAAATTTTATTGAATACGCTAAAAGACAATAGTTGCTCCTTTCATTGTACGTGGAAAGCGAGAGATTTTTATGTAGATAGCGTCCAAGATTGCATTCCACGTAAGTCGAATAATTTAATTGCCTAGTTGCAATAACGTTCTTTCATTCGTCACAACCATACCAATGAATTCCTAAAGGCAAGATGACAACCATACCAATTCGTTACCAGTTAAAATTCAATACAATAAACAAACAAAAAAGGGGGTTTTTAGCTGTAATATGAAAGGGGTTTTCTTTTCAAGTATTCAAAGCTTCTTTCAATACCAATGATCGATGGCAACAGTTTGTAGATTAAGTCGACTGCAGAAAACCGTTTCGGTTGAAGGCTACGCAAACAATGCATTCACAGATAAGAAGGAAGCAAAGCCGGAATGTTTGCTTAGGTACGTGCATAGTGAGATTGTTGCGGTTTCAACCGTCGTTTCTTGAACGTAGTGTTGATGAGCTTTCCTACTGCTTTCGAGTGTAAGTGTACACCTTTCTTTATGCGACATACTACAACGATTACCTCTACTAGCAATACTAGTATCAATACTCAACTACTGCCATTGTTGCTGTTGCTGTTGACTAGTTGTGGCATTAAAAACTGTTACTACTCATAGTTGCTGTCGTTACTATCAGCTGACACGAGCATTTGTGCTGCTACCAAAAACTAAGGTTACTATTACTACTACCACTAAAACAGTTGCTTCGTGACTAGTGCTGATACTCGCGCTTTAACAGCTACTACTTCTACTGTTACTACTATTACGACTGCTATGAGTAGAGCTAGCACTGCGAATGCCATTGTCTTGACTGACGCCACAAGTTCTAGTGCTGCCGGTGCAACTACTGCTGCTAGTGACAGTTATGCTATCACTGCTACTAGCATTGCCGGTAGTGGTGCTACTATTGCTATTAGTACTGCTGCTCTTACTCTTAGTACTGCTTTTACTGTCACTCTTTACTGTTAATACTGGTGGACTCACTACTAGTACTAAAACTAGTGCCAAGCTTGAATTACTGCTCGTGGTGCTACCACTGCTCCTGAAAATATTGCTACAAGGGCCACTGTTGTAGGTCATGTTAGTACTACTACTAGCACTTCTACTTTTACTGCAACCGCTGTTAGTACTCTACTCTTACTGACGGCACTGTTACTACTACTGTTACTAGAACTAACACTGCTCATAATGCTGCTGCTGCTATTGCTATTGCCTGTACTGCGAATGATACTACTGCTACTGCCTTCTTTACCATTGCTACTGCCTTCTTTACCATTGCTACTGCTATTAATACTGGAATGGTTACTAGCAATATCAAAACACTACTGGCACTTTCAATACTTTTGTCGCATGTGTAGTAGTAGAGGTAATGGTAATAACTATCGTTGCTGCTGTTACTAATGCTTAATGGCTGCAATGGACGGCGTCAGTGTTATAGTGCCTTGATCGATAGTTCAGTTAAATCGATTTGTGGACGGCGAAAGCAAAGAAGACAGAAAATGCGTGAAGCACATGCTGACAATAATGTCAGTGAATATATCCACTCCGACCACAGAGAATCCGATTTCCAAATCTCGCAGTAAATTTTTATTGCTGTTCGGGGATAGGATGTTGCCTTATCGGTGTAATAAGATCCAGAAATTCTCTTCTTAAGGGCCTTTTTGTGGATGCGGTATAATAATTGTCATTTGCCGGCCACATTAATCAAAACATGGTTGTTTGGCACCGAGTCATATAGCGCTGTTGTTTACGAAGAAGCCACTCTTGATGCTAACTTCTAATGCGTGAAAGTGCAACGAAAAAAGGGCGCATAACTTTCTTCTAAAGTTTTCTTTTCGAAGAATCTCTTATTCATCTTTCTAAAACATTCGATACGCTTTCACTTATTGAGCTGCCACCTCACCATTGGCTTCTTTCTGCACTACCTAATCAAGTGGCTATCAACAAGGCCTACATCAAAGAAAGAATGATCGTTCTATTGTATTTATCGTTAGCAGAAAGGGACTATTCTGTTCTGGTATTAATATGAAGCGTTCCACTGCATTTTTTTGATCTCGATTAACGCACTCACGTAAACATTCTTTTGCCCTCTAATTGCGTTTAACAACAATGAAAATCTCATCCGATCACTTGTTCACTTCAATATACACATAGTTAACTCTGCTCATCAGGAGAAGCTCACTAAAGATGTATTGGGATGACCTGGGTTTAAACCTTTATTCCGTCGAAATAGTGGTATTATTTCAACGAAATGGAATATTCATTTTAATTACTATGGATCGTCTTGATATTGGTACTACCATACTGAAGAAACGCAGTTGTAACACGCATGTGGGGAGGGGGTGGGAGGGAGGGGTTAGGTCTTTCTAAGTGTATGCACTGTTCATGACGACGCAATTCTCACATCACTCGGTGAACTGGCAGAGGCACTGATAATGGAAGCTCTCACCTTGATTGTTGAGGATATGGATGCTGTTTTTTCCCCACTTTTGAGCTCGCTATTTCGCGTCGTTCCACCGATTGCTCTGCTTCTTAGTCTTGTGGTTTCAAAGGTCAATCCAGCACTCATCCAAAGTCTTCATACAATCAAGCAATTCACTAAAATGGCTCGGTATGGCTGTAAAGGTGGAAAATTTCTGGTGCTCGCGCATTTTTGAGCTCTTTTTGCATGGTCTTGTTCACAACCAGAGCCATGAAAAATATCACATCTTGACGAATCAAGAAGGGTTTTCAATTCATAAGCATTTAATTCGGAACAGTAATCTCTCTGGCACATCGTTGAAACTGTTACCGTCATTAGTGTTTCGACAGACGAATTTTAACACATTATTCGAAGAGTATGGAAAAGAACAGTTCACTCAAGTGTGATAGCTTTTTGAGGATCATTTTGCAATGAGACGCGATCGACAAAAGAAATTGCATGAAAAATTGTGCATTTGGCATGAGACAAACAATTGTGTCGTTTTCTTTGCTACGGCATAAATGCGGAAGTTGACGTTATAAATTCTAATCTAATCTGTTGGAAACTTCATGGAATATTTTTATGATACGAGGAGGTAGCAGTTAAATCTGATTTGCAGCGAAGTGAACTTATGTTTCACAAAACACGTCGAAAAATTTCATACAACAATAGAAACATGTCGTTCATTTATGCAAACATTAATTATTTGCCTAATGCAATGGAAGTTTTCATATTTATCTGCCGGTTGAAGCAGAAGAAAAGTATTTGCTTTCATCGTACAGATATCGCACCATCACGGCTTATTATGGAACTCAATTCACCTGTTGCTTATAGTACCCGGTGCATGGCTTCTATGTTTTCTATTTTCATCTGGTATGTGCCAAGTGTACCCGATGAATGCAGACCGATAGAGTAGCAATTTCTAAGAGTT
Source organism: Baylisascaris schroederi (assembly GCA_006503575.1). Lineage (NCBI taxonomy): Eukaryota > Metazoa > Nematoda > Chromadorea > Rhabditida > Ascarididae > Baylisascaris > Baylisascaris schroederi. The sequence goes on from QEWY01001293.1 coordinate 996,226, forward strand.
CTTTTAGTAGCCTCGAATAACTGATACGAAATCAGCGAAAGTATGCAAATGTGTTCTGGATGAGAGGCATGCTCATTGCCTTCTTATTCAAATAACGACAGCCGTTGCCATAAACATAACGTTTGTAGTTGTAACAAAACAACACCAACTGCGCATTGTGCTAGTGAGAAAGACCACTTTACGAGCGCATTTCTTGCAATTTTTATGGGCGATGGTCGCATTGGTCGATAGTATTAAAGCTGAAAGAAAAAGAGCGCAAAACTGCAATGAAATATTATTTTTTATTCGCTCATATTATGTGCTATATATATATATATATATATATATAATAAAAGAATGCATCGTTTAGCCAATAATAAGTAGAGAACAAAGTATGCGATATAAATAATCTGGGGAATTGACTGGAGAACCCATTAAAATATACACCATTCCAAAGTAGTAGTCCTTTATTGGGCCGTTTTTATGCACTATTCACTGGCTGAGTTGTTTTGTCAAAAATTTATTTTCTTCCCTAACTCAGTGCAACTCCAATATCTTAGAGTAATAATATGACTTAATCAATCTGTTTATAGTGGTCAGGCTCAACGAATTTCCAATTTTGCATGAACCCATGATATTTGTGTTGCAACGCATGAGATAAATGTACCTCGATGATAGTACTACATCATTTTCAGATACTAGTGCGGTTTGCGATGAAGCATTGTGAGCGTCAAAGCCATCGGCTTGTTGTATTCTAATCTAGCAATGGAAAAATAAGGTGATTATAACTTGTAAGGTATTGAATCTAAACCTATTCTGATATAGTGCGATAATATTCTGATACAAATCTGTTATCTATTCTCATCTATTCTGATACACTGATACGGAGCTCATATTATGCTAGCTGAATGGAGCTCATCGAAACACTTTTAGAACTTTTTTTTCGATCATTTTATTATTGTCGACTCCTCCCTGTTTGAAGAACGATGCCTGTATCCAGTATATCTCCAAACAAACAGTTAATACAAGAGTAATGCTGATTTTTGAATTAGAATATGAGATAAATTGCCATCGTCGCTGAATCTTTTTAGTCTTCTTCGGTGGCATTTCATATAAATCAATAACGCCAAGTGTCACATTTGAAATTCGACTATTCACTGAACAAGAAAATGATGGAATTATCTGCCTGCTTTCGGTGAAGACAGAAGAAAAATCTTTCGAAGAGGCTTTGTCCTTGTCTTGCTAGTACACTAACGCTTAACCACTCGACATTCCCATTGTATTGCTGAAAAGCGACCAACAGTCTTGTCCTAGAGAATTTTGTTTTCACGAGCTAAGAGAACATTTCAAATTCGTCGTTTATATTCCTCCAGGTTTTTCTTATGCATACCAGATATCATAGAGTTCCTGCTGTTTCTGGACTAGAAGCCGTTCCCTAACCCTGTTACTTTCAGCCAGCGTTGGTCTTGGCAAAGGTAAAAGTTTCACGCAACTACTACTAACGGAACATGAATTATCTTCATAAAATGCTTGCATAAGGTAATATTCAGATAAATGCGAGCACAGCATCGAGAATTTAGCCTTTCAATTACAGTCAGCAGGCTCCTGTTTAGTACGATTAGAGTCATCTGTCGCTAAATTCTATGCAAAAAACTTGTCTCAGACATTGCAGCTATGCGGTTATTTACTCTAGTTTCAGCTTCACAATCCTCAAGTAAGATCCTCACTCGAACTGTGTTAACAAGACTCGGGTCAGTATAAAAAAACAACATCGAGAGTCCGGCTTACATGTGTAAGTCTAGGCAGAGGCCCATGACGACGATAAAGTAAACTGAAATGAAGAAAAAAAATTTTCTGCCCGGCAACACGTGACATATACTTAATTGACACATTGATCAGTTCGCGCGATAAAAATTCACGAAAGAAGTGCTTATCACTATATGGAGAAGGTGGCGGATGAACAGAAACAAATGCTTAAGAGGGTAGATTACTACAAAGTTTGAAAAAAGAACTTATTCATTCAAAGGAATCGGTGCAGCCAATTGAGGCAAGCTCCGAAATAGCATAAACACAGAAGACAGGGGTAGTAACAACTTTGCAGCTATGCAATATGCAGCTGTAGAAAAATTGTAGAAAAAATTACAGCTGTAGAAAAATTAAGCGGTACTGATCTGTAATGATGCAGATAGCCAGATTTCATATAAACACCAGCTGGTGCTCTTGAAAGCATCACTTCGGCGTTATATCGTTTCAGTTTCTTTATAATACTGAGGGGAATATACGAAAATCCTTTTAAAGGTTGCCAGCGTCAAAATTCATACACTCCTTAATTTTCTCCCCTTGGCAACGCTGGATATGTCGCAGTTCGATTATCAATTAATATTTTTGAGACCATTTGCAACAACATGTTCACTGTGGATTTCAGGATTCCATATGCGATAGAGCTGCCTTAGCTGTCTATCCCGTCGTAACTAAGGAGGGGCTAGATCACTCCAAGTGTGCAGCATTGAGCAGGAACTGTCAGCGATACAGGTCGAGCATATCGCACTAACAGTTTTAATAGTCTTTGCTGAAACAATATATTCTGAATGGTCGAAAAAAGTGGGTTTTGTGCGGTCTTGTTTCAACATATTGAAGTCGTTATTTAGTTGGCCCATTGAGGTCGATATCCGCACAGCTCGAGACTGAATCCACCAAAACCGTATCGGCAGTAGCTGTTTCTTCTTCACCTTTGCGTTCGTCAATATTCTCTGGCAACACATTTCATTTTTTATTTTTTATTTTTTCAGCAGACAAATTCTGCTGATCAACTACACATTGCTGAAATATCAACTACGCAAAATAAACATAACAGAAAGGCATCTGGACGTTTCAATAAGCATCCATACGGCAATAATGGATGCCAGGAACATTATTCGCAGGCAATGAGGTTGGAAAAAGGAGTACGAATCTGAGACGCTGGAAAGATTCTCGATAGTTGATGCTGCGAGCGCTCTGATACCACTAGTTCGAGCTCGTGATTCTGGGTTTCAAGTTGCTTAAAACGCGATTTGAAAGTATTGAAGTTAAAAAACGATTCGAGAAAGTCTGTCTTAGCTCTTTCTAAAATATGGAGCAGCTTAGAAAGAGTAGCACCAATCTGCAGTGTGCTGATTAACGATGTCATTAGTGACCGGATGTTTAATGATCATCCCGCAATCTTCTAAGGAATCTTGAGACAAAGTAGAAGCTTTAAACATGACGAATTGTTGGATAAGATGAAAGACAAAAGACAAAAGTCGGCAAGGAAGATTGCCCCCTGTCCATTGTGCCGTGACGGACAAGGCACAAGTGATAGCTGAACATGGATTGCTTGCAACAGAGTATAGTGTAAAATATTTTTTTTTAGTCGAAAGAAAGTTGTGTACTACAGATATATCGTATAAAAAATCACGCATAGTACGGTAGAAAATGCTTAAGCTGTACTTAAAACACACCCGACTTCGGTCTGTGGCGTATGGGAAGAAAAACTCATGAAATATCATTCCACTTTCACGTGTTTCATTCCTCAGAAACAGCGAAAAATCTCGGCTAAGGGCGTGAGTGGTAGAAGCGGTAAATGGAATTGCTAAACGAAAGCAAAGATATGCTTCACATACGTCGTAAACGCGCTAGTACTAATATAATTGCGTTGCGTAGTTGAAGTTGATCTTCGCGTGGATTGTGAACAGCTAAACTTGTTTTTTTTTTTGACATGCCATTCCTGAATGATTGGAATAGTGGATGCCATTTAGTTTTTGACGATGACGAATGCACTCATTTATTTTACGTTTTCAAAACAAATTTTGGCAAGAGCCTATTGAGATGAAGTAGGATTTATAAACATGTGTGTGCGTAGAACTGCAACCAGAACTTTCGATTTTTAATTATTGACGTCATTCTTTCAAAAGAAGATCACTCGAACAGTAAAAACAGCTCATTTAACCAGGCTGAATTCACTTAGGACTACGCCATCTCTCACAACTATCGGTCAAGTGCTCTAGTGCATTGATCATTTTTCCACGGATCTAATTGAGGAATAGCGTAACTTTTTTTTTCAGCTTTTTCTCTGTCTTTATTCATCACCACCATAGTGAATGCACAACAAGCATGTTTTAGCTGAAGCGCGTAAACTCCCTGACGTTCAAAAAAGGCAACGCGGAGCTAGCATCAAACTCTACATCTATTTAATTGATTTCAGCAATTTCCTATGTTTTCTAAAAGAAACAGCTGCCATCAGTTTGTAAATTATTCGACGAACAACAATTTAATTTCAAATGAGCACCTCACTTTTCCCAGAAAAGATGCGTAAAACCCACTTAGTGACAATTATAAATGAAGGGAATAAGGTGATGAAATATAGCGCATGTGTCCATTGTGTTTACACTGTCTTTCCTTGCGCATTTGTTGGTGCCTCGTCTCCAAAATTGATTTCCACCGTAGGCGTATGCAAAATTTGCGAAAATATTCTTGCGTGGAAATTTTCATAGTAGCAGAAAATAAAAGGTTGCTATCGATATAGAATTCTCGTAGGCAGATATGTCCAACGGATCCAATAATGCTCAGTTTTGGGCCATATCTTTCTTCTACCTCTATCGACGATTTTCAGATTGTCATAACGTAAGAAGTTTGCGTTTAAATGGAAATTGACGGTGTGAAGTTTTGTGGCTAAGGCAGCCCTGTCGAAGTTAGTCTTCTGGACGTATCTATTGGAAGCGCCGGCTAGTAAAAGTAAGAAGCACTTAATGCAGTTGGGACGTTCCCACTTAAAGGCCGGACACTTAATGCTTAATAAATAGTTAGCTGTTAAGCTAGCAACCTGGGACTTTGGCGTTTTGATTGATTACATGCTTTCTTTTCAACGTCACATATCCAGGATTAGTAAACTGGCATAGTTGTGCTACAATCGCATTCATAAATGTTTCAAAATTGAAAGCTTATGTCTCTGTTCGCATAGACTGAAAATTCACATTTAGTGGTATACCCGAATATGCAACAGAATTTTTCAATACGAGATCAGTTAGGCCAGCTAATCTCATGGAAAATCCTTAACGTTTTTTGTCCCTTAAATGGTATTGCCATTGAGGGATTAAAAGTCTGAAATTAAGGACCGCCTCATGAAGTTAAAGATTGAATTCCCAGAGATTCTGGGAGCGAAACAGTGTCTCATAGTGCCTTTTAAAGTTATTTTACAATTGTATCTCATCAGTAAGCAAGGTCTCGAATGAAGGAGAGGAAAAAAGTATTGCTGGGCCAAGTCCCTTGCGCACTAATAGCCACAAGCTTCCTGAACATAGGACGCCAACAATGTGAAAGTGAATTGCACCATGTACTTGCAGTTGCATGATCTCTGCTTTAAATTTCTCCCTTATTTGGTTAGATAATGTTGTCATGATCACTGCTGAATAAACTGCATTTGTCATTACCTGTGATAGCTAGCAAACCTGGATGAATTCAGAACCTTTCGTTGCCCCGTTTTTTCCTCTCCTTCATTCATTTCACTGGCTATTTGTGTGTTTTAGTTTTGAGCTTTAAGCGCTCTTCTTAAAATCCCCTCTCTTTATGCAATTGTTCAGTCACAGACGACAACATCGTGGCTGGCGGCAGATTGACTTGATGGTTCAAAATGTAGCACATGTTTTGCCACTCTTCCTGACAGCTGTTCTACTATTTTTCCACTTTTTTATCGGTTGTTTCAATAGATTTCAAACTGTGCTTCTGCCACTTTGAATGGTTTTTCACTATGTGACTTAACCGCTCTTTTAAATTTCCTGTAAGAGAAGCTTGTCCGAAGATTGCCATCCATTAACATAATCCCATAGTTCCCCCAGGGGATCATCCCGAAGAGAAGTGATATGGGCACTACTGTGGCGAAGCGTCCATATGCATTGGCCGGATGAAATCCTCAGTCCTTCGTTTGATTCGAGCTTTTGTGCGTCGTCCTGTTGCATGCTTCTCAATGAGCAAAGGTGTATTGTTGGTGTGGTTCGAAATTCTGGCTTGTTCTAAAGTACAGGGTTCTTGAATGGTAATTAGGAAATGTCACGACGTCGCAAGATTTCCTCTGCATCTTACGCTCGGAAATATTATACAGCTTTGATTTGGTGCTTGTCGAAGTGTTTAGAAAATGTTGACAGAACTGTACTTCCGGGCCGCACGCTAAGTCCCAAAACAGGCAACGATTTCACGTGAAAAGTGAGGTGAATCTTATAGCCTCAATGTTTTTCTTAATGTGCTTCGAACTGCCTGGAACAAGAGAATACAATGGCATTTTTCTAGGTTATAGTGATGCCTTAGAAACACGATGCAATGATGTCTGCTAACTAGTTCTTCCGGGAAAGTGAGGGGGGGGGGGATGGATTTTCAAAGCTCTGTGATATTTCGGACTACTGATACGGCGGAAAACTATGTAGTATTTTCCTTATTGGGGTTGCCGGAGAAATCCGCTTCTCACAACGTGCCCAAAATTCGTTTACTTCGCTTTCTGTTGACTCAAGGTCACTATGTCAACGCTGTTAGTTTAAATAGTAAAGACGTATCCGGGTTACGCAGTATGTCTAATCCTGACTAGGGCTCGCATCAAAAACGTAACCTCATCAGTTTTCTCATGCACGGCCGGGTCACAAAGGTTGGCTTGTCCACGTTTTTGCCGCGAAAGTAGGCTGGAATTTTTTTCGAGCAGTATAGTCGTGCTCTCCATAAGGTGATCTGAGTCACTTTTTTTTCTGCGAGGGTAGTCTGATAAGTTTCTTGGTGGAATCGCAACGGTCATCACAAACAATCCAGACGCGCAATCCTAAACAATTTTCCATCCTTCCCGTTAGATACCGGTCTCTATGTTTAATCCAGTTCTAATATCTTAGAGCTTATTGAATAAGTACGAAATCGTGCCTTTTCTCGCTTTTTTTTTCTGAAGCAGGACTTTTCTCCATATCCAGTTGAAGAAAGCGTTAAGTATAGTTTGAAGTGTAGCATGGCATAACATGAAGATACTTCAACAGTGCAGGAATTTAATTGGGTCTGTATACATCGTTGAGAAAATCAGAAATAGTACAGTTCTAGAACTACTCTCACTCTGCATATAGTTTAAGCTTGCATCGAAGTGCATACAGCATTCTAAGAAATCCTGGTGAAACCAACATGAAGCATTTAAGGAAACCGTGGTACAAAAAAATCATTGGTTATCAACACGAGTGGAGAAGGATGACAGGGGAGTTGGAGCGATATGCGCTTTTGCGTTGCGCTCATCAATCCAGCCAGTTTCAGAAGCCACCAAGTAGTCATAATAGATGAGCAATAACGCATTGATATTTTACCCAATCCAATTGTCGATAAAAATTCTCCACGTTTTTTGTAACTCGACGTGCATTAGACGCAACCACCTATTCGCAGAACGCATCTAAATTTTTTAGCGATTTGAAGTGACTGTGACTTTTTTGAGTTGAAGGAGCAATGGGAAAGTTTGAATCTAAGCGCTTTAAGTAGAAATTTTCGTGATTCTAGCATCAAAGGGAGACACATATGTGCAAGTGCACAAATGCGACATCCCATTATGTGCCTTCCAAACTTAGATTGCAAAAGCCTGTAAAAGACCCTGCTAGTCAACAATGCTTACAGTGTGCATTAGTGCGTAATTTAGAATTCACCTAGGCACCCTCGGCAAGGTGGATAAATGCAGAGGTATAGGCAAACGTAAGGGGATTATTAAACTGAAAATCAACCGGTTCTGTGCAGGGCACAGGGCAGTAATCCTATCGGGGAGCGAATTCTATATGAATATTTTGAGTCGAAAATTGCCTGAAGGCAAAATTAGAAAATTTTACCGAAATATGAAAGAAACACAGAAATAATACAATAAAAGTGATATTTGTCGATTACTAGAAAATTTTTATCATTTGTATCTCACAACGTTGTAGATGAATGACACTTCCGTTCAGCAGATGTGTTCTGAGTGAAAACAGCAACGACGTCACGTAGGATGAAATAAGTCGTATCCATGTTCGTTCATTCCTTCTTTATTAACGTCACTTTAATCCATGTACACTTGTTTTTCAACGCCACAAAATAATCCTCGTTCGTGAAACGCTTATCTTAGAAAGTCAACCCTAATAATGAGTGAGTTCGCAATTGTGGATAACTGGAGTGAGGGTGGATAACCAGCTTCCTGCAAAGTTTGCTCAGATGGTCATCATCTATGACACTATATATGCACCGAATTCTGCGATTGTAGCTTCATTGGTTTTCGAGTTGAAGCCGGCAGACAGATAAACAGACACACACATATGCATAAAATGATAACACATTGTTCTACTACGGTTCGTAAATGCAGATTTGCAAGATCGCATAATAAATGACAAGAATTTACATTGCACTGCTTCTAAAATTACATTCAGCGAAGATTTTCATAGCAATAATAGGTATTTAATTGTCGCCTTGTACATCTTTTAACAAAATAAATAGTCATTATGCGCTCAAAATTTATAATATTTCGTTTGTTTTTTCATTGTGTTAAAAATACGGATAGATATTTCGCCGAAATTTGCGCCTATATAACTTTGAGTTTGACAATCGCATCAACTAGTTTTATTCCGTTGGGAGAGCATGTTTGAATTCCTCACTGAAAGAATATGTCCATCAACAATAAGTTTACGCGATGTGCACAAAATAAGATATAGACCAGTTGAAGTATATTTCATGATGTCTACTAATATTTATTCAGATTTGAATGTATGGCTGCGATGACTTTTCAATGAAAAATGAAAATTTTTTTGAAGAAGCGATCTAGTCGGGAATTCGATCGCAGCCATGAGGACTGTAAAATTAAAACATGGAAAATGTTCAAGTGCTGGAGTTACGAATTTTATTTGGAATTAGAGCCGAAAGAATGTTTGGCCTCTTATCGTTTGCACTTCAAGGCCTAATCGTGCGCACCCCACTGCACATCGATCAATATGATGAAAGCATCATGAACAGTATAGAAGAGAGAACATCAGAGGTTCAATATTGTAGAAAGGAGATGGTTTAAGAATAATCCAACTTTTATTTTCATTAGGCCAAGTAATTCTTCCGACTTGGTTTACCTCTATTTTTTTTCGACCGCGAATCACTGGCCTTTCGATCTGTTCTTTTTGCTGTCTCTTCGTTTACAATATTCACCTGTTTCTTTTCTACTCACTTCTCTTCGAATGCGTCGTTTTCCACTGAGGTATTTAATTTGGTTCCTTTCAATAGTCTCATATAACAGTGTTTGTTGGTAATTCTACTCCTTTTTCAATTGCTCTTGCAGAGGACATATGCGTTCGCCCATCTTGCGACTCAGTATTGAGGATGTAAATAGTGGATCGATGCATAGAGTGGATTTGATATTGAGGGGTATTTGTTTCACTTTCCCTCATAAAAAGCGTTGCTCCCGTCTCTTGATAGGCATGATATTTAAGCGTCGAATCAGCACAAGCTAGTACGTTAAGTCTCACTGAGGGGCACACAGGTGGATAGGGTAATTTGCTGAAGTGCGCGTAGCCGGTCGGGTCGCGTTAGCATTTCTTATCATTTTATATTAAACTATTTCAGGCATCAAAAGCATCGACTGATAGATGGCGTGTGAGATCATAAATATTCACTAAGTAATGTGTTTGGCAAATTTTCAGCATGCTTGAATGTTGCACGTAATCTGAACGATCCGATATTGTTCTACGATTATCTTCAACTGTTAACAAAAAGAAAAGGATATCGATTTTGTATTGTTTTTGAATATTGCTTTCTAAATTCCAACATTGCAAAACCTGCTGAAGATGTAGGTTTTTCATATTTACGTCTTACCTCCATTTGCTATTAGATTTGCAATTTTCTTGCAATCACATAAGGGGGAATTGATTACTCTAACTGCTTGGCCTTCAAATATTGACGCTTGTAGATCGCCATTAAAATCGTTTCCTTTCAGGCTGTTCTTCAAATTGTTCCGCAGCAGCATCTTCCTGACCAGCGAATTCCTTTTATATCCAATAAACTTTCCCACTAACGTGGTATAATTTTTGCCCGTTGACCTTAGCAAGCACTTTGCGGGACCATTCAGTCTCATCAAAGACAACCTTTTGTGACATATTTACGCTTCCTTCAGCTCTTATTTAACGGCCTTTATCTCTTCAAGCAATTCTTTCATGCTTCGACGATAAGAATACCTCTCACAAATGCAGCTAATACTACAAATTTTTCTCCATCTTTAGCTAAGAAGGAAGGCGTCAATATCCGGACTGAGTGGCTTAGCAAACTTCATAGCTATCTAAAAGAAATTCTGCATCCTGATATCCCATCAGTGTCGCATGTGTCGCGCTGCGCTTCTGTTAACGATATTTTTATCGCAGTTTTCTCAACGCAACAATTTTGCTATTTTGCCAATCTGACAAAGCTTTGTTGTTGTTTTATTAAATACACCGGTGCGTTAACTTCACTTATGGATATATACTTAATTCTTGTGTTTATTTCATGTAAATATACATAACGACGTTAGCATTATCCTTATTCTCACTACTTCTTGCATCGTTTTGTTCTGATCGCTGAGATATGAATGTGCCTACTAAAGCTCCAGAGGAGAGCAGATTCATTTTCTCTTTAGGGAGTTTTTCGGTATAATTAGGATCGCCGTAAATTATCTTCAAAGAAGTTTAAGTGTCGCTCAGGCAGCTTGGGATTATTTGATGCCCTTTAGGCGATAAAATATTGACAAAAAAGAAGCAATAGATTGCAGTAAAGATTATGGAGGCGTAATGAGCCTCAAGTGAAATGCAAAATTTGCTCTATTAAAGTGCTAATTTGTAGCGAATGTGGATGGTGAGAGTCCTCGAAGTTTGAATATTCGGCCGCAAATCCTTCAAGAACTCTCGGAATGTTTGTATTAGAATATATGATAGTTGCGCTGATTTTTGAAAATAATCTCGGAAAAATGTTAGCTGAATAAGCTCTTTTCACTAGGCAGCAGAATCTATTGTTTAAACGGCTAACGCTTACAACTGCAAGCCTCGTGAGGATGTTAGGACATGCGACAATGATTTGAACGCTGATTAATGAATCTGAACTTTGGCGAATGATCGTTAGTCGTTAGTGAATGTACTTAGCAACTGGACGGGCATATATAAACCGCACTCAGCTTGAATGTGCACAGTTTGACGGCAAATTGACCATCTGCAATTGGCGCTAAGTTTGCTTTTGCAGCTGTCATTTAATAAACCAGCAGATTTATTGAAAGGAAAGATCGGTTTGTGCACCGCTATTTGCTCGATAGCAAACTTCGAACGCTAAACTAAAGGTTTTCTTAAAATAAATATCTCTGTGTATTTTTGCAAAAGGTGGTTATGACGATGGCATATCACTTCGGTTAAAATTTTTAAATGCATGTGTTTATGCTCTGGGGAATTTCAACTCATCAGCCGGAAATATTCCATCGACGAAATTTGTAAGTATTGTCCTCCACACAGCAAGATGGATTCCTATTTTCCATTTCCTCGCATTTCTAGCATTTTCTCTTAGAGTGCCATAAAATTTGCAGATCAACTTTGTTATGTAATCGATAGGATGCCACTCCATGAAGTATTTGCATAGCTAGTTGATTTCGAAAAGGAAAAGAATTTATTTGTATATTTTCATTATGATGCTTTTTTTCTGAATTTTACTGCTGGTTAGACCGCTTGACGGAGACATAAAGCGCCTATCTTTTTTTCTTGATTCCTTTGTTGATGGTTAAAAATTGGGACGTTTTTGACGATTTGTGTTTTTCACATGTTTGAAATGCACTCACATATCTGATAAATGATAGCTGGTGAAAGTTTCCTATGTTGTCTGTTTCAATTAGGCAATGATTGAGAAAGCATACTTAATGTATATATAACAATGATCAATGAAGGCACAGATAAAATCATGGCGCAAAATGACAAGGAGTTCAATACTCACCTTATCATGTAGGGATTGCTAAAGAAAGCCTCAGAATCTTTATCCTTTCTTTATCCTGAACATCTATGAAAAAAAGAGCAACAATTTTTCCATACGACATATATGCATTGCATGCATATTATTTTTGAGGAGCTGATTACGTAAATCTTATACGAACATATAGTGTGAAGAAAAGAATAAAAAAAGAATGAGCCAAAAGCAGAATAGGATTGAATGCAGACGGAATATGAGCTTCATAAGAGTGCATACGGGGCATCGATGATGAATACATTTCAGAGTTTCAAGCATGTACGTAAAAGATTTGTGCATAGATTCTAATGCATAGTGATGCGTTCATTTCATAAAGGAATAAATGCGCTATTTAATTGCAAACATTTATTGATGCATTCATAACGAGTTAACATCACGCAACGCTTGAGAGATATTTCTTTCTTTCTTTCTAATTACTATATTTGTTCTTTATCCGCTTATATCTTCTATTAAGCGGATTTTAAGTTTGAGAAAACTTTGACTCAATTCGTGAATACCTAATTCGTAAATTTTAAATTTCGTCTTTTTTGGTCAAGATTTGTTTTGAATATGAAATTTCGTTTGTGAATTTAATCAAGATGCATCCAAGAATCTATTGCTGAGAAAGCAATTAGAAATAAAAACAAATGGGTCTTAAAGAAAGTATAAAACCTATAATCTTGAAAATGCTTGAGTATTCTAGGTAGTTGGCTAGAATCCACCTAGTATCGAGTGAGTTTCTGAATGCAATCTTTGTTCTAACCGACTGTCATGAAAAAAATTGTTGACCTGAAAAAAAATTTTTTTAGAAACAAAATTTTCTTGAAAATACATAGGAATAAAATCAGGACAATTTTCCGAATCGCATGCAAAAATTGGTATATATTTATTATACGAGAGCAGAAACCGATATCAGGATCATTGTGTGTGTCTCAGTTATGTTTTCTCACTGGTTTCAGCCTTCGGTTGATGGGCGGTGCTGCAGCGCCATTCGCCTCAAAAGTAATTAGTTAGAGGAGTTCTCAAAAGGTGAATTTTTTCCCCTCGAAAATATTTGCACCTTAGACATACGCCGAATGACAAGTGTTTTTTATGTGTCAAAAATTGGTTGCAATGTTCGGCAGAAATTAAATAGCCCATATGATGGACAATGACCTTCGATCGAAATTGCATTTATTCTCGGTTGCGTGACTTTTTCAGGACACGAAATAAAGTTTCCCTATATTTTTTTCAATGCACCTGATGTGCTCATTTGTGCATGGGCCTTTTGGTTTATTTAATGCAAATCGATAAAAATTGAATTCGCCACTTGATTGGTTAATTTAATGATTAAAAATTTCGTTAAAAGGACATATATGCATCACGCTACACGTTTATTGTGCAAAGCGATTTATGCTTTGAGCAATATGCAAATATATTTGCGTTACGACTTTCAACTGCCATCTTATCAAAGGTACTCAGTTGTTTAGAATGGTGTCGCTTCTCGTTTGCTTCCCGGAGTCGCCTGTTATCTCCTGGAGTCATATAAATAGAGTCGATGAGTGACCTCTAGCAACGTTGTTTTGCTCACGTCACAGATGTCAACCACACAGCAGCACATGAAGTAACGAATCAAAGTGGATTATAAGTACTAGCCTCAAAGTGCGCTTGACGTTATTTCACAATTTGATGAAGTGATATACGCAAGGCTCTTGCTGGAGAATATTGCAAGCAAAAGTTTTGTGCACCACATGCTCATATATATATTTACCAAAAGTTTTCCACTTACCTCAATGCTCATCATACAATTGCACGGATCGCTTTCTAGATGGAAAACGCTCAATCTCAATGAGGCAAACGTGATGCTGATTCGGTCATAACAAGGCCTCCTTAGTTATTCAGCGCAAAAAAAAAATTGGGTGAATTCGGCCGTTGCTGATTTTTCAGCGACGTGTGGCGCCGAATGATTTCGAAGAGGTTGAGCGAATCGCTGTCACTATAGGGTGGATTCTTTCTGAATTAACTTCATGAGGACTAGTGAAAAAAAGGGGAAATGTTAGCGATAAAATGCGCACATGGAACAATCGAAATTGATTATCAATTTTTTCACGTCGCAAATGGAATTAACCATGCTCTAATGCCTAATAGGAATGCGTATTTGAGGCGTACCTAAACAAAAAAAAAAAAAAAAAAAATCGGAACCAATTTTTTTCGCATCAACACTGCACATTGAGAGAATTCGGCCACACGATCTTATAGATGTCATTACGATCATCGTTGAAAATTGGTGGCTTACTTAATTCTACTTTAAACTTTCTAACGGTTGAGCAATTATGCAACCAAAAATTTATGACTTTAGATTCCATTAATTCACATATAGTTGAAAAAAATCAGTCAATATAGCAATTTCGCCCTAAAGCACTAAGAGTGCTTGCTGTATGGGATTTTTTTTTGCTGATAAAGGTATATGAGTATTCAATGCACGATCAGCTGAAGTTATATATGAGTTGAAAAGCTTATAAGCAAGCCATATATTTGTTATTAATATAAAAGCTCATTCGATTCATACTGTTTTGCAATTTAATATTCTTACTTCCTTATAATTAAGTGAATAGTTGCATACAACATTTTTCGCAATTGAACAACGATGTTTAAAGCACAACGAAGAGGACTTCGGGCTGAGATCGTAAGATTTCAATTCTATTGGCTTCTTTTGACTAATTTATTGATTCGATCAATTGGATTATGTCCTGTCCGGTGTGCATTCCGATGCTTGCCTACCCGTTAAATTAATATGATCAACGATACTTTCTATTTTACAGGTGTGTTATCTTTTGTAGAATGTTTTGAATTCTCATATTTGAATTATGAACAACTCATCCATGGATTCAATTTTCCGGTCATCTTTTAATGTTTTCGAGAGAGAAAATTGCCTTTTCCCAACCAGAAACTACCAATCAATATTTTCCAATGCAACAAATAGAAGAAACCAATAACAATCAGTAGGTTTTTAGCGGTGACCTAGTGATGAGTGGGAAAAGAAAATTTTCGTATCACTTCAGTGTGACAAGCAGCCTGAAGAATGATTGACATTACGAGAACGAGCAGAAAACTTTCATGAGGGTAATTTTTTTTCCTGGAATGATGTGATAAAATTAGGTGACAACGAATAGTGAGTGGGAAATAAAAATATTACATATAGAGCGAACATAATTATACAAAAAGAACAATCAGATATATATTGCGCTCATTAGTATTATTTGTTCATTTTTGCAGAGTTTTCAATATTCTTTGAGTGTAATGCCTGAGGCATTGTGGCAAGGTGCGAAAAAAACGGTTTAAGTAAATATTTGGCAGAAAAAAAAATCGAATTTGCGAACGCTCATTTAGCGCTGTTGAGGCTACAGCACAAGGCCTATATCAGAAGTTCTGAAAATTTTCTCCTCCTACCTACTGTTTCGGTCTCTTGTAGTACCCTGAGAGGGGGGACACTCCCTCCAACCTGCTGCCTCCCTTCCCCCACCACCCCCCCTCCCCCTCCCCCCCTCGCCCACCAAAATAGCCTTCCAGATTTCAAATATGGCATGTTTTTGTCGACGTTCTATTAACCACAGAATCAGTGATAATTAGAGAGAAATTTTGTGCTCTGGTTCCTATATGAATTAAGGCAGAGATTTTGCAGCAACAAATTGGAAGAATCCAGAAAAGCTTTATGCTACTCAAAAGATTTACATAACTGCTTTTCTGATTGTTTTCTTCGCCAACACGGTACGATCCTCAATCCCTTCAATTGCTCACACGTTGCTCAGTAAACAGAGTTGTTTTCGGAGTCAAAGACTTCTTTTTCCAAAGCCATGTTTCTCTGCCACTCTATCCTGCTTTATCCCCTCTCTTTTTCCGTCTCTTTGTACCCCACTTTTCAACGTTTCGTCCCTGCACTGGTGCGCAATTCCTGGAAGAATTGCATTTGGGCGATGTTTGTGTGTATGTGGATGCGCCCCAATTTTTCTTGCAATTCAATCCACAACCCACACAAACTATCATGATGGAAGGTGATTATGCATAATCAGTGGCCAAGGGTAGTTACGTGCCAAAGATAAGCTCCTAATGGTTGCAGATAATCAATTGCAGATTCTTCACCGATATATGTTCGTTATACGTTCAAGAGAATACGCCTTTGATGCGCCTTTTTGCAGCCTTACCGCTTAAGCTCATTTAATCAGCTATATTTCTGAGCATGCTTACCACCAGCCTTTACCCAGCTGGGTCGTCATTAAATGCTTCCGCTAAGAACAATTATTTCGTTTCTTCGCCATTCGCCAAATGCATTCCTCGCTATCTCAATTCGCGAATGACATATCCCATCTTGATTTTAGCTATTGCTCATCGTGCAATTACGCAAATCACCATCTCCGAATATCAGCTATCGGCACCGATGAAAAACAACCCAATTTGATCGTCAAATGTATATAGAAGGGTATATGAATAAATTAGTGCTTTAGTGTTTCTAGTCTATACGTTACTACTTTCAACCATTGTATACACACAAAAAGCATCAGTATTCATCAGCACGTCATCATACGTCACCATTGAACACTGAGTTAGAGTTACTAGTTGCTACATTTACTGCGCATATAAAAATTCATCTTCACGACGCAGTCTCTTTTCCGGGAAGGGATTCATAGATTTGTAGATCGCTTCTTACTTTCTTTTGGTGGGTGATTGTATCACTTAGAGAAGAACCCCCACGAATGAAAATTTCTTCAGTTTCATCAAAATTATGAAATACTCGATTGCTTACTGCATCTTCTATGTATCTCTTCATATCTGGAGTATGAAACATTACCAGATCGTCATTTGAGAATGCGTTGAAATTAAATGTAAACTCATTAGCCGAATCCACGGGGATATTGCATTTTAGAGGCTAGTGAGCTGTTATTATCCGTTCTCTACTAAACTGCATATGGAATGCACGTTACACGAGGTCGTGTTCCAGATGTGTGCGTGTCTCGTGTGTTTTTGTGTTTCTGTGTTTGCTTGTATGCATCTGTATGTGTTTGCTTTCATTTATGTTAGACTCAACTCACCAGTTGCTGAAAGAGAGTTTCGAAATTTTGTGGTACAACATATAATAAGGATAAATCTTGCACTAATTTCCGTGTATCAATTAACTTCGAAGCTTACAGGAATGTAAGGATGCTAAAAATTTGCATATGAAATTACATTTTTCATGCTGCTGGATGGAGGCGGGAATCTTTTGTAGCAGATTTATGTATAGGTTGGTTCACTTGTTTAATAATTTGCTAGCGCTTTGTAAAACTAGTCGACTTATTTAAGCAGAACAATAAAAGCATCAATACCTGCATACAGGTTAGTTCACTCCGACTATAATACTTGTATGTCACAACAAGCAGAGACTCGATACGGTAGCGAAGCACATAGCGACATACAAGTGCGAAGTTAGGTGGTTCGCGTGAGATAGAACGGGAAGAGCAGCACCACTCCCAAAGGGGCGGGTGGCAGACAATGTTACAAACATTACTACATTTACACAGTATCGAAAATATGAATCATTTTTGTCTGCTAGAAATCACGCTAAATCTAATCCATTTTGCGCCTTCTCTAATGATTTTTTTCTTTTTCTGCCTGCACACAGCTTATCTTCTAATTGTCACTCAAAAATGACACCATACAAATGTTGTATTGCTTGTGGAGTTGGCACTCAATGAGAATTGTTTGTGTTGTTGGTTATTGATAGATTTTTTTATTGAGATTTGCGTCTGATAGACTACCGTTCGCGATTTTATGTTACGCTAAAGATACCGCTAAAGATTCCACTAGAAGCGTAATATTTAATGGACTAATCAATTTGCATAAACAAACTGATAAGAAACTAACGTGCGATGGTTGAATTTTGAAACTGTGCACGTATTGTCGGTGGGCAAAAAACAACAAGCTTCATCATAGCAGTTTCAATGTAGATGTATTCCTATAGAGAAAATAAGACAAGTTGCCTCATTTATTGCGCAAACCTAAAAAAGCACTTACAGCATGGAACTTCAGCAGTGTTTTCTAAGAATATAAGAAAAAGCTAGATAGTCGTTCAACTTTCCTATCAGTGTATACATTCGTGATTGCAAGAACGCATATCATATCGTTCTTTCTAATTTCCCATCTCACTAGTTGCTCTTCAATTGTTTGCATGTAAATGAATATTGTTTATTGCTTATAACACAATAACTCAGTTTACATGTAACACAACAGAAGATAATTTATTAGCAGAAATGTCGCAGCTTACAAGAGTAACAAAAGTTGTTTGCGAAGTGAACCGAAACGAAATGTTTAAGAAGTCATCTCACAGAGGGCCTCGATTCGATGCATCATTCTGATATACACCGAGTGAGTAAATCCATCGCTTACTCAACTGAATGGTGGGCCGCCGTGTTGTCCGTTTGCTTTATCGCTCACAACTCTTCATCTCTTTTATTCCTAATAAATGGGAATTGATTTGCTAGACGGATATATTGCTCCATGAAGTTCATTTTCGTTGCCTAAGTCATTCATTCAATACGATGTCCGCCTTTAACTGAATGACATTCAGTTGGGGGAAACTTTTTCACTAAAGCAATGAAAACTGAACAAGCCAGCCGCGCAATAGAACGTTGTGGTACTCTTTTGCATATCTGCAATTGCTTGTAAAACCACGCCTTTGTGGACATATGTGTGCGTCATTTCTTTCCGGGCGATAGTCTCCAATCGTGAACTAAGGGCACTGTGATAATGAAATTTGCTGGGCATATTCCACAATGGAATATAATCCACTAGCCTCATTTTTGTTCCAAGCGAGCGTAGTCTTCGGTGGTTAGCACTTGAAAGTCTTCGTTACTTGAGGATAGAAATTTGAGGAACTGTTGAAAAAATTTTTTATGAAACATTCGGGGAACCTATCCATTTTATACGGGGATGGAGGAGGGGAGATCTTTTGATATCTTTGCCATTGCTTTTTGGATGCTTAGTGAGTGAGTTGGCCGGGTTGGCTAAAATGCAAAAATCTATGCCATGCATGCATCACAGTGACATTTCTATTTATTCTAGCCTTATTATTTTATAAAGGAACGGATTTGCTGAAGTCTGTAAACAAGATTGCTTCGCCATTGAAGTTGTCGCTGAGGGAGTTAGCGTATGTGTCAATCCAAAGAGAAAGTGCTACGACGCTTCTGATATTGCTGAAAAAGCTATTGTTCAATACTGCGATTTGCTGGTTACAGCATATCACCTCTTTTCTTCTGATGACCGCAAGTAACCATGTCCTTTAACAAAAGCTTAAAGTGGAAGTGAAATTGCTTAGTATGCATCTGCGCAAATTTCCGCTAGCAAAACGGGTCTTATAAGAATGCTTCTAGCTGCATACGGTTACAAGTATGCACCTATGTGTAGATATGTGTACACTTATCGAATCGCTTAGAATGCGAAGGTATTATTTCAAGAACTGTTAGCGACATATGAAGAAGATGATCGGATGAACGAATTCCGAAGGCGAATGTCATTCTTTCACTTCCGGCGTCTTTCATAACTAGTTTATTAAGTGGTCGGCACAATAATTTTTATGCAATTTCATAAGGAAAAGCGAATATATTTGAAGTTATTCATATATAGGGCCTTGATTTAATTTTCACTCTGATCGGTCTTGGCAACTGCATATGTTTAAAGTCACGAAATGTAGCAGTGTTCTTCCATCGAGTAGCGAAAAGCATCAACATGTCGCAAGCAAAAACAATGGAAACCGTGATAGTGGTTGCTTAGTAACGTGGCGTAATCGAAGAAGCATTTAAGCGTCATGCGCAATTAGTAGCTAATAAATTATTAACAATGCAAATAGGTTGATATATTTGAGCTTGCCTAGTAGAACCAAAATGTGGAAATGCTGAAGTTGAGGCATTTAACAAAAACAAACAAACAAACAAACAAACAAGCCTGGCAATGTGTTCGCACCTGTGAGTTGTTATAATACGATTTTGAGAACAAATGATTTGCAGCTTGCATGATTGAGAATAATGAAGTCGAGAATTTGGCGTAGACCGCTAGGGTGTTTCTTACAGTACTCTACCTATCCTTCAGCTATCTTTTATGCAATGTACGAGTGAAGTATCGGCTTGTAGAATCATAGAAGGTTTTAACAGATGGGCGTTCACATATTCCTCTCAAAGTAAACTCAACTCCAGTAAGAATATCATTAATACTTTTCATTATTTGCACAATAATGAGACAGCCTTTGCAAATCTAGAAAGCACAAGTTGGCTCCATCGCGGTCCCACTCAAATGTATCATCGCAAAGAAACTGTGCACATTTGGGCGCACACGAGATGTTACTATTTGAGGAACAAGACGCTCATTCAGCCACTTTTATAGACAGGGCTGGCTTCCTTAAACTGAATGAGAGAATCGTTCGATATCATGTCAACTTTCGTATGTAGCGCTCAACTTTCGTATGTAGCGCTAGTATAATAGTGCAAAGATGATATGCACACGAAACAGTGCCGACATATAGGCAGGCATAAACAATGACTTTAAAGCTTATTGACCACCTTATAACTGTCCCATTGCTTGATATAAAAGTCATCTCCTTTTCAAGGATTTTGTGAGGGTGAAAAGCTCAATTGATGTTTTTCTTTTGCTGTTACAGCTTAACGCGGCTTTGGGCAAATTATCGAGCATCTTTGCATTCAGCTACTCCTTTCTCATCGCACTTCCTTGTGATGAAGATGACTTATATGTAACTTACCATGTCGCACAATTTGTATTTTGGAACAATTTGTCATAGTGAATGCAGATTATGTTTATTGGCTGATCATGAGATTGTGGAGCGCACTGCACCGTCGCATTTAACGTTTCTCTATGAAATCATCGCTGTGTACATTTTATCCATCTTTGATTCTTTTAAACGAATTTTCTAGCCTTGCCGTTCGATGAGAGAGTATCTTGTTTGGCTGTTCCGAGTTACAAAGATTTTAGATGTGCGAAGTATATAATGATTATATTAAAAAAAAAAAAAACTTTCAGCAAACTTCATCACTCAATGCTCCAGAGAAATTGCAAATACAAAAGCTTCACACAAACTTAAACTAGCTCACTCGAACGATACTGATTTTTCTTGCCCCCCATCACAATCAAGCATAAAATGATGATGCGTCATTAGGTGAAAAATGCTTGTTTTATGGAAAGCGTACTCACGAATGCTTACGCTGACTGCCTCATATTTATCTTCGCTAGTTTCGGCTTTATGACGATTGCTTATCTACTGTTAAAAATGATAACAATTATAACACCAGCAACAACATTAAAGGCAACAAGAGAAGTAACAGAGACATCAGCAATTAATGACGGAAAAAACAGTAAGAGTAGTAGCAATAATAATATTAACAGCAATAACGATAATGATAATAATAATAATAATAATAATAATCATAATGATGATGATAACAATAATGGTAGTGGTGATAATAATAATAATGATAATGATAGTAATAATAATAATAATAACAATAATGATAATCATGGTAATAATGATAACGATGATAATAATAATAACGATAATGATAATGATAATAATAACGATACCGATGATATTAATAATAATGATAATGATAATGATAATGATAATAATAATGATAACGATGATATTAATAATAATGATAGTGATTGATAATAATGATAATTAATAATAATAATAATAATAATAATAATAATAAATAATAAAAATAATAAAAATAATGATACGAATAATGGTAGGAATAGTACAACGGTTGCAGCAGTGGTACCTGTAATTGCAACAATTTATTCTCATCGTTGCTTTTGCTATGTTAGCCGTCATAATCATTTATATCCAAGTAATTTGGCGTTTGGCTCCAGTATGACCATACTATGTGGCGAACAAAGGGATATAGAATAGCTCCGGTATTTTCATTTATTATCTTTGATTAAGTAACCGAGTTGATATCATTTGCACGCTTAGATAAGTTTGTTGAGGAAGGTTTGAAGTTGTAACTAGGAATGTGAGTGAATCATGAATAGAAAGCACCTAACCAATATTATCTTACTAAAATGCATCTCTTATTACATACACTTCTCAAATTTGCATCAAGCCTATTATGGTTGGGAACTTCTCGCGCCATGTAAACGATTCGCATTGCTATCTGTTGCCGAAGGCTATTGCAGTTAAGCAATAGTTTTCTCTTAGTCATAAGTTCGCAACTAATTCCAGGTTTCATGGTTTTTTTCACGTTTCTAATTACTTTTTCGGTGTTTCTTAATCTGTGTGCTGTTACCGTACGTGTACAACATAACCAATACTGATAGTGAGTATGAAGCTCCATCTAAGCAACGGACCATGCTGCTTTCAGTGCAGCAAATGCCATTCCATTTGCAGAGTACGTTTGAAATTGTGCGTTCGAAATTCTGATGATATCTCATCCTTTATGGAATATTTCACCCAATTTAGGATAATCGGTCAGCAATTTGCGTTGGATATTCACACAATGTCCGCAATTTTCTCTCCTCCTACTGAACAATCGGATGCCGTTGTATATTCCGCTGCGTACTACAGGTGTGGGCACGTTGCAGCAATATATGAAATTTACTTCATATGAATAGCTCTAATTGTTCTAATAGTTATGGCTACAATACTAGTAAAATTGTTTGACACACTTGTTCAGCTCAGGAGATTATGAATTGCCTGCTTTCTGTCATAGATATCTGTTGCCTTGAACAAACATTTTTTAAGTGTCAAGACGCCAGAGCTCCAAAAAGTTTGTGGGCTTAAGAGTTCAGTCGAAATTGCTTTTCACTTAGTGTCAATTACCACCCAAGTCAGCCGTGTTATGCTAAAGGGGCGGTCGGTCTAGTAAGTTGATGTGCCCTTCACACTTTATGTTTGCGATTTTGTGGCTACTTCATGCTAGCCAGCTGATTTATTTGTTTATGGTTGTCGTCTTTTAATGCGTACTCGCCTCTAGTTTGGCAATAGACCACTATTTTAGCAGTTATTTTCATGGTATCGGACGCGATAATGAGGCCGAAACGATCTCTGCAAAGCTCAGCAATTTCGTCAGAGGTATTAGCTGTAAACAACCATTCATCGAAGATAAATTCCGGTTTGTGCGATATTATGTACTCCAATTACTCAAAACGATTAAAATAAGCACCACGCCAACGAGGCTTATTAATTCAGTCTATATCTAAAAGCTCATTTGTGGTTGTATGCACAGCCACTTGCTGGGGAAGGGGAAGGGGAGGGAGAAGTGACCAGACACACACTGAATCACCATACTTGCCTCGTCTATCTGTTAAGGAAAACAGTGGGCTCAGGCGTATACGTCACGATCCCAGCAAGAGCGGAACGGTCTCACTTCAACCTTTCGCTACTGGCTAGGAGAGAAAGGAAAAAAGGGGGAGATCCTTATGGTCCAGACAAACCAGTGCCTCAGCAGAAGCAAAGCCATTGTCTCGAAGCTACTTTACCGCAGAAAGAAATGATCAGAAACACAACATAGGGCATAACCCTGGTAATGCGTATGAGCATGCCATAAAGTTTTGATATCGTAGCCATAGGAACTGAAGTCAAGAAATTCAACCGTTGTAACTAACATATGTTATCAATTAACATTAACTTTCAAGTCTATTTGCCAGCGTCTAAATGAGTTACCAATACTTGCATTCACCGAAAACTTGAACACATTTAACGACAAGTTCGGTGGAATACTGTGAGCGTTGGTGATCGATTCAGTATTTGGTTGCATTGCATTAATGTTTTGCAAATTTACTGAATCATCTGCATACAATATTACTGAGCAAACGCTGGAATATTTTATATGATTGCATCATCACACATAATTCAGCATTTGTTGGGAACTAAAGATAATTGTTGGTCTGATGAGCAGATTGCAAAGTATGCTATCAGCTGCTGCAATTTTTTATCCGTTTGGCCCGACCTCATCATTGTTCAGTTTCAAAACTCAGAAAATTCGTTTTGCGCCGATTGCTTTGCTCAAAAACAGACAATTTCAGTCGGATGCGATTGTTCATAAAGGTTATAGTGATTGAGTGATTCGATTCCTAACAAGCATCATCAGTTTTGAGAGAGCAATTCGCTAACGATAGAGCTTCTAGCTAAACTTGCAGATCGTTTATTTTCTCGTTGACTTTAAGAAATGTAGCCATATGCAGGTGCTGTTATATTGCGGTAAATGTAGGGCATTGGCAAATTCTTGACTCAACGCTTACGCATATCAACTGCAATTTTGACTACACTTACCAAGTCATTGCTCAAGCAGATTGATGTGCCATTCACATACGGGCACATACGCGGGTCGTAATGATGGGCCACTAGTGCGATTCTGTTGTTTTGGTGACTGTTGCCTTTCCTTCAGGGGCACAAGTTTTATTATTATTGTTTTTTTTCCTGCCTAGTGCCGCTTCATTATTGTCCGCTAAAGTGGTTAATCGCTTTCAAAAAATTCCACAGATTCTTTCCCAACTTTCCTTACTGTCACTCTTTGTGATGAGAGAAATGTCTGAACATTACGAAAGCCGCTTTTTTGCTAGAGCTCTTCTGCTTATATGTTCTCATGTATGCTGACACGCTTGTGTCTTCGCATACTGTTTTGTACGGGCTCTTTTGTAATATGCTGAACTTTCTTTATTCTTCTCCATACCGTATTAATAGGGATTACCGATCCACTATGACAATTTTCGTTGCATCAAAAAATCTGAAATTTGCTTGAGAAGGAAATTGAGCGTTAACAACGATTCTGCTAAATAGATTATGCATTTGCGAAAATGTTTTAAAGACTACTTTGCTCAGTGGAAAATTTATATGGCTCCTTCTCAAATGGCTATATGAGCGCCTCCATAATCCTAGCGCCTTTCCGTTTGTGAGAGAAACTTGAACAGTTTGACGGGCCAGTATGTATCCTGCGAGCCCATTTAACTTATGATAAACACGGTTGAGGTAGGAGAACTCAGATATGAACCGGGAATAATGGTAATATCTGGCCTACTCGATAGTAAAAGAATCTCAAAACTCAAGACTCAGGATTCAAGCCACAAGTAAAACTGGTTTGTTGCTCGGAAAGTGACAGGAACTTGCTCTTCCTCACAAATCTGGAGAACCATCAGATATAACCTACTCGCCTCGAGTACGTGCTGAATGTCTATGTCTCGTTTGCTCCAATAGGCGTCTTGAGCGGGCGTCCTTCGAATTATTGCTTCAAAGATCATCTCGTCATGTATTGCAAACTTCGCAGCCTTGAAGATTCTGAGAAGCAACACAACAATGAAAGATTTGCTTTCCTGGATCACTTTAATTCGAACACTGAAAATTTTACTATAACATAAAGATTTATTGATCAAAATGAATATAATGTCAAAATTTAGGGCCATCATATAGACGCAGCGAGTTATATGCTCTGGTAAGCTACCGTTGCAAGTATGTAAGTTATTACTTTTGTTCTATTACACATAACAAGTAAAGCCGAGAAGCTTCTGTCAGATACAACCGCTGGTGCCAGGGAAAGAAGCAAACTGCTGAAGCTAAAATGCTGTTTTCCAGGCAAGGAAGTGGTTCGAAATGACTTAGTAGTCATAATTTTGTCAGCAGCTTACTGAGAGAATATTGCTTTCACAGGTGCAAACGTATTACCTCTCAGATGCGAAGAGGTACGAGGAGTACATGGGTGTTTTTGTGCAAGCTTCACGGCCTAGAAATGAGACAACATTTGCCGTTAAATGCCCTCCGAGATATTGAAAAATCGTTGCATCACTGTAGAAGCCTTGATCAATCATCACTCACCATACATCGAGTGCAACAAATGTGTCATATGCTTCAATCTATGGCTTCTTAGTACCGATCACATTTATGGTATAAATGCCTATGTCACCTTTGCTCAGGCGCAGCAATAGACCTTGATCGTATCATTATCTCAAGACGGTATTTCAAGTTCGGAAAACAGGTCCTTGTTTAGAAACTCTGCCTGTGTCTGTCGGTATGCGCACTATTCTAAACGGCTAGACAAACAACAAAGTTATAATGGTTGGGAGACGTTCTGCATATTACTCAGACTGTTAGCATGAGAGAGACGTTGTAAAAAGTCAACCTGTCGTGCTCTAGAACGACAACACCTTTGTTCTCGTTGTCAACGTTCTTTTAATTGGATATTCGCTGTAAAATGTATCGATCATTGTAAACTACATGATTTTCAGCAATTTTTTTGTTTGACAGATGCTGTTTTAAGAGTTCATTTTGACATCAGCGGTTTCGCTCACAACACTGCTGGTATCCGAAAAACAGCGTTTCGTGTTTAGCTGGACAATGTTGGGACCCATGACGTAGTCGATCCACGATTGTCCGTGCAAAAAGCATCAGCAAACTGAAAACCGAGGCAACAATGAAGCACCTGCTAAAAAAACTCATGTCTTATCATCATGTAGCTGTTTATGCAAACAGATTTCTGCTCAGTTTTTTTTTGTAGAAATTACAACCCCACAATGTAAGGTGATTGTGGTGCTGTTGTTCTCATTGTTTTTTTTTCGCCATGAAACCATGGCTTTTAACGCATACTGTCACTAGGCGTCAAGATGCTCAACTAAATCGATGTAAATCTCAGAGTGCTGTTCGCATGCTTCTAACTCAACAGCCTCGCTAGGTAGTTGGATGCTTTACCGCTTCGACGGTCAGAACTTTCCCTGAACTATGCAGAACTGCAACCAAGAAAGATCTGAAGCTGACCACATAGACTGAATAATTTCCTCGCTCACTCGGCGGGGGAGCATATGTTCCAACTACCTATAAGCAAAGCTTTTCTCAGCAATAATCACTTGAAGAAGCTTTCGCAAAGCGGATCACATGACCGAAGCCGCAAGACCTATTGATAATCGAGGGATTGAATATTGCGCACAAGAGGGTTCAAGTATCGAACAAGAGCTTTCTGAAACTGCTTCCAATGAATTGGACGCAGATTCATCAGTTACAACTTAGGCGACAATGGTTTTTAATTATTTCCAAGGCGTGATTTGCTATTTGCGCCGTCATCTCTTTTAGTTATTACGAACTACGTAACAAGTGCATATGTGGTTGCCACAACAAATAAGCACTTCGATTCAATTCACTTCACTGAAAGCGCTTCATGGGAATGGAGGCACTAATATAGGTATAAATATTTTCGCTATAACATGTTATAGTTATAAAACGGAAGAATGCCATTGTCTACTGCATCGATAGAAATCTTGAAAGATGTGAAATATGAACCCCATGGGCGACAAATAAAAGAGCGAATAAGATAGCGGCGAAACTTTATGGGCAAATAAAAATGTGTTGTATCAGTTGAAGTCTCTAAAACGCGTCTAGCTCGTCCTCGTCACAGAGTGAGATAAAAATCCATATAGGAAATTAAAGCCTCAATTCGCCCTATTTTTCTAGGCGCAAAAAATTAGAATGCCCCAAGTGCCTAATTGTTTTTTTGGAATCCCAGTTCTTCTTTCGCTGAGCTAACTAAAAAGTCCTTCATGCTCGTATCAACTTCACTGCATGCGTGAGTTGCCCGTCTTCCCTTGTTTCCGTTCTGTTATCACATTCCTTATGTTCGCATTGGCTGAGCGCCTAGCTGTATGTTTTCTTTCTGTTGCCACATTGTGCATGTTCGTATTGGCTATGGGCCCGGCTACATCGGTTGCTTGCCGTATTCACCTAGACAGGGCATGCCTCCAGCTGTGTATAGACGGCATTTGTTGGCAGCAGTTCAGAGATGTCAGGGATTGTCCAAAACAAAGTTTTTACATAACCTATTATTAGGACATGTGGTTTCACTAGGGCGGAAAAAGCAGGCTGCCGCAGCTCATAAATTACCAATTCTAACAGAAATAAATGAAGCTTGAAATCGAATGAAGGGTATATGGGCAAATAAATTGCATAACAAATCGCGTCTTAAAGTTCACTGCTACATGCCTATCTCTTTCGATCTCGCGGCAGGTGAACTTGCCTATCCTTTGCAATATGTACTTCATTTCTGCTGATTATGGTACGCTTCATGTTAGTTAATGTGGCCCCTTATATTTAAAATTTTCACCCACTTAAACCGTTCTATGCTATTCTCACTGACGAGCTTGAAATATTTTTTTGTAGTACCTCTGTAAGTTTTTTACTAACCAAGTTCTGAAAAGTATATTAGCCAAGCAATTGAAATCATACCTGAACAACCTCTTCGCTTTTTCTATTTTCATCCATCTCCATCCTGACAGAAAAGAAGAGGCTAGTTACGCTGAATTATGACATTTGTAGGAATTGGAGGTCACATATTAGCAGGAAGGCATAGGAGAAGAACATGCTCTTGATTATTAACTGCACAGATTTTCTGGATTCTATGAATGGCGGGATCGCTAAGTAGCGCATAATTTAGAGTTCTTTCTGCGCCTGTTCTAGTCTAAACAGCAGGCATGTAAAACTTAATATTTTCAGATCTTTGACTCACGAACGGTCGTATCAGTTTTACTGTCTCAATCTTAGTTGTGATCTTAAAAGTGATCCCTGATAACCTGCAACATTCGCTATGCGCAATTGCAATTTTTCCTTATGATATACGGGAATCTCATCAGAAAACAATGCGAGTCAGGCATATAATTCGCCATTCAAATTTCCTCCTGAAGTATAGGCTTTTCTGTGTTCTCTACGGTTGCACATTTTTATTTTCTGCACATCATAAGCTTCAGGTCGTATTTGTAGAACATGTTCGGTGTATGTAATATGTAATCAGCTTTCACTATGTTAACTGTAAAACTTCACATCGTCTGCTGAAATGCAAGTATATTTTATTCTCTGGGCGGTTAATAAAAACCATAATAGATTTGCTTCAAGAGAGTGAGATGTAAAAGCGATACGAAGCAGGCACTATAATAGGAGTATTTTGAGTGAAACTCACATTTCACTAAATGTGTAATGTTGTCTTATATCATATATTTTCCACAGAGTTTCAGCTGAATTAAAAAAGAATCGATTAGATCTCCGTTTTTGTGTAGATCGTGCAACGAATGAAATTCTTTTGTTCGCCATTCACAATTACTAGATCCCATCAGTTCGCTTGTGAACCTAATGCAGGAAATCTGTTGACTTCATAGTGCCACTTTGAGAACAGCAGTGACATTTTAGTTTCACTTAATTATCATCTAAAGATGTTGCCTATTTGAAGCGATTCGTCGTGCATGTGATGCCCCTCACTCCATTAACTTTGCACAGTAGTCTACTTGCAAAGAGCATCTACTCTGCAATTTGCACTCCAATTCTTATTTTTGTTGAAATAGCTTGTGCATTCAGGCTTCATCAAAAACACCCAAATGTGTAATGCTTATCTCTTTCAATTCTTTTCCTTAACCTTTCCGATCCTTTGAAGCAAATTCTGATCCCAGTAATGCACTTTTTCGCTTACGAGGCAAATTCGCTTTGTTTACATATTTTGCTTCATTCGAAGTGCTAATGACTCGGCGTCAAAACATCATCATAGACTCATCTTTCCTAGGCATTAAATTCTCTCAAATATTTAGTCGAAAGTTCCCCTCTCAGAAAACTGCCAGCGGTTTTTTTTTGACTTTGTTTTGACATTGAGAGTTTAAAGTGCTGCTAAGCACTTATTTCCAGCTATAGCTCCAGTTGCTATTGCACACTACAAGAAGCTGTGGAAGTCACATTTGAAATCTCAATAGCTTTTACTAACTTGCATACCTACGCTACTGCTTTGTGTCGCTAGCTTTAATCATTCTGCTCGACTTGCTCTTTTTTTTTGGCTAGAGTGTGCGCGCTTTGCATCTACGTTAGCAATGCTTTCAGAGATATATAAAAGCGAAACAATTAGCACTCAATGAAAAAGAGCTAGCCTTTCACTGGCACTCTTTTTTTTCGCGAATATTTTATTAAGAGCATTTTTAAAACTTCATACTTCCGCCCTATTGATTGTCAGATTCAACCCGAGGGCAGCAGCTGAAGTTCTAATATCTTTCGCTTAGGCGGAGCACAGCGATGATTTAGTGTACCGCCCGTCACTGCCATAATTGCACCAACTATATCTATACGTACTCTTCCACTTGTGTTTCGTACTCTTCGTCTAGGATAACACATTAAGAATGTATGAACTGTGAAAACTAAATTATCGTCATTCGTCATGGATTCTCAAATTACTACTGCCTATTGCTTTCATACGCTTATTAAATTTTGCAATTTGCGATTAATCCAGTGAATAGTAGCCGCGTCATAGGCTAACATCCTACCCACAATTTTTTTTAGTAACTTATCCTCTTCTGAATTATCGTCTTTTGTATTCATGATTTATTGTCCCCTTGGCACACAAAACTTGGCACAAAGATCTTGTCGCAAATTTTTAAGTACTTGTGTCGTGCAAACGCTGGGTTGCACTTCAACAAAGGAATCCCTTTTTATGTTGTGGATTTCGCAGCTACTTTTGTAGACAAGCGTATCAGGGCTAGCACGAGACGTCGGCAGTGATTAATGATCAGAAAGGATAGATAAGTGGAACACCTGTAAGATGATGCGCAAAGAGTAGTAGTAGGAAGCGTAGTGCAGCGGTTAAATTATCGGTCTCTTGAAGAAAGTACAACTGGCTCATTTTCTTGTTCGCTCCGAAATCTTATTTGAACGCTATCAGATGAGGATTCATTTTTGAAAGCACAACGCTTGGACAATCTTATAGCGAAATTTAGCTCATCTAATCTATAAGAGTTTTCAGGTTGGCTCATCAGTTCAAAAAAGTTGCAGATTATTCAATTATTTTAAATCGGTGATTACACTTCCATTGATTTTTTCAGTTTGCGTCTCTTCAGTCCTCAAAATAATTAATGCATATAAATGTGCTAATTAATTTCCATGCTTATTCATTTATTGGTAATTAACAATGTTGACCATAGGCGAGATCACGGGATTGGTGCATAAATATTTTGTCTAAATTTTCACGACCACTTCATTTTTCATAGTTCGGCGCATTTTTATAGCTGGTTCAAAAAATAGAAAGCTGAAATATAACTGCAATAATTTAGTGGATATTTCACTAGTTGTTAGCTACTTATGAAGTTGGTTCGCTTAATGAGCCAGAATCCACAAAAGCATGTCACGTTAATCCTTTGGCGCGCTTCCTCACTCTTCACCTTCTTTTTCGATGCAAATGTACATTTGCGAAGCGCATTTCGATGATGCGTATGAGCGCTTTCAATGCATACATTTCTGTTTGCATTTGTAGTAGTTTCATTTTGAGAATTACTTTAGTTTTGTGGCTGTATGGCATCGCAGCATCATTTACATAGGTGCAGCAAGTTTGAAATGAGACTGCTTGCTCCATTTCATATCCGTAGAAATTTCATTTTAAGTTCAAGAGAATTGGGCTTTTTTTTTTTTTGAGGAATTAAGCGAACGCTAGATTCGACTTAAATATGAAGCTGTTATTTCGCATATTCATTGCGTACTGACGCCTAGAAATCGATTCATTAAAAAAACAGAATGCAGAAACGCGTATCATATTTATGCTCTTAAAATTTTCCATCCTTTTGACAAAGCAGTGAAATCTTTAATCGAAATTATGCAGGAACGAAATATTCTGGGAAGGAAGAAGGGATGAGAGAGGGCTTCTGATAAAAATCCATTTCAACAAGATGCACAAGTGTAGGATTTTGATCAGAATTCCCTTCTGTGATTCCCCATCATCCAGCTACCTCATCAAATGCGATCCTTTAACTAAGAATTGGTGTATTTGTTTGATTAAATGACATCATTCGTATATCATTTCGTGTGAATGTTGCATTTTGAACGACGGAAATCATATTTCCATTTTTAGCTCAAAATTTGCTTCCCCTCATGTTGCTTCGGATGGTGCGACTGCTGAAACAGCACACGGCAATAAGTACAGCAAACAAAGGCGAGATTATTTGTGCATTGCACTTCTGAGTGCGAAAAATGCTATTTGACGGGCCCCCTGCAGTGGATGCTACGCGTATCTACACCGTAGTGCTAACACTGCAGGACCACCATTTTTTGTTGGCATTTATTTGTAAGTTAAGCATTAAAAGCTAAGCATTGAGCAATAAAACACTCTTTCCTACTGATTGTTTGCTGAATGCTTGGAGTAGCTATGTTAGTCGTCACAATTGCTCACGTAAAGTAGTTTGTAATTTTGCACGAGTCATCAGAAGCGATTTGCTGTTTTTTTTTGCCATAGAGACAAAAAAATCTAAATATCAGACAGCTGTTTTGGGCAGTCGAAGTATTTAACCACTTATGCGTATATGCAGATATCCTCTTTAAGATAGCTTCGATAGAAGCGTTAATGGGTCGTTAAAATTTTAAGAGTGCAAAAAGGTATCGAAGTTTTTATGCTGCCTCATTTATTTCGATGACGTATTGATGTTCCGTCGTGATACTGAAGTTTTGCTGTCGTGCGAAATGCTTCATTTGTCGATCTTTGTTTTGGAAAGTTTCAAATATTTTCTTCATGATGAAATAGGCGATAATTTTTGCTTGGGCAGCATTAGTCCTTCTAACGTTCAGCTTACTGCGACTCAATTGACCAATATATGTTTGCTGCAGTACGCAGCTCCACTCAAGTGAGTCCATCTGCAAAGCAAAATTGGCGTCTGGAGTGCTACAAGTCATGAGAAAAGTAGCCAAAAACGACGCTAAAAGTTGGGTGTTGGTTCAGTAAATGCACGATCGCAAAGAATTTTCTGTGCGAGGCCACGGGCCAGCTGTCTGAATACAAAAAAAGCTTCAGTTGCGCATTATATTTCCTCTAATGAGATATATTTGGAGCTTAGATTAAATTTTGTCTTGGAATGTTTTTTAAACGCGATAAAGGCACCCATTCGCACGTGATTATTGATATGGTATGCGCTCGTAACTTTTCATCTTTGAACTAACAAGTGGAGCTCTATGTTCTAAGTGAAAAATAAGCTTGTCTGCTTTTGTCGGAAAATGATAATTTGCTTGTCAGGCGCTCCAGAACGAGTACCAAGAAGCCATCGATAACCGTCAAGTAAAATTGCAACCGCAGAACGAAGAGACCATGATTACTGAAAAAAACTGAACGATAATAGGCGGAGGAAATGCCCTCTTGAAAAAGACGACCAAACAAACTCCGAGTAGATGTTGAGAATACTACGAAAAGATCGAACAAAGAAATTTAACAAGTGGGAGGTGTGCCAGAAGAGTTCTAACGATGTGCTGTTCCACGCTCCGCTCGTCTGCCAAACCTATATTATAAGATGTCAGGAAATAATAAATATGTAACACACTGAATTCAAATTTTAACCACTTCTGGACCATTCATAGAAGTGTATTGCAGGAAAAGCATCTTTTTTGTAATACCACCGGTGTTACCGAAAAACCACCTGGTGCAAAGCGCATGCCAATTTTTTGCCTCTATAAATACCTGCAAGTTCTTTCAAGGTTGATGGATCACCAAGAATTTGAATATGCGTATCGGCATAATTTGCTTTTCATTCGGTGGTTTTTGTAATTCAAATAGCGATCACATTCGAGTTGAAACTATCGAGCAGATAGATGAACGAATGAACACGTGCACTCGCATCACCACAATGCGATTTCGTGAGCAAAATTTGCAAAAGAGGACAAGAAACAAGTTCAAGGAAGTTCTATTCGCTGCTGTATCGCTCACACCTCTGGAGCACATGCAAGCTCATTTATGCTGCCCGATAGCCGCGTCAATGAATTTGCACCCTAACAAACTGAGACTTCCGTTATTCCTAACAGACGTCATCGGCTGTTCCACCCACCTCTGTTGCTTATTTGTGCGGTTGTTTAGATGAGCCGTTCACGTTTCTTTACTCCTTAGTAAAACGCTTGTTGTTTTGCTTCTCTCTTTTCTTTTCTTTTTTTTTCAATGGGATTCGTCGCTTCACGATCAAGAAACAAATGCTATTGCTGAGCATTTTGTTCCAACAAGTCTATGCTCAAACGCGATGTGACTAGCAAAAGTTTTTTACGATTACTGGGTCATACAACTTTGCAAGGGATTTGTCGAACATTTGGAGGACCCACAATTTCTCGTTATTAGCTTTATGATGGTTTCCATACTTGACCATTAGCGAAGGTTTGAATTGAGATGCTAGCACAGTTGTGGATCATTAGGCATCTTGAAGTGCAAACACCTCTTCAATAGAATGCATTTATAAGGATACTCGGGGCTTCTCAAAATCTGCGAACGGTACTTTAACGGCACTGAAAAACGGCACTGTAAAACTTATGTGATATCCAAAGATAGGCAATCTTCGGTATTTGAAGATAGACAAAATCGTAATGACGTCATCATGCAAAACAGTGCACGCTGAACGGCTGCATGTGACATGTGCCCTACGCGCTAAAAAAATAATAATTTCCAGCGGCTTCTCTGAAGAAAGAAACGCTTCAAGTGTGCAATTAATGGAGTGTTTTGTTTGCGTGGGATGTGAGGGATGATTGCTTATATGGATGATTTTTTGGGCGGCCCTATAAGCTATGTGGGATCTGTGGGTAAACGAGAAGTGTTTCCGCTATGATTGATTTTTTCATTGATTTTATTGTAAGTAGTGTATGGGAGCGGTGGGCGAGTACTTGGCAGATCGTATGTAGTAGCGACTTCTTCCTATAGTTTGTGTTACAGACATCCGTTTAGACGAACGTTGATGGATAACAACACCTTACCCAAGACCACCCATGACGACTCAACTTCACTGGACATTGGCACACTAACTTATTATGCGTCCACTCTCATCACAACTGAATCAGCTGCTGCGCTCATCATCAACTTGTATATACTGAACGTTAGTGATCTTATGCCATACACTCCGCTCAACAGTTTGCGTTCTATACACAATGTGGAGGCAGACTTAACGATATCGGTTCATCCTGGGAATATTAATTACGTTGGGAGTCGTAATGCTAACTATTTCTATCAGACCTTTCTAGGCGAATTTCGCCCAATCCCGTATGTATGACTGATGAAGTATTCACTGTCTACATCGCTGAATATTTTCTTAAATTTCTTCGCGAGCTGGCTACTGTTCCTGCTCCAGGGACCGGTAAACGCTTTACGTTCATCGACCACACTGTCGAAGTGCATGAAGTATGCATAACTAACGCCCTATTTAAGACTGCATTAAAAATCCGTCTTGCATTAGGCGTTGCCGTTGACTATGTAATTTTATGACACCACAAAATTCGCCGTAAGTGATGAACATTGGTTCAGTCCGAACACTTGACGGCTGTTTTAACCCAAATGACGATCGCAGCGAGCCCAATAAATTTACATATCAGATAGTAGTTTCAGATTTTGCAATAAAAGTCAGGTTTGTAATTTCGCAAGCACTAGCCACTGCGAGGAGAGCATGTTGCACTAGCCAGAGAGAACGTTTTCTCCTAGCCTTTCTATGAAAACGCCTGCTTACAAAATGATAGTAGAACATTTTATTGGCAAAACGCCTAACGATACGAGTTCACTCATTTCATTGCAGTGTTCAAGATATTTGCGCCGTCCAATTGGTGTCAATCTTCGGTTATGCGTTAGCCTGACAGCCGCCGATGCAGCATGTGCACTCTTCTACATGACCAGCAATTTGATCAACGTCATAATCCCAACACTAATCGATCGTGCTCAAATTGTTTCTCACTGTATTTCCTTGCTTGTCGAGGTATTCTTCCTTCTACTTCATAGAATTTATCCTCTAAATATTAGTTTTGAACTTTAGGTCATTTCCGCTCACTTAGAGATTTTTCCGATTGTTCGTGTTAAAAGAAAAGCGGATTACGCTTACTGTTCACTCATGCAAAGCATTATTTTCAATTAGTTGCATTTTGCTATCAACGAATTTGATTCTGAAATTTTTCAGTGCTTGAAAATCGCCACCTTCTTCGTATCGGTATTTATTCTACTCGCACTCGCCATCAATCACTACGTTGGTATTGTACATCCTCTCTGCAGGTATGCATGCCGAAGTGGGCAACATATTTTATTTAAAAAAGCACAGGCATGAGTAGCTGCCTTGCATGGAAAGAAAGAAAAATATTCGCAGCTTAAAGAGGCGTTCACTTTGGCCACACCACCGAAATCAGGCAAGAAAGCAGTTGAAAGTTTTCAGCATAAGGCTAAAATTTCCTCGCAACTCCACTAAAGCACCGAATGGTGCATCCAACAAAAACGCCGAATAAAATCCTGCAAACGTGATAAGCACTGATTTCTCCAAGTTGTGTTCGGTCCACATGAAGAGAAGGTGCATCAAGCTTCACATTGGTACTTACGACATTAGTGCAATTAGTACCATATTGCTTGCATATCCCTTCATAAGTTAGCCGGGCTGAAGGGATGATAGTTGAATTTGCAGGGGCATTGACTGGATTGTCACTCTACTTCAAGGGTAAAACAGATATAAAGTAGATAGACAAATGGATGCGAAATATTGCAGGCATGCGATTACGACAAACGCTGTTCGTACGACTATTTTGTTGGCCTACGTTGTGCCAATGGTGTTCTTTATCGGCTTATACTCGGTGATGCCAGGCGGTTTCCGCAATCACAGGGCATTTGGCTTCTTCTCTGCTGATGGATGTGAAGGAGCCGACATTATGAGTGATTAGAAGCATTCCATTACCAAAAATAAATAATTTGTGCATCTGCGCTCATAGTAAAGGCAGTTGCTTCCAAAAATGAGCGGCAGGACCATTACAAGCGTGCTTCGAATTCTTTATTGCGAAAGATAGGAGTGCGAGTGGGAGAGGAGGGGGGAGGGGGGGGGGATGCATCCCCAGTCGTCCATTGCAACCATTTTTTTTTTGCCGTAGAAGAGGATATTACTCAGAGATCGTGGCCAAAATGTTGAAGAGGTGTGTTTAAAGAAATTGGTTCCTAGTACGCATGAAATAGCATGTTAGCGTAAGAAGTTTTATTCATTAGCATTGAATATTAATGTGCTGAGTTTCGTGCAGAGGCAACCGGTTGTTGTGGTATTGTACCTGTTTCACAAGGAGGTGCTTATTAGTATGTTGCCTTCGCTTTCATATATTAGCCGGAATCATTTCCTAGAAAAAAGAGCGGATGTAAGAGTTGTCCTTGTTATCCAGAAAATAAGAGCAGCGTAACAAAACATGAATTCTCAATCCGGAACCATCTCAAAATGCGTTTGGGACTAATCGATCATCTGTGTTTAACATTGCTGCAGAATTTGAATGTTTTTCTTTTTTTCGCAATGACGAAAATAGTAGCATCATATCTGTTTGCCTTTAGATGTGCCCACTTATTCCTCTACACAGTATTCACAAAACATGAACCAGAAAACTGTTAATGGATGTTTTATTCGATGCTTTTTTGGCATTTTCAAAGGTCATTTGGCAACAACGTCCATGTCTTACTTGTGTACGCATGTCTGCCTATCTTACCAACAGTTTGAACTCAATGAAAACTGAAATAAAGAAACGAAATACAATGGACATAATGCCCATCATAAGTCTGCTCTTGGACAAGCTTTCAAACTGCTGCAGTAAATTTCACAGCAGCTATATGCAATTGAGACCTCCAAAAACATCGATGTGTTTTTCGACCGCCTGAGTTGTAGTTACGTCAGTTGGACCACCAAAAAGAGAGCAATTTCTTTTAGAGATCTACACAGATGGCCGCACTAGCTAAAGTTTGAACATTTCGCTCCGAAGAATGTGTTACTTTTTAATAAGATATGAATGTGGTTGGTCTGGCGTGAAGGAACGCAAAATCTCATGCTTTAGCATGTTTTCTGGCATGACATTCCACTTGATGAATGTTGCGCAGCATTTCATGCAATGGAGTTGAAGAGGGAACCACATGTCGTATCACTCCACTTGGATCATTTCCTAGTCTATCTTAAACTCACAACAAACTGTTTATTAAAGGCTGTTTCGATATGTTTTTTTTTTTGAACTCATACTTCGGATGATTTTCAAAAATTCCGTTAGGTTCCGACAGCTATGAGGAATTAGCAGAACTTTGTTTTCAAGTTCAAATATTGTTAAGCGTAGTGAAAAACAAAACTATTATCATTATTCTTCCAGTACATGTTAAAGCCGAACTACCTCATTCGGCCCTATTCTTCTGCGCAATAGGTCAACACAACGTTTCATTCCATTTGTACCAATTTTTTTCGTATTTTTGGCATTGCGATGCAATTTTCTAAAAATGTGGTTTCTTTTGCAGCGAAATTCTCCGTTCGACTTATCACAGTGATTCCTTTTATTATATTCGTTATAACTATAGCATTTTTGTATTTTCATATCGTCATTCATATGAGAGCGGTAAGCGAAACGTTTATTAATATATTTCTATGGCTGATTACATTTTATTCATATTGATCCAATTATGTTTTTATAGTATATTATCGTTTGTTGATCAAATTTCTCAATAATGTTGCAGCTCTTTAAAAAAATTAAAAGCATAAATGCAATTTTATGTTTACAAAAGCCATCGGACGGCTTTCTGCGGCAAGAGCCGACTTCGAGGCTCCCATTTGGAGTCGTCTACGAGGGCCGTGCAGAGGAGAAGAATCACTGCTACGTAGTACTCGTGAGATCCTGCCACTGAACTATTATTACTGCTTTTTCTACACTTGCAGTGCCCTAAAAACTTTGTTTTCTGTCTTGCTTTTGCAGTCTTTGCAGAGGTGTATTTGAATGTAAATTTGCGTGTGTTCACTCATGAGTATGGCATTTTCAATTATCGAATGAAAAAGGTTAATGCAATAAAGTCCTGTGCTATTCATTCTTTCAGTCTTTTTTAAGTTTTTTTTTGAAAAAAAAATCCCTGCCGCAACTCAGTATATTCTGTGTCAATTATTAGCGCCCAGAGACGCCATTTTACTTGTAAATCACTTAAGCTTAGCGACAGCTGGGTAATGGCCTGAGCTGCGCTTTTGCTAAGCAAGGATTCATACAACTGGGTGATTTTTCTGAGAAAGACGTTTTGTTACTTTTTTGCATATTTCGACAATAGTTCAGCCACTTCAGTTGGGGGCGAAAACGCTTGTTAAGCTAGTATCTTGGAATGGCTTTCGATATGCTTTCGTTGAAATCACAAAAAATCATGCCCGTTTGCGACCATAGCATTAAAGATCAAATGAGATTATGCTAGGTATGAAAATCCCTTGAAGATTCCATGTGAATGGTGTATCAATGATTACATTGAAATGAACACTAATCATGCAACTACCTCTAGATGTGCTGAATATGTTTTACAAGATATTGAGGACACTTGGCACAATCAGAAGAAACATCTGAATATGATCTCCATGTTTC
The DNA here is from genome assembly GCA_006503575.1 of Baylisascaris schroederi. Lineage (NCBI taxonomy): Eukaryota > Metazoa > Nematoda > Chromadorea > Rhabditida > Ascarididae > Baylisascaris > Baylisascaris schroederi. Next base: position 1,035,503 of record QEWY01001293.1, read on the forward strand.
AGTTATAGTCTTGAATGGCTTATCAATGTTTATTTTCACGGAGACGCCTCTGCCGACACAGTTGATCAGCAGCTAGTTGTGTCACATCAGACAAAAATAGTTATTAATCGTGGAATAATGCAACGTTTGATATTACAGGTTGTTTCCACTATAACAGTTACAGAAACGATTAAGGGGGCAAATGTCACCCGATGACTAGTTGATGTTGTTTCAGGTGAACAAAGATCCCATGCTTCATGGAGGCAGTCTAAGGAAAAAGCGTTCATCTAACCGACGTTTGCTTACTACGTTAGTGCTACTTGCTGGATCAGCGGCGCTTGGTATATTATTTTTTGCTTTTGTTAACTGCCATCGCTGCTTGATTATGAGAATTCGTTCTTTAAAAGTTTATAATATATTATACATCTTGTGGCACTAATCATTCTCAATGTGCAAGATGAATTTAATCGTCATATTTCGAGCACTGAACTTGACGCGAAAGTATCAAATGAGTTGTTGTAACGCCACACTCTTATCCAGAATCATAACCAATCGAGGAAGGATGTAATGCGCTAAACATTCGTAGAAATGTGCTCGCAATCGTTTCGGGTGGAACACTCAGTTATTTGCAGGATGGCTGCCAACTCTCTTTGGTCATATAGTCTTCTGCAGTGAGTGCTTCATAAGGCTTAGCGGATATCCACTGATGTTCTTGCTTATATTTTGTCAAGTTATTAATGTATTCAAATTGATTGTCGATGGTTTTATCTATGCAAATCGAATGGTGGAGATTCGTTACTCAATGTGGATATTTCATTCTTCATGCAAAAGGCTTATCACCGGTAGGCTGTCATGAATACTCCAACATATGATCATCAAATATAGAAGAAAAGTCGGATTTAATTTGCTCTCTATATCATTTGCTGCATATATTTTCTTGGGGTTCTAAGGAAAAACTTCTCCTGATATGTGTTTATCTCGTTTTAAGCTCGAAAACGAGATCTTATTAGTTGCATCTGTGCCGCTGAAAGTTGGAACTGCCTCAATGGCCTTCAAAAGTGGAGATCAAGCATAGCAGCTTAATAGTGGTCCTGATTGGAACTCTGTTGTAGTACTGTAAAACTCGAGAATTTGTCATGCTACATGCTTCCAAAATTGGAGAAGGGTTATTCGAAAAGAAAGATCTTAATCCGGCAGATAATTTTCGTTCCGAAAAAAATTGCAAGTGAAATAGCAGCATGTAATTTCGGAAATCAATGAATTTTTGCGTGCAAAATGGCAGTATTAGGAGGATGGCAAGAGTTCCATGCGGTAAAATTAATCTGTCTCGCTATGATTCAGGCGTCAAGTTGACTTTTATTCTGTGCTGATTGTGGTTGGCGGTGGACTGTGCGATCTCTAAATGCTGAGTGTTTATTTACTTGATTCGTTTAAAAAAGCGTGAATTTTCATTAGAATGTTGTGAAAGAGAATGTTTCAGGTCAAAACGAGAAAGAGGAACGAATGCCAAAGGAATTCGTAAAGTATTTGAACGACACCATCGAACAGAAGTCAAGGCGTGTCACGAGGCACAGCAGTGGCACGTCATCTTATGCTAGCAGAAGCTTCACTTCAGCTAGATTCAACGTTCCCCCGTTAAGCACTGGCTCAGGAGCAATGTTTGCTGGACAAGTGAATAGAAAGCTAAATACATAAGGTGCCGTTAATATGGTCACCGTTCTCGTTTTATTTTGCTGCCAAAATCAAACAGCTGCCTGAAATCAGCGCAACTGTGATTGATGATCATTTCCAAAAAACTTTATTCATCAATTTTTACTATGTATTCATTAAAGCCTTTCCGCTTGCAGGCCTCATTTGAAATTTTATTGATGAAAATCACTTGAAAAGCACGATATCTTCATTTTGCTATTATGATGTTAGAATGCCCTCACTGAAAACGTCATAGTTGTAGCTGTGGTTTATCATTTAAATGTTTCCGTTTGACTATAAGTTTTCTCAATAAATTGGCTTGCCACTTCAGCTAGCATTAGAGATTAATAAATCAATGGGTGCATGAAGCCGCATCAAAGACAAGTGCTGAGGAGTATCGCTTTGGGATTTTCTTTTGTGAGCTTGCACACAGGATGAGATTCCAGGTATCTACATAATGCAGACTCTATGTAGCGCGTAAATTTCCCATGCCGTTACAGTTTCCTTTTATTATTTCTCATCGCCTCTTCGTCTTCTTGAGCATTAACCAAGGTATGCTCACTAATTATTCGTCGTAGTCACATAAAATTCGCTGAAAATTTGCCACGAAGTTCATGTATAACACAAATTTTTCTTACATCTCTAATTCTCTATGGTAGTTAAGTTTTGTAACTTTAACTCTGTAGCATTCCGGAAAAGCCCTATCAATAATAATAGTAATAAATAAAATAGAGACTCTGGCGAAAAGATCGAACATGTTAGCGCATGGTGATCACATAATGTAGATTGACAAGAAACAAGAACATTTTAAGCGCTTGATGATGAGAGGCGAGTGCCATTCCAATTACTCCATTACTCTACTCTGCCAATAATTCAACTAATACTTTCGTATGTAATATATCATTGTTGAAAGATTTCGATATATGACCAATATTTCAAGAAGCCTTGTCATCGCTTAGTTCCATATTCACTAACTTTACTTTTTCAATAGAGATGGTTCACTTTCTGAGAAGGAGGAGGTATTTGAAATGGTCAGTAAACTAGCCGGCTGGCTAACGCGCGAAGAGAAAAAATCGCAGTTCTTGTGCTTAAATATTTTCCACATCATGACGCTTTTGCCGTCTTTCATGTTTGTTTGTTTTGTTTGTATGTTTTTTTTTAAATCTGTTTGTATTTGCCGAAAGAAATTATGGTTCTTAGAATATTTGATGCACCTCACGGTTGGTATGGCGCTATCTTAAGAAAGAAATGCTTGCTTTTTGAGAAATTTTGAATTTTTTTTTGATGAAAAATTTCATCATTTGCTAGTCAGAAGAAAGAATATTGCGCAATTTCATGCTTCTTAGATGGCTGAATGAAATTGATCTGCAAAAAAGCAAGCTTCTTTCAATTTTCTATGTTCTCAGTGCCTCCACCGTCTTTTTAACAATTATAACTGCTCTTTGCAAACTTCCGGTGCATGTCGCTCAATGTTTGCATTGCATCCGCTGACGGCTACCGTTATCAGAAGGTTGTGTCGGTTTGTAAAAGGCGATAGTGGGGGCCGACATTGGTGATCGAGTTAGGTGAGGCTAGAATTACTAAGGCAAGCATCAGCTTGCAATAACTTAGAGCCCTGTGATATCGCTTGAGGCTTTGGCACAGATGAATGCGTGGCTATAGGTGACAGGAGAGGGGTGGGTGGAAAGAACAATTTTCCCATTATACCGGTTCCGAAGGATATTTCCAGTAGCATTTGCAGACAGGATAGCGTGTAATGTTGCTGTGTCGTCGTTGTTGTATCAGCTAACAGCCATGTTGCGCCAATAAAATCATTGTACATCGTGGATTGTTTTGCAGAGATTCCGCGCAAACGACCACTTTCCCATTCAAGATGCAATAATGGAACACTACATGTTACTACTTATATATCAATTCTAGGCTCGGTGCTTAGGTGGTAAAACGCAACAGCTTTTGTAAAGGAAAGGAAACAGTACCACGATAGAGGTTTCTCCACTAAGATACTGCCGTTGAGTGTCGTTTCAGCACCCTCAGCAGGTTCCCGCACTACCAATAAAGCAGAATATACATATTTCACCTCCCACATAGCCATATGGGAAGAGATAAAAATATTTAACGCATATCATCGACCACAATGAACTTCAACGACCGCAATCTCAATGTTGTGAGGAGCTCAAGAGAACGTCAATATGGAGAAACAGGCAGCTGAGTGCACCACGTGGCTGACATGAGCGGCAGTCTATTGGAATCGAATTACTGCAGACAAGGCGGATACAGAGGTGCCCATAAAAATTCTAAATAGCGTCTTGATGCATCCGTTTGGTTGCCAGGGAAATGTTACTACAGACCTCCTGCCAAAATTCGAATAACACGGCGACAAATCACCCTGATCCTCCAGTTCCCAAATTAAATAAGATCAGTCGCAAGGTTCCCACTCTTCGGGGCATGAGTTTCAACGAACAAAAAGGTAAATCTGAAGCAAACTGCGCCACAAATTCGTGGGCTGTATCAAAAAGTTTCATGAATTATTTTCCTTATCATTCAGGTAGATGACACAAGGGAAAAACGGAAAATCAAGAGAAAAACGCTGGAAATGGATCAGTGTAGAAGTTAATATTGAGCATCTGCGATCCTTGAGTTCGTGTTACCAAACGGCAGTGTTAGCGAGCTGCGAAATCGTTCCGAACGCTTACGCGTTTTGCGGAACAAATTTAGCTAACATTCAACAGAAATATTCTCCTTTATTCATCGATTCGTTTCTGCGAAAACTTATGAAGTAAGTGTGGGATATAAATGTAAGAAATCTAATCTATTTTGATGCATTCACTGATTTGTATTACGTTATTCGCCTTGGATGACTTTAATCTTTCCTTTTTTTTTTTCATTTTTATTTGCCTCTTTCTGCACATTTATTGAGAGCACTTCCATCCTTAGCATGATAGAAGCAAATCTAATTTATGAATAGGCTATCTAATAACAATGCTTTGTGCTCATATTGCATACAGTTATTCAATCATGCAAATATCATTCATAAATATCGCATTGGTGTGGAACCAACTGTATCGGCGAGACTGCTCACTTCGAGTATTCCATTCGACGACATGGGAATCGGTCGTGGATATGATGTCATCTGAAATCGTCACCATATTATTATACACTTTTTGGATAGGGTTGGTCTGTTTATCGCTTTCTGAAGCTTTCTTCTGCATCTGATTGCAACGATTTTCATCCAGCTTTTGTTTCATGTACTATCATGTTCTAATGGTGTGAAAAGATGACCTAACGGAGCACTCGTGACATACTTTAAAGTGATGAAAGCGTCTAATTTTTTACCATATTCCCTGTGAACACCATATTCTTCCGTTTGTTCTATCGTTCCACTTCATCTGCATTTGCGGTTAAATCGTGGATATTTATCCATTTGCCTCATAAAATAATAGCAAAAGGAAAACTCTATATGGGGTATTCGTTGAGATTACCTATTAAAATGATAAACTTATATTAGCGATGGCCTTAATTTGATAGAAATAATGCAAGTACTTAAGAATAGTGCATAGCTCAATGAGGTGGACAACGTCAGAAAGGATAGTTAAATCGCGACGCTGAATCGAATAAGTCATAGGAAAGTGGCTTTCAATTTCAGTTATAAACAGCAACTTCAAAAGTCTCAAAAAATCAAAAAAGTTGCATAAAATATACTGCCCCACTTACGACATTTCAAAGTAAGCAGCGAATTTAGAGCGTGGAGTTCGCACAGCATTAACTCAACACCTTTACGGATAGCAAGAATTAAGAAATTAAATTTACTTGAAGGTGCTCATATAAGTAAATAGCAGAATCTAATGGTATATTCTTGAGGAATAAACCACATACTATTGATGAAACTCGAACAGGTGGAGTAGTTCAAAAATAGCACGAATGCGTGGAATTTTTACCGCTGTATTTTTATTGGTGAAGATAGGAATTACACCCGTTCGGATCTCACGCGTACATGTGGAGTTCATACAACACCGATTGCTCCATAAGCATAGCGTAATTCAATTCAGAAAAGAAAGGCGATCATACAGCGTATTTTTTCGAAAAAAATGCATACTCATGAAAGACGGTGTGGAAGATATCACTTAGCGATGAAAATGCATAGGTAAATTCAAATGCAATTCGGTGACAAAACAATAACTTACAGCGCCAAAACCACATATGCGATAGACTTCATCTCCAGTAAAGTACCGAAAGTACGGGCTCCATTCTTTATCTGTTTGGCGTGGCCCCGATTTGTCAATAATACAACCTGAATATTAGAATCTCATTTGCAGACTAGTTGCTCTAGGTTGCAACATCACCAGTCGAATACTATAAATAGGCTGATTGGCGGTGCTTGCATCCCTAAAGAGACGCATTCTTATCATCAATAAATCCCTTATTCTTTCCGTTTCATTCACAAGGAGAAAATTTAAGCCTGATTAGTGATAGGGGTAAAAACGCTGCTGCTTTGTGCTGTAGGATCTTCATTGGAAATTTTTACCACTTCTTTCGTCGACTCGAAGACTCATTGATCGAATAGCTGGAACAGAGAAGCAGCAGCACTTGCAAATTTAATATACCTCCGAGAATAGAATCAGAAAACGTGATCCTATAAAAGGATCGCAACAACACCGATGTTGCTATAATTTTCAGCTGACATTCTTGTATGCTTATCAATACCACTAAATTTCGAAGAACGCCTACATAGCCGTGCACAAGTTAATCACACTGCTCTTCTCTTTGTTACGTCTAACACTTGTATTGGCTACTGATTTTCATAGCCTCGTTGAAGCATGACATCGTCAGGCACTCAAGTACAAAGTTGTGAGGAAATGAGCGCATCCATTCTTTGAGAGACTGGTTCAGAACATGCATTTTGAATTTAAGGGCAGCGTTAAAACTTTTTTACGAAAACCACCGCTCTATATTGCTCAAGTTCAAATGCAGCAAGACCTCTGGTCTACTCTCAAAAACTATGAACCTTTATCTAAAGGACTTGGCTTTCCGACCAAATGCTATCATTTGTGATGCTATGGGAATGAGCATGGAATGGGACCCGAGCGCTTTTAAAATGATGTGTGTGCATAGAAATTGAGGTAAATGGAAGAAGCAACTGTCATGCTTGAAGGAAAAATGGTAGAGCCGCAGTGATTCGGATTCATTTTCCAAAGCCCGACTAGTGATATTCGTCGCTGATTTAACCTTTCTCACGAGGCATTTTTGGCGATTTATGCACTTCTAAGGTAACAATGTCTAATTTGGCGCTGCGAAATATGTAGCATGCCAAAGCCTATGCAGCAATCTCCCCAAGCAACTAACGATGGCATCACAGAGTATCTTCATATAATCAAGCACCAGCATAAGTGAAACTCGTCATGGAAAGGCCCATTATGCTTATTTTGTGCAACAAGTCAACATATAATTTTTAGTTAACGTTTGAAACATGCACAACGAAACGAAAGCCGGTACATTTGTTAAAATACCACGTCGTAGCGTATAGCAGCAAGTGCCTCTACGAAAATATGACTCGACACTTCACTGATGGCGGCATTACGAAGCTATCCGTAGCCGTTGAGAACAGAATAATTGTATATTTCTACACAAAATCGGACCAAATTATGTACAGTATTTATAAAGGGACTTGATTGAACAAATCTGCTCCTGTTAGGCATCAGTAAAATCATCCTTACCTTCACCACATGCAGCACAAAGTATTGCAAGTTTGTGGTGTGCCAGCATCTGCTGAAACATCTTTTGCCATTCGCTCAACTTTTCACTGCGATGTACTCATGACTCGTCTTATCACTTGCTTCGGAATCAAAATCATTTTCTGTTGACACATATTGAACCACTCGTGCACAAATCGCGGCGGCTTAACGTGGGCAATTTTTGGATGTCGTTTTTGTTAAATGGTCATATCAACGTAATTATCGATGAGTATGTCAGAATGAGTGCGAGTCGAGATTCACTGGCTGCTGCTACGAGCAGAATGTTCGTCGCCGAAGAGACGGGCTTGCAAAAGCGTAGATTTGGAGAAATCGAGGTCAAAAATCGCTGGTAGCAAATCACTGTGGTTCCTTCAAATAGCGGAGCATTTTGTTCTCTGCCGGAACGGCATCTTCGATGAATCGGATGAAGTCGAAACTCATTGAGGCACAAACCGAAATAGGCACTTTGTTTTCGCCGCCAGCAGTCGCTTTTTCGGACACTCATCTTTACGCGTTTTGCATTTCGATACACAGCACGAGGTGCTCTAGGTGAATGGTAGCATAAGTGCGGATTTGTGTAACTTCATCTGTAATGTTTTCTCAGAAGAATCTAAGAAGTTTTGGGATATGAATTTTGGTAGGCGTGGCCCTTCACTACTCCGAGTCTTCCCTGTCAAACTTCTGCACGTGGTTTATTAATTAATTGGCATTTGGTGCTAATGAGCGAGAAATGCTACCAACGCTTTCGAAGTTTGATGGACTAGCACTTATCGGTCAAGGCAGCTGTGTTCAGCAGCGAAAAATGACCTCTCCTTTGCAAAGATTGGCTTTGTCAGCCGTTATCAGTCTCTTAATTCGCAAGCAAAAACTGCATTCATCGCCGCAGAATTTACCATTTGTCGCTCCCTTAATCAAAACATATCGGTGCAACCCCAAACAATTTTCATGAAGAAGAATAGGCCTTTTCAGCTCTTATCAGATCATCAGGCAAAGGGGCCAAAAGCCCTAGATAATAGCCAAAAATCGTCGCCTTAACGCCCGACATTTTCTGTTTTTATTTCTTGAAACCGAAACAACTAGGCATATGCAATCATTCAGTTTCGTCTGCCCTGGCCGGTTTGTTAACTAGCAGAGCAAAAATTACTCTTGCTAGATGGTTTTTTTTTTGATGGCCCTGCCTCTCCAGTAGATTATTCATCCTTTTCGTAAATGCAAAAACGTATAGAGCATAAGTGTTCTCGATGCACTTCTCTACTAGTTCTTAAGGCACTGTTCGATAAAATGCAGCATTGCTGCAGCACAAACGATAGCTGACACCAGCAGAATGTTTCATGATGATTCTAACGCAACAGCGTTGGAGGACAATTGAACTGTATGAAAGTCAGCACCTTCAATTGATCGAATAGGCCTCGTGGGTCTGGCAGACATAGGCCGGTCGATTCGCACCTGCGACGGATGTCGTTGAGTATTCTCTGTGAACCTATTGTCAAGAATAGCCTCGTCCGGTGGGGCACTCTCTGTTTTGCTGAAGACAGGTCCTTTCGTCTGCTGTGAAAAAGATGGCTCTGACTTCGTTGCAAGGATCTCCGTCACGTTCTCCTTCCCTGAAAATGCACGATGGACTTTAAAAACTGAGTCGATTTCATCTTGCAGTATGTCTATGTTCATACCGTGAAATGAGCATGATCTATTTTGCAGGAGCATTTCTAACAAAGCCAATCAAAGCAGCGAAAACGCATTTTTGCAGGAGGAAACATTTCTTTCCAAGCGCAATTTAAGAGAGGAGAAAAATGAAGCGTTCACAAGTGCAATGCAATATCAATCACTGCTACAAGCAATATATGGTGAAGCATGGCCAGTCATTACAATAACGCTTGAATATCAATCAAAAATTGAGCTTATCACCCGTTCGAGGGCATAGTTTCCAGTGAGTGCCATTGAGAAGGTTATCTAATGGTTTGAGCAAGTTTGCCAGATAAGGCAAGCGTATGCTGCTGAAAGCACCCAACTTGCTTGGCAAAATGGGGTGTTCATCGTTATCAAATAATCAACTAATTACAGCTATTTATAGGGATTTGAATGCTTTGTATGTCAATGCTGATGACGAATTCATGGCCTGAGGCGACGAAACGAATGAATCATTCGTCAGATGACATCAAGTAGCGCAGACTTCGGCCACTGAAGATTTTATAAAATTTCTGTCGGCATTTATGTCATTATCGTGGCAGCCGCTTATGTCCTCTATGTCGCTTGCAATCGCATAATTTTCCGCAGTAGCGTAAACGGTGTCCGTAATGCACGACAACAGTCCAATTAATGTGCTTCAAATGAGGCGTTTTCCGCACTCCATAATAGGCGGAGGAAAATTGTAAGCAACCAGGAATAGATCAAAGCAGTAAATAAATGACCATTTCAAAGATCGAATCAACAAAGCGCGATGCTTTCGTCAGAACATATTAAGTGGTATATTTGAAAGGAAACTGCTGAATGTTAGCAAAGGAATTTCCTACTGATTTCTTGAAACTACTGCTTTGATGGCAAATAGCCTGTTTATAGTGAGCATTTTAATGAGCTCATAGCAACGAACCAATGAGCTCATAGCAACGAACCAATCTCTTTCTAACACACATGAATTATACATTCTCTCGAATTGCTCACTTCATTACATTCATTTCATTTTCTTATTATGTCTCATTTTTATCATTGGCTCTTTTGCTTGCTCACAACTTCTTTTATGCACGCTGGCTTTCGCATCTTTCTGAATCTTAGGCAATTTTTTAAGTTCCAAAAATGGTCTAACGAATATTGGTGTTGTATTCAAGACATTCTCATAGAAAGGCTATTTTCAGTGGAACTAGCCGCACACTGAGTTTTCATTATGGAGATCACTTTTTTGACCAGAACAAAACTAGATAGGGAGCATGTGCTTATTGCTGGCACACCATTGAACGAAATTTGTTGTAAAGTAAAGGTGGCTGAAATTCGACAAAGTGCACTATGTGCAAGAAGTTGAATATTACTGAGATGAAGGATAAAGAGGCGAAAAGAGCCGCTAATACTGGCCAAGTTGGTGGAGAATACCTTTCAACAGCTTCGTGACCAGGAAGTCAGGCCATGTAGTATCACTGGACATGGAACATGAATTAGGAGCGCTATGTTGACCTCGCATGTTTTGCTGTACAAACACCGCTTGAATTTTGTTGTTTTCCACTTAAAACTATATGGCAAACTATATGAGCAATGTTCTCGCTTCTGAAGTTGACTTATTTAGCTAGGTTTCGCACCAGGCGACAATAAAGATCGCTTTTGAATGTTTTTCGCGTGTTCTGGAGGTTCAAGGGGCGAGTCCTTTCGAAATTAGGGTTGCGCGGGTTTACTCAATGACGAAACATCGTAACAATACACAATCAGCAAGTATGTCGAGTTCTTCCATAGTTGTAGTTCAAACAGTGAGAAGAAAAGGTCGGATAAATCTTAAGTGAGAAACGCACCACGGATGGGTGAATTTCTTGCACGCTTGTGATGAATCACCTTCTCACTAAATGTGCGCTCTGGTAGAAACCGAATTAGGATGTAATTACCGTCAGTTTTTAATAAAGCCAGTCAAATGGAGGAAAACATCGTTTGTTATGGCAGAAATGTCTTTGAATGGATAAGTGGTGACGAGAAGATGTGCAGACTCGTTCTGCTTTTAGCGACAATCAAAGAAGCTTTCGTTGCTAACCAGCTATTGAATGTGCAGTCAAAACAGATTACCTAAAAATGTTAGCAACATTTTCGATGCATCAATCTTCTGCAGCAAACCTTCAAGTAGATTACGCTCAACGTTGCTGCGGCTAAGAAAAGTGGAAGCAATAGAAGCAGAATTACCGATCCGTTTCAATCGAAAAGTCAATGCGATGCACATTTTTATTCACTTGCAATTGCGATTCGCATTGACGCGTTGCATATTCGTCGTCGTCTTATTTGCGTCGATTGCCTTCATAAGGCGTTATTGTTTCTAAACCCTGAGTTAATCCAGTTGACTTCGACTCATGTCGACCATTCCCGGCTCGAATTGCTCCCGTTGTTGACTGTCATGCTTCTATTTTTTTTTTTTGTTCTAACAGATCAGACGGAAACTCCTCGCAATTGCGTGTTCGTCAGAATGAATCATATATTCTTCTTCGGTTCTAGCGTGCCTGCCACTTTCTTTATTGGCAGCTTATATTATTTTATCGCATCATCCTTCTTTGGTAGGTGCTAAGATAGCGGTTTTTGCTTGGGCTGATCTAAGCTCATGAACTCGACGATCAGAGCAGAAATAGTGATTGTTCAGAGTTGACGTAGAGTCCCGAGTGAAGACTGCGGAATAGAGACGGGTCGCCGTTCTCAGCGAATGAAGTGGTAATGAGGCATGGTCAACTGAAGCAAGAGGATTATATCAATCTCAACCCCAAGTGAGTTAGCTATTGGCCAAGAGCTGCTTCGCAATTTGCGTCCTTGTAGTGCAGTGATGCTGAATTTTGGATTCAGCCACTTGCAGTGTTGTTCATCGAGAAATCGTCGAATACTTCGGACGCAAGATGAAAGCAAACGAAATCTAATGGAGCAGTGGGGACGCCTAAATAGCCCATTATTCTGAAGGATACCGAATGCTTTCTTCATTTTACTGATCATGACTATTTTAAAGTCAAATAACGTGTCACTAGGATCAGCGTTGACAGTCAACGACCAAGCCTGAAGATTTAAGGCGTTCATTTTCACTCAGCCCAAAAAATACGAATTCAAATTGTAAGACCATTGACAAAGGTTTTGGTATGCGATTTTATCATTTTTGGCTGATAGTGCTTTCAACGTTGAGGATGATACGAGTACAACCAAAGCTCAGTATATATTGCATGATTTTTCCTTCAAGAGACAAGCGAAGGAGGACCTTTTGATACATATTCCAGTTTGGTGAAACAGAGATAGTAGTGGAATATCTCATTAAAAGTAGCATTCCATAAGCAAGATGTTACAGTTTTCAGAGATTTTTAAGTGGAAGAGTGCTTCATAAAGCAATGAATCTTCTCCGATCTTTTCGCCCTTGAGGGTTCATATGCTTAGGCGGAAACCGTTCTATCATTCCTCCACAGCTAGTCGGAAAATTTGGGAAAGCGCAGTCCAAATTATACACGAATGCATTTCGTGATTACTTGAGCGTCACGTAAAGCATTAAAAGTGATCTGTGCCTTGTTTAAACAGGGCAACCGTAATAGAGCTTATATTGTGAAGAAAGAAAAATCCCCTGAAGAGATATTTGAAGCAATGGATAAGAAATTAGAAAGCGTAATCATTTCAAAGTTCTTCTTCAGATTTCCTTTAAAGCAACTTTAAGTTCGGGAAACATAAAAGCATCTGAATGATAAAGAATGGACCCCATTTAGTTGTGCTTCTAAGGCAGCACGCAGCTCATACAAGAATCATGACTCGTAGTTGTCGCTAACACGCTTCTTAAGGCGTATTTGCTCGACTCAATAATTGCTTGCTTGACGTCACATTAAAATGCGCCGATCGAAGCTACACATACGCCTCAACAAATGGCTTTTTTTGCGTAATTATCATATTCTTTGTTGCTTCGTTTTTCGACACAGACTCAGCGAATATCATTGAGAAAGATGAAGCATAGGAATACGTTGATTAGAAAAACCAGGATATTTTTGAAAGCTATTTTATGAGCACTTGTCAGTTACAACTAATCACTGACCTCCTTACTCGGATATCACTTCAGATCTCAGAGCGCAGACATTTGCGTTTTTATCCATAATAATACTGAAATGTGGCGGAATTCATGCCAAATCAATAGCACTTGAAAATCGCGTTTCGGGACTGTTGACAGCAACAATTATTAAAGGTCTCTGCATAAATCGTGGAACTGATATGATACGACGTATTTGTTGCATATCGAATATCGCATATATATATATATATATATATATATATATAATATATATATATATATATATATGCATGCACATGCATGCCGTATTTGCGATTTGTTGGCTAGGTGTTGGAACCCGCTGTAGACACCTGGTGTTTCCGTTAGTGGACCTTTCACAGCTGCACTAATGAAATTGGATTATTCGTTTCGTGCGCCAGTGCTGTGTTTCATTTGCACTTTCTTCACAGCTTTAACAGCAACTCAGAATCCTTGGTTAAGATGCTGTTAGAATGAAGGCACCTTGTAAATGAAATCACAACGATAACGTTGTCAGTACTGGTCCTCAGTAGTGGCAAAGGTGCTTGAGGTGGCAGAATTTTGCCTTTCTAGGATTTCACATTTCTTCCTTGACATTTGTATTTTTGCATACGCATGAAATTCTTGTATCAGGACAGCTGCGAGGAGGTCTCGAACGAGCTGGGGAGTCGGAGGAGGGCAGTGTTGGATACTGCCTATCTACTTGCACCACGGACCACCGTACGAGTTCTGTGAGCATTTAGATAGAATGATAATGGAAGTTATGATTGTGCTGTAGTTGATACAGCACTTTCAGAAGGCAAATTTTTGGTCGAAAGTTTGCACACCTATTCAGGTATATAGGAACATTGACAAATTATTTTTTAAACACGTGCGACATAGATTAACCCGGATACTAAGACATTGAAACTGCCTGTAGTAGCTGGCTCCCTCGCATGGTTTTTCGAATTGCTGTTTTTCGAAAATTTAAGGACTAATTGGCCTGATATGACCAGCTTTTGGTGTTGTGCCTGCTCCACAGTTGCGCGCCCATGTTTAGCTTTTTTCTAGCTACAGAGCATCTCTGTACGTCATTTTTTTCAGACACTCTAAGTTTTCCTGAGGAGAAGCAAAACCAAGCACCATTTTTGTTTAAAGCGGATACTCATTTTCAATTTCTCTCCCACGCAAACCTGCAAAAGCTCAGAACTTGAACTGAACGCCAAGCAAAATCGAAGGAATAAAGTAAGCCTTTTTTTCTTCAGAAAAGAAAACAACAACATGGAAACACGTCTAGCGTTGATGTTGTCACTTCCGAATAAGCATAACATGACACTAGTTTACCTTAGAGTCTCAATTGTAATCATCTCTTTTCTAGAACTTGTGGGAAGTTTGGCGATGATACAGCGAACGTTTGGAACTGATGACCAGGTACTCGTTGAATTCGATGCCGCACATAAGGTTTTTGCTCGCAACAACATCATATTATTATACCTTTAGTAGTTGTTGTGAAGAGGGAAAATTGTAAAAAGAAGACTGTAAGTATGCAGCTGTGAATATAGAGCAATGAGTACATTGGGCAAGGCGAATTTATTTTTATTTACGCCATTAGGTGCTGTCATTTCATTTCGTAGGTATTTAAAAATGCCAAGATTTTTTTCCTGCTTCTTAAGTTCGCCTTCACTTTATGTACTTTGTAGCCATGTCTTCTTATCTCATTTTGTTGCTTGTAATTCTTTTCATGCATCACTAAGCTAGCATTGCACATCTACATTAACCGCTAGCTCATGCTATTAGAGATCACTCGTTTAATGGTCACTTAATTAGGCTTCCTGGGATCAGTCTGTTATTCACATAGGTTAATATTCCTTAATGAGGACACAACAAGGGACTATAAGAAACAAAGTTCTTTTTTGCGCATTTTAGTTGCGCTTTTTTTTGGAATGAAGTAAAGCTGCAACTGAAAATTTGATGCTTTCTTTACCGATCAACTTCTGCAGTTGATCAGATTGAGACGATCTAGGTGGGTGGCAAAAACGAAACATATCAACTTAAATAATATGACACAAAACGAAGCATTAAAAAAGTAAAACATTATGTTTATCGAAGAGAACTGAAAAATTCCACTAACCTTGATATTCAATGGATGTCACCGCTGGTAGTTGAACGTCAGAGAAAACTTCCTCATGAAGAGATGATTGATGTTTATTCTCATAGCTGAAAAATGACTCATATATGATCGAGAATGGAATGTCCGAATAGGAACTACCTTATGAAAAAGCCTCATCACTATTAAAAAAAGGAACGGAGCTTCACATATTAATAATTAATCAGGCTAGAAAATCTTATTGAAGAACATCGCAATGTTGCACGAAACTCGTTGAAACGATGAGAAAAGCTCTTATTCTGTTGAGCATCTGCCACAGCGTTGCCTCTTTTTCACGTTACGTATGCGTACTGCAAAGTCACTATCTACCATGAGAAAGAATCTCCTTATAGGCTATACATATATGCAATTCCGCATCACTGAACAGTGAATTTTTGCTAACAGATCATGCTCGTCACTAATGATGCACAGGTACGGTATTTACGACGAATCCAATGGACACTTTTGTCTAACACATTAGCAAGAATTCGAATAAGAAGAACGGAAAGACTATGAAAACTTATAGTCATAAATATAAACTTTCAATTTATTTCTCCATATAGGATTCACTTCCATAATCCTATAGCAGAGGTGAAGAATAAACGTTGATGAGAGATTAAAGGATCACAATACATTCGTGGATTAGAATCGACGAACTTTCAGAACACTTTATATGAGACGATAAATTCCACAGATGTAATCATACTGCAGTTACGTTGAGAGGTTTCGTTCATTTACCACGTCAGGGATTTCTTAGAATGTCCGACGGAAAGGATTTACGAAATGGTCAATGAGGACCACAAAAAAAGCAAGGATCACAAGCTCTGATCCCATATTCACCGCATCACCGTTTGAGTTCATATCTCATTAAATGACTTTGGCATCTAGATAGCTACAGTATAGAGTTGAAATGAAGAATCATGCATGTAGTTAGGCTGTTTTATTTGCTAGGCCAGCAGCTCATTCGCTGGAATCAAAAACTGCTGTAATCTGTGAACATCGATACTAACGTACCAGAAAGATTAGTTGTTTTTTGTGGGACAGTGAGTTGATGAGAGAAACAAAACATCATGAGTTTTTACTTATATGGTTATGATACTTTTGCATATTAACTTTCCTAGGAGGCATATAATTACAAAGGCCACAAACCTAAGCAAATTGCAAAGAATGTTAGAGAAGTTGCCTTGATGTGCAAATTTACAGTTCAGCTTAGGAAGGCAGAGAGTATCATAAGCTGACAAAGATATATTAAAAGATGAGTAGAAGATTTAATCTGATCCCTGACACTCTTTCAATTTTTTAGTAGTTCTACAATAAGTTTTCCTCGAGAACCCTTAGAAAAACAGCTCCTTCAGTAAAAGAGCTGTTTCTCGAACTTCACCAATTGTCGCGACTACTCGCGAATGTAGTTGGAGATTTATGCAAAATCGAATAGTAGATATTAAAAGGGTAAAGGAGTGCGTACGCGAGTCAAAATTTCCGCTGAATAAGGCAAGCCAAATGATGCAGGGCAAAAAACGCATTCGTTCAATGGCTTTTACAAAGGAGGAAACGTCTGCAACATGGCGCCACTTTTTTCATGAATGGGATTTATCATAACGAAATCATCTTAGCCATTGGCTAAAGTGCTGCCCCAGGTGACGTGACGCCGCAAGTGCGTGCAGTGTAAATTCTCTTCGTTATCATGTACCGGCCTTTCTGTGTGTCTCTTCGTATTTTATTTTATTTTTGTTCTTCGTAGGTTGTTGTTCTTGTAATGGAAGTGAGTTTTGTGACATTATTTGGGAGGGAAAGGTGATAGGCTATTTGTTTCTGCGACCTTTACTGAGATGTTTTACTCTTTTCTGGAATCTTTTGATTCAAAAAGTTGAGGGACAATTGAAAGTTGGTAGAACGTTTTGAAATTTAGATGAATTGTAGAACGAAGATTTTTAGTTAACGGAAGTTGACTTATTTTTCCATCATCGATACTGATGTGTTATGCTATTTTATGAGATGTTGTCAGTTTGTTCTCTTATGCGGATTAATTGCACTCACGTCGCCC
The DNA here is from genome assembly GCA_006503575.1 of Baylisascaris schroederi. Taxonomy (NCBI): domain Eukaryota; kingdom Metazoa; phylum Nematoda; class Chromadorea; order Rhabditida; family Ascarididae; genus Baylisascaris; species Baylisascaris schroederi. The sequence continues at coordinate 1,052,788 of QEWY01001293.1, forward strand.
GTTGTGCCGTTTATATCCAATAAAATGCAAGAGGTTTAATTACCCAAGTTAGGGATTGGGAAGGAAGAACGTTTGATAGAAGCGAGAGGGGAGCGGTTGTTCGAGTGTTGGAAAAGTGGAAGAAACGGCGACTCGTCGAAGGCTCGCCGATCACGCAGTGACAGGCCACATAGATTTTTGCGACCTTCAGATATATTGGTTGCTGGGTAGTAAGAAAGTTCCCCAGCAGTCAATACACCAATTCTAGAATATGGATAGGCAATTCGCAAAATTATTCATATTTTTTGCTACGGTTAAATGAGCTTATTCACTCAGAAGCCGCTGGTCTAATATTGAAGTTGCAATAGAGAGGCAATTTATGGGGTAATTTACATGGTAAACCTAGCTTACGTGATTGCTTACTTGGAGCTGATGAAGAGAAATAAACAAACATGCAGGTATGCAGCTATGGAAAGATGCTTTCCTCATAAAGCATTTTGCAAATGAGAATTTGAGTGGGCGTACAAAAAGATAAAGCTAGGCATGAATATTTCAAAGTGCTTACAGGAAGACAAAACTTGGGAGGATGTTCTGGTAAAAAGTTCTATATTTCGTCAACAAAAGTAGAGGGCGTTGTCTTATTTATTTCCATATATTGGAAACAACGCTCTCCAGGACGCATCTGTAGCGTGGAATTCAACCTAAGGACAAATTTTATTCACCAGGTCTCACAAAGGCGTCAGAACTGCTCTCCTAGCCCTCCAAGCAAGCATATGGCAATCGATCCACTTTTCAAGCTTGAGGAGGAAAAATTCATCCGTTGCCATGAAGCTGAAGTGTTTCCTTCAAAACTTCTATCAATAATAGATAGGGAATTTAATAGAGGTTACTTCCTTCTATGTAATTCTGTATGATGTTAACAGCTATGGAGTAATAAATTTACTGAATGATGGTCATCGTATAAGGGGTACACTAATATCCTTGACCACTGCATCAGCATTGAAATGCTCATTCGTCGATCAATTTTGTATCATTTTACGATGTTGTCCGCATTTCGGAAACGCTATAAGTTCGCTGATAAATTGCAATTAATGAACGGGAAAATTGACACGAATTGGGAAATTTCGCTGAAATATGATGACTTTTGCAGGAAATGTCTACGGTATTCCGCGTTGTAAGTTGTCAATGGAATCAAATTGATAATCAAGGAAATGTGTGGTGCGCACGCCCACTAGAGATGCGACTGTGCTAGCATCTTCATCAACGCAATCTCCTCGTATGTTGATGAGGATCAATCGTCTATGAAACACGTAGGTTATGCTTTCACGCTTCATTATTGCCTAACAGTTCTGCTTTCGTATTGTTCAGGCGTTTACAATTTGAAGAGTTGAAGAGATTGTTGAAAAATCAGAAAGAAAAAAAACTGGACCAGTAGCCAGTGTTCCTCTTTTTCGCTAGGAATATTACTACAGCGTAAGGGTACTAACTCTCCAAGGAGTGCTTCTGGTGCCCAGAATTTAAAATATTTCAACATTAAAGGCCAGACTTACTCACCTGTGTTGTCCATCATATGTTGCCTCGCTTGCGGCTGATTCCATTTCTGTTTGGGCAGGCTCATCTTTCAAATAAACCTTTTTGACGAGTGAACTTTCTTCAGTTGCGCGATATGGTCTACCGCATGTGTTATAGTAGACGAACAACATCAACCATCCACACATTACAATCGCTATTCCTCCTCCACCTACGATCGCTGCAAGTGCTCTTTATTGGAAAATTTCAACTTTTTTTCTTTTTTTATTGTTGTTTGATTCCCAGCACATCAGCTAACTATTGCACTTCAAAAATTACACTTTGCCACCGAGAACTGATGGATAACGTACTTTCCTTGAGCTCTTGAAGCTTAGGCCTCGAGAGTTTCCGTTCATAGACAACTGTAGTGTCTCTTTGTAATATTCCACAACATTGTTGACGAGTGTTTCCTCTCGCACAACTGCTTCATTAGACTTAAAAATAATAAGATGCTGAATGTAAAACCTCGTAATACCTATAATCCACCATTGTGATTCGTTGTTGTGACCTCGTTTTATTGCCACTGCAAAAGAATAATTTCAGTCATATTTTACCTCCTAACATAAGTTTTTCATGCATATTCAAGCATAATAGAGCCTCATTATCGTTTCTCAAAATAACCCGGTCGCTTGAACGAAACACTTGAAACGTGTCTATTTTTCAGCGTTGCCAAAAACAGTGGAGTTTTCTTTAGCGTAAACGTTGCGAGATGTTTTATGTCTTTACGCATTGCCCTTATTGCTTCAAATATTTGTCGCCCGAATTTCAGCGAAATGGCGATGACGTGAATTTCTCTCATCATTGTGCTAATTTCTAAGAAACTATTCTCGATTTTTGTCCTTCTTTCTCCTAAATACGTACTTGTAAGCTGTGATGAATTTTTAATGCGTCAAAATTTAACTGCTGGGCGACGAATAGAGGAACTGAGCATTGATTGCTAATGCAAATCTTTAAATGGAAGCGATTGCTACATAAATAATCACAAAAGTAAATGATATATGTGGTAAATAGGAGAACAAATTTTCCTCATTTCATTAGCACCGATGAAAAATGGATTTTTGAAGCGAGGAAAGTTTTCTCTGTTAAAGTAGGCGATTTGAAGAACTTGTAACTTACTGGAGATCTTTCGAACGGGAAGCATCAAATGTGCCGAAATGTGCGATAATGATATTAATGAAAGGTCTGATGCAATCACCTGGAAATTTATGAAATTTTCCTCAATCACTGAACAGTTCAATGGATAACATCCGAGAGAAGGTAAAAAGATATATATCTGCTTTGGAGGATGAAACTATGCAGTCGAAAAGGGGGGCTATTTGTGCAAAGTTTGCTTTGTTCTCGTCTTTCGCAGAGACATATCGAGGATAAGAACTACGAATCGCTAAATGAGTAAAGCTTTACCTTGTTATCATTTCCAGAAAGCGCAGCATTTTAGTACACTAGGATAGCCTAGGATAGCTCGATGGTTAAATCGTGAGCAGTGCAAAATTCGACTATCCGACATCGGAAGGAAATGATGTGCAGCTTGCTTGCCGATACATCCATCAACGACGTATGGTAACATCGGAAGAATGTCCTATGCTACCGACTGAGTTCAACGGTGCAAAAAGCGAGCAGCTTTGAAAAGATCGGATTATTTATGCAAAGTCAAGAGTGGATCTTACACGCAGATAAGCGGAGAGGAATCATCTACAAACTGATTTCTGTAATAAGCAAGCTCCATAGGGTACGTGCTAAGCAGACCTGATGTATTCTCACTGAGTAGAACAAATTATGTCAATAGAATGCTCATAAACGATGAAATATGCACAATAATGTGCATATTTTCTAACTAATCTCACCAATTACGTAAACTTGCTGGAAAGTTCCCTTCTTACGACCTAACCTATTCAAGTGCAGCCTCACGTTGGCTATGAAATACATCAATGGTATCCACAACCTCTTCGTAATATGTCGAATAACCTGCAAGTTGGTGAACTGGTTCGATTAGGAATGTGGTTTAGGATTATCGCACTGTGAGGATTAAAATAGGCTAAAGACGAAGTCGTCATAAAGCGGTTTGCGAATATAAATTCGAGAGGCGTTCAAAAGCATCTCAGGTAGTGCAGCCATTATTCCGTCTTCACCATTCGAAGGTTCTGCGTGAAAAACAGAAAAAAAGACGAGTTGTAAATGTTAGGGAACGGATTGGGAAGGAGAGGGGAGGATGGGGGGGGGTGGAGGAAGTGAAGACTTAATCATTATCAGGAGATCAAATTTTCTAGTGCACTTGAGCGAAGGGCTCTAATCAAAGAGAATTCGATATTTATGAGGTTGAATTCTACAACAAACCTCAGCCGGCACCAATTGGCCATTGTAAACTACCGCAAACGACTGCACACATCCGTCTGCACTGCATTCAGTTCCCAATATCTGAAACGGTGAAAATACCAGCATTGAGCCCTAACTGCAACGAATCAACGAAATTTAAACATTCCTATTATGATGGTTTTGTAGCACCAAATCTGTGGGGCATGAGCACACCAACCTGTATGCAACATAAGGGTAGGAAGACTAATCGGAAGTCGATTCCGAAGCGTTGGCGATGAGTGTAAAAGAAACGACAACGAGAGTCAGTGGCGTCACAGTGAATGTCATTTTGTCTTATTTCACGCTTCGGAGTTTCCACAGTGCAGCTGCAAGCGCAGTGTGATTCTGCTTAATTGTTCGTGTGTACGTCTGCGCGTCTGCATGCATACGCGTGTGCAAGCGTGCAGATCTGCAAGTGCGGAGGAGTGCATACGTGCAAACCTGCAAGTGTGCAAGCGCGCAAGCATAAAAGGGTATGCAACTCTACTAGCCAGTAAGTGTGCAAATATGCAAGTGAGCAAATGCGCAAATTCGCTTGTGCATGTGCTTATCTGTTTTCGTTAGTTTGTCAATTTGTACTTTTTCTGCAGAGAAGAATAGCTGAGTTAAAATCGTGGTAAAGGAACTGTCGGTTACAACCAGCGCGGCGTCAATTGTAGAGACCGCTGATGAAGCGTGTCGTGCGTAGTACTACAAGCGTAAAACGACAGGATGCTGGCTTGCTAACTCAGCATTGCCTCTAAAACATTAAAGACAACAGTGGGCATATCTGCTGTGATGGAGGACGAAGAAATCTCGCAGTTGCGTTTACACAATTGGCTCAGCTACATTTTACTTGTATAATTTTTAGGGCTCATTTTTCATTTCATTCCAAATATAAGTTGCTTTTTTTTTAACTAGTCACAGACAACATAAAGCCACAAAAAACTCTACTGCGATGAAAGGACAAAGGTATGGACAACTCTGTATTCAATGGCGTTGATCTAGTGGCGAATGGAAAATGATGGAGCAGCACAAGCAGAAGATGTGATAAGATGGCTTCCACTTAGTTGATTCCTCCTAAAAAACAGCCTCGTCGTGTCTTTGGCATAAACCTGACGTTTCCTGTATGTAGCAGTAACATATATAGCTATGTAGCTATGACCGTTTTTCTACATCATTGAGGCAAAGATCCTAGTAGGGCAATTTTACTCTCGTTTTCGAAGGCCGATCATGCAGATATAGCGAGATCGAAAAAGGTCTAGAAGCAGTTCCAACTGGACCAGCTCAGGAGAGGAGAATAGATTAGTCGTCGCTGTCGGAGTTATTATGACTTACTTTGAACAAAAGTGCAGCTGCCTTTTACAATTTGTTTCAGGCTCTTCGTTAAGTAGAACTTTGTAGGAGCGCACGGAATGCACTCTGTGCGGTTAGTGCAGAAAACATATAGGTTCCAATGCAGGGCGAAAATTTTTTTCGATGTTTGCGACGCGTTCAATAGTTCTCACCCTCATCTCGATAAATCTATGCCCTCCCAGAAATAATAAAACGCCCTTGAAGAACAGCCTTCAATTCTCAGAAGATAAGCATGCTCATCAGGTATAGCAAGAAAACCAACTTTGACGATATGCCAATGAAACCACGACATGCACGGTTATCCGGAGCAAGAGTTGAAGAAAAATAAAGAAATGTGGTTGCAGCACAGTTCTTGAGCTCATTGACTGGGCGCCTTCGGCAGGCCAAAGTATGCGACTTACAATGGATGGGCATATGCGCAAACAGCACAGTGGGTGGCCAACTATTTGCTCTTTTTTGAAGACTTAAAGGATTCGAATACTCGTCACTGCACACACAAAGATTTCCGTGATCGCCTTTAGTGGTCTTTAACCTCTTAGTGGAATAGAGTTGCTTAAGGCATTATCAGCATTGGCTTTTACTACGGTCCCTCACTTCTGATATAAGCGTTGATCACGCTCACGCTTACTAGAACCTGATCATGCGGTTTACTCGAAAAGGGAACTCGAAAAGAGTTTCAACTAGTGTGCTGCAGAATTTCATCTGGCGAAAAAGTTGGGCACTTCGCTTGAAAGTTGTAGTTTGCTACCATATTTGCTTATTGCTTTGACCAAATACGTGTTCCGTTCAGATTGTGTAGCCTTTTTTATTGCAGAAGCTGCATTTCTAACGAAGCTTTTGTTTTCTAAGCATCGCAAAAAAGGCAGAACATTTGAGCGTTTCTCGCTCTATTCAGTCGGATCCTGGGTTAAAGAAATTCGATTCACTATATCTGTGATGAGAAGGTTCATTAGTAGGGAAATGGCCTACAAAGCTCATGCAAAATTCCTTATCAGTTTAATTCTTCGCGAACTGATTTTAAAAGTCCGTCGCAATTAACTTTGAATGATTGAATTTGAAAATCGTATCAAGGTGCTGTGAAAGAACATGATAAAATGTTCCGGCTCCTTACTGTGCAGCCTACTAGCTAGAAATATCTGTGAATGTGGAACGAATTCGTCTGCCTTAGGCTTCTTTGGGAACAAAGCCAATTGGCTAAAGCAGAATCTTGTGGCAGAGAAAGCATAGTGACGGTGTTTTCGCCTGAGCACAACATTCTACTCAAACCTTCCTACACATATGTCACTCTAAGATAAACGAATTTAACGTTTTGCCTGTCCCTAATTTCTTTCGAAAATATGAAAGGAATGGCAAATCTGTGGATGAAGAAAGTAGAGCACTAACAAACGTCGACTAGAGCAATCGCGAATCGATGTTATTATTGATATGGAAAAAATTTCTCATGAAGTTATTCAGAACAATATTAGATCGACGATGGCAAGTCTCACAGTTTCATTGTGTTCGTAGAAAATTTTTAAGCGAATTTCCTCACTTAATCAGCAGTTTAACAACTTAGTTATTGTCCCCTATTCATGAAAGGAGAGGTTTGGAAGATCGCTACTAAAGGCAGTGGCACTTTAGTGCGACTTCTAAGTGTAAACTGAGAATCACTCTTGAGACTGCTTGTATAATTAGTCCAATTAATTAGCGATCCTGTGATGCAAATTGGACTCAGTTATCCTTGTTTCTTCCCTCTCTCTCCCCTCTCTTATATTGCTTGGTACAAGTTTAATCTTTGCTGAGAATTTAGAGACCTCCTTGAGATAACTTCTATTTCAATATTGAACAATTTTAGAAGTTTTTTCGATTGTTACAGAAGCTGAGCCGCAGATCGAGTTGCAAAATTTTTGTAGATAAGTTTTCTTCATAGTGGAATATAAGGGAATTTCCGTACCTCCCTGTTCGATAGAGTCCCCACAGTTGCTCTCTCACAAAAACTTGCTTCAACGATCTCTTATTGCTCCTATCATAGCGTACAAATGAAACTGTCATGGGATTGATAGCGTTCGCATTTTTTAATGGACGGAATGTGAGGCTAGCATTGCACAAGATGAAACTTTTGCTTTGAGAAGCGTTGTTTAGCATCACATTTTTATTCGATAGTAATATTTTATCGCGGAAAGCATCCTTGCACATTTGCTGGTGGAATGGCATTTGGAAACCATCAATGAAATCAGTATGATATCTGCTAGCCGTTTGCAGTACTCCTCCATATGCGCCACTCATCCTGTCAGTGACAATTAATGGTGGTCGGGCAGATCATTTTTAATGGACTTCAACAGCTATAAGGATGAGTTCAGTACCATATCATCATGATATTTCATCAAGTATGAGCACATTTAAGTGCATTTCATCATCAGGTTATTCAGAAAATGGGTGGCATGTTGCAGCAGAAGTAACCTAGGGCCAAGCATGAATCTTGTCAGAAAATTCTTTATCCAAACTTGGGATGTATGAAAACACCTAAAAATGACAAAAAGTTAAAGTGGCTGCTGAGTTCAGGCTCACCAGATGCCTTTACCTTCTGTCACTATTCATTCGCAACTATTATGCCGTCCAATAAAGTTGTTTTGGTAGTTTCTTATTCATCAATTCCCAAGCGCACAGTACTACATCGAAAATTCGACAAGATTTCTTATCTAATGTTGAAGTGATTTCTTGCCCGTAGTTGTTCATTTGGTCACATTTTCTGCATTTGGTCACATTTGGTCACATTGGTCACATTGGTCGTACTGTACTTCGTTTTGAATTGGAAACTCAAAATACAAGATGCTGTTTTGATCTCACTAGATAGTTCCATGACTTTGGGCCAGTTAATTCGTTGCATTAACGCCGCAGCTTTCGATAGGTTCATCGCTTCTTTTTTGCGATTTTGTTCCAGTGGAAATTGAATGATTGATTTTAAGTGGAGGATCGCTTGAAGAAGTGCTAATGGAGACGTCAAAAAAAAAGTAGACTCAAAACAACTGAAGCAGATCATCTCATGAATCCCATCACGCTCTCACTCAAACAATTTGAAATGGACGTGCCAAATTCAACGTCACTAAATATGATAACAGAGGTTCCGTTGGTAGACTGTCAGATCGAAATAGAGAAGCATTGCGCAGTTTTACTTCTACGTTGACAAAATATTGCAGCTAAAATGTCGTTGTGACGCATATGAGGACCACTATAGTAGGTTATTAAATTAATTCCGAAAAGGTAATGCTGTCATCCTATCTGCATTTTCATCTTTTCTTTCAACTTCATTTGAACTTAGGTCGTAAGAGCTGAAGGGTCTAATCAACAGCTTGTGAAATACGAACATTAAAAGAAATTTTCTAGGAATCTTTTTTATGGCGTATTGACTACAGCCGATCTGACAATTTGAAAGCAATCATGCCCATCTATGTTTCCAATATGCATAATTGTTGTGGATAACTTAAAACGTTGATATTACATACTACTCACGCCTATCGGGGCGTTAGCATAGACTTGGGCTAATCATTTCTGCTATGCTTAGCAATGACCAAACGTCAGCACCGTATTTTAAGTGAAAACATTTGATAGAATCTTCAGGGGAAAAAGAAAGGAAGAAAAAGCATTTGAAAGCTGCCCATTGTCACTTCTGAATGCAATTCGATGTTGAAACAATGAAACGAGAAAGTGAAAACAGTGTTGGTTACGTTCGTTTACAAGTCATTAATCCCCTTTTTTGTTCAAAAAGGAGACAGCAAACGTTCAACGTTCGAAGAGTTACAGCTTCCTTTCTTACTCAGCACTCCTCCACCATATATTGAATTCTTCGATAGTCACCGCACCCGACTCATTCTATTTTTAAAATTCAGAACGTATTACGAGCACTTGTATCGGGGTGCATAAGTAAAAAACAGAGCACAATAGCGACGCTGATAATGCCGGAGAAATTCTCAAATAATCCCAACGAAAATGCCCACCAACTTTGTTTTGGGATCGAAAAAAATTAAAAAAGCGTAAATGAGAACGAACTTTGCACAGCTTAAGAAGCTAAGCTTTTGAAACTTAGATTTCCGTCTTGTGATGTAATGACTTTTACAAAAAGACAATAGGCATCATATCAGCTTTAAAGCATCTTTCTTTTAGTGGGGGCAAACTTGGACTGATTTGCAGCGTAATTTAGCAGCAAAATACCCAAAATGCTAAATGTTGGTGAAAGTGAGGAATAAGTGCAAAGAGGTGCAACGCATCGTTTGTTGTCACATATACGATTCCTTGGTAATTTCATAGTTAAATCATCAATGTTCAGTGAATAAACGCCCATTTCAATGGTGGTGAATATGAATTATTGCATGCGCATATCGGCATCATTGATTTTTTTTCTTTTTCTTTTGAGCAAAACGCCTCACGAGTAATGTTATTTAGCGTGATGGAGAGCGTTATCTTTCGATCACTGCAAACTTGCAACGTTGTTTACTTGAGTGTACACAACCACGCTGCTCATAATGTCCACTAGCCGGGGCTAACTCTGTTGGCGCATAGCCTAAAAATGTTTTCTAAGTTCCCCCTCTCAAATTTTGCTCAGCCCTAATAGTGCGCTATTTTGTGTTCACACTTACCATCAGCGTGTAGCCTGTGTGCTCTTCGATGCTAACGTACTCTTGCCACCCTTTCAATGGGTGGTCCTCACGGGATCAGCCCTCTCTAATGTAGGTTCACTTATTTCTCAGCAGCGCTTCTTCCTCTGTGATGTTTATGCATCCTAGCGCCAGCCGCTCGCAGCTAGACATCGATTTATCATCGGGCTTGCGGATTCGCCCATAGTCATCCTGACCAGGCACTTCCATCAGGCTCACCGTTTACACAGTCGGCTTATACGGCTGCATATTTCAGGTTCTAACGCTACCCATCAACGTCTTTTTGTGGCTTTCTCAACACGTTTTGCATTAACGATAGCGTAGGATCGTGGAACATTCAGTTTTGTTGATTCACACGCTCATGTATAGCATATACCTCCGTGCTTACGACTTTTCACGGCAAACCGCATACAAGGAGTTTTTTTACCAATCGAATATATTCCTTACTGCTCATTTTCTTCTTAAAAATTAGTAAGACAGTCTTCATTGATTGCATATTTAGAACGAATAGATTGTCTTATTAAGACAATGAAAAAACCCATGCAACAAGAAAGTACATCTTGTGAATCGTGGCCAAAAGAATAATGGAAATGCCATCTATCGGCTATTGCTTCTAGAAAAAAAACTAATCTCCATCTTGCTCAATAATCGCTCAAATACCATAGGTGATTAACTACACGAATCCAATTTTCTAGTTGTCTATGTGATTTCACTCTTAATTCACAGGCGGCTTGCAATGCACTTTTTGGCAACAATGATTCCATTGTTCTAAAAACTCCGTGCGATTAGCGCAATTTCGTAAAATATAATAACTCTAATGTATTATATTTATGCATAGTTATATTTCTTACGTGCAATTATGTACGTCCTGTGTTCCTAAGCAACAACAAGTTGTGAGATGCTTCAAGATCTTTCGCTGAAGTGCGAAATTATGGCACTCTATGTTGAGATGCATGTTAAAAACCTACAGCTAAATCTGGAAGGGCAAATTCCTTCCAGCTAGAGACGAACGCTTAAAAAATTTCCAAAATATGTTTCTTTCCTTTTATATCGATATACTTCTTCAGGAAATTATGGTTATTCTGGTTGAACTTCAATATCGTGCATGTTAAGCAAAACTGACATATTTCCAATTGTAGAAAAGTTATAGATATGTTGATATCACAGCTGCTGTCATAGCAATTAGTGCAGATTTTTGAAGCAACGGAAAGGCTGCATATCTGTGCACGTAGTGAGTGTTTGTTTTAGATGTGCTTGTGCAGATGGATAGGTGAAAAGTTCACTTGAATATCCAATTCTGGTTCCGCGTCATCCAAAGTGTTCTCCGTCGAAGTGGTGCCATTTCGAGACGCTATGTCCTTAAATGGGACGCCCTTTTGACGGAAGTGCCTGGCACGCGATTGCATGAATGCTTCGTTGATGGCTGCTCCCCAACGTCTAGCCATCTCTCTGTCATCTTCAAATGAGCTCGGAGCCACATCCAGAGCTGAAGACAAGCATTTATTGAATACTGTATTGGAATTTCTCTGCCAAGTGTCCTCGTTGCATTGTAGAATCGAAGAACTACTTCTGTAGCATTACGACGAACAAATTCATTTTTTCCCTTTCTCTTAACAGTGTGAATGAACGATGTGGTAAAATTATATGACTTAGTCATTGTGAAGCGAAGCCTGTGCGCATGATTGGTGCCTACTAGCTCGGCTTTTGATTACTGATTCTGTATTTGCGTTTTACGGAAGTGAGAGTCGATAATGGGGAAAAGATCTGCAGACGGACATGGCTTGACCTTTATGGGCAGTTTTTTATTGTCAAAACCATCATTTCCAGTAGCATAACAACTTCCTCCGGTGATATATGCTGGCTATCGGAATAAGCTTGTAGCTCGTCAACGGTTTTGCTCTAAAGTCTGCCCCATGTGGTCAACGTTAATAGCTGTAGATCCACTCAGGTGGTGTGTGCTTTCATTTTTCGTGCTACTTGTGAGTAATATTATTCTCGGAGAACCACTACCAAGTTTTCCATATTCTCGAACCCTCTTCTTTATTCTAACTATGACTAGAGTAGATTCAACATTCCACAGCCAGCGTTGTTCAGTCGTAGCAAGGAAGTTTACCAGAAGTCACAATCAGCACCTTCTAGCACCTTCATCTTTCCGGATATTTTTTTCAGCAAATCAGCAGGATAAAAGTCTGAAAACGAAAGAAACCATAGGAAATATAAAAGAATTTTTCCGGCAGTGTATGAAAGATTTCGTTTTAAATTTTCGAATTGGGCAAGATTTTAACCATGAGCTGAGACAACACGTGATGAGTAGCTATAATAACATCTCAGATATGCATAATTGCTTTTATTTATTTTATCATTCATCCATGTATTCTCTTCAAATGCCCTTTTTTTTCAGAATGCATTGAGAATATTTCATGCATTCGCTGCAACGGACGTTAATACCGTCACTTTTTTGTAATAATATCGGAAGCATTTATATTTGGCTGTCACACTGGCAACTTATATTTTAGGCGGCGCGTTCGCCACTGGAGGAAAGAAATTTCTGGTGTACTACTCATTTGTGGTATTTCATTATTTCCATATCTGTTGAGTCTGCATTCACTCTCTTAGTTATGATTTTCCCTATCATGGTCATGTCCGACATTTTTCCATGCCGTATCACATGAACTTTCCTTTATGCTACTACATATTCAAATTCCTTCGATGTTGACATTCATTTATGTTTGGCGTTTTGCTCATGAGCCGCATTTCGGGTCCATCATTGAACGAACAATTGCTATTTTCATGCCTTATCTCGTTGTCACCCTCGAAAACGTCTAAAACTGGTTTGCAAAGGATCTCGCGAGACCGCCCTTCCTTTGCAAGTTTGCTTTATCCTGCTTTCTCCATCAGCATTTCTCTGGAATGCTGTTTGCCTTCAACTTAGAAGCTTTTAAAACTTTATTTTCCATGCCGAACCTATGTTGCACTTTTGAATGCCAAATGGGAACGTTACCAATAATTGCAAAGGACCACTGCTAGGTGCATATCTCGAAATTCGCGAAATGTGCCGAAAATTTATCATTATATGATGTTTCACTCTTTCAGTGAGACGATTTATCCTTTATGAGAGTGGTGCATTATTCCATAAACCTGATCGCCCAAATTCCAAGCAAACTTTTTCTTTATTTGCGCTCTCCAAAAAGCTCTTCGCTAATCGTCTTTTTTTTATCTAAACTGCGCTAGTTATATTGTCCAGTTATTTTTATGTTTTAGCAATTCTCTTATTTTTCCGGTTGTTTTTTCTCTTGTTTCATGGCCACTTCCCTATATTTCCAGCTTATTTTATATTTTATATTTCTTTTTTTTCAAATGTACGTCAGATGATGCAATTATCAGCAATAAAATATTACTGCATATCAAGACATTTGTGAAAGCTTGAGACTTCTTTGCTATGAGAACCTTTTTAGTGAGGTGATGTAATATACCTCACTAAAAATTGGTGAATCGATATTCTTATTTCTAATGGCAGCAAAGTGTGAATGCGTGGAACAGTTGCGCTGAATCATGCTCAGGAAATCAACAGAAAAAGTCGCAAAGAGCGCGTGTAACACCGCATTGCTAATGAGGAAAAATGCCTTACTGGCAAGAATTTGATAATTTGCAGAGATTTGCTTTAGATCGTTGCTGTCGTAGTCTCGAGATTCCAGTTCGCTGTTTGCTTCACGTCGTTGACGCATTCTCGTTAACACTGAATAATCTCGACTTGAATGACTGCCGGAGACGTTTGAATGTCCTTCAAATGCTAACATGAGCAGCTAAGAGCCGTTGCAATCTTCCACTCAAAAGCTCTCAAGAACCTCAGAGATCTGTCGTTATTCGCCGACAGAAAATAGGATGTTTTGTAGCTGCATTGAGTGCAATAACTACGTCACCGTTTTATAAAAACTTGGAAGTGCTGCTTGCAGCCGGAACTGTCAATTTCATGCTCGTTCTGCATCCTTTTAGATCGTACGTCTCCAATCTGCTGACACTGTGCCGCACTTAAAACTACTGAAATACTAATTGCCAGATATATCAGTATGAGTCATATGAAAAGAATATATGCTGAAGGATACATGTCTATATGAGAAATCCTAATAAATTGATCATGGGATACATGGTGAACAGCATAACAACACTGGAAGACAAAAATCAGCGCTTCCACTTTGAAGTTAAGTTCCTCTAAGATTTTGCGGCGGGAGCAAAAAAGACCAACTTCTAGAGCTTCAAAACATTGTGCGAGTATAATTGGTGTGAAATAAATCAAATGTGTATATTATGGTCTATAGAAGCGTAGTGGATGAAGTGCATATTGTTTATCACAAAGAGATGTTTACGTCCATTCTAAACGTTTTATCATAAAAGTGCCACATAGGAGTTCACATTCTCATCGACGTCATCAAAGGCGAAAATGGTGAAGGTTGTGAAGAAAATGGCTGCGGGTTGTGAGAAATATTCGATGCTTTCGACTAAAGTTACTCATTTCTTGAAATTGCTAGACTTACAATCTACTATCGATGGGTAAACCGTATTGCATCATTGTTACTTGATAAAATCGCTGAAAATTTCTTTCCATTAACGTTGAAATAATCATTGCATTTTCCTTCTAAATATTCATTTTGCTGACGTTCTTCAACATTTCGTCATGTTTTCGCCATCGATTTCGAAGGATCATCCACTGCTTTTCCCTCAATATTATCCTTATTTTTAAGCACTTCTTGAATGTGCTCAATTACTATGTGCGTAGTGACTAGTTTTTTGTTCAAAGCTAACTCCTATCATTGACTCCCATTCACACCAATTATATCTTACAATTCAGTCAATTAAAGTTCTGCAGTAGCATCCAGCAGCTGCGAAATTCAAACGTGCAGTTCACCGCCAGTTCGCAATGCTCTAATTCAAGTATCATGGTTAGTAAGTGTCACTACCTGTGCTGCCACAATTTAAGCTATCTTTTTGAGAACGGTGGATTGTAATCTTACTTTTATCTGTGATTGCCGTCATATGAATCTTTCCACCTTCAGCAACTGGACATCGTTTCTATCTGTGAATTTTTATGGCTTGAAACTCCGTGATCTGCTGTTTTCAGGCAACTTGATTTCAGCATCCTCATCAAGCCTTCAGAATTAATCTACCTTCAGAATTATTCTACTGTCTTCATTCTCTTCTTTCTCACTTCAAATCGGGACATAAGAGCCCATCTAATGTTACTAACGCAAGCCGAATGGCTGTTTTCATTGAAGAAACTTCTTTCTGGATCTATGCACTGATTGATTCGAATTGACGTTTATGTTTGAAAGCGTTGAATACATTCTCAAAAACCTCATTCTTTGCAATAATTATGAAAGAGGGCATCGTTATTCAACGTGCTCTTCTACGCTTTAAAAGCAACTTTGTGTTATTTGCAGTTGCAGTTCGTCAATTCGATTCAACTGCAGCCGATTATAAACATCCTCAAAAGTAATTTTGGAGTCTACTAACAATCGAATTTTTTTTGACGGCTTAACATCTAAATAGGACAGCAAGCATATGAAAGGAAGGAAATACATAATGGTGTGAGTTGGGTTGGCTTTAAACGCCATCACGTGCTGTGCCTATGTATGTATATTGGTGGTCGTTTTGTGAACGACGCTCCCGTATAGCTGCAGCATGTACTCTGAATAGCAGCAACTACAGTGGTAGCGTTAAGAAATCGCGAGAAATGGATAGAATGGCCAATTCGTTTAACATAATGTTTAACATAATTTCCCATTTCCTCTAACATAATGTTGAAAAATGCACAATTTTCGAAGAAGATTTTATATCGTACTTCACACGTTTCCATCGCCTCATGCGTATAGAAGCGGAAAATGAATAGCATTCATTCCTTTTGTTTTTACCACTTTCTCATTCTTTGGGAAGACTTTTGCTGTGTAAAAGTCGGCGCGTTAAATTGAAATATAATGAAATCGTATATATCGATTTTGCGGCAAGTATCATTGCTTATTGCTAGCGTTGTTGATTTCTTATACATACAGTTTTCAATGAGTTTTGCACCGTCATATTTCTTCATTAGAGTGCTTGAATAAGTATGAGAGGTGACCATTTGCAGTGCTTGATATGCTTCTGTTGAGATTCTTATATGTGAGGCACTGTGTAAATGCATGAATTGTCTCGTATCACTTTTCGATGCTCATAAACTTTACCCAACCGTAACGAGTTATGAAAGATGAGTGAGTTCTCTGCTTAGTGCAGATAAGAAGAGAATTGCCGTTTTGTGGCCAAGAATCCTCAATTATCTATCGGATGAAATGTCTCAATCGCCGAAATGTGCTTTCGGACGTATTCTTTTAGATTTTAAATAGAGGCGCTGCTCGTGCAATTGGCTAAGCTCAATGACTCATATTTTCTCTGCGGTACTGCGTTACGGCATATCTATTAACTGCTTTCTAATCACCACGCATTCTGCTGGCAGTAAATGCACTAAAAATCTTCTTAAGGCCCATTTCAACTAAGTCTTCGGCCGATCGAATAGGAAGCTTGCCTTTTTTGCCATGACTGCTTCTGCTTGATAACGTTTCTTAGAAGATGCTCATTGATAATTTATTCGTCCATGAATAATATATAGAAACTTAAAGCTCTTAGCATTATGCTTCAAAGCGATGTTTTAGAAAAACTGCAGTAGACAATCACTTTGAGCTATTGTGCACATTAGGAAACAATCTTTTTCAATTCTTCACTACGTATTCGGCAAATTCATTCTCGCTTACAACTGCCACTGAAATCCCTTGCTCACGTACAAATCTTCAGTTTTGTTGTGAAATCGATCGAAATTACCTTCAAATCGAATTCAAGCAACGTCCACCTCGTGGATCACGCGATCAGTTCAAGTGGAACTACCATATCAAGATAGAGGGGTAGCAAATGATCGGAGTTGCATTAGAAGACCTCGGTGATTTCTCAAGGGAAACGCTGAAGAATCGAAGAGAATTTTTTGTTAAGTACACGCACTAAACGAAAAATAGCGGCTTATTGAGCGTTTAAACAGGACTTATTCTAAGAATCCGACTGTAGTGGTAAAATGAATGGATCTTTTCGCAATGGCCATGTAGAAGTTTGGCGGAGTTTTCAGTTTAACTAATTTCAAGTTTTCACTAGTTTCAAATACCTTACGAAGAATAATTTCATAAAAATTTTAAGCTGTCTAACGTTACATAGGGGAGCAACAAAGAAAGCAACATAATCATTGACAATTTAACACTGATTTTGCTATTTGGACAAAGTAGCTCAGCCCGAAATCAAACGACAACAATGAAGCAATGCAAAACTCATTTACTTCGGTTAAAAAATGATAGCTCATCTCGCGAATTCAAGGAAAGAAGCTGGTAAAAACTGTTTTTACAATGGATACCATCTTAATAATAAAATCATAAAAGTGTGAATTGAGTTGCAAAACTACATCGCTATCACGAATTGATGGTTATCGAAAGTTTTTTCCACTTTTCACAAATTTCCACGGAAGTGCGTCATGGCAACGCTACGTTCGTATGTATTGTACGCGTTATGTTTGATCGTGTGTCGGTTCCTTTCAGTTTGCAAACCCATAACGCCAACAAGAATAAACCCTCAAGAATTGTGATTTTTAGGGGAGAAAAAATCCAGAAAAATTTGGAAAAAAAACGATTCACGAAAAATTGCTTCAAATTGAGGCTGATCTGAAAAATCAACAAGGTTCTACAAAAGTCATTATGGTGCTACAATTTACGCGCATAAATGGGCAATTTTTGAATTAGAGACATTTAGCTGCGCCAGTAAATCCGCGAATCAGGCAGCCTACGGTCGCTTCGATGCCAAGAAAACCAATGATTCGTTTACAGTTGCCTCAATGGATTGATCGCCAAGAAGGCAGATCAGTAACTGCTCCATTGCTTTCTTTTTTGTACACTGGTACAGTCGACAGTTCTGGTGGGCGGAATCATAGAAAAAGCGCATCATAGGAATCTGCCTGACTCCATACCCTGTCCATTTTCTGGTACATGCTGTCAAATAGATGTTTGGTTTCAGCTGGAAGGGGCTAAGCGCTTCGGATGAATGAAGTCGTACTTGAAGACCTAAAAGTGTTACTTAGTTTATGACGCCTAGAGAAGTCCTTTACATACATAGAGTATATCACGTTCATTGGTTACATCAGATATCAGGCCGCGCTTCATACAGAAAAAAGCTGTCGGTAAGCATTATATAAGTTGTCATATGTGACTACTGAAAATGCTAGACGCTCGAGGTTTACTTCCCTTTCGCATGCACCAGCATAGTGAGCAATAATATGATCTCCAGGAAAGAACTGCTCGACTGATTTCAACGTGTATAAGGCTTCTTACTAAGCTCTCATAGTGACACATTAAGCGATCAATGGAAAACTCGACATGGGTAAGCCGAGTGGCGAAGTTGAATTTCGTTGGCCGAGAGGAATGCGCAATTGGCTGATTTCGGCGAACCGCGCTCATGACTTCGAAGATTTGGAAAAATTTTTTTTCTGGAGCACGTTACTCTCATGTCGGAAGAAAAAAAATGCGTGCATCGCTAACGATCCGCTACTTGAACGCGTTATTAAAGGGTTTAATTTTCACTGAGCAAAGGATGAGGTCATGTGTTCGGCGAATCTGCTCTAGCAATGTGACTTTTCTTAGTAATATTACTTACATTGAAGCTTTGGTCATCGGATGGTTCCTTTTATGTCTAAACCTTTTACAACATTTTCCTGTTCCCGCAACTGTTGCCTTTCAATTTAATAGTTCAATAATCATTGACAAATATGTTGATTTTCATTAAGACTGCATAGTGTGCACTCTATTTCACTGTGTAGTTTGTGTCATGACTAGCGTTGAAATGTAAATTTGCTGCCTTAAGATATCGGCAATGAAGCAAACCAGTACAACTTTATGCTCGAGGGGGAATCGACGAGGAGTTATGCGCCACTGAGTCGCGCTTGTTTAACCGTAAAAACGTTGAGTTGCGCCAATCGACCAGACACCTTAAAGGCTCGCGTCGCAGCGATATTCCATTATTAACGCCCAATAGCATCAACACTATTTGTTGGCTTCGCTATTGAGGCCCCACTGCCTGTGAAAATGGTCGACGCGTTGAGCGCACTACTCCCGCCGTTAGCTGCTTCATCATCGCTACTCTTCAATTGCATACTAGTTATTGAAAATTGAATTGCGTTACTCCTTCAATTTGACACTCAATTATATTACTTAGCACTCCGTTCGCGTGTTTGTTTCTACTTCCTTTAGGCCACTCAGAAGCTAAATGCGAAAATTTTGTGCATTTGAGTATTTCGCTCAGCACATTGCTTAATTCACACGTCTGTCATCACGTATGGTGCAGACGTCACGCGGGTTAGTTCAATTCCTGATCAATTGGGCTTAAATGATACCACATGGGAAATTTCCTAGCAAACCTTTCTCAACAGTCGGTTGAAACCTATGAGCATGAAACTTTTAGAACTAAACTGTGAACGTCAGTTGAATCTCACAACCTATTAAATATCTGACTGACAACTTTTCGTTCAATATATTCCTCGAGTTTGTAGAATTTAGTAACGTTGAAGTGAGGCGCTGTCAATACAATGGTCTCTCAAAGATATTTCGCTTGCGCTGAACAATGAAGGCGATCAAGATTTTCGCAATGGTCATAATTTCGGTGTGAGATGGTACATACGAGTAAAAGAAAAAAACATTGTCTTACGAGACAATGGCGTTGCTTTCACATAGGCGATATCGTTGCGAAAGATGACAAAGATTATTTGAGATGAAAGCCAATAAGTGGTCACCAAGGACACCAACAAAACACGTTAAATTTAGCCGAAATTAAATCCTCAATAGCGAAGCGCTCTTCAGCAGGAATACTTATCTAGGGTGCCCATTTGTTTTGCGTTCGATTCTCTCACTTCTTGCGCCGTACATTTGCTTAGAGTGTGTCTATTCGATTACCGTGCTATTTCGAATCACTCCATGCCGCCTGTAGATTGACTATTCATGAAGCAAAAATATTTCTCTCAGATACTATCATGTAACTGTGTCGTCCGTTGTATGTTGATATGCACAATCACGTCATACTTTAATAATATATAATTTTGGTTTCTAGTACGTTTCTTTGTCTAAACGTATGGCTTCAGAAATTGCAAATTTTGTTCTCAGCATCACTAAAATTCACTGAATTTTATGAACACTTGTTGTAACAAAAAACATTTCGAAATATCTTTGCTAGTAGGAAGGCAATTATTGCCGCCTGTGGGTAAACGATTTCAAGCACCGACAACATAACGTCGTTGAGATAGAGTGTCTTAGAAATCGCTCTTTTCCGCTTGTAAGAACTCTCAAGAATTAGCCAACCGTGAACGATATTTCCATTCGCTCGACTTTCTTGTCGGTTTTCGTCCTTGTTGAACAGCATTTTATCGTGCAACGCATGCTGCAGTACTGTGGCCGTGTTGATACCGTACTCTTGCACGACTGCCCGCTGACTGTACGAGCTAGCAGTGCATACCGAATACGCAACCAATAGCGCTCGTAGCGTCGAGTGCCGCCGATCTGTCATGTATGCTGCCTTGTATTTGCGCACCTGCAGTCGCTTGATTTTCCTATAGATTTCCTTCCAGTCAATCATCAGCCGCACATCTCTGCGTCTAAAATCTTCGCAACATGACATGGCAATGCCTATGAAAGGATTCCTGCGACTGTCTTGCATTAACCATTAACGTACTCAGTTTGCTGAATCCATATGACGGAATTCGGTGAGAAAATTCGTTATTTAAAAGAATAAAGGGAATAGAATTCGTCGACAGAGGCCGACATTTTGTTATATATGATACTTGATTAGGAATAATGAAGGTGACTGCATTAGGAACGCAACAAAAATTTGCAATTTTCCCTCATTCAAACGTGTATAGAATGAGGTCTTCACATGCACCATACATCCTCTGCCTTCTGTCTCTCGAGTAGATCAGCAATATCCGCAACTAATCCAAACAAATGTCCCTAGATGACAAAACATGCATGTTAAATCTTCGTTGCTAGCACAGCGAACCGAAAAGACTTCTCATTTCTGCGTAGATGAGGAAACCTTTTGGTTAAGGCTAATTTGCTGGATCATGAACCTTTCAGTTGTGCGGAAGCATGGTCAGTTTATAATCAAGATGCCAAAAACCTGAGATGAAAACTTTTATGAGTATTTTTGAATTCCAACAGGTCAGCTGAATTATGCATCAAAAATTGTCGACGAAGAAAACTGCTTCCTGAGAAAGAATCTAACTGTTTCCTGTCAAAGAAATCTATTTTCTAATCAGTAGGTTCGCAAGCAAATGTAGTCGATTTTTTACGTCAATCCAGGCGGTTTTTGTACATCAACAAAGTACTCGCTGTACTGAGAAATAATTTTCTGTGCACCTATGTGAGGGAAGTGGTACTCGTTTTGTTGTGAATGATCGATTAATGAGTTCAGTACAATGAAAGTGATGTGGCACCTGCGAGATACAAAATTCTTCACTTGTTTCGAGTAACATTCTTGATAGGCTGTGCACCTCAGGCAGGTCAGCGTAATGCACTTAGAAGGAACAGGCTCGCAGATTTTTAAGATAAGCATGGATGAATGAGTCTATACTTGTCTAAGAATATACAAGCTTTCCAGTTTGTCGCAAAATGCAAAGTTATAAGCTCCACTTAATCGTAAAAATTCAAAGTTATGATAGTCACTTGTTCATCTAGTTGTCAGCGGATTTCCATAACCATCCGCTTAGAACCACTCACCTTATTGACTTCTGATGATCGTAGGAGAATTGACTAGATGTAGACTATTCTTATCAGGTCAGAATAGAGGGCAAAGCTGAATGAGGACTCAAAAGTGGCCAAAATACTGGAAAAATTGGTGCAAGTAAATTCGAGGAAGCGCTGGGCTCAAGTTTTAAAATTTTCTCCCACCTGAAATCAAGGTGGCCACCTCGTCCAAAATATATGCCTGCAGGGAATTTGTTGCCTAATTTGAACTTAACTTCTTAGATATTTGCGCCGTAATAAGTTTTGCTATTCAGGGGCCACTACTAAGTTCTTGGTGAATTCGCTCATCTATAGTAAATTAGTGCCGATAATTCGGCTAGCTGAGCACTATGAATTCACGAGGTCCATAAATATGCAGATCCTTCTTAATCAGAAGTTTTCCAAGAAAACGCACGAAAGCTGCATCCTTATTTTATCACAAGTATTTTTAAGTAATTTTACAAAGATCATGTAAGCCTTATTGAATAACAAGTGAAAGCACCATCCACTTATAGAATTGGAATCTGTTACTCCGTTTTATTGGCAGGTTCTCTAGCCAAATGAGCTGCCATGAACATTTATAAATGAAGCCTGTGGCAACTGGTTAAAGGGCATGAACGGAAGACGGAAGGTCTCTGGCTCATACTCTACCTGCAGGTGGCACTTTCACTCATCACTAAACTGTGGCTATCATGGACATATTGGCCAGGATAAAGTTTCATTTGTGGAACGTCAGCCATGAGTGACCTCTGAGCTGTTGGCACAGAACCGACATTTAACGGCCTCCTTCATCAAATTCGGGTGTTTAGTTTTGCACACTTCAAAGAGGCCAGAGCTTACAAATTTGAATTTGTTTGAAGCTGCAGTAGGTTTGTATAAGAACAAAAGTTTTGTGTGCTGGCTTCAGTGAAGAGAAAAAGAACCAGCGCAATGTGCACAGAAATTGAGCGCTATAATTTATGATGATTGACTGATGGCATTGCTTCACTTTAAATCATCGCATAAATAATAATGAAATGTTGAAAGCTCATCATTCTTTCGTCAATTATCAGAGATATGTGTCATTTCTGAAGTGAAGCTTTCGAAACTCGTCTTGTCTTTTACCATCGAATTTCCTCAACAAAGATTTTCTGCAAGGGAATATATCAGTGTCAGATATAAAAACAAAGCTAGCGGGTAGGACGATATGATGTGCTGAGTTGAGAAGCTATTTCTGGAATGCTTACATCACAGCTAGAGATGAATAAAGAGACAGCTTTAGAGCGCCAAGCTAACAAAATGCGACTCGAAATGAGTTAAGCATAATGCGCTTTCGCAAGACGCACATCAAATGGGAATGGCACCAATAAAAGAAATATGGACTTTCTTTTAAAAGTATTTCTGAGGGTTTTAAAACGTCAGCAGCCTTGGGTCTGACGCTTCCTGTCAATGAATTGACTAATGCGAAAACTTTGCTTTTATTCAGTGATACTTTGTTCTGCTATAATGTACAGCAGAGATGATGATGAAAGATGATTTGATGAATTTCGCACAATATGTGCGCAAAGCCTTCGAAACTAATAAATAAACAGTGATTTTGCACCTTGCCATGAGATAGAGCCTTAGGAAGTGCATAATACAACATCGTGGTAGATTCATTTGGGTCTTTAATGAACAAGGAAGCGCCAGCGAATGCGGAAAATCTTTGAGACGCTCAAGCATGCTATCCAAACTATTGTTGGGGAAACCCATCAAAATAGACTCCCATCAAATCAGACTAGCTATGTTACGCATTTGCAGAATTATATGCAGCAGTTAAACATATTTGTAAGTGATCGTTGGTTGATGCCCGCTCCACCCCACCCCATCCACCCACCCCCCGCTTCCCAATTGCCCTCATCTCCGTTCGGTTCTCCTACTTCCTCTCGTATTTTTTGAAATATGTTTTGACAAGTCATAATCTGCTTACTTTCGCGAAAACCATTCGTTGATGCTTCCCGAATGAAATCCATTCACCAATACTATCAGAATTATTCGGCTCAAAAATAGCTCTTTTTTTTCAAATTTCAGCTCATACCTCGATGATGTTGTTGAATAGCACGTCTTGAACTAATTCAAGCAAATAACACACGTTTCAACGTTATGAGCACGCCAAAGCAGCAAAGCGCAGATTTAACTACAGCGGTAGACCAACAGAGGAGGCGAAGCGCTGGAAATGTGAACATGTGAGACGCATATTCTAAGGTGCCTTAACGTGAAGAAGAAGGAATAGCAAGAAGAACGCTGCAGTAGTGCTTAATGGTAAGGAGTGAGCCCCTTCAAAATTTACTTCCAGACAAGCATGATATCATTTATACGATTAAAGAATTAAAATAAGATGTAGATTTCGAAGTTCAGTGCAACGGAAAGACGAAAATAATGTTAAAAAACACTAAGTATGTTGCCGTTGTGAAGGATAGCGATGAGGATGAGGAGCATCTCGTGAAGTATGGGTTGCTAAAGCTGAAGGTAGCGATGCTGAACATACTGCATGCACTAGATCCAGTACCAAAAGAGGCGGCGCACACGTAGAGTAGCTAGCACGATGCGCAGTGTTGAAGAGGGGTGCATGGTGCGCAGCCGGCGTTGTGCATATGCGCAGAAGGCATCGTTGCTATGACGATAGCGTTATCGAGTCACTAGTGCGGGTTATATACTAGCCAACTTATACTCGTATTACACGACGAGTGGTAACGTTTTTCATACACGTAGAATGACCATCTCCATGATGAGGTTGTAGCGCCATTTCATTGTAACTCTTATCTGCAATTTCTGGCGTCACCTCATATTGATATCGTCGCCTCTGGTATCTATTTACAATTTTGTTTCAAATGAATTGTGCATTTTACTCGCTATCAACATATTTCGTTGGGCAATATTGTAGTACGGGTTGTTCAATGCGATTTAGAGCACCTGGGATCGCAATACTTGTGATCTGATGTTGCAGTGGCGTCGTGCACGCTGGTCATACTAAGTCACGCTAACAAAATAAGCAGTGCTTACTCAAACCATTTTGCCGTTTATCTCATATGTTTTTTGTTATTATGTACACTTAAATCGGCCACTTCAATTTGTATATCATATCGTTTTCCACCCAATTCATCCATTTAGAAAGGTCTTTGAATTTAAGCAAGATGCAAGTTGAACTTTTTTCTCATTGTGGTAGCATTTTGGCGGACAAATAGCTCAGTAAACTTCCCCTAATATCAATGGTGCTCACGCAAAACAAAAACGTTTTACGCTTATCGATGGGAAAACCCGACGCTGACGCAGCACCGTCAAATGAGCGCTGCATCAAGAAGCACATGAAAGAGCTTTTGTTAGAGTGTGCCGCTTCTAAGCTCACAATTTTGCCGAAATACGTCAAAATGTGCGCTAAACGCGACTCATATTACGTGCTCGTTCAGCGCTTTCGCGGTGATCCAACGCAGCCCTGCCTATATCTTTGAGTTGGCTGTGAACTTTGAATTAGTGTGAATGAATTTTTTCCGGAAAAGATCTTACCGATTTGAGTTGAAAGTGTTTATTTGATGAGTTTATTGCTAGCGCTGCTCAAGTGACGTTGAAAATTATTGCGTCGTTGATATTGCAGCGCTTCCAAGGTAGCTATGATATTGAATTAAGTTCGTTCAGCTTGTGGCCTCAAGATTCCGCTTTCAGTAAATCCAACTTGGAATGAACCTCAGAATGAAAGAGGTGACTTAATTTTTATTAATTTCGCAATATAACTTATCAGTATGAAGACCATTGTTTCGAGGATTTTTTTTTCGCTTGCCAATATATGCCGGCGGTGCGCGAGTGGTAATCTTGACAAGTGTACGTTATTAGAAAGCGACTGAGATGAACGTAAAAGACGGCTGTCTTGAGATAAGCTCGTTGTTTGTCGTGACAGCAATGGTGCACAGACGCTACTATCGGCATATGCCGTTCGTGGTGTGAATTGAAATTCACCCAAGCAATATTTTGAAGTAAGTGATGAATGTATCCAGTAACGAGCCCGTACTTAACGAATCACGCCTTTTTAATGAATGCGTCTCGTAGCACGCTCGGCTCGCATATTCTTGACCATCTCCCGCCGACAACGCACTTCATGGGCAACAGCGGTCATATCAAGTTTCACAGTTTCATCGATTTGGTGCAGCGTAGACCCGCTTTCCATACGACGTTCTCGTCGACTCCCCGAGTAATGATGTGATCAACCTGTGTGTGTGTGTGTGTGTGTGTGTGTGTGTGTGTGTGTGTGTGTGTGTGTGTGTGTGTGTGTGTGTGTGTGTATGTGTGTGTGTGTGTGTGTGTGTATGTGCGTGTGTGTGCGCACATAGGTATTTTATTATGCTTGCGAGCGTGCGTATGCGTGTCTATGCGCGTTTGTGCACAGGTGTGAGCGTTCATTTGCGTGTTTATGTGCTTCTGTGTGTATGCGCATGTACGTCTGTGTGTACACGTATGCGTTTGTTTTGTCTTTCGCAGCTGTTCTTTTGCAAGGTTGCCAAGAGCGCCCCTTAGCAAGGCACCAGCCACTGAAGTGACAAAGAACTGAAATTTGAAAACACACTGTTCGTATTCTTGTATCACCGTGAACGGCCAGTACTGACTGTGTTGTGCCATTGCGACACGTGTTCATGAATCTTGCGCAGTGGTGGTATTCATATGTTGTACATTACTTCTTCATTCTAGTGCGGGTAATCTGGCGTACTCCAAGGCAATCGAGCACGGCAACGGCTTGGGCAGCAGCTATTTCTTTCATTCCCCGACCGTCTCTTAATACTTTTAAACAACTCATCCGGTGTATGCAGTCGTAGACAGTTTTAGCTCATTCCACGCTAGTACCGATTTTTATATATTGTTTCGCTGCATGGACAACTACGTAACATTTTCTTTATCAATAAGATGTTGTTGTGAAATTTTGGCAGCATGTACGGAGCCGCTAGGATTGCGTCACTAGTGTTCGTACAACTTCACAAAGAGTTGTGAACACATTTTGAAAGGAATCGAGAATTTGCCCCCTATAATAGTTTTGCTTTATAAATATCTCAAATTTGTACACTTATATTAGGAAACAAGAACGATCTAAAATAGTTTTTTCTTGATGTTCTTTTTCAGAGAAATGTTTATTTAGATGACTATATGAAACATTTCTAGCAGTTGAGGGTAGTTTATGCTTGCGTCATACTTTCATGAATTCCGATTTGTAAATATCACCTAATTGTTTCCTAGTAAAGTAAGTTTCGATGCAATCATTTCTAGGCAGAAAATTGTGCTCGACTGCTGCGTGTTTGTTCCATAAGGCGATTTGTCCCTAGCGGGCTATTCGCTATTTACGCTGCTTATTCGCTTTAGCTCGCCGCCACATTTAATAGTGTATTTTACAATTAAATTTTACTAATGCGCGTATGCCTGGAAATAAACGAGAAAAGAAGATTGATACGTATAAGGAAGCTGTCACTATCGTCTACGACTTAAATAATGGCTTATTTTGATCAGCTACAATTGTTAGTCATGAATATTGAAAGCTATGAAGGTGGCATAATTCTTAATGAGTGGATATTTCAATGATGAGACTTTAGCAGCCATCGTCACATTCGCTATGTGTTGCCAATTTAACTAATTTGGCTGAGCTTATCTAATCAGTGCTATATTCAATGTTTATTTAATCATGTTTTTATTTACATGTAATTTATAAAAACTCTAGCGCATTCATCAGCTAAAATCTATTCTGCCTCGGCTGTTTCGTCATATGTTCCTTGACCCTATTTGCTTTGCTATATCTACGGCGTCTTCTCAACCTGTTTTGTATTTCTCTTTGTTCAAGCAGGTTTATTTTTTAGACGTTTACCTTTCTCATGAAGTGACTTAAGATGAAATTGATATAGTCTATATTACAGTATCCAACTTCAATTTTCATTCTATGCACTCCATTTTCAGGGGTGACTGAAATGCTTAAACTGCATTAAGAAGCGTTCAACTGCTGTCCTTAGTCGTTTGGTTGACAAGCGCCATTCCGAGGGCATCGTTGTGCGCAGTGAAGTATAAAATTTCTTTGCTTTACCTTTATTTATATTTATTCTTTGCTGTTTCGCGATCACAGATAACCGTGCAGTTTTCGCTTTTGTGAGTTACTTTTTTATATTGGTGATTTACTGGTTTTGCCCCTACTTTCTATTTTTTCTCTTTTTCTGGCCCTTCGAAATCTGAAACTTCGTAGAAAAAAATGCCTTAGTGGGAAAATTTCCACTCCCTTCTAGGAAGGTTTTCCTTTAGGAGTTCTTATTTTAAGAAATGTGCACCTCTGGCGTGAACGTTTCTTTTGCTATGAGTAATCAGCTCTTTGGTAGTTTATCAAATTTCTTGCACAAATCCAGCTAGCTTACCTTATTGGATTGATTACTGTTTATAGTTTGAATCATGATGATTGACACTAGGTGAGTTCAAAGTGCATGCGCTTACGGAATAGCAAAGCCTGCATAGCAAATGAGATCATGGGCATAGAGCTAACGATAAGATGCCTTCAAGCGAAAATGCCAATACTCTTGAAAAATTCATAGTAAAATGGAGGATGACAAGCACTTTCCCAGATTAACGTTGCTTCCTCAACACTTTTCCTTAGGCAGTCCTATTCTCGTTTATCATCGTCAAATGCAACTCCTCAAATTTCATTTGCCTACACCGCTCAATGAATTATGCACTCCTCTCTTTTTCATATAGTTGTGCTAATCAATCACTCACTGAAATAAATTGCGATTCTCAGCGAAAATTTTTCAGATTGCATAACAAAATAGTTCATGTGGATATGTAGCTGCACAAGTTTGCACGACTGTGAATGCCATCTTCGTTGGTTTGACATCGGCTCTTATTGCCGTATTGGATTGAGCGTTTTGTTTAACTTTGCAATTAAACTGTTAAAGTTCAAATGTTTTTTTGGTTGAAAAAAAAAACGCATTACCTAAGCTTCATTTCCCTTAATGTTCACATTGTCCAACTCAAGCTGTTCTACACCGAATGGAAATGAATTTGTAATATATGCACTAATTTTATGCCTGGATTTCGACAATTTTCTCCCCTCCCTCCTCTCCCCCCTTTCACTCCAGTATTTTGTTCCCCCGTCAATTTTTCCTCTCATTGATCCTGCAAAGTTGAAAACACCACAGTGGCGACAAGTTATTGTACGGAAAGACGTAATGCATTCACGTTTTAATTATTAATGAGGGAACTATATGTAATCACATCTTCATTTCACCTTTGGAATGCTGCAAAATCTTTTAATATCTCCTCACTTTTATCATACACACAGTAACCATGAAAACTGGCATCCCGGGTTAGGTAATCATAAATTTCATCAACGAATTCTTTCCCATCTTTTTGTCCTTTTTTCCACGTAGATTACTCCATATTTTCGCACGCTGTTCAATGGTACCTTCATTAGTAGATAGAGAGTTTAAAGGAACGTAGTCCAAAGGAGAGTGGTTGAGTCTGTGGGGATGACGTGGGGGGCAGGAGGTTATTACTGTTAAAGAATTATGTGTGGGATTGCTGCGTGACTCATTGTTGGGCCTTCGTGGTTGTCAAATACTGAGGCAAGTAAACGGCGAAATAAACGAAGGCATTGTGAGCCTACTCGCTACTCCGCTAATTAATTCGACGGATGATGGATAGTAAAAATCATACATATTCATCCTGCTTATTTGAAATTGTCGCGAGGTGCGGTGGTTAGCTGATGCACTTCACAGCGATCGTCGACTCATTTCCGTGGTAGTTCATCGTGTCTCCACAACTTATGATTCTATGCAGGCTTCTTATAGGACAAAATTCCCCTTATGTCGTATGCTGAGTAACATTTGGTGTTGCATGACGGCCGACTTTGTAATTTAGTATTATCCTTCTGAGTGAGCTAAAAACATGATAGTACTGGAACAAAAACCACCCGGACGTGTTGATGCTTCATATGACATGTCCTGTATACCTTTTACACTCTTGTTCTGTTGTTTTTTCATATTACAAATTGTTTAGCACATTTTCTTGACTACTGTTTATAAGAGTTGTAGGAAACCAATTTGTAATGTTGATCGTTTCGTTCATCGAGCAGCTGAGATCACGATCACGAAGCTATTTATTTATTTATTTGTTTATTTTTTATTTATTTACTTTTTTTGCATAAATCCATTTCCTGGCGTAAACGGTAATACGATCAAACTGTTTTGCATTTTTCATACTGACATATTCCATTATTCAAGTATGATGAGAAACATGTCAATATTCGATACTGATCCAATGTTTTCCTATGCGTCTTGGCGATTTGCTTGAGTATTTGAGTGAAGGACTTTCATTGACGACTTTCTAAGCAAAAATAAATTCTATCAGCTGGCTATTATGTTGTAGCGCTTTGTTATATGTAATAGCATGCAGGTGAAATGTGTAGGCGAAGAAGTCTACTACTGAATAGAAAATCCCCATTCTTGAGTTTATTGACATAGAGAAGAGAGTTTTCATATCTGTAGAAATGACCAATAAATTAAGCACTGATAAGGTAAAAGCAATATTGTTGATATTCAGCCGAGGTTTCAATGATAATTATTAGGTTTGACGGAGTACAATTAATATTAACTAGGCATTGGTGCTATAAGACCGCACTCGGCAATCCACATGTAGTCGTAGCGAATATCATCGCTATATGCATGTAGTAATGCCTCAAGCATTTATCGGGCGTGCGCGCGCGCGCACACACACATACACACACAGCCCGAATATGCTGATTATATAAAATAACAAATGGAGGCGTAAGCAATGCTTTGCTGTGAATATTTGAATATGAATGTCGTGAAATAGGATCGCGTGTGAAATGTGCGTCGGCTGAATCTCATCGATGAGGTGCTTTATATATAGACCATTCTTACTACCTCATTTGATCACCTCATAATTTTTCGTTAGGTGTGGACAGTCATAAGCGTTGAGTATGTTTTACTGTTGCCATTGTTGTATTGGATTTGGTTCGCCTTGCTTCCATCGTACTTTTTAAGGTGCTATCGGCAAATGCAGCAATCTTGCTAGAAAAATTATTCCTCAATGAAAATGCAACGGCAGCTACAAATGGAAAACAGCATATGAGGCTCGCATTTTTGTCCCATCTGCCACAATAGTGCAATAAGCAGGATAAAATGGCTGCTAATTTGTGGTCAGCATTCTGGTCACTCAATGGAGCAAGAAATGCTTCTAATGTGCATTCCTCCAGCGGGTCAGAAGCTACTTACTTGGCAAATTGTTTTGCGGAAATGTCACTCACTTGTTCGTTAACTTTGACGAAAGCAGTAAACGTCTGCTAGGTCACTCAAAGCGGTTCACCCAAATGCTTTGGGCATCATCCATGCCAAATTGCCACGCGCTTCCGATTTCTTAAATGTTCACTTAAAACGTTTTATGCTACCACTCTGTGCGATTTGGCCGCGTATATGCTTTTGCATTCGTGTTTCTCACTTAGATGTGAATGTTGTATTTTCCTTTCACCTCTTAATATGATAAAGCCAATCGTTTAAATTCATCCTTAAGCAGAGATAACTGAATCGTTTCAACTCATTCGCAGCATTCATCAACACCTACTACGATCTGGAAAGAGCCTATATTCGATCGTCTTATTCGCTCTAAAATCAATGACATACGGCCAAGCGAAAAGAGCATTGGGAAGTGCTTTCTAGTATGCTTCCTGTTAGGTTCCTTGGCTGTCAAATATGAGCACCAAACATATAAGCGAACTATGGATTTTTTTCAAGTAACGAAATCAGCATATTCTCATCGAAGCTTATCATTTTGTTTGAGGCCATAATCCAAATGAGGCAACTACTACACGTAGGCGTGACAGCATCTCATTCGATGTTTATATTTTTACCGCCTTCCCTCAATGTCTAAAAATCGATGGCAAGTCACTTGTTTGCGCTGTCTCGACGCAGCTTTATGGGCGCTGGATTGGTGACGCATGTTGAATGGAGGGAGACGGGTGAGAGCAGTTAACATGATGGGCGATCATTGGAATCAAGCAAGCAAACCGTGCCATCAATAGTGAGGCATCGAAGACACGCAACTTACGACGTCCACATTTAGTGAAACGCTTCTGCAAAAGCTTTCTCGCCTATACTGATCCAGGGATTCTTTGTACGCTTTCCTTAAAAAGGCATACGCAATCACCTGTAATATTGGCATTATTCCTAAAGTACAGCTTGCTAAGAACAAGGCGATATCAGGTTGTTTTTTTTTGTTTCAATTAATCGAATAAATTCTCGATTACCTGGGAACATTGAAATGAGGGTATTTCGAGAGACTGGAATGTCATAAGACCACATGACGAACGTTTGATACGTTTGGCGGATCGTTAGCAATATGATTTGTGAGATAGCGTCA
The DNA here is from genome assembly GCA_006503575.1 of Baylisascaris schroederi. Classification (NCBI taxonomy): domain Eukaryota; kingdom Metazoa; phylum Nematoda; class Chromadorea; order Rhabditida; family Ascarididae; genus Baylisascaris; species Baylisascaris schroederi. Next base: position 1,084,874 of record QEWY01001293.1, read on the forward strand.
GCTGCTCCACTGACCGCTAAGTTTGCAGGTGGGAGTGCATTTCTGCGGCAGGAATTGACGCAGCTGGCACATGTTACAGTGTTTCAAGTCGCCATTAACAAAGCCACAACATATTCCGCCCTCAAGAAGATCTCTTGGTCTCTTCCTCGAAGTTGGCGGAGGCGACACGTGCCGAACTACCATTTCACTCTTTATTACTGTGAAAAACCTTGGTCTGGAGAAGAGAGTTTCTATCATGCAAAGTTACCATAACTTTATGAAGCTTTAAAGCTGAAATGCGTTCATTTATGCGATGATGTCAATCCTCATGTAACCCCTGAAAATTAGAACATTGAGAAGCACAATTAAACCTATTTCCAATATGCAAACACCGTGCCTTGGGAAGTAATTCCTCTTAGAGGACAATGTTGAGGCAGGAGGAAGGAGTGAGCTTTACGAGAGTAACGACCTATGTAAGAAAGTCAGAAGGGGGAGGGGGGGTTCGGCAAGGATGGCTGCGTAGGCGAACGAGCTGGATGAGGGAAAAAAGATAGCAAAAGGCTAAAGAGATTGAAACAAGTGAAGGAGCAGAGAGATCTCGAGTGAGAGGGGCTCGTAAGGAAGAGATATTGGATAATGGCGGCAAAATGAGAAAAGTTGAGGAAGCTCTACTTTGGAAACTGAACCAAGTAGTGGGCGAGTACCAATAAAGATCGTGATAAAAAACTCAGTGAACGAACAAGGATTCTATGAGGGATCTATGCGAGAATGAGATCCGTGCGGCACGCTAATGAGAAGATCCAAACTTTTCTCACTATAGGGTAGAATTTTGTTTGCACATAAAATGAGCTCTAGAACGTTTTACCGGTCATTAAATGGTGAAATAAAACTGCTACTTATCGCTCAATGATCAGGATGATTGTAAAACATTATCAATTCGGCATCTACTTCTGATAGCTTCAAAATGCTCGATACAAATACATCACACATCCTTGAAAATAGGCGCTTTGTTCGCTTGCAACTCCGACTACGTTATGAATTCAAACACAGATTTTGTGTTGTTGACCACTGGTAGATATTCAGGAACTGATGCATCAAACTGAAAACTGAAAAAAAAGGTTGACTGATAAGTTTGAACTGCGCATGCAATTTCGAATGGGCAACTTCTGATAAGAAACGGCAAAAATATCACAGATGTGATTGAATAAAGTCAGCGTTTCTTAACTTTTTATCATTTTCTGTCGCTCATGATGGGAAGCATCCACTTAAAGCTTGTACTTTATTATATCGTATGCAGCAAAAAACGTTTTATAACAACTTACGAGACAACTCGCTATCATATAATGCCGTATGGTCACACTGTTTTCGAGTAGTGGAAAGTTGCTGAAATATGTTCGACTACTCTACAAGAGAAATAGTCACCAAATAGTCACTACGTCCGCCTCTTCAAACTTATTCATTGCTAATCCGAAATTCGCTAAACAGTCTTTTAATAACTAATGATGGGTTTGTGCGCTTAGAACATTGACTAACACTTTACTCATGGTCAACTATGCAATAGGGACCTTTATTCCGCAAAAACAGACGTCTGTGAAGTAGTGGTCGGCTTTCTGTGCCTTTCCGACGTGTTCAGGTGCATTGCCTAATATGCTAAAACCAGTGTTTGCGAGCGTCTTGCAAGTATCTACGTCCAGAAGTGCAACTTGCCGATTAGTTTTCTAGCAATGCTTCGATATGCAGCGTTAATGTTTTCTCAGTTTTTCTTTTAAATCCTCCATGTGTGAAACGATCCGTTATAATGCACATGGTGACTGCATAGTCCATGGCTCACAAAAGTGGGTGTGGAATGCCGTACTTCATGTGGATAATGCAGGGAGATTGCCGTATATTCCGTCTAAATTTCTGTGCATACTGTAGGCTATAAAAGGAAATAGATCTCTTGATCTCCAAGCATAAGCAATCAGAACGCAGCGCTCACATGTTATTACAGTGTTGTTCGTTTAGAAAGAGCAGGTTCCTGCTGCAAGCAACTTCCTCAGCGTTTGAGCAGGTAACCACTTTGACAGGCGAGCAGTTGCTTAATGCTGCAATGCTGCACTTATTCATTGCGCGATTATTACTAACGCGAATGCGGTAGATTTGTGCACGAATTCGCTCCATCAGTGCCGTTAAACGTTTGTTTTAAAAATTGTTGTACGCCTAGCACTGAGTCGTAACTCGTTCGTTGAAGGTCATTCGAAATCAAGACTTCATCCTTCAATTTGTAGAGCTTTGCATTTAGGAGGATAAGTATGGATAGCGCTCCATCAGCGTGCGCCCTTAATGGCTGTGCTAGATATAACACTTGGATTTGTACCACTGCCAAAATTAGGCACCCCCTAATTAGATTCTTAATCGTTACTTCATGCAGAAGCTTGCGGCATGACAAATTATGTGTTATTTTAACATATTCTCTTAATAGGTTTAGCACGTGACGCAGGCCGAAAGCAAGTGCGTTTTCTTACCGCGTTATTGTGTTTTTCATAAGTATCAAAAGAAATCTAATAATGAAATTTTCTGTTCTCCTTTCATTGAAAACATTCATTGAATTCTTCTTTTAGTTCACACGATTAGCGAGTATATGACATTATATTACTGATACGGATGTTGTTTTGTTGATTATAATGCCGTGCTTTTTGTTATATTAAATATAGGCGGAAAATTAGACTACATACAAGATGATTAATGCGTTTGTAGGGAATATATGCCGTTTTTATCAACCATTCCGACGTAACCCGTTGCAAAGTTTTTGCAAATGAAAAGAAAATAAAACAAAGCTCTCAGTTCAAGTTTCATCGTCACGTAGGATGTGAAAAACGGAACGCGGAGTGAAAGTGGATGAAGATGATGTACTACCTTCGTTTAGAAAGCTCACTCGCAATATTTGGATCTCTGCTTCGTTGATAATAAAAAGGCGTGTTACAATGGCTCATCTTATTGTTATACTCCGTACCAGCCATGGATTTGTTTTCAAATTGGTATATACAGATTTCTGGATGAGGGAATGCACTGAGGCTGTGACATTGCCGCTACAGTTGAACCTTTTGTTCCATTCGATCATCCTTCGATATACCTGCGTCGAAACAAATAAATGGAACATTTTCCTCAGATCGCTAAGAGAGTGTCCGCACTAACAAACCAATCAGTTGGAAGAAATTTTTTCGCCATTTTAAAGCGAGTCTGATTACGTCATTCAGTTCGGCATTTGAGAAAACATATAAGGAAAATGCAGAAAAAGCATAGTGCACGTTCATGAGGAGCAGTTTGCAAGCTAAGACGAAATGTGCGTTGATCGATTTTTCGATGTTTGCTCCATCAAAAGCGTCAAATAACGATCACAACCTCTCAAGGAGGTAATAACAAAATTGTAGGCTATTCTACTTTTCGTTGCATCATCTACTTTAGTTTCAAGGGAGTTTTAGGAGCTAAACGGAAACTTAGAAGTGCATGAGGATGCGGGTATTACAGCAGAGGGTGCTTACGAGCACGCGAATGAAGCCAAGTACTCTGGCAATTTCTAGAATTGGACGATGCTGTCAGCTTAAGTCTTCGTTCGTCATATATCTCTCTAGAGGAGTGGGAGCCTTTCTTTCCTTTTCCTAAAAGCTCCTTGAGTGACATTTGAATGACCCTAACCTTGCTCACGTCACTAGCATGGCGCTTTCTTAGTTATCTTAAGGCCATCAGTTTCACTGCAGCCGGTATGTTTTGCCTGAGACTTCTGCGTGTAATCGGCGAAAATGCAGCAAAAGAAAGTACGACGTGAGCTCTATCCTATGGGAATGCTCCGCAGCTGGAATAGACGTCGAGCAGGGTGCTACGAACTGCACACACAGACGAGTATATTTTCGGTAGAACTTTCGTCTCGCCAAATTTTGGCGGAATTTGAGATTAAGTGTCATTACATCCCTAGAAATAATTTCTCCTGTCAAAGCTTCATTTTTAATGACTGAGGTCTTTGATGTTTGGAGTTGGTTAAAAGCAACTGAAAGCGCAACGGTGTTTACATATCAGATCGCAAAGTTCGAATTTAAAAGTGCCACAAGAACGATAACATTCTCGCATTCTCAGGCGATGAATTTGATAGAAATTCCTAATCTTAGATTAGTTTTTTGTAAAGGAAATAAGACTGCTCGGTTTCGCATACACATTTGGGATTCTTATACCGTGATTTACCTTATGAATTCAGTAATTTGTGCATAATCCCCAAATGAAGGAAGAGAAGGAGTGGCTCCTTCTTCTCCCACGTGCACGGGGATGGCGATAGAGTCAAAGAAAGTTGCGCCGCATTATTTATATTGCCAGCATTATAATGGAGAACGTTCCCATATACCATATTGATATCAATCTTCTTTCTTCGTTCAAAATTTGTGCAATGTGATTTCCTTCTAAGATGCGTTTCATCGATTCATTTATGACAGCTCTAACAGCTTAAATTGTGCGACATCTCGCTGGTATTTTTTGGCAATAAGAGCGAAGAAACCTACCTTCTGGACAATGAAAAAAAAAACTGCTTTTTGCGATTCCCAATGCAACGAACACTATGGCGGTGAAGCTTACCAAAAATTTTTCACATTTTTTGTCAAATTTTGAATGATTGCCTACACCTCTTGCATCGAAAGAGTGAGAATGTCCACCAGACTTTAAAATTAGTGATGAATCGAAATGTGGAAAAAACTATCTATTCTTGTGGTAGCGCTATCGTTGTGTTTCTTGCCATAGTGAGAACAGGAAAAATTCCGCATAATAATTCTTTTATGATCATACTTCTTCCATCCTAAATACCACAAAAGGATAGCAGTGAGGTTAGTTTTTTTCTTGCTCTTTGAACGATCATGAACCGTAAAGAAGAACCCGCGAAGTTCAAAAGTGCGCTTTGAAAACAGTTCACGTCAAATTTTCTGTTAGCATGCTGTCTCCGGCTGATGCTCCTATCGCATTAATATCTCTGCAGATATCCACAGAAATTGTTTGCTGACCTGGACAAATATTCATAGACCGTTTACTTTCTGCCTTATTTGCGTAAAAATGGGTTGAAGGACCATACAATATAGTTCGGAAATGATATAAAAAATTCTCATTGGTTCACTAAACTGCGACTGTTTGTTTGGATGCTGGAAATTAGGCGTTGTGATACCTATCAATTGGGCCTCATGCTCTTGAAAAATAGCCGTTGCTGCGGTAAACAAATTTATGAGCGCACTTCCTCTAATATTTCCGATAATTTTGCTACCTCTTTCTGTCCCCTTTTTCTCCTTTGAGAAACATCCCTATATAAGCTGCATAGGTGCTTTTTGATTCATTGCTGTCTTGAGGAGATTTTCGCTATTGTTGAATGAAAGAGACCTCTAAATGCATTTGCAACTGTCTGCCTTAACTTACAGGACAACGACATTGTCAATAGAAATGGGCAAAGCTGAACGGCCGCGAAAATTAGATTGAGTTTTTTTCAGTTTCGAATTTTTCTCGCGAATTCCACACAATAGAAATGCGCATGCCGCTGAGTGGGTACAAAGTAGGGATGCTTGCAACGTTCGAAATGCCTTTTTTCATTCAGAGACAGCAGACACATGAGAAGAACGAACCCCTGAACGCGCATATATATATATATATATATATATATATATAGATAATCCGGCCTATCAAGTGATCAAGTGATATAAGCCATATAGACTTGTGACTTGGTGACATCTGCCTCACCTGTCCAGTTGTGTTGTAGTATACTCCCATTCAACAGGATGTTCTTTTGTACGATGCATGCGCATTTTCAGTGTTGAAAATAGCTCGCATGTTTTGTCGAATTAGTCGAGAACTTTTCTCGTGAATTGGTGCAATATTTATGAGGTGATGGTAACGTGGGAAAAAAAGTAGTAAAGCAGTGAAGGAGCTCTTATCGGAAGCGGTACAATGACTCACAGACATATACACAAAGACTTTATAGCAAGTAATTAGCGCGTAGCAAATGAGAAGCGCACTTCGATCGCTCGAGCAACTTAAATTCATCTACTAGGGTATGCGCCCAGTCTGTCGAGCGGATCAGCGCCGATTCTGTTGTTGTAACAAGCTCCTGACTTCATTGCAGGGTCGATTCACATCCTATCTTTAGCCTCACAAATCTTTCAATAGCTTTTCCTTTGCATTTCGTTCGGTTAGCCAACTATCTCGGTGAACTCTTGACAATAGAACACCCCATAATAATCCCATAGGCCAGTGCGGACAAAACTGCGACAAGCACCAATGTCTGCAAAATAATTTTCATCCTATAGCCGCCGGATATTGCTCTTTTGAGAATTGAACGAGTTAACGATAAGAAATGCGAGAGAGGAAGGTTTGTAAGTATCCGCAAAATTCACAGTAAAAGCGGATGGTTTCCAACATTGCCTAAGCACCACATTGCCGTCTTTTTTCTAGTTGTGGATTTAAAGCGCCACCCGATTATATTTTTATTATTCCTACTGCCTCTTCTTCACTTCATTATCGTCACAACCAATTAAAATTTGCAAATGGGCAGCGAGAAAAGGTGATTTTGCAGCATCGCACTCTCGCGCACTTCAGCTTCCAATATTCAGCTTTCAATATATAATTCCCCACTAGCCAAATTATTTGCTTTTCAACAATCACCGGATAACTCGGGCAAGGCTGAAAGCCATAAATGATTGTGATGAGAGGAAAAGCATGCTTCTTGAGGTGGTCGATGGATACGACAGCTTAGCGCATACAATATTCAATCATTTTGTTTCGTGTCTCCTGAAGTAACCACCCACGAGGGCATCGTTCTTATTTCCCGCGTTTACTTACAGCAAGTTGGCAAACTGAGTGATGAGTTTGTTACTCTGCTTGCATCTGCTCAATTGCTTGTGTGATCGCGATGGATGTTGCGAGTGAAACCTCGTTACCTTTGGAACATAGCACCTTAGCTGATAGCCTCTTGAGTTGTCTGCTGCTCGCTGCACACTTTGACATGTGCGAAAGGCAACTGCTCACTGAGCTAGCCAAGAATAGCCTCAAGGTGCTATATGTGCTACGAGGAAACTGATCTTGGAAATTGGATGCAAACTCCTCACTATTGAGTGGTGATGCCTGCAATTTTTGAAACCTTTATCTTTATGCCATGATATCCCACTCATCACGTAGTAAGCCTCAGATGAGGCAAATTATAACAATCAAATTTTTAATTATCTCTCACATGCACTGGTTTCCGAACTATGCGATGAGTTTAAACATACGGACATTGTCTGGATCACCTCTATTGGAGTTTTTTATTCACAGCGCTTCACAGGCGAATATTTCAGCTTTTTGGCAGTTTAAAAATTTCATGCTTTCTGTTTCACACCTCTGCAACCAGAATAACGTCTGCCCGCTGTGTGCGATATCAGCCACGCATATTGATATTTTTTCTATCTTTGTTTTATTACCTACTCCTTTAATCCGTATTAGAGCAAGGACTACTCTACCTTTATCAGCAGTACCTTTTCAAACCACAATACCTTTGTTTCCAGAATCTTTCAGTGAATACCGGAAATGAGAACAAAGGGGAATAATTGAAATACCGACTATGACAGATAGTACTGGAGCTGTTCTCAGTTTATGGGCATTCGCATATCTTCAAATATCTGTGGTCTAGAGCACTCTCCCGAACGCACGTCAGTCATCACGCACCGACAAAGCGTTATTCTAAATGCTGGCTGTATCTAGAGGCTGAATCAAGAAAGAGTTAGACGCACGTGCGCTGCGAACAATTCAAAAATTTGAACGCTTTCCGATAACATATGAATGAAATTAATGAGCAACGTAAGTCACTAATTGCATTATTCACTTATGTGCTCAATTTTTTATTTGCAAAGTAGTTCATGTTGATTATCTATTGTGACGGATTTATGCAAAAATAGACATTGCGTGCGTCAAGTAGTAACAATGGCACTCAAAGAACACTTTTTTCAATGTTTGAACTTCGAAGCAAATAGACCTGCAAAGGTTTTTTTTTGGAAGCGTTAATTTTGCACTATCGTGAAAGTTTTCGCAAACTTTTCGTTCTTCGAATTCGGCTAAGGAGATCATTCAAAGACGATCGGCGGTTCTAGCAATAAAAAGAGCATCTTGAACCTATTACAGCTTAACGGAGAGAGCCAATTAAGGATGTTTGGGGAAAAAACCCAACTGATTAAATGGGTTAGTCATGTTTTGCGAAGAAAAGGAACGTTTGAAATCATTTACAGTGTTTTCGAGGAAAGAACCAACCATTCAAACCAAGAGGAGATTTTCAGCAGAACAGCCCAATTTTTTAAGCTTTTGGTGGTCAATAAAAAGTTACTGAGACTAGCTTGCAGGGGGAATTTTAAATCCTCGTTCACTACTTTTTATCAACTTATCTGTCTTGGTTCAGTGGATGGACTCATCTTTTCTCCGAATGAAGCATGAAAAAGCACATCTATTAACAAACAGCTTGAATGATGTGCATGATTTTTTGAACACATACTTAAAGCGTAGTATCACCTTCATATGTGTTTTTTTCGCTGTTCTAATAAGAGGTGGATTTGTCTGCTCTAAAATTATCAGTTTCTTGCATGGAAAAGTAACGTAATACCACAAGAAAATGAAGAAAGAATATCAACAGTAAATGTTCTCGATTTTGCATTGAGATACCTGCTGGAGGCGATAATCTTTGTCTTCAATTTACGGACTCCCTTAGAAGGGTGTTTTTGATGTGGCATTAGAGGGCTCAATTTGCAAATTTTAGAACCACTTGTGGCATAAAAGAGGGGATGGGAACAGGACAGTGGGATCGGAACATGGCACTTTACATATGATATCGTTCATGAGAATTTATGTTGTGGATATCATTGCTATCTTTCGCTAATATTAATTGGCTGAGTTGTATCTCAAGTTGGTTGGCACTGGATAGCATTTTGATAAATTTGGTGGTAAATACGGCTAGTTTTGCCTTCTGTGCCCCTCCCAGTGACAGTTTCGGAGCCTTCGATGAGTTTGCCTATGAGATTATCGCATGTTAATCATATGCTTGTCACCTAATATTTCACTGCTAGAAATACTCTAAAAATGATCATTTCTATCGTTATTTCACTTCTGTTACCCCTTGCAAATGCTTTCAGCACAAATCTCGCCCTAGAGTTTTGTTTATAGTTGTGTCAGTCGTTTATCCACTCATTATGTACAACATTATTTTCTATCTTTTACCAAAATTTATTCATTTACATGGCGCTGAAGAATTTTGCACAATATGTGAGTCAATGCAAAATGATAAAATTTTCCTACCTTCATGTAATTCGTTGCAAAACAATCCGATGATGAAATTACTTCAGCATATGTTAAGATGCCACGCCTTTTAAACTTTCTGTGCATGTCGAGTTTGAAAATTGTAGGCTTTAAATTGTTGAAGTGAACAGGTGAAAATAGCATGCCTCCTGAGCTTTTTTATCGATATTCAGTAAAAAATAGGGCCGCATGAAGCTTTTCATTGATTCGCTGCAAAAAAAATGGGACTTTGCGGACTTTGAAGATCATTTGAAAATGGCTTCAAATTTTTTGAGGCATCAACGCTGGCTGCAAAGAAATGGAGCGCCTCCACTTCAAATTATTTTTCTCAGCATTGCAGAGGTGTTTCTTACTACTCAGTACTTGAGGTTCAAAATCAGGCCTCTTTCCTGACTCGGTGAAAAAACTCTAAACGGATTCAACGACAATGACATAGAGCTTGCAGAAATAGTTCCTGAATTTATATCGCCTGCCTAGGAAGTAAAGTATGAATTTATGATTTGGTTGCGCAAAAGGTGGCGGCGAAATCGTGGAAAAAGCCTCCGGTGTTATTTGTTGATGCAACTGGCGTTTTTCATCAAATCTACCTAACGAAATTTCTAAATAGTCTGCGTGACGATAATCAGCTTTCGAGAATGAAAATTTCAGAAATTAAGCAAAATGCCTGGGGCAAAACGTTAAGTCTCCGAAACAATGGTGTCTTATTTTCTCAGGGATGTCACTGCAACAATGCATTTATGCGGAATTTTAGAGAAAAAATCCCCTTCAAAGCGTCAATATAGCATTATCGCAAGTGCATTCGACCCGCCTTTAAATGATGGCATTGTGGTGCGCAACTGAAGTTAATTTGTGCAAAGGAATTCGCACGCGGCAAACTAGGTTCATTTTGCCAATGTCGATGCGACAATCCGCTCAAACAAAGCTAATTATCGGCACGATAGATCGATTTGATGTGCGGCTTGCAAGTGTCATTCGCTTATACCTTCGAGTGGTTGTGTCCAGTTGAGCAGCTTGACCATTTGTCTTCTTCTTAATCACCATCACCTGAGCTGCTCACCTACAAATAGCGAGCCAACTCTTCGCTGAGTGATACCTCTTCAGGAGCGCATTTCCCGCGTTAACGACGCAACACAGTTTTGCTCGTTTGCGTTGCTAGTAATTACGTCATTTACGTCAAGCACACATAAATCACTGTACGGTCTAACTCTGCGATTCAAAGAAATGCCCTTAGAAAGTGCTCAAGAGTATTCGAGTTGACTTAATGGTCAAAAGGTAAACGCTAAGCTCGTTAACGAAACGATCAACTGAAATGTTAGCGCAATTTGTGTGCTGTAATATTTGCTGAAGCCGAATACAGCTGGCTGCTGTCATTGTCCGATCGAACGGTATATCAGCAATCAATGCTGTGGAATAATGACCTGCTATCATTCAAATAGAGATATATTTGGCTGTGCATAATGCGTTTTGTTAATTTGAGCCGAACAAGAAAGCGTGATGGTGCAAAGTGGTCGAACTCGGCGATGCATGGTAATTTCTTATCGCATTTTGTTTAATGATTAAGTTATGCTTTATTCTACAGCGTAAATGTCAATAGTTAACAAAATACTTTATAGTAATCGCGATTATTATACAGTGTTAATGGGAATACTATATATTATTCGTAACAATCTGTTTGGCGTCTATTTCTTTATCTGTCATGAATGAAAAATCAAATTATTTGCTCATATAATATGGTACAGCAAATTATAATCAAATTTAAGCAAAACTGTATGATTATTACATCTCTGCTCCTCACTGGCCCCGCAGATAACAGTCTAGAGTTTATGCACCATGAAAAAGTGGTTCGACAACCAAGGCGCAGGGTTTCTACCTGCAAAGACAGTGCAATATGTGTGTTCCTGAATGAGATTGTCCGAAACATGACGCGTGCAACTGTCCCAAACATTTCTTACAGTGGACTGCACAAAAAACGCCATAAGTTTTTTTATTGTTGCCCGTTGTACTCACTCGGATAAATAAGCCCTCTTCGTTTGCATATAGTTAGTAGGTATTGATGAAGGTATACGAAGACAAGTATCACCTTTGCCGAGGTTATTTCTAGAAATTTCGCTCCTTTTACTGCTCAGTGATGCTCCTCAAAAACTCTCCAGACTTTCCTTTTTTTTTAAAAAATTCTCTACTGATTCTTATTAAGAAACATATATCAGGAGATATTCAGTTTAGTTACTGGATAGAAGCGACATTTGCGCATAACAGAAGAATAAGTTAGTAAGAAGTTGTACCATGGCATAAATTCTGCACGGCTTAGTGCATAACGGATCATTCAAAAACTCACAAGTATCGAAGTGAAGTACAGGTTCTTATTCACGTATCATGATGAGGTAGAGACACCTTCTATTTTCGTCTGATTGCCCAGGTCTAATATCTATTGCAGCGAAAGGTAAAGGAACATCTACCTTGAATAGAAATTCTCTGCCTTCATATACGTCTTACCATTTTGCGACTAAAACTCCTCATTCCGACCTCTATAAAAAACAGGGAAGGGTCACCGAGATGATGAAGAAATTTTCACCATTGTTTGAAAAGTTGTCAGCAATCATCCTTTATTCGATGCAGATAAGCGGGCTTATTCTTTAGCGTTAGGTCCTGTATTGAATCACCAAAGCAAACGTCATCTTCGAACTTTTTGAATTTATGCAATCGAATGGAAATAAGCAGCGGAATTCGAGAGTAGAAAAAGACACCTGTTCGTGGTTGAAACGATTTCATAGGCATTATGGTGCAAGATTTTTTCCGAATCATCAGCCGGGCGATTTGTCCCATAAACAAATTCATAAATTTGTTTGCCTTTCCATTCCAACTTTTCTGCCACATTTCGCTCCTTATCTTCTACCATCAAACCACCACCGCTTCTTTAGTGTGCACAATTTCAGGCAGTTTGAGGCGGAACATCTAATCTTCATTTCCCATAGTGAGACGAGTAACTTCAGTGAATTTCAAGCTATGAGATTGTGTGCGAAACCTGATATCAGGTGTCTCTTGTGCATTTAGAAAAAAACACTTTTGGAATATCAGAACCCCATATGAACACCTCAAAAAAATAGAAGGCCTCAGTTACTGTGCATATAGGTCCAGTATAACACCTCGGGTTTCGTTATATACAAGCTAATCCTCAACGTAAGGCTCATTGTCTTATAAATGAACTTAGTACGCCTTAGCGGTAAGAGAATATAACGTGCGTTCGATACGCGTAAGTATGCAACGATTGCTATTGTTTCGCTATGTTGGCTATTTCACATTTCTTATGCATGACGTCTTTTCATGCAAGCTTGTAATGGATCACCAATTCGAGTGTTCAATGTCATCGTTGCGTTTTCTATCACATTCAGTGACATCATAACAGCTCCACCAATAGAATTGCATACGCGTTTATATATAACTAATATGTGTCAAAAGGATTTATAAAATCAAATTTCTCGTGAAATTCATCCAATTTTTATGTTGTGCCGAAATACGAACTAAAATGAAAAAAAAAACTATTAAACCCTTGAATTATTTTTGCACAAATTTCTTGTTGCAAATGGAACGAGTTTCTTTTCCTTTACGAAGGCTATCCACTGAAGTGTTCGTAATTGGTGAAAGATTTGCTGCAATCGCTTCATTCTTTCCTCATCGAAAAGTTTGGAATACGCAATCAGCGGTGAATTATAATTTGAAAGATATTGCAATCGAATTTCATAGGTGCTCAAAAGTTGACCTCATATGTTTGAAAAAAAGTGCTTTTGCGCCATTTTTTCGAGTGGTTTAGTGGTGAATGGTTTTCATATATCAGATTGGCTCAAAGGTTGTAGTATGCTTAAAGATTATGAATATAAGAGACAAGAGATATTGGAGCGCAATAGTGGAAAAATAAAATATACTGTATCCTTCGTATCTTCTTTTTTGTATTTAATTGTATTAAAATGAAAAATTGTGATTTTTCTTCTTAATAAAAATTTGATCAAAGCGATCACTCAGAGCCATATTCAAGCATGAAAAAAGTGCTCAATGAGTTTTGATCATATTCGTAGCAGCCAAGGTTAGGCGTTCATTCATTTACATAATCAAAGCTTACATTGAGCACTCACTGAAGTTCAGATTCTCCATGTCTCCGGCAGGAATGAAATGAGGCGATTGTATTGACATTTTCCGGTTTCAGAATTCGTTTTTATACCAATCCTTTGTCGAATAACGATTGATAGCTAATACATTTGTAAAAAGTAGTTGCAAGAAGTTCTCACAATCCGACAGAGTGAAGTTGAAAGCGTCGAGTATCGTGTTGATTGTTTGTTGTTAATCATTGATGCCTATTTCAACAACGAGAATCCATCTTTCATTTCTTCAGTAGGTCAACATGTGCGTTACACGGCTTTTTTCTGATGGAATCGTAGTGGGAGGTTAGAATAATATTTGCTGCATGTAATTCTTCTACTGAACTCTTCACTCATGAGCTATCATAGATATCATGTTTAACCGGATTTTGAACTATAAACCTAAATTCGACTGGAGTCCAGGACTTCTTCAACATCGAAATTCAAGATTTGAAAAATCGCCACTTGATTGCATCGCTCATCATTGTATCATACTTCCTTTTTTCCGCGATATCTTTCCACGCTTCACCTTACGAGCTTCATCGCTCAGTACGATCCGTTACTGCCTCTACGTTGCACGCATGAAAAAAGCGTTTAAAAATTTGCAAGGATTGCGCAGTTATAGAGTTTTCTTAAAAACTAATGGACTTGGCTGGATGAACTGAGTTCGGCAAGTTTATTGAATAAAATTCTCAGCATTCATTGAAGACTGCTTCGTTCCGCGGAGATCAATGTACAGGTTGCTGCTGCATTTTAACAAGGAAACGCATTTGGGCTTCTTTGTTGAAGCGTCACCCAGACGAGGTCATTTCCGATGTTAGTTTGATAGTAATTATATAAGATATATTCAACCGAGCAAAGTTCCACTAGATTCGTTTAAGGTGTTATTGAGCGTTTCAAACGAAGAGTTCAACGTTTTTTTTTTTGGTGAGCTGTAATTAGTCAAATGGCTTGTCTGTCCAAGGCAAGCTAGCGTGCACCTCGGGTTTTAGCTGGTTTCCTTTCGAGCTTCTGCCTTTCATAATTAAGTCTTGGATGCAGAGTCACAAGTAAACTTATCTGAGATTACTTACCATCCCAAATCCAGCTCAACTGTCTCTCTCATGTATCATTCGTTATTAAACGAAGCGCATGATTTGAGGAAACACATAGAGGAAGCAGTTAGCAATCGTTTCTTGCTCTTGAAAAATTCAATTCCTGCCTTGCTTATGGGTTTTCCGTTCTCTCGAGTTAGGGTACCAATAAAGTCTTCTCGATGTGAATAATGGGTTTTTTAAATTCGCTCAAATGTCGGAAGCGTGATACAAACAAATCATTGCTATTTGTTGCACCGTCCGCGTTGTCACGCCCACATGCACTTTTCAGGTCGTTTTTGATTTGTGACATCGATGCAAAGTTACTGATGCTACTGATGTTTCCCTAACTTCGATTACTCCTTTCTATATTGTTACTCTTCTATTTATAGGCATTAAGCAGCACTAAGAAACACTAGCGTAATATGTGGAAAATCGTGACATCTAAATGCGTTGTCTCGATAAGTTTGAGACAATATTTTAGTCATTACTTGTTCTGCAAATTCACGCAGTATGTGATATCACAGAAAAAAATCTGCTATAGTAGAGAGACGGCTAACGCTTGCAACCCATTAATGTAACCTTGTCAAGATGCTTGCTAGTTGGCACACTCAGCTCCGTCGAGCCAAAGGCGCGAGCAGAAACAGAGAAGGAAAAGCGACGAAAAGCGGCAAAGCAGCGAGTGCTGCATCGCTCGCAGACAACAGCACGCACACAGAGCAACGACGCGGCCCTGCTGTAAGTGCTGGCACGCGACTTGAGGCGCTTTCTGCCTCAGTTCCCGAGTGTAGTCCACTGAGAAAATTAGGTTCACTTAAGAGCATCTCGCTCATACCCATCGGATCTAACTATCGTCCTATGCCCGTATGTATAACCCCGTTATTATCCTTCATTGCCGTTTTCGAAAATAGCTAGCAACCGCCTTTGCAACGCATTGCAACCGTACGCTCATATGCATGCATTCAGAAAAATCACCCGAACGCTTCGTCGATGCCTTAGGTTTTCCTTTTCACTCTTGTTGTTGAAGATAGTCGTAACCCCATCTGATAATGCTGACTTTATCATGGAATGCTCATATGGACATATTCACTGCAATCTATTCAACTCAATGTTGCCTTTTTCATGGGTAAGGTTCGTTTAGCGACCGCATTGTGTCATCCAGCTGTGATATGGGATAGCGTGAATTATTCTTCACGACTTTCCAAGGAAATCTGATTCCGTTTCTTAAAACAATGCATATGTCGATTCTGCTGAAGCTTTGCTAATGCCAGAATAGATGAAAACGTAATTTGATGTTATACGCTAGATTTACGATAAAAATGAGCTCTTTCCAATATTTCACTGTCGCAAAGGAAATGTTTCGTGTTTCCATGCAATTACGTTTGGCGGTTTTTGTTGTGAATCGTATAGAGTTCACGTTTTTATTAGGTGGCGCGCATTGGCATATTGTTAAGTTCAAAGGCGTTAATTGTGCATGTTGAAGCGTTTCATGTTTCTTCTGGAGGCTTTAATTCCCGATAGTTGTGCTAATTTTTGTATCATAAATGGCTGAAGGATTTTCATTCTTCAGCAAGGATCGTTTGAACTGTGCACGAGTAATTTTCATTTTTTTTTTTTTCATAAACTGTGCATAAAATATCCCTCTGGTATTCTTCCAGAGACAAAATTATACAGCTTTCACTGATAATATGGCATAAATATTGTATATTCGAACATAACATCGCACGTGTTTGCCATGTTAGAACAATCCATGTGACCATTTCAAGGTGATGCTTGCCTGTCTGAAGTGATTCTTTGTCGTCAGCACCCTCTTACGCTTCAAGTACAATTCATTTTTGCATCTTTGCTGTATATCATTATCCACCGATGCGCAAACATCTCATAAAGAGTGACCGGCTTAGGCTGGCAATTTTGATCCACAAAACTTTACTCATTGTATTTAATTTGGTTTTGCAGTCAAAGGATAGAACAAAGACGTCAAAAAAGCTGCTATGAACGTTTCACTGCGTTATTGAGAGTTTTACCATGAAATGATGACCTGTTCAAGACACATTCACCCCACTTACAATTCGTTTTTACAGTCCTCTCTTCGCAATATATGTCGACGATTTTTTACGGGACTGTTTTGTATAGTCAATGTTGTTGAGTTATCGACGCATAAATCGACTAGAGCAACTTTCGAACTATTGCATGATGTTTTGGATTTTTAGAAGTATATGCTTCTTTGAGGTTTCGATGAACGGCAGGACTTCACTGTTACTAAAAACGCTAAAACTGAAAATCCTTAATTGCTCATGCGTGGGCGGCACGAAGCAAGAATGTTTTCACAAGAGTTTGAAACTTTCTTGGCGGAAGTTAGGCCTGGCATTTGAGCAGTGGGGGCATTATCGGACAGTATTTGCGCTATGAGGCAATTTTATGCTTTGTCTATTTTTTCCTTGAGATAAATTTGCTAAATATTCGCTGTAGGGCGTTCTGCGATATACAATGAACAGTTGTCGTGAAATATATCTGGAAGAGAGAAAGAGAGAGAGAGAGAGAGGGGGGGGGTTGGTATAGAAAAACCCTTTTTGGGGTAGTTTATCCTTCTAGGGATTATTCAACGCAGCCACAACAGCACAGAGTTTTTTAATTGAAGGATCGTTTTAGTTTGCTGCCGGACTTTCATTTCCTCCATCTTATTTATGGAACTCATTTAGAATGGTTTCTAAGTTGCTATCATAAAGTATCCATCAGTACTGGTCTTCTGCATAGAATAGTGAAAGCTGGCTGCAGATGCAAATGATAATGTCAAAAACGCTTCAACTCTCTATCATATCAAAGTTGCCGTACCCTACCTCAGTCACCTGCTGTTGTTTGCTTCGGCCATTTTAGATATATCATTTAATCAGTATCAATTAAATGCAAAACATTCCTTCCGTCAGAAAGTTGCTCTCCATTTCTGAGGAAAAACTGCGACCGTAAATAAGAAAACAACTTCGTCATTGCTTAGCGTAATACTCCTTATACGAACCTGATAAGTGCGAAAGTCTTATAACTCTTCTTTGTTACGGAATAAACTTCAAATGGAGCTCAATCTGAAGGGTGGCGCGTTTAAATGCAGAAGTTAGTCACGTCTCTTTCAAAACAAGCGAAGTTCGACGTCGTACCTGCCATAATACCTCTTTTCTATTTCATTTATCTAATGAACTGGCTGCTATAGGTTATCAGCATATAAACTAATGTGCATTTCAATACTTCATAACTTACGTAGTACCTAACTCGTTCTTCTATGAACATGTCTGCTACAAATCTTCCATAAAGGATTGGTTCTTCTGCGAACGTGTCTCTATAAACTGAAGATTAAGAAGATATAAAGGGACCGATAACTTTTTTTCGTGTATTAACACTTTTTAGGTTATGGTGGACATTTTGCCTGACAAATTTCATTACTATAGTTCCAGTGATTGCCGTGCATTTTGCCAATAGCGCCTTATCAACACCCTTAAATACCCAGCTGGCACTTTACATGCATCTATCGAAACGAGAATGCATCTATCGAAACGAGAAAACGATCTTTCTTAGGTCGCCGGAAGCGAATGAAATTTCAACGTCACTTTTAATCCATTCCATCGTTAATATTTCCAAGTTACATACCATAACTAAGACCTAATTAGCAGCTCAACAATGCTCATTTCATGAACATTCTTATCTCCAAAAATTTCAAACAAAGAAATGACGGCATCGAGCATTGCACTGAATGCATCAGAATATATCATTCCAGCTGAACACCTGCTTTCGATTTGCTCTGAATAAGACAAAACTTTTCTCCAATTTCATACGCTGCTATTCGTGGAAAAGTTTGTAATATCTCAAAGTAAACTGATACACTTGAATGATTCAATGTGCTCCTAATCGTAAGTTTTTTTTTTTTTTTTGTGGCTCAGAATCGCGAATGGCGATTAGCGTACCTTTTTATTGTTAAGTTTCCGTCGAGTACGGCAATCTCGTTGCTGCTCACATCAGTTTTCTCAACTTTGAGATGTAAATGTAGCCGAAGAATATAAACCGGTGAATAAATAATTCAAGAAGCTACCTTCGTAAAGCATAATCATGCCAACATATCAATCAGAGAACCTTGCTAGCCAGAGCGATTAACTCATTTTATTGAATATTTTCACCTGGCTATCTCAATCGTAAGGCAATTCATATTCACCGATATTTTTATTGCTCAACGCGCAACACAATCATGAGTGTATTTTTTTTTTTGTTTCGCATATCGACAGCAATGGTATTTATTATTTCCATTGCTCTCCGAATAGACGATTCTTGCGCAAGTCTTTGTTTATGCACAAAGGATTGAAGGTTCGAAACAAGACTTTTTTGTTGAAATAAGTAAACAAGAATAGTTTAAGCATAATCAAATTCTGCATTATGTTTAAGTTGAACTTGAAGAAATTCGTATTCGAGCGCTTAAGCACACGAATTTTTCCACGTTTCTTAGGTTACCTCATGTGAGAAATGTTGCTCAATATCGCAACAGATAGTTTTTTTTTTGCTCGAAAATCCTACCAAATAAGTTTTTTCTCATCTCTGAACAAATCTGTTATCATAATTAATGAGGAGCTCTCTAAGAAAAAAAAACCGATGAAAAAAGTCACAGTAGATGGCAGATGTTTTTATGGGGTATAGTTCGTCGATTCATTTAAAACAGACAACAAACGACGTCTCTAGCATAATGTATTCAAGCACAAAGTATACGGCGGGTCGGTGATAGGTGCCGAACATTAGATGCTTGTTTTTGCGTAAGACACAAATTTGGAGATTCTTGCAGGATATACTGATGCATGTTAATGTTTTCGCTTGCAAGGAAGCACGCCGACTCCGAACTATTCTGCTTCCGGGCACAAATATTATAAACAAAAGTATCGCTCGAGAAGGAATAATGAAGTATTCACTTCTATTTCTGGAATCTTGAGAGATCTTTAAGAGCTTTTGGGTCATTCGAATAGCAAAATTAAACAGTCCTAAAATCCGTTGCGAAACCAGCGGAGAAAGCAGCAAAACCATTGGTCTTGTTATGTCATTCGAGAATATGTATGACCGCAAGCCATGCTCTCAACGATTTTACTAAGAACACTTGCAATCAAAACTTTCCTATGGTTGCTAAGCGTAAGGAAGGATGGAATCACTTCATCGATTCTGGTGCCTGGCAAGGTGCAACGCTCTCAATATGCTTCTATGGATACGTTAGTTTGTTTCCAACAACCAGGTGAAATTTGGAAATAGTTGAGAACTCGTTCCATCTACAAAGCTATTTGAATGCCTTCGCGACAGGCTAACACATACAACCTGCATTTGCCTTTTGGACGGAACCCTAGCATTATGTATACAATTTTTACTTCTTTTCTAGACATAGATGCAGCAACCTTCACAGCATTTTTAGACATCGTAGAATAGTATATTCTGGATGCGACGTGTGCCACACTTTCAAAAAAAAAGACTTTCTGCGGTCACACCGTCTAGCTTATGAATCGCAGATACAAAATGTACATTGGTGCCGCAGTGGCCCCAGTGAAATCATGTGGTGCACCCACCTTTATTTGCAGCTTAGCTGTTTAACTGCTCAGACCGTTGAAGCTAGCACCAATATTTACTAAAGACTGATGCATTGTCACAGTGCAGTAACGAAGAAAAACATGAAAAACTATAGAAATATTCAACTTAAACAAAGCTTACGCAGTTAGAGGCACAAATGAGCACTTGGCTCTTCGTAATGCAAGATCCTTAGCAATACAATCGGACCATTGCACAAATTTACTAACATTGTTCCATTTTTTGCTCAGCTTGAGAAAGCCTGTCAGTCTTTTGTCCAAGTAAACACGATAGTATTGATGACGCTTACTGTAGATCACTTAGGCAATATAGCAGTGAGCACGTTGTGCTGGTTGCAAATTCAGAGAGCACAGAAAACTCTAACTGATGGATATTCCGCTGTTGCTGGTGTGCTGCAGGAGAATAAGAAGCGGCTTACGCATACGATACGGTGATCGTACCTTAAATGCTAAATAATCTTTGTTTATTGCTTGAATTTTTACTGTTTTCTCAAAAATATTCGTTTTTGAGAACATCAAGGTCTCATTAAGACCAGAATGTTTATGTGTACCGTTTAGCCAATAACACTTATTGATGCGCATATCGCCGTTAATCTATCGTCTTATCGTTGTGTTGTCAAAGTTTCGTGCATTGGGAATATTTTACAGCACACAAATCTCAAAAAATGCGACAGGCTCAATCACGTGTCCAGGTTCCCCGTACACCCATCAAACGCCGCATCACACGACAATAAATTTTCGAAGGCATACCTCAACAAGGAAAAAAAGGTGAATAGTTTCATCTTTATATCCTATTGAGTACATCTTAAGAATTTCTAAATTTTTATGAGATAGAAATATAATTATTTTATATGGAGAAATCGATTCGTTTATCCAGCTCGGTGCTATCCAACTCAGTGAACTCTATCAGATTTTCGTCCCTTATCACTATAATACGTGAATAAAATAGGATCTTCGTTTTTGAAGTTTATTAGGCAAAATTTTGGCAAATAAATCACACACTGTGGCCGTACTCAATTAATGAAGGCATTTTTCGTTAGAGATAATCATAGGACTAGCTGCACCCTACCACAATTACGCAATATTTCGCAATTTTCTTCATCTAAAAGCGATTCAAGTATTTTCAGGTTCTATCAGCGGGAATGCTGCTGTATTATCTAGCGGCCATATTTAAGGGTCTTCATCCTCGTGTCGATGATGATTTCGTCGACAAGCTTAACTATCACTATACTTCAGCGATAATTTTCGCGTTTGCAATAATCGTTTCCGCTAAGCAATACGTCGGTAAACAATTTCTTTTCAGCTATTGCCAATTGCTTTTTTTAGTCACATAAATTTATTAGGAATCGTCCAGCATGTTCAAAATTTTCCATTAAAAACCAGCAATTTGCTTATAAAATAGTTTTATTCTTCCGTATTGACGAATCCATTCATCTAGGTTATATAAGTCCTTGTTGTTGTTGAAGCATTGATCTAATTGAAATAAATTATCGTGATTGTTGTCAAACTCTAATGAATGCGGCGTCTTTAGTTTGAAGTAGAATTGTATAAGGCAGCTATTGCCGCTGAAGTAGTGAGCGAGATTTCTTCAATGCAACAACATTTTTGCAGCAATTTGTATGATGAGAAATTTTGGCTATCACCAGCAAAATTCCTTTCAGGTTATCCTATTCAGTGCTGGGTTCCGGCACAATTTACTGACGCCTGGGAACAATATACAGAAAATTATTGCTGGGTAGAAAATACCTATTATCTGCCTCTCACCAGTGCTTTTCCTCTTGAATACGGTGATAGACGGTAAGCTGTATATAATTGAATTAAGGCACGTTCATCTCTCCTCGTAATATATCCAATACAAAAATTGAGCACATTTTGCTAGGTTATTTCTGATAGAAATTTTTCTGCAGTATCAAGCGTGCTGTTGCGGTTTGAAGCAAAGAAAGCAATCAGAAAATGAAATAAGCGGATCGCTTCCTTTTGGCTGTTGATGAACGCCTTATATCCGAGAGCATGCTGAAAGCTTTCGTTGTTTCAACAGTGGAGGAATGGATTTATTTCACTTTTACAATATTCGTTTTTCTTTTGTTTGCTGTCTGTTATAGCATATGCATTAATCTTTCATTCATAGATTTCATCAAGGTGTCCAATCTCTTAACGAAGCGGGTGAAAAAATCAGATAAAACTTTGTCATAATTGCTGTTGACAGGTTGTGCTTTGGGCCACAACGTCAATTATTGTATTTCTAGCGTTTAAATGCAGTTGCAGTTCTATTGCCTCAAAATCGATATACAGAAGTTGTCGAATTAGCTGCACTATGTGTAGCACTAAACTAAAATGTTACACTTAGAGCTTTATATGAAAGTTGACGGTGGGAGTGAAGTCATGCAATATCCATCTTTAGTAGAACGATGAGTAAATCCATAAGGTTATTGACAAGTTCACCTTTTAAGGCCCGCTTAATTAGTATAGGTGCTGACGTGGCTGGCAATAATCGATGGATACAAGAATGGCAATCACCATAATATAATGATTTTCGTTGCAGGGCTCGCCAAATCAGTTATTATCAATGGGTTCCGTTTGTTTTAGCGCTTGAGGCGCTCATGTTCTACATTCCATGTATAATGTGGAGGGGTCTATTACACTGGCACTCAGGTGAGCAAATGCTGATCGGTTCTACCTAATTATTCAGTGTTTATGTGGCACCATTTTTTTCAACATTTTCTACATTCCTCTAGTATTGTGGTTTGAAGAATTCTTGACGAATCTCAAATTTTATTGACAAAGCTTCCACTCCAACATTTGACAGCCTTTCATGGACTGCATTTATTCGATGAAACCTACCAGGTGCTCCACTCATTCACAGCAAGACGCGTTCATCGAGTTGTTCCAACAGCTCTATTTCTAGTTCCTAGGAAGTTAATATATTATCACTGCAAGCATCACGCCGGTTTTTCATGCGTTGAAAGAAATTGTCAGAGAGAGGGTTAATTGCAACCATATAGCTCTGAGAGTTCACTGTGCTTGGGGCCGCATAATCTCAAATTGAAGTTATCGGCGCCGCGCTATAGCTGGGCCGTGACGGCAGCAACATGCGATGTGTTATTGAGCCGAGTTTGGCACTATTTCGATATAACCAGCAATCATTGGGGAATATACTCATCGGAAGACGAGTGGGATAGTTGGTGTTTTCGAAGAGTGGCACGCTACGCAGGAATGGACAGTGCTCATTTAATGGTCCACAGGAATTCACGTCATTCGTTCGCAGCGGGAAAGCATTCATTCTTAGGCGTCGAGGGTGTCGGCCGTCTTTTAGCGCAGTACGCCGCAAAAGTGGTTGATCTAGTTTGCTGATCTGTGAAGCGCGACTAATGAATGCTGCAATCGTCGCCTTTCCAGCTTCATCGCCGTTTCCATTTGAAAAGCAGCTGCGATATTGTGCCGCATGCCATGGATGCTACACTCGAAGGGCAAGGCTGTGGGGTGTTGCATAAACTTTAGCGCTCAGATGAGCAGCTCAGGTTTTTTGCGTCGACCTCCATAGTACCTTTCAAAGTCATTTCATTTGATGCACAAGATTTTACCTATCTCAGTCAAACGTGATTTTGGCAAGACTGTTCAAGAGCACACAGTTGGTATAACACCGTCCTTTTACTGGTGAATTTAAAAAAAAAAGATTTACTTCGGCAACGCTGGTTCGTGGAGTACTATTCACCGGTTTTTTCGGCGTGCTTCTATAGGATTCACCATGGAGCGATATTTTTCAGGAATAAATGTGCAGAGTCTCACGCAAATGGCGTGTGATGCAAGGATGATGGACGCGGATGCAAGGGCGGCAACAGTGCAAACCATTGCGGGACATATGGAGGACGCGCTTGAAATACAGCGGGAAGTAAGTATCACTTGATATATATATATAATATATATATATATATATATATATATATATATTAACAATCCAAATTCTAGTTCCTCAACTCGTTAAGCAGAAACGCAACTCGCCACTATTTCATTCATCGTTTGTTGTAATCAACTGTAAAAGAGAGCATGCTGCGAGGCATATGAAGAATATCAACAAGCAGGCACGCTGATACCAGTGAACTGTTGCGGCTAGTTTAATTTGTAATGAGAATGAAGATAATTTCAGGTTGCGTCGGGGACGAAGGGGGGGGGGGATTATATGATTTACATTTCTTCTTCTCACTTTCGAAATAGATTCTGCTATGGTCAGGCATTACTTATATCCTTTAAGCACTCTTGAAAACATGAGTCAAAAAAATTTTCATCTGCTTTTTGCGAAAAAGAAAACAAGAGCAACTCCTAATTCTCCAACAACAATTGAAAACGTGCCAGCAGAGTAGATTGCTCATTGAAAACAATCAGGTGGCAAAATGCGTGATGTTCTGGAAAATAACACGACGATTATGAATATTGGAAAAAAGATTTGAGGGTCGTTTTTATCTGATCGCAGCACCTAATCTAAGAAAAAAATGTTATTATTAGGATTCCTCCCTAATCCAAGCTTTTTCTGCGCGCCGAATCATTGATAGTCTTCAAAGCATCCGATCCTTTAAGACCTAACTTCTATGAAGCTACAGGCACAGAACAGCAACAAAACTGGTTGCAAATCGGTGAATGCTATTATTTAGTTACAACCTGCCGTTTTCGAATTTTTAGGAAATATGTGATGAAAGAAATCAAGGTTTTCAGAAAGGAGAGGTGAATCATGATAACATATCAGGGAGATTACAAGAGCGGTGAAATCGGCGAATTGTTTAAGAAAAGGGGAAGTGGGAAATGGATAAATCTGCTACAACATTCACGCAGAGGAGCATATGGGCTCAATTCTTCGTTTCCATCCGCACGGAAAATGCTCTATTCAGAGCTGTCATATCCCTGTTGTGAATACTCATAGTTATTTCATTGCTGTGGAACATTCACTCGTATTCTTCTCCTCGTTTTTCTTTTGTGCCGAATGTTTTAGTCGAAACATAAAATTCCCTATTTTATGCTATGCTACTTATTTTCAACGATTTTTGTTTAGCGTAAAGCGTTTCGGGTATAAATTTCCAAAAGCATCTATGATGTTGCCATTTTCGCTATTGGTCTGTCGTTTTGGCATATTGTTTGTGATGGTTTCGATTACCCACGAAGACTCACTTCATAAGCAGAAATTAAACACGCCTGAAAAATAGACAAGTACAAATAAAGTCAAAACTCAGAACGCTTCTAGCATAGATGATAGCAGGTACTTTTTTCCAGGTGACAGATGTATCGGGGTTGTGCGTCGGTAAGCGATGGGGATCGTATGTAACGTGCCTCTATGTATTTATAAAGACGCTATATCTTGTGAATGTAGTGGGACAAGTGTTCTTGCTGAACACATTTCTTGGCACTGATAACCTCTTTTATGGCTTCCATATTCTCAAGGATCTTCTCAATGGTAGAGAGTGGGAAGTGAGTGGGAATTTCCCTCGAGTTACGATGTGCGATTTCGAGGTAATTTTACATTTCCTTTTCGACATGAACCGTTTTCGTGACATTTTGCCAGGTCACATTTACTCCATTTATGGGTGGAAATGAGCTCGATATTAGCACCGTGACAATCTTTGCCGGAATGTTGGAGCCCGAGCCCTGAATTTTC
Source organism: Baylisascaris schroederi (assembly GCA_006503575.1). Taxonomy (NCBI): domain Eukaryota; kingdom Metazoa; phylum Nematoda; class Chromadorea; order Rhabditida; family Ascarididae; genus Baylisascaris; species Baylisascaris schroederi. The sequence continues at coordinate 1,110,603 of QEWY01001293.1, forward strand.
AGCCTCATTTTCTCACCGTTTCCCCATGGCTGATTATAATGATCAGCGCGTACTTCTTGAAGAAAAAATGAATTCTATATGAGGGCATTGATGTAACTCCTAACCTCCTCCCTCTTCTTTCTCAATTCATTAATTCGGCTATGGTGATGCATATTTGTAGAAGGACACTTCCTGAATCATAGCGATAGCTGGAGAATACAAAGAAAGTCAAAGATATGCACTTCAATAATATCAGTATTTGAGAAAAAAAGTTCTCATCGAACACTATTTATGTTCAGCTGGGTGGCAGTTTTTTTTATCGATAAAGTCATTTCTTTTCATTCCCTCTGTTCTGGAGTTGCTGTTATGTAATGGCAATATTATTTTCAGGTGCGTGTTTTGGGAAATGTTCATCATCACACTGTGCAGTGCGTTTTGATGATTAACATGTTCAACGAAAAAATCTTCCTCTTTTTATGGTTCTGGTATTTCATGGTTTCAATCGTCAGCACTTTTTCAATGGGTCATTGGATGCTCATATCATTCCTGCCTGGACAGGTTCGTTCTTTTTTCTTTTTTCAGTATAGTTAGGCAACGTAACGACGCTAAAATAGTCCTAAGAACAAAATACTCTAAAGTTTTTGTGCGTTCCATTTGACAGTGTCTTTGTCTTTTTTATCTTGATCTTTTTTGTTCTGCACTGCTAATTTATTATCTCCTCTCAAAAATTAATCTTGTTCACCATAGCGCTGCTAACTACGATAAAGAAATGGTTAACTCAGAATCAACTGAAGAAAGTGTCGGCTTCATTTAGCAAAGCATTTTTGATGGAAATGTCATAATTTGATGACTAATGATGACACGCGTCATTTGGTTAATATGTGATAAAGAGGGAGGAGTATACAGTGAAAGATCGAGAGACTTTCAGAAACCACTAGTGCTCATGATGAAGCTGCTTCTGATCTAATGCATGCAAGTACCATAAATAAGTCAAGCAAGCTATAGATGCTGCTGAGGGCATGTTGAATTCTAGCTGAAGCGGCTCATGACCGTATTGATCGCACATTCGGGTCAAGGGCATAAAATAGGCGTTTTTCCCATATCTCATTTCTTTAGCATATTCCTATGCGAAGTAAAAATGCTTTCGTTGAGTAGAAATCTTGTTCGACTTTCTATGCGATTTCAAGAATATTATTTGCAGCATATGAAGTTTATTCGGAAATACCTGAAAGCAACTGACCTCGCAACGGACAGGCAATCTGTCAAAAAGTTTGTGCACAAATTTCTTGGATATGATGGCGTCTTCTGTATGAGGATGATAAGCGCTCATGCAGGCGATATTATGGCCACCGAGCTTATTGTCGCACTGTGGCATAATTTTAACGACAGGTTCTTCTTTTCCAACATGTCCTTTTTTTTCAAATCCGCTTTTCCCCTCGATTGTGGAAGAACAGCAGCCGATTTTTTTCTCATTCCTGCAGATTTACTTTTCTCCCGCATAGTCTTTAGTGTTTGTCGGCAATGGGTCACTACTAATGAATAAGCGTATCGGATGCGTGTCACGGTCAGTTGGCTGCTCGAAATCATTTGGTACAGCTGAGCACGATGCATGACCGGTTCTGAAAATTAAAATGTTAATTCACATAGATAGCTTCCTCACTACTACTGATATATTCAAGTTGTTGGCATATAAATATAAATAAATAAACAAACAAATAAATAAATAAATAAAATAAACAAACAAATAAATAAATAAATAAACAAATAAGTATAAATATATATAATGCTTCGAAATATCGTTGAGGGAAATTATGCGACCGAGGAAAAGATTAAACGGAAAAGGGGTTCTGCTGCGCAACTTTGCGGGTGTCTGCATGCATAGATTCTAGTACATCATGCAAGGGCAGTTGGAAGGTTGATATAGAAGCGAAATATATGATTCCTGAAGAAATCTAAATGCTGTCATGAATTCGTTCCTTTTATTAATAAAATTCCTTAACTTTTATGTTTTTGCTGCTTCTAGTGGGCGTCTCCCCATTAAAACATTGGAGTTCTGAAGGATGGTCATTTCAGCGACGGATGCATTTTCTGTTTTTCTTTCCGATGGCATTTTCTGTTTTTTCTTTCCGCATTTCATTTTCTGTTTTCCAACGTGAAATTCTGTTTTCCAAAAAATTGTTTTCCAACATTTCAGCGATGGATGCATTTTCTGTTTTAATCTTTCTTTTCGAAGACCTAATCGCACAGAATTTGAGCATGGGTTCATTCGAAGCCCCGGAAGCGTTCAGCATTGCGCATGTAAAGGCCAGCCACACTCGTCTACGTAAACTTCTTCGCACTTCGATGTGAACGCATAAACACGCCTAGTAGCCGATTCATTGTAATCTAAACATTGCTTCAACTTCCTCCTTATGTTTCCATTTTCTTGGCAGTTTTTTTCGTGAAATCGCCTATTCAAAATAACCAGTTTTTTTTCCTTCAGTTATATAAACCTCATCGCATAACTCCTCTTGCATGACAAAGTGCAATTTATATAAGCGGACTCCATTAATGTACCACTGCATCTCTCGCAACAATCTTTTTGATGTCATAGTTGCCGAGAAGTTGAGAATAATCCACTTTGCAACTGCTACCTTGTATTCGGTTCTTGTCAGCAAGAATGCAAATATATTACTGCCAAAAAAAAAAGACTTTCATGCAACACGAATCTTTGCTTCAGTTACAGACTATTTTTCTCAAAAAAAAAAAAAAAAGAAAAAAAATGGTCGATGTGAGTAGTACAAAAGATAAAATATATACTTAAGATGCAGGTAGCAGCACCAGCTGCTTTTAGATAATGAGGAGAAATGGAAGTTTGAAAAACTTCCAAGGTCTTCGTTTTCGGAGTTACTCCGATGCACATTTATCTCGGTTCCTTTTTTTTTTTAAACGCAATTTGCATTAGCCTTTGCTATGAAGAAGAGCAATAAATCGTTGCAACGGAAATTCATTGTCCATAGTGATCACCGAACTGCATTGAGCGTGCAAATCACTTCACAATTGAAAGTATTTGGTTTTCGTTTTTCTTCCTCCTTGTGATGAATGGTATCGCACTATTCCAGCAGGAGGAAAAAGAGATAGCAAAACAAAGATTTTAATATTAAGGTTGATAATTTTTGTGAAATTCTTTCCTACTCTCCTTTTATAGATTACCTCTTCATTTTTTTGTTATTCTTACAGGGTACGGAAGAGTCCTATCGAAATGTTTGAGGGTGGTGTCACTCAAAGTCCAAGCAAGTTGGACGCTAATTTTAAAACGTGGCTATTAGGCCAAACAAGGTAAATGAAATCTCCATCATTAATAGTGTAGCATGCATTTATTTCATTATTTTAATCGATTCTGCAAAGTCCACTCGACCTCGATCTGCTGTAGTAATCTTTCTTTCGTTTTTGCGAAAAATTTGCGCACGTTTTGATAGACTAGAATATTTCCTTGACAGTAGAATGCATTTGGCAACTATGAAGACTGAAGTGGATAATGCTTGAAACCTTCGATAAAGTCATAGCAACTAATGAATCTTCATGAAAAACTTTATTTTTCACCTTTTTGATGAATATTGTCAGATGGTGATAAGCCTCCGATTCGTTATCTCAAATCGTTTCGCAAAAATACAATGTCTTGTTTCACATATCCGAAAATTAATTCATTCTCAGGGTTCCCCTATTTTTTGTTTTTTCGTACGCTCTGGATAACAGATTTTCCGCCTATATTTGTAATGTTTTATGACAAGCAAAGTGCAATTTCAATGCCATTACAAGTTGAATGCACAGTACGTCATTGAAGCCATAAGAAGGCAATTTAACCTACTTTTTTTCACGTTGGATATTGACTTCTTCGCAAAGGCAGATTAACGTAAAAAGTCATCATCAGAGTGAGAGTGATGCGCCCTCTTTGTACGGTGCAAGTGCAGTAGTTGCACTGAAGCATTGCAAATGGTGGGAAATTTTTCCTCTCAGTCATTAAAACAATTGGAAGTAAATATATTTGCAGGAACAAGCCGCCATTCGATGGTGGCAATCCGACACGCGGCAAAAAGCGAAGGAAATCCGATGGATATTTCACTTTTGTTTAGTCGATTATACGAATTAACTCCTCATGTCACCAATGCTGTGCTCGAATACATCGCGTAAGACGATGTGTAACCAATGAAGCGTTTATTCGAAATATGGATGCGCATCGAGCGCTGTCAATTCGTTGTACTCTTTGAGGAAGCGTATGCCGCTAAAAGCTTGTCTCGAGGCCGCGGATACATCCAACATGCGCAGTCAATCTCGTTTTCTCGAAGCATCCGATCTGCACAGCTCCCCAATCACCCCCAATCGCTTTACCGTTGACTCAGCGGAAACCGTCGAAATTCGTTGCGCAGCAGCAGTATTTCCGATAACTATTTTTATGGAATGTGCGCATTATTTTGACATGTGTTTCGGGGAGCTTGCTCGAGCAGCCGATGAAACAAACTGAATCCAAATTACCTTCATTTGAATCGTTTGCACCAGTCGGGTTTCACCAGAAACGTTTACTTGTGACTTTCTAATTATTCGGTTGTAAAAAAAAGTTGCTGCGCTACCGATGACCACTTATCGCATATCCACCACTTTTCAAAAGTGCTCCTCATATTATCGCCTACAGTCTATTTTCTGTTATTCAAAAGTAGCGGATGCATTGGGAAAGTTTTACCGTCTTAAGGAAATGTAAGGATCAAATGAAGAGCATTGAGGAGAATTTCCAGACAAGCATGGTTCTGTTGATTTGTATGACTGAAGGAGGTCATTTATTAACGGTTGCTTCTAATTGACAGTTAAAAAATAGCTTTCTTTTCAAAAATTGCAAGAAAAGAAAAGAGGTTCCGCGACCGCAACTGGCATTTAGCGGCATATTCGCATTAAAACGTGGTCGCTGTGATCGGCGGCCGCTGAAGTGCCTAAGTATTTCCGGCGCCAATCGCGCAAGCATCAGCGAGCTTTCCAGAGAGAATTTCCACTTCTCAGCGGTGCTCCCGTATCCGATCGTTTTCACTGAGATAATTGTACATGATGTTTCCTACCCGTTACCTTTATAATCTCACTTTTATCACAGTGGCCAGATTAGACTGTTCACGAATTTTGGCATTCATTTCGGTGGCCGCCAAAATTCCCAGTTGAGCAGAATTATGAACCTCTCAAGCGACGGATATCAGGTTTCTTCCGCTATATTGTGTTATGCTTTTGCACTGAATCCTTCTCATTTTAGTCCGTGAAAAGGAAGTAAAATTTCATTGCTTCTATTACTAAATCATTCTTGGGATATCCTATTCGGAAGGAAATTATTCACGATCATCAACCATGACAGACGCTTGTGAGTGGAATGAAATAGCTAGGCGCCTAAATGAATGCCAAAAAAATGTCATACGCTACATAATCATTTCCTACTGCCACTATGGTTTTGAGTTTAGCTTGGTTGTTCATAGACACGTCAGTCTTTCATTTAGAAACGTTCTAGTCTCCTCTTCCAACCTAACGTTGGCAATATTATTTGCACACGCCTCTTGTTCTAAACTGCAATTGTTATTGTGGTTTCAAGTAAGCATATATAAATATCATTCTAAGTTGCAGTGGTGAATGTTCATTCGATAGCACTGTCAGGAACGATGAAACGAACTTGAAATCTATGAGCAAAAGCAGAGCCGAACTAAGAGAGTATGTCTAGAGTAAACTTCTTCTTCCATGATCACCTCATTGTCAGTGTGCTTTTTCTCATAGAATTCAGGCACACGGGTGCTACATTTGATTGCTCTGAGCGGCTGCAATTTGACCCATATCGCTTTTCAGTTGTTATATGATTTTTTGCATGGCGTTCATTCAAAATTCAATATCTTTACTCCGTAAATGCAATCTAAGCAGCAGAACGGTGTTTTGCCTACAGAGGGACCCTTCCATTTGATTAGCACTGTGTTGGTGCACTCACACCCACTTTTTCACTGCCATTTAGTTTCTTCCACAGTTCATGCTGTATTCAGCAAGGCATCAGTTTCCCAAGACATATTCCTTGAAATGCTTAATAAAGAGTCTTTATACGAGTTTCTCATTGCCACGTTACAGAGCTGCTAATATCGCAGCATTACGTCTTAAATATTCTCTTATACGATGTAAGAATCGTTTCCGTGCAGTGGATGTGTACAGTGTAGGCAAATGCTGAACACTGCTGGATATAAACGCTCGTACTCTGGTGATATGTTGACAGCTTCAAAAAGAAACGACAGGATAAGCATTGCAGTGAAGGGGGGGGGGGAGGGGGGGGGGGGGGGGGGGGGGGGGGAGAGGAAGGAGAGGGTGACTTTTTGGCATGAGAAGATACTATAGTTAATATGTGCTCCAGTAAGGAACCAGTCGTGCAACTCCAGTGAGCGCTATGCATGTTCTGGTCGGAATAAGTTTGCAACTGTGCACAAATAAGGGTTTTAATGCACTCGTCAGGGCGAAGTTTTGAGGCCATCATTTTTGGCTTCATGGTCTTTTTTTGTGGAATTATAATCTCAAGGATAAGGTCTTTCCATATCCATCGCACCGGAATGTATGTGGTTTTTTGTTAGTGCAAACGAAGATTGCGCATTCACTTATCAAACGCTCCCTTTCGTGAGTAATTGTTGAACTTTTTTCCTGCTACTGTGCCGTATATTACGTTCAGAATGTGCTGGCGTTGCCTTCAAAACGACGGAAGAGATTTGCAGCACGGCCATTTTCAACAACAAACAGCCGCTGGTACTACCTTAAAAAGGCGCCCATAGGAAAACTGAGCGTGTTGTTGCTAAACTTTGTAGTGAAACCAATCAAATTTGTAATTGCGATGGGGCTGCCGAGTGCTTTTTTCGGCAACTCTGAACGTTACAGGGATCGGTTATTACTAAAGCTGGGAAAGAGCAACACCATTTAGCACAGCCATACTCTTCGATAGCGCAGAGTGTTGGTTTTCAGTGCGCACCGCCATGGGTGGTCCAATTCAGAAGTGTCGCAAAAATATGTCCTCGTGTCACTCAAACGAAATGCACTTCAGCATATCACGTTACTCGATCTAAACACGCACGACTTGTCTTCACCTACTTCACAACGATTAATTCCGCTGTTTATGAACTTTGGAAAAGAATACCGCCCCAATGTTTAAGACTAATGAGGCTATCGAAATGATGATCAAATATCGCGCAATTCGCCACAATGAGAGCAGCTGTAATGCAGCAAGCGTTTCCGCATGAAAATGTAAACAGGAGCCCAATGCTGATAGTGCGTTGCTCAGTACCCAATTTTACGACCCCTAGTAACCTAGCCAATAACTGTGAAAATAATCAGACTTGAAATTGTGCTTTAATCGTCCAATCTAAAAAACGCAGTTACCGCTGTTTCAACTGGTAAGATCGACTTCATCTTCCGTTGAAGCCCTTTCTCTCGTTCAGTTGAATATTTACAATTTTCTGCGGTCAGCCTGCACTGAGGTAAGACTTTGTTGAGCAATCTCGCGAGCTTTGTGTCGAACTCTTGAACGCCTGAGACTTGCAGATGCTTCAAGCGAGGCAGCTGAAGAACACTGCACAGACCCGCCCTCGAAATCTGAAATGATATGGCAGCGCTCTTACAGGATATTCACGGAAGTGGCGACGAAAAATTTAGATGATTTGGACAAGTGATTTCCATTGATTGTATTTGGACTTATCAGCCCTCAAAAATCAAGTTCTTCCAATCTAGATCGAGTCTACTGTATGTTAATACCAGTTCATGTTACCAGATTTGCACATGTCTTTAATGTTCTCCACCCAACTTTTTTCCTTACTGATGACCACATTTCAACATGCTCAAGAACTATTTCGCAGAAGGTCTTAATAGAGCTCTGAATTACTCCTTCCATTTATCCAAACCCGGCCCACTTGTACTCTCGGAAGCCATGTGCACATTTATCGCTAGCTCAGTAACATTTCAGATACTTGGGGGTTTTGAACGCAACCAACGAAGCAAGGTTGAGTTAGTTGCATTCGCACGAGTGTTCCGTTCTCGAAAACGTCGCTCGTCAGTTGATTTTTAGTTGGTGCTATTGCATGTATGTGTTCACCGATGCTACAGAGGACTTACGACCGTTTCTACACCAACTTCTGAGCTACTTGAAAAGAGTGGCTTACTACATACAGCACTATGAGAGAACAAAGAATACACCCTTGTGCAATATGTAATGTCGAGTTCCTCAATTTGACTGCAACCCTCGACGATCGACCAGATGACCAAATCGGTTATACAGCACTGTCCCAAGAGGTTTAATCGCTTCATCCGCGCGCATTCTTTGATGCCCAGCAGACTAGATTCCGTCAGTTGTGTGCAACTTTCCAGTGAGAGCTCTTCGAGACACCGACAACCGGCAACAATTTGTGACAGGTGATGGTCGATTAAATTTTCTCTGTTCCCGTTCAGAATGAGGCTCCTGTAATGCACTATTATGACCTGAATATGCGATACCTTTGTCAACAAGAACGACATTAATCTAACAGGTCATCAAATATGCTCCTTCATTCCGCCACGTTTGAAACCATTTCGTCAGCTAACTGGTCAAGAACCTAAATTTGGATGTCTCTAATCCTCTTTCTTTCTATAGCTCTGTCAGGAAAACTATAGAAGCATGCTATAGGAGCTGCTACGATGTGTGCTTATAAACAATTTCGTCTAGGCAATCAGTTCAAGAAAATGACAAAAAAAAGAGGAAAACGGGTGTAATAGTAGATTCATATTCCGTTCAGATCGCGACCTGTACAAATCTTTAGAAAAAGATCTGCTTTTTTTTCCTGTACCATCATTTGCAATATGCAATCGAATAGTCCGTACAATACACGCTAACTTTTGCTACTTGAAAGTTCCATAACGGCTCTATGCCTTTCCAAATTCTGATCAAATTTCGTAACTCCACTTTGACTGCTTCAAGCTGGAATTACCGTTAAATAAACGTAAACGAACAGTGTATATATATATATATATATATATATATATATAAATATATATATATATATATATATATATATAAACAAACCCTAGCACATTTTGTGAATAATCAACACGACGCCTATCTACATCACGAGATCGAGGCCAACAGCAGAGCTTACGAGAGTGCGCTATGTACAGGGGAAGCGAAACGCGCATGAATGGAGAGGATGATGCTTGCATTATACATACAAAGTGCTTCTTGAATATGATCAAGCATGAGCAGTTGTTTCCTTTCTTCCTGGAACCTAAACTACATCTGAGCATTTTAAAGTAGGAATGGCTGAGTGTAACAATGTTTCAGGTAAAGTGTCTTTCAACATGCAAACAACGTTTTTCTTCGCTTATTTCTCTTTATGGACGGTAGCAGTTTCTTCTGCCCAGAACAGTGTATTAAATCAACTCACCAATAAGCACGTCCTAATAGGAAAAGCTTGCACACAGCCTCTACCCGTTTAGGACTTTGCGGACAGCTGTATTTCACAGAGACGAGCTCATCAAAGCCTTGTGGATATTGGGAAATGATTCCCTTAGCGCGCTACTAACCTGTGTTTCTCCATTTCTAAACTGCTAAATAGCACCAGCGATCTAGCTGAAAGTGCCGCAATTAAAATTTGTCAACTTATGCGATTCAAAAAGACGAACTTAAGGCGTGTGAGACGTGCGATCGGCGAGAAGTCGATTATTTGCCTTGCGAACGACAAATCAAGATGGATGAGGTCAATACATGCTGATACGATAACTGTCAATGACCGTGTGGACAAAAACGACCGCTGAGCACTAAGCGACAGGAGCCTGAACACCAGTATTATTCAGCCTTCAAGCGATGAATGCCAAAGTCATTTAGCTAGACCCGATGAACATGCAAACATGGCTAGCTTGTGCTTGGAATTCTGTATCCGTTTTGTATAATGCTGCAAAACCATTCAGTATGTTATGTGTCGTGCAAATAAATCATGAACTTTAAAAACCAAGGGCAACTTGATGCGTGGCGAGAAAATTTTTGTCGAGTAAATTTTCTGGCTCTCCACTTGACGGATTTTGCGAAATATACGCAAGGAATTCAAGAACACTAGTGGTTCACAACGTTTACACTGATCCCTATCGGACTAAAAGTTCGATAAGGATAGTGTAAACATACATGTGCAGGGTCTTTTTTATTTCTCCTTGAACACTTATGGCAGTTCAGATGAGAGCCTTTCAATCAGATCTCACCTTCTGCATCCGTCAAGACGTCTTCACAAACCACCGGTAACCAATGCAACAACCCGCTCTTTCCTCACCTTTGAATCTATGACGATGGAGTATAACGTTCCTTCTTTCTGGATATTGTGCTTGCTGAGGTGGGATGACAAAAAACATATCCGCATGCATTCCGAACGAGGTACATTTCTGTTTCATATAGTTTAGATCAAAACGAACAGAGGCATATTTATATGAAGATTTGATCTCAGTTAGCTTCTTCATCGTTGACACAATCTTTGCTAAACCTTTAATTTTCAAGCACAAAGAAATTTTAAAGCCAAACTTTTTGACAACGATCAAGAAGGCTCGTATGAATTGGCAATGTTCATGGCAAGTGGGGATTACGTGGTCACCAAGTGAAAGAAAACAACAAATTATTCACAAACATCTCCTAATCTCATATGAAATTGGAAAAGTGCAGCGTACTTCTCGACACAAAAACTCACGTAAATTATCCATTAATGGGCCTTACTTCCTGAGGTGTTGAACGAAATCCGCATCTCTGATTTTGAGTGAATCACCAGCCGAAACTGACAGTTTTTCAATGCTCGCTGGTACCTCGTTCAGCAGGTAATCGTCGATCACCAAATGCCCATAGCATGATCCACGCCCCTGTAAACGGCCGCCAGCTTATGCTTTGAAAGCACCAGTCTCACAGAAAAAGAGTAGCCTAACTGAAAAGCACATAAAAAGCTCCCCCTCTCCACCCAACCTCCCTATATTGAGCTTGATCCACACAATTGGAGGTTAGCATAGCATTGGCCAGAACACAGAAGTACTCTTGAAATTCCCGCGTCTTTGCAACGGAATAAAAAAATATGACACACTGGCCTGGCGACTAACGCACACTCTGAGAATGTGGATATGGCCTGCATTTACCAAGTAATTTAGTCAATTAAAGGTGAAAAAGTACGCCGACTGGTGAACAAAAAACGAATAAGAAGCACAATTTTAAAGGAAGAGAACATAACAGTGCTTGAAGGGTGGAGGAAATATTGCAAGGAACTAGTCGTCTTTCTCTGGCTCATAGCGATGAAGATCACTTCTGCAAGGTCAACACAACGAGTAGAAGCAATTCTAAATGCTGATCGAAAATTGTTAGGACACCTAACTGACCATGTACGAAAGCAGCTGATCAGCTGAAAACCTCAAAGTTTTCAGATGTAAGCAGGGATCAGACGCTGAGCCATACTGGAAAGAAATTGTTTTTAAAAAATCACTCGATAACGCAAAATATCTATTTCCAGTCTGCCTAAAAAAGCTTTTTGATGGACACTCGAAAGGTAAGATTTGGATTTTATTGGAGCTTGCAAATAAACAAATCACATCTTTCGCCCTTGACTGTGAGTTTCAGAGCTAAATGCAGCGTCAAAATGACATCACAATTGTTGTTGACGATTTGAGTCAAAAAATTGTTCACCTCAAAATATTTAAAAATATGCCACAAATCCTTCAGTGGTAGACGAATATTGCAGTGTGGGAAATCGCAGCACGAAATACTATTCTTACTATCGTTCTCAGTAGCAGTACGTGGTTCTTTGAATGAAATCGAGAAACTGTTACTTCGTAACTTACAACGGTTGCTGTAAACGAAGTCATACACATATTCCTCATCCTCATGGACTGTCTATAGGCTCAGAACCGAAGTTTGCGCAACTCCTATCCCGCATCTATCGTAATCACAACTAACATTCTTGCATTGAACAAGGTCTTTCCATAATTCCTCAGCAAAAAATTTCAGTGCTTATTTACTGTCCCTCGAAAAGACATGTGACTACTGATCGCCTAAAATCGATACTCACATGACTTTTACCCACTTGGTTGAACTTCCTTCCACCTCTTCCAGTTTTCGCTTCGAAAGTGCTCACAAAATTGATTGAACGAAAATATATAATTTTAGATGAAATTTTTGAACAACCGCATGCAGTCCTTGGTGAAGATGGAAGTTTTAGGAGTCTTGTATTGAGGCAAAGTTCATGAATATATGAATATATTTGATTCTAGCCTTTGAAGACGTCAGGAAGTTCAGTACCTTCGAATTGTAGCATTCCAAATGAATCTTTTCTGTAATGAAAGACCCTAATCGGAAATGCAAACATCGTTTAATTTTCATCGCAGTGTAACAGCACTTTAATTTTTCGCTCATTTCTTATCTGTCCGAAAGTTTGAAAGATGTGACCGTTCTCAACCTTCAACAGAATCGAAACATCACTGGAATACGATGGAATATATGAGCCAGGGGTCCACTAAGAGTCTGTTTAGATAAGCGAAAACTTCCGTTTGAGGACTCTCCACAAGATGCTGGCAGATTCTTTACCCCTGACTTTTGCATTTCATTAACTGGACCTATCAGCCTTGGTTGATTGCTGGAGAAGCTCACTATTGATGTGTTATTCGTCAGAAGAAATCGGGAATGCGGAATTCTCGTGGACAGCAGCTGCCTGGATTTTGCAAAAATAAGAGGATGAAGATTCACCAGCATGCTATAAAAAAAAGCAGCAAAAATTGATTTCGAGGAGCCTAGACGGGCAAATACGAAACAAACTAAATCCTGATGAATAAAATAATAACCTTCAGGGACACCGAGGTATTTATTATATCACGTCCTGAGGGGTGCACGCTCATGAATTAGAAAAGGACGAAAGGATAGAAGTGAAAATTTATTCGACGCGGATGCATATAAATTTACATTACAATTATCTTTTACCTCTTAATAATTCGATCTCTTAAGAAAAGGTAAAGCGATCTATGCAAATGCTGCTGCAAAAATCAACCAAATGGCGCAGTTTGACACGATAATAAGGCAAAGAAGGTCGCCTTTTAGAGGAAAAAACAAAAGGGCTACTTGAAGCTAGAAAAAGAGATGGGAAGAGAAGAAAATTTTTGGAAGAATGTAAAATTCTGCGGACTCACCAAGCTAGTCAAAAAGGGAATATAAGAAAGCAGCTGCCACAAATATCTGAATATAATAATGAAGCAAGCTTCAAACTTCAGCCACCTTAGAGACTAAAACGAGCGAAGAGGACGCTAGTGAAAACACGAAAATAATAACTGAGGTGACGAAAATCGAAGGGATCACATAAGACAAAACTCGGGAAATTGATTCTGCAGTTCTATACGAAAGTGTATCATAGGGGGATCGACCAGACTTGTGTTGCACGAGAAAGCCATTAGCTCTTCTTAAAAATAATCAATTCAGGGATAGGAAACGCAATCCTATACAATGACAAGTGGGAAAGTGAAGGCATCGATGGAACAACTGGTATAGCATTGAAAGGTAGAAAGCAACTATTAATAACAACGCTGAAAAATCTGTTCAACAGAATTATCGAGCATGAACAACTGTCAAAGAGTATCAACCTGATGATTTTGCCTACTCGAAGCAATTCACTTCTCAAGGAGGGGCAGTCAGGAAGTGATGCCCAACACACTTCTATCGGCAACCACGAAGCATTTTTGGAATGTTATGAGGAAAAGGCTACAGCAAATCGAGAAGAAACATGTTCGAACAAGCAGGCTGTAGGCAGGACAAGTCAGCAGTCGACCAAAAATCTATGTGCTTATCATGTTCGTCGAAAAAAACTAGACAGTACAGTTAAATGTTTGTTTTGTCATGTGCAGACTGAGATAAAGCCTTTGGTTGTTTCGAATACATCACTCTCTCAACATCTAAGAGAAAAGCCGCAGCACGTCTCTCAATAATCTCTGTCCTTCGAGAAATCCAGCGCAAAGTGGTGCGTAAAATTCTTGTGCACGAAAGAAAAACAGCAGTAAAGATGACGAGGGGAATGCAGTAGGAGACTGAGCTTCTCCGCTGTTGTTCTAAGGATGTTTACACTCGTGCTCGACGGAGTGGTCTGGCATAACAGTCTAAGGACTTTCGGATTTGAGGTCCGTAGGTGACATGGCTCTGATATCCCACAACTAGGACTAATTTAAGAAAATAATACGTGAACACAGGATTAAAAATGAAAACATGCTTGCAAATAAACACAAAAAAAGAAAACATGCTCATAATTAGGATGCAACTGGTGGACATAAATGCCAACGAAAGGCCTTGAAGTGTGACAGAAGTGGAAGACTGGATGATCGAGGTCGAAATGAGGATGTTTTGATGGGCTGCAAAAACATCCGCAATTAAAAATGCTGAATGGAGATGGCGTAATCGTTCGAGAAAGAGCGCAAGAAGCAACAGGATAAGAGAAGCAATGATTCGGGACAAGTCGAGGCGATACGAAGAGATGTTTATTCATGATGAACGTTCTGTTGATTCGAGGAATTCTGCTGATTCGAGGAAAAGCAGGAGTAAAAGTGTAACAACGTGACCCATAAAAGTATATGCAACTAATTTTGTCAAAGAATGATTATACGAAGGGCAGTTCTGCCTCGTCTGACGAAGAGCCGCCTGGATGAGAAAGTCGTATACCTTTTTTTAAGACTGAAAACTAAGTTATGCTTCCGCATTTTCCTTCGGCATCGGTTTCAGCAACCGCGGCATTCAGTTTTTGCAGACTGAGCCCACTTTACCTTCTGAATTTCTTTTATGCTCGCTCAGATGAAATGATGGTTTTGAGTGCAATAGAGCAATACACGCCATCGTAAAAAGCTATAACTGAAAACTTCTCAGTAAACTACTCACCGTTATTGTGAATTCCTTGAGAGAGGTACATCGTTGAAACATTTGCAGTAAAGAATAACGCACAATTTCTGGCTTATTTACATCGATTACACAGGATTCGAGACGAAAAACCTGCAAAGAGTGGTTAGAATCTTAGAAGCGGGATATTTTCCAGGCAAATAATAAACGTCTCCACAATTTTTCTAGGTTTTGCTGTAGATTAATTAAAATCAGTTCGAAATGAGCAAAACAATGCTAGCAAACCTATAGCAGGTCATCAACAATAGTGCTGCCTCATGGCAACGCTAACCTGTTGGTACCTTTGAACAGTTTAAACTGTCAGCAGCAAAGTATTGCTTATTTGCTTATTTAGCACTGTGCTTACTGAGGTCGCCAAGGTGCTGAAATGAAAGGAGCAATGTAGAGGCAAAATATATCAACTCGCTGAAATGAGGATGACGAATGTAGTGCATGAAAAATATAAGCAAAACATAGAAAGGATGGGGAAGAATGATAAAACGACTTCAAAAACTGATATTTAGGTGTTACCTGCAACGTGCACGGCATCCGCTCGAACATAGAAAGCGATATGAGCGGCACGAGGGAACTGAAGAAAAAAGAATTATATCAATGTGTCGAGTTAGTTTGCGGCCATTAAAGCTTGCAAGAGAAATTAAAGCAATTTTTAAGCAATTCGCGTTCAGCTTCAAACATGTCTCATCAACGAAGACAGTGTCGCCAATCGCGAGTGCATTCGTGATCGCGCATGCCGTCATGACGACTTGCTGGCGCCGTTGAATAGCAAAAAGCCGTTGAATAGCAAAGGACGGTTGAATAGCAAAGGACAAATAGCGGCGCCACCTAAAATGGACAGCCGGCGCACCTGCACCAGAAACAATACAAAGCTCAAAGGAAACAGAGCTCAAAAAAGGAGGCGGAATAAAGGAAAGGATCCTGAATCGAAAAACGTCAACGAAATCGAAGGAAATACAAGCCGCCCAAGCTCAACTCTCTCATTCGCGTGCTAACCAGAGACCACTAAGTGATCTATGTACAGTTAACGGCAAACCGATTTCGCTTCGAGGCTTCGCTCTTCTCTCGATTCGCTTCCTCTACACGCCGTTATACCGCCCGTCTGCTGTCCCAATTGAGCTGCTCCCACTTCACCGTTGCAACTACTGAACGTAAATGCCTTACACAATTTCAAGGAACCCAAGCATTTCTCGTTCAGTAGAGACAGGCTACTACTGGAGTCAAGGATCTTTTTGTCTGTTGACGGCATATTACCGTCTGTTCAAAGTTGAACTTCTCCACACATACGGCAGCCCAGAAAATCTCTGTCGCCCGATAGATCCAACGAGTTTCGAGGTAAGATATTTCAGCATCTGCGCGTATAGGAGTCGAGAACAGTTTACTGGCAATAATGGCACTAGTGATGAACGAGAAACCTTTTTAAGGTGTGCTGAACTGTGTTCGAAAATAATAAACGGCTATCCAAAAGATTAAATAATGGAAATTTTTTGAACACATTGATGCCAAGTGAAGATATCTTATAATTATAGAAAGAAAACCGTGTTGAAGAAAACAATTTTTTACTATGATGAAAAGAAAGCAATATTCAGCGAAAAATAAGCTAAGGCATATTTAAAGCGTTTCCAGTGAATATACCACTTATACAAATGAAAAGACATGCAAATAAATATTATAACGTATGGAAGATAAGCACAAATGTGGCGGGAGTACTGTGCTAACTGATTCGGCAAAATTAACCAAGGCTCTCTTGCATTACTGCTGAACTCACCTGCCTCGGCGATAACGCCCTCGCAAAAAAAGATCATTGTTATCATAAAGTGAACTACATGCACGCAACTTCATGTAGTATTTGATCATTATGCGAAACATTGCTTGCTAGTTCACAGCACTATATTTGACAGTTTACACATGGCCATCAGCACATTGAAGTGGCAGTGTCAAACTGTCCTCGGTTCGTAACCGCTCCCAGCGCCAAAGAAGCGGTGCCAAACTGTTCTGGCGCCAGGTTATCCCTGGTGTTCAGTTGTCTCGGTGTCATAAAGGCAGCACCAAAACAGAATCGCAAAAACGTCTTGTGCTCCACATGTTCAACCTTCATATTCAAATTTGGTGTGTTCAACAAGCGGGCCTGACTTTTTCTATTTTTCCGTTTCCGTTTGTAAAAATCGACAATCACATTTCAGGACGGCAGAAAATATTACGCTCTATGCGGCACGCTAAATACCAAGGTCGAACACATCCGACCGATCGAACAGTTGTAGGTGCCTGATCTAGCTTTCGGTGGTGGAATTTTTGTTCAATCGTATGTTCAGCCTCTATATTCAAGCTTCGTGCAGTCAAAAAACGACCGATATCCAAGGAAGGCCATAAGAGGATGGTTGAAAATTCCATTATTCGAGCCTTCATCGATGAACTCAATTTGTCTGACCTCCACGTGTAGTGCGCGGCCGAAGAGAGACAATGCGCCCTTGCAAGATGCGGAGCAGCTTACAAGTAGCAAAGGTAGTAGATTTCCCAGCAAAGAATAAAATCACGAGTTCATGAATTTTATCAGGGTTTCACTCGTTCCGCATAGGTTGCACCTCCCATAGAAGTGAAAAAAATTCATGTTAAGTAGTTGAGGTTCAAAAATGCAAAATATCTAACCCCTTAGCTGCAAAAGACTAAAGTCAAACAACTAAACGACAAGGACTGCCATTTCGATGATAGGACAAGCTAAAGTCCACGAAAAATTTTCGCATTACGATGCGTAGATTTTTTTTTCTTTCGTTAATTAGAAACTCAAACAATGTAGGTAATTCAGTTCACAGTGGTGCGAACTCAGAATAGTCTCCGAAGTTACCATTTCGAATCAAAAATGAAGCAACAAAAAGTCATTAAGCCCTACTTTCATTATAGTTTAATAGGCAGATACATCCGTTTTGAACAGAAACATTATCAAATGTTCACTGACACAATTTTTCCTTCATCCTCGGCGATATGAGTTCTACGATAGACCGAAGATACAGCCTACTGTGGTTGTTCAGCTGTCTCTACTGTCACCGCTTCAGCACCGACGTCTAATATACAATTTTAGATTCTTAATTTCAACGTCCATATAAAGCAGCATATATCAACAGAGGATGCTGTGGCGCAAATGCGGCACTTGCTTTGTGCTGAATATAATTTTCAATAGTTTTACCTGTTGTCTATCTATAATCTAGCCTCCGTCACATTTGCCAGCCTTCAAATTGAAACTTAGAACATTTTTTTCTCATATATAAAAAATATTTACTATGAACAAATAAAACAGTAGGAAGACTTACTTGGTTACTTGGAACACTCTGAGTTTGGGAGACTTCATTAAAATTTTCTCGAAAATATTCTCATTGAGTTCAACTTTTGTCGGAAAAACCTTGAGGTTGTTGGCTCGAGTGCCAAACATGAACGTCACAATCCGATCTGAGCATCGATCTAAATATCAAGTACTCCTATCATCGGTGACACGTTATATTACTGCTGCCAATCAGAAATCTGTGCAATTGCACTAAACTGCATTAGTATAATGTCATGCAAATGTGTATATGAAGGACACATCACGTATTAATGAGTGGAAAAATAAGCTAGGAGCGATTATTTGCAACAGCCTACAATTTGCTATTCATGCTCTGAATCATTTTGCTGCCGAATAATCGAAGTCATTCGACAACACTTCAGAAGCCTATAGTAATTCGTGTCTAGGGTTTGCTGAGCTGTTGAGTTGTGAAATTTTAACTTCAGAAGGTTTAAGGAAAAATAGAGTTTCTCTTTTATCGAAACATTTCAGAAAAGTTAATATTTAGGAAGTGTCATCAAATGGGGAACGCGAAATTATGTGAAATATTGTTAGCAGTCAAAAGCAAAGATTGTGATGATGGGCTTAGGAAATTCCGCTTGACTATTCAGTGCAGATTGCTCGATATTCAGAAGCCATGAAGGAATTATCCAGTTGTGCAATAAAAACATCAGCCTCGTGGAAGCTTTTGTTACAATCCAGTCCAACATGAGTAACTCCGAACCACGTTTCGAAGGTCATCGGGTCGCAAAGGCTAAATGATCAGTGCTCAGTTAAATTTCGTGAGAGAAGTTGTGACCCAGATAGAGGCACAAATCAAAAATTACTCTTCAGCTTAACATTTCACAGGAGTTTGATTCAATCGAACAGAAAGCTTCACTGATTTGGGAGCCATTGCATTGTTCTCTCATTCTCGACTGGTTGCTTTTCGGCAGCGACGTTCGAAAGGCGAGTGCCTTACCTTTTCCTACTTCTTTTTTTTTTCAAAATTTAGTGCCCCATATATCTATATGCTTCCTGTGAATAGAAAAAACGGGTAACTTTAAAATGTGTATTTCATCGCAGAAATTTTTGATTGCTTCAATAACGGAGCAAAGCGCTACAACAACAGCTCCAACTTCAAAGAATTTTACAAAATAAGTTTGCAGTGACATGCACCCTTATCAGTTTAAGCGACTATGCACTTTTATTTGTTTAGAACAGACGAATTCAAGTATCATCAAGGTCGATTGCAAAAATGTAACGGACTATCAAACCGATGATGTTTTCGATGCAGATCGACCATTGATGAGGAGGGACACGACGACAGGCTATTTCAGTATCAATAGATGTTGTTATCTTCCATTGTTCACGAAGCAAATTCCTCCACTTCCGGCATACTCGTTCACATCGAATTCGATCGATGGTTGATAGCATCTCGAAAACACATCGCCAGGCGTCATCCATTCTGTACGCTCTTATGAAAACAAAAGCGCCATTGAGAAAAGATGTCATCTCCGTCTAGCAAAGAAAGCAGTGCACAGCTTTACTACTCGCATAAAAACAATATCCGAATCAGATGATTTTTAAGAAAAAAAGGAAGGTAGCTAGGCGAATTGAGTTTTCAAACTGAATGATGCGAAAATATTCCTGTAAACTTGTTACCACGAAAAAATGCGCTTTCTTAAGAAATTTACTAAAAATGAAAAGTTTTACATTCGAATCAGAGAAGCAATCTATTCCACGAGGTCGCACCATCCTTCTAAGTTGGCATATGCAAAAAAAAAAGACGTGATGAGGAAAGTGCAGAGGAATTCGAAAGAGAATTTGCGCATAGGTGTGAAAAAAAAATTGTTACTTGAACTTCTAATGAACGAAAATACATCGAAAAATCTTATCCTTACTTAATTAGTGAGGTCATTGTTTTCATCTGGGGTTTTCAGGATCTCTTCCTAGAATCTTTATTAGTCATTACAACTACAAATTGCGCCGTTTTAGAGCTCTTGATGTGGAAGTGTACAAAATTTGCCCAGTTAACATTTAAAAGAAAATGCACAAAACTCTAGCAAAAGATTTGAAGCAACGCATCTCAGCACTATAGTGAGCACACGCAACGTCGTTGTGCTCACTTGCGATCCGAGTGGTGATGCAGTTGATCGCAAGCGCAGTATTACACTGTGCATTCAGCTGCAAGATGTTGTGAGCGCTTTCCTAGCCTCGCGTTTTGATAAGTTCTCGTTTGTCGCTAACTCAGTGTACTTACGACCGGTAAATGCGAAACACTTTTCTCTGAAAAGCGTAGCTACAAACAATGAAATTTTTTGACGCAAAACTTTCATCTGAATCATTCGACTATATCATTTTTATCTTTTTTCTGCGCTTTTGCAAAAACACATAAGGAAACCTTGTCTATCCTTGCGCATATCCATTCGAATATCTCATACTTGAAATCAACTCTACCAATTCGGAACAAACTCACGAGTTCAGTGTTCTGGTCTTCTTCAGGTTCACCTTTAAGCGAAAAACGTCGCATCCTCCGATCTGTCCGTTCTATCAGCACTAAAATTTTACTTCCACTTCCTATCAAAGCTACTGAGCCGTATTCCGACGGAGGGTACCATTTTTCACCAGATACACCCAATGCGCCTAATTCATTATCCAAGTATTCATTGAGAAAATGCGGCGGGAAAGGAGGGGACATGGCGATGAAGGATGTGGATGAGCAGTCCGGGACTGTCGGCTTAACCTGCTGGCGTTCGGTGACTGCAAAATTCCGAGAGAACACCAAAGACGAGTGGGTATGGCATGATCGGACTTTGCATGCATCTCATCAGTTGGAATTTATGAATGCCAATGGGTTATGGCTGCTTTCAGAAACGCTGAACACCGAAAAACAGAGCACTCTTCAAATTCTGGCCGTGCCTCGAAGAGTTCAGCTTGTGGCTGCTGATTCCTCAAAGCTATGGCGAGCTGATTAAACGTACAATGAGCATCAAACAACTCTGAAAAATATCCATTCAATGCCTTGTCAATTCAAAGAATTATGCTATGAAGAATGGCACGAAGGCAATAGCCAGGGTTGACTGATAACGTCTTACTTATTATGAAGCTGAAAAAAGGCTTTTCCAATTAAATCGAAGAACCATAGAGCCGAAAGAAAAACTGTCGAGCAGAATGTCTCAGTTTTCATTTTAAGCTACCACAGTAAAAGATGAGCATTTTCGAACGTGGTGGAGGCTCAACGTCGTCAAAATTTTGACTACATCCTCAAAGAGCAAGTGAAATTCACTTCGCCTAGCAACTATTCATTGTTTCTACTTTTGCTTGGAACCTCAGAAAGCTGTTTTGAGCGTGAAATAACAGGGTTTTGTAAATTCAGAGAGGCACTTGAACTTGAACTTGCAGTTAAACCGCTACACATCATGCAAATAACTCAAACTCAGAAGCTGCGCAAATAACTTTTCTCCGTTGTGCGGATGCGATAGGAGGATAATATCGCAAATGGAAAGTTTTCTTCTCTATTTCCGCACACCCTCGCGCTCCATCACGGTGCCCACATTCCTCTCAACCGTGCCTACCTCAAGCAATAATTTCTGAAAAAAAAAAACTTCAGAATGCTTTCTGTGAATAACCAAAAATATTATGTTGGAGGAATGGATATGGATAGGGTAGCGTCTAGCTACGTGATGCAGTGCAAAAATTAAAAAAAAAAAAAGAAAAAACGGCTAAAGAATTTGAGATAGTATGCACGAAATTGCAAGATCAACGATTGCATGCATGCATGCTAAGAGTGTTAGCGCAAACACAGCGTGCAAACATCACTGCTCTTTTAGTGCTCTCGTTTAATAACGATCAAAGTTTTGGAGGATGGCCTCAATTTTCCTTCCACATTGGCAACTTAGAAAATTCAACTTACAGCAAGACATGCTTCGCAATGTTTCTGATCACAGATCCAATGAACTGCACCTTAACGTTGAGTTCGGTTGATACATAAGTCCCCAACAATTTTTGTGCAAAAGTTCCTCATCCTCATACGAATGCGCGAGAACAAAATTTTTTACGCTGCATGACTGTCCAAACTCTCAATCATCAAGCGATATGTAACGCTCCTGCTTATGGGCTCATAAGAACATTTCTTCTAATTGAAAACTGTGGCACATTAAAACGGCAAAACATTAGTTTTCCGGTTTGTTCTACCATTCCGATTCAACCGGACTCGAAATCTGCTGAGATGACGAAAGACATTTGCCTTAGGTCTGTGCTAAAACATCATTTCTCACCAGCTAAAATATCACTGTTGAAAAACTGGTGATGTTTGGCAGTGTAGGATTACGGCTAAACACCGACAGGGAATAGTAATCGGTCATACACTTACGAGTAAGTAAAGCCTCATCATTACCAGTGGAAATCCTTTGAAACTGGCCAAGAAAAACCCGCACGTATCACTCTGTCCTCACAAGCCTGCATCAGCTTTTAAAAAATCGTCATGAGATAATACGGCTGTGTCAACACCACTAAAAACAGCAGAAAAATTGTCGGAAACCTTTTCGTCAACAAAATTTGTAAACAAAAAAGGCGGTATGTCTGGCAATCAAAACGAGAATTGCACTTTCAGACTCCTTTTTCATTAATTGAAGCGTTAAGTCGAACTTACCGGATATAACTCATTGGCAGGCGAAGCTCCTTAAGCTGCGCATTGAGATTTCTAATGCTACCTGAAATTGATGCAAGGATGTATTCGCTTTAAGCAGAATGCTTTCTGCGCAGTGCCGTATTGAAGTGAAGGATCTCTGCGAGTAGAACATCCTTCGAACAGAAGGCTTCGTCTCAAGACTATAGAAAAAACCCAGAACTTTCGTCTTTAAAGACGAGACACCCGCCAATTGCCGTCTGTGCCATTCGTGCTATGAAAACTGGTTACGGCCCCACCAGTAAGCAAAAATTCCCGTCATCTTTTGTAGAGCTCTGAGAACAAGTTATTTTTGTGCACACAACCTTGCAAAGCTACTTCTACTTTCACGACAACGGGCTTTTTAGCTTATATTGATAATGCAGATGCAAAAAAGATGAAAAAAGTGTGAACAACCATTCTGGCAAGTCTGCAAGTCACGCTCAACTTAAATATTCGTATGCGTATTGTTCCGACATCAATTTATGGTAGGTGATCACTACATATCGCCTTTGTCTTCATCGCAAATTTCGCCATACCTGCTCATAGCTTCGAGCGGTGCTTCACTTAGATAACGAACAAGTAAATTCCCCTCAGTTAGGTGATTCAGATTCGTTCCAGTTGCGATACTCGCTGTATCGCTCTGGGTACTTGCTCTTCTTAGGCGCTCGTAAACGCATCGGTAACGATTTAAGGTCTTTCGAATTCAACCTTGTCGCTGTTCATAGCATGGCATCATCCTAACAAAGCGGTCGGACTTATTAAAAGGTGCGGTCGGACTTATTAAAAGGTGTGCTTCATGGCGCATTCTGTACGGTTCATACCAACCATCTCACCTATGTCGTAGTCATGGAATAATTCTCTCATGTCATTGTGACAGCTTTGTGACAATTTATCAAATCACTTCTGCTCCAAAAGCCTTCCCGCTTTTGCATTCGGCTGCTTCTACTATCTTTCTACCACACACCTTTCGACACCAAATTGCGAGATACTTTACTCGTGTTAACCCAAGACAGAAAGACGAGAAAAATTTTTATTGCGTTCCATCCTTCAGCAGCATTCCGGAGTATTAAATGAGGTCATCTCCGAAGAAAGGATAAGGCATGTCTCTCGCACATATCATCCTCTCAGAAAAAAAAAAGTTCATTGAGAATAAAGTAGTCATCCTCTAACTTTGCGAGAAGTTGGAGGTTGACTGAATGGATCATAGGTAATAATCGCGTATTTCAGGTTCGCTTGTAGTTATGGTGAATCAAACAACCGGAGCGATAAAGATGCAGTATTCAGGTTGACGCAATTGAGAGCTCCTGCTCCGTCGTTGAGCCGCTTCTTATGCTGTTCTTGTAGTGCACCCATACAGAACAAAGATCTAAGAACGATAAAACCTCACATTACTTTGCCATTCGAGTGGCTGCAGCCTGTTTGGGAACCCAGTCACTTGCTTCCTATGGGCCGCCTGAAATAAGCGATGCTATTTAATAGAGTCGCATTCATTATTAAAGGCAGCTGACTTTCAAAGAGTCTTAGAGTTTGGGAGCAGCATTGAAGTCGGAAATTTTTGAATTCGAAGGTTGCTGTAATCTGCAAACAAATACCATCTCTTTTTCTTTTATTTCAACTTTTGTAAGCAGAATTTACACACAACAAATTATTTCTCTCGTTTTGAAGCAGCTGCGCTCTTCAAAATCTCGAAGGGACAAGGCTGCTTGCCATTATGCTCGATTCATAGTCTAAAACGTCTTAAAGCTATCCACGGTTGAAATAGTTGGCACATCTTCGGACGCTTGCGAATGCATTAGTTGGCCAAGCTGTGCACTATGACTGGAGAAGATGTAGGCTCTGCGCTGGAGAGTTGACGGAGTGGTGTTAATTCTGGTTCTAAAAGAAAAATTGAAAAAACTATCATCGCATTTTCTTCCGTGGGAGTAGAAGGTGGTAACACATAAGTTATGCCTGTTTCCTTTTTCACGCTCGACGGTTTTGTTTTTCATCGCTCCTACAGAAGAGGCACTAAGTGATATATAGTGGCTGCCTGAGAAGCTTTTCAAATTCCGCTTAAACTCGTCGAAATGTTTGCAGCACCGGAAGCCTGCCACTTTCCACTCAAAACTGTCCCAAACTTTAACAAAATGGCGTCACAGCACTGTCACAAAAACCAATCACACCTACCCCATGTCAGTTTCCTGCAGTACTTCACAAGCCGTAGAAGGGAGCGAGGTGAGGTTAGGTTTTGAATGCACTGATTTAAATTGCAGTGAATGAGCTCCAACTCTTCTTCTGCAGGCAACTGTCTATCTTCTATTGGTCGCCAAGGCAAACGTGGTAAACGGAATGCACCATTTCTTGGTCGATGGAGAGAAAATCTGCCTCGTTGAACATTTAAGGCATAAAGCATTTACTAGAAGGTGTTCGAAAATTCAGGGAGGTGGGGAAGTAGTAAGGGATTGAGGGGGAGGGGAAAGGGTAGAGGGAATGAGAGGAGAGAGGAAATTACTGAAGGCTAATAGCCTTTGGTTGAAAGGTTATGCCGTGCTCCAATTACTCTTGATGTGTGAGCATCCTCGCTATCGAAATAGCACAGATATGACCATAAATCTTGTTCAGGCATGGTCATCTGCATCTTCGTTGTTCCTTTCATATCTCAGGAGCAGCAAAACCAGCAGCATAATTTGATAGCGAGGCACCATGTTGAAAAGTGTATTTGCTGTACAGTAGATTGTTGTGAAATAATCTGGAAACCCTTAAAAACACTTCTGCTGTACTGGTTGAGGGGAATAATTCGTCAAAGGAGATGCACAAAACTTCACTCAGATAAAAGGTCAGCGAGATTTGTTTCCATAGTCACCCCAGCCATTGATTAAAGAAGATGGCTTAATCTGTGCCCTTCTGGTCGGTGGTAGCACAATGAGGATTTCAGGAAAGCGCTTTCCCAGTGGAGCTGCTTCTCGCGCTTTAATACCACCGTTGATTGATTCGCGTAATCCGGGCTGGCCCCCTCGCAAGGCTTTTTACGATGCAGCTTTTCACGAATACATGTATTGATTTTGAGTTCGTATAACCGTCAGCGACAGCGCTCATTGCGGCGGATTCGCGACCCTCTTGACTAAACCCCTAACGTCGTTCATCATGTGCTATTATATTTACGCCTTTACCCTCAGTTCGCTCATTAACGAGCCTCGAGATGTAGCGTCGAGTTTTCGTGCCTTGCTTTTCGTGTCAAAATTTCTTTAACTTGCGAAGAATTGTATGCATTTATCGGCGACATCCGAAATTCCTTTGCAGAAGTTGCTTTGACGATACTCTGTAAAAACCTTCCTTGGCCAGTTTATGCGATCTATCATTTTGTTTCCTTTAGTTGTCATCCGAAACAACTGTTTGTAGGTGGCCATATTTTATTGCTAATTACTCCAAATAAGAGCTTAAAATAAAGCCATAGCACAAATCTTTAGGCAGCATTTCAAGCCGCTAGCCTAATCAGCTAGCATTTTCTTCGACAAGGGTACTATTGAGCGTCTGTTGATCAGAGCAAATTCCAATGAGATGAATACGATCACATATTTCAGGGTTTTTCTCGACATTATGCGCTCAGCATTTTTGAGGCATTGTGTGGGTGTAAGGAACGGGCACTTGTTGTACTGTAAAATCGTTCGTCTTATTATCGTTATTGGTGAAATGTTAGACACGCTTATGTTAAGCATATACCATCATATATGATTCTTATTGTTATGCACACTCCTATAACGAGCTAATGGAGCAAACTCTGCGTTTGCATGCCATAAATACAAAACAAGGTCTTTCAAATCTTTTAATAAAACTTGCCTCCTTATAGTGATGACATCTATGACTAATGTTAAATAACTTTTGGAATGTCGAGAACGATGAATGTTTTTTGTTGCGAATTTCTCTTTTACTGGATAAGTTTTAGTAACGTCGTAATGAACTGTAGATTGCAATTTTTCGAAGAAGCGGTTGGCGCAATGAATGCTATCCTGTTAGGGGCATCACTCAATCGTTTCCTTCGGCTATGTCAGCCAGTGGGAGTATAGCGACCAAAATTATGTCTTCCAATGCGTGCTCTGAAAACACCGACAATCGCACTGCCACTTTCATGATGCAGTAATCGGAAGCTAACGCTGCAACACGCTCCAAATTCATGCACGTGAGGATTGGAATGTCATGGAAGGAGCCGTGGAGTCCGTGGCATTCCAAGATTTAGGTCACTCGAGGAGTAGGCATTATTCAGCCTCAATTAAAACAAAGAAGCTACTGAGTTATGAAAAGCTGTTCCAAACAATTAACATCGAATTGTCCTCATCATGTTCATATGCCCTGAATCGTCGCATACCTCACAAGTGCGATAATTTAATCCTGTGAAACAAGTGTGCCACTTTTGACAGATTGGAACCTTGCAACTAAAAATATTTCATATTGCTTTCAGGGCACTGATTGTAAGCTAGCAGTGTGCTGATACTTGGAAATGGACCCACAGGTAACGCGATTGATGCTCTTTTTTTTGCTCTTAACAAAAATAAAAGCACCCGACGAACAGTAGAGATGAAGAGGTAATTTATGCGGTAGTCGGGCACTTTTTTTGCATGCAAGGCGTTGGAGGACTCCTGACCAAAAAGGTGAAAAAGTTGAAATGTATTTTTTAGACTGACACTCCATCCTCACTTTGGATATTGTGAAGTTGCCCTTTCACCACTTTCGTTTCACAAAGGAAACAGCAAAGTGAAGCATTTCTCTTGAGCACGTTCGGTTAGTTTTTAAGTCGTTGAAGGGCACCCACATTACGGGACATTGTTACATCCGACTCGAGCATTTGAGTCAAAATAATTGCTCACAGTGTTTATTTCAGTCAGGAAGAACAGAGTCGTATCGTGCTGCAACGCTTTCGAGAACTGAATATAGTGATAGAACTCTTCAGCCAAATGAGCCATTGGCGACCAAGGTAATTCGTTATTGCCTGTAAGCTGATCTCATTGCAGTCCTTGTTCCGTGAAGTAAATTGTTCGCCACTCAGCTCTTGGAGAATCTCTTTGAAAAAAAAAAAAGAAAAGAAAAAAGCTTTAAAAATGCTATCTTTAAGAAGACTTCTGTTCTTTCCACAATGAGCATGCAGCATCATCGAATTATGGAAAAATGCGCTTTAATTTTTAGGAGCTCGAAGTACAAGTTGGAAATGTGCCTCAGCAAGACAGTGCTCCAAATACCAAGGGAGCAAAGGCTCCCGGCAAGAAGGGGCGTCAAACGGAGCTGGCCGAATTGAAGCAGGAAATGAAAATGGTACCGTGTCAACTGCCCTGTAATTTTCTCCATTACAGAACTAATGCTGAATGCTGTTTGAATACCAACTTTGAAATGCACTTGAATTGAAGATCTAAGACTGAAGAGAATAAGGCAGACGTTGCTGTGCATGACTCTTCACAATGGGTTTAATGAGTTTATTGTTTTTGGAACGTTTTGCCGCTGAACGAAACAGCACAAAGTTAGTTACCAGTGAAAGAACGCTACTAGAATACTGCATTCTTAAATTGTTACATTATGTGGGCTGTATACTGCTGGCGAAAAATTCACCGCTTTAATCGGTTGGTACAGATCGTCTAGTTCATAACCTTGATATCTGCATAGACTGGCGTAATGGGACGGAATGCGTTGCGATCTACATAATTTTTAACGTGTACCTTTTCGTAGTTCATTGAGGGTCGCATTCACATTTGAGGGCAAGATGATTCATATCTTACTTTGTGGAATCAATATCTACTGAGTGTGAGTGATCGTGTATGCCCTTCTAGTGAGTCAAAATGTAAACGATTTTCCTAGCAAATCCCTGCTCAGATGCCGCTCCCGTGGATGAATTCGCTGATTTCTACCATTATCTACAACTTCTGCCCGTCTGTGCCGAAATTATAGATGTTTGCTAGGCCTATCCGTTAGCATCAGATTGTGCGTTCGCTACATTCCGTTGCGTTGTTAGCCACTTGCATATGCGCGCAGTGGGAGCGGAAAGACGAACGGATGATGAAAGCTAATTGCGCACAAGCGGCCTTCGTTGCTTGCTTACATTAGAGCGTTTATTCGGTTTCGACGTTTCCATGATGCGATCGGAAAAAGCAACCACGAATTTCAAAAAATTGACGAGGCAGCGAGCATAATACGTTGCCTGACCGACTGAGTTAGGTTTACTTTCCTAGCATCTAGTATTTACTTCAGTTCAGGCCATTTCCGCATTGATAGGCTGCATCCCGCAGCCCTCTCTTCTTCCTGAGCCTTTCAAGATCTCTTGAAAAGTAACCTTGTTGGGGTATCATGAAAAGCGGAGTCCTGTTTGGATGCAAGAACTTAAATATGAGCTTCTGCTTGTTAAAGCATGCAGTAAATAACCGTTTGCAGCTGTGCGCTTACCGATATGCAGGGTTCGCACAGCAGCAATCACTTTGACTCGATTGCTTATTGTGCACATGGGAGGTATTTGTGCACCTAACGCACTCTAAATAAAATAGGAGAAACGGCTGAAATGCAAACTCTTCAATGAAAAGAACTCACTGTTTCAACTTAACCCCCCGTTCGGGTCCATGATATAGTAGATCGGATGCCTGTTTAATCAGTTGTGGTGTACGTATAATACAGAATGAGCTAGGGCTTTCGCCCTTATGATCTCTCCCCGACTGAACTTGCAAATGCGGTAAACCTCATCATAAGACATGGTGGAAACTGCCTCGAGCAGGAAAAATGTACAATATGTTGAGCGTGATAAAAAGGCAAATAGGTTACGAGGAGGGTCGAACGCCAAATATTCAGCACCACATTCACAATTATAGGGCTACGAGCTTTCTTTTATTTTTTGATAGCCGTTTTGCATGAGGCGGTTTGAGCGATGTTTTGGGCTTCAAAGAAGTGATTTAGAGAAGATATGAATTCCAGTTGATCTTGAGAGCTCTTTGAGAATGTGGGCTTAACATCCAAAAGTTTTTTCCGTTCGAATGGCCTAATAGATGCTCTCGGTCTAGCTCTTCCGCACACGGTTTGTAGCCCTCTACCTCAACTCATATATTTATAATCTCCCACTCATTTTACAAATACATTTTTGTGCCCTTCATGAGGAAAATTCCAGAAGAACAAGGAAATTTTCACTGAAATCAGCATACTTTATCATCACGCAGCGAAGAACGACAGAGGTCAAATCCGTGTTTTCTTTCTCATGAGTGGATTAATGCTTCTTCTGTTGAGTGTTTAATTACGCAAATGAAAGTTCAATAAGAAATGAGTCGTTATCATTGTTGTTTGTTCAAATGACCTCCGGCAGTGCTTGACAACAACTCTTTCAGGATGAGCACGTGGTCCCGATAGAACAGCTTGTCGCTCGGCTCCAGACAAACTTGGAAAAGGTTCCTCTTTTGACGATATTCGGCTTTCACTGTCACAGTGACTCATTCGATTACTGAGTTTTCGAGATACTGAACACTCATAAGTATTTTTTGTAGTATTGAAACGAAGAGTTCTCTCATTCTTACTAGTTCTCTACAATTACAATATGAATGAAAGCAAGTGCTGAATCGATTTCAGTCAACGCCGATTGCAATGCTAATAAGTTCAAGCTTTGTTCATGGCCTGAGCAAGGATTCGAAGGAAAACTTATAGCAAGCAAAGCTTCATCTATAGGCATTCGAATATATCGGATTATTCAAGAAAGCACTTAACTTTGAAAAAGAGCTTTTTTTCAGAAATGAAATGAAATCAAAGAATCGAGCACTCTAAAAGGGATTCCTCTAGAATACAACAGTTTGCAAGCTCCTAGAGAATGCCAAGTGAATCCCTGAGTGGTTCACTTCGATTTTCATCCATCCACGAGGGGCGCAGGCAATGAATGTACTCAGTAGGAGCGACAAGGAAACGAACTTGCTTCCTACGAATACCGGGGAGAAAATCGCTCGCAAGTGTAGGGGCAGCAGAGTGGGATAGAAAACAAAGCAAATTTAAAAATGACCGTGTCGTCCTTATATTATAACACTGTGGCATACGAAACGAAGGAATAGATGCAAAGTTGGAAGATTTCGGCAGGCGGCGCTATGTACGTGCGTATCAGCATTGTTTATTCTCTAAGGACCCTGCTGATTTGTGATGTGAATGAGCCGCTAGTTATCTTATGTATCGTTGAATTGCTCAGTTGGGGTGCTAGCTAACACATTACTAAAGAATTGACTTTTCACTCGTGCACACGGAAAAGTATCCATCATTATTTAAGGGACTTACCGACGCGCAAGCAGCAACTGCCATCGCTAGGGACGGACCGAACGCACTGAGCCCACCGAAGAAAGTACCAGAATGGGTGAAATTCTGCAAAAATCTTTTCGGTGGATTTGCGATGCTTCTATGGATTGGCGCATTTCTCTGCTTTGTCGCCTATGCGGTTGACGCATTTTCTATGGAGTACCCATCGAAGGACAACGTTTATTTTTTACTCTATTACCCCTTCTTTGCTCTCTTTCACTCGCTTTTTTAACTCCGTTCCCTGGACTTTGCATGGAAGTCACCGACGTTATTCTGCTGAAGCAGAAACCGATTGGTTTAGAAGGGCCTTTTATGATACTTAAGTGGGCCTGGCGTGCAATGACGGCCGCCTGGGTTGCAAGACCTAACAATATTACATCAGTGTAGCGCTCTGAGATAATTAGTAGACCCCAGGATGATAAAATGACAGATATGAGACTTCGCAGTCCTCAAACGACATCAGTTAGTTTGAATGAAAGTGGACCGATTGTGGACTGCATGTTTCACCTTGAGTTTTTGTGACGCTATGGAATAGAAATGGAGAAAAAGGTGTAGTTGGGAAGGAAATGAAACCTAAATGGAGAATTGGGAAGTAGGCGGATTGGTGCGAAAACGGAGCTCAAAGGGGAATCAGCGTTCCACTAGAACACATTTGAGTATATATAAGTCCTATCAGAGCGTGTTTACAGAGATGGCTGAAGTGCTCCAGTGCAATGTTATCATGTAAATGGAATCCATATGCAGTCTTTGAGTTCATCTTTGAGCCTCGTGACAAAAGGCAGGACAGATCTGATAGATCTATCTGTTCAATGTGCATTCCGCAATATCTACTGTTGGTTATTGCATGAATGCACAATTTTTGAACTGTACAGCAGCTCTTTGCCATTTACCAGCAGAAAACAATAAAAAATTGCTATCTTTTTTCAGCTTTATCTTGGCATCGTTCTAGCGGCGGTTGTTATCATTACGGGATGTTTCCAGTATTATCAAGAATCTAAGAGCTCCAAAATAATGGAATCGTTCAAGAATATGGTTCCAACGGTTAGTCACTGAACTATTTGTGCAGTGCTTCACTTATTGAGTATCCCTTTATCTATCTATCAGATCAGTTACCCAGTGTGCACAATTTGCAGTTGCTATCTATTCGATCACCATGAGGCTTAGGGTTTCTCAGAAATTTTAATGAATAAGGCATTTGATGCAATTTTGCCGATAGGAACTAAATTGCCCGTGAAGTAGAAATTCTGAGGAAATAGCCGGTCCTCTGTCGAAACGTTCGACAGTATAGGAATTTGACAACTAAGGAAAACGTTTGATAGTTTATTGTTAGTGTACTTTTCAACAGCGAACATCTGTCCTTGTACTTATTCATTGCTGCAGT
The DNA here is from genome assembly GCA_006503575.1 of Baylisascaris schroederi. NCBI lineage: Eukaryota > Metazoa > Nematoda > Chromadorea > Rhabditida > Ascarididae > Baylisascaris > Baylisascaris schroederi. Next base: position 1,143,118 of record QEWY01001293.1, read on the forward strand.
TTGCTCTTGTCATCCGTAATGGAGAAAAGCGGCAAATTCGCGCGGAAGACGTTGCACTCGGAGATATTGTCGAAGTGAGAGGAGGTGATCGGGTGCCTGCCGATATCCGAATTATTTCGGCGCATAGTTTCAAGGTATTCATTACTTGTCCCAATTTTCTAAGTTGAATACAAGTAGGATGTTTTCATATGGTAATAACCGAGTGGAAGTAGTTACGGTGGAGTAATTCCAAAAGATTTTAGGAAAATTCGAGAGGAGTTTTGTATATAGTAGTTAAAATTACGAATAAATTAGGTTTTTTTACCACTGCCTTATTTAAATCATAAAAGATCACTAAGTAGGCCCCTTATTTTTGGAAATGAGACTTTTCATTCAACGCAGTGGAACATACGATTCATATCAGTGGCACTGGGTTTGCCTATTTCCTTTAAGGTTAAGCAAATGAAAAAAAAAAGGAAACATCATAATGAGGACTTCTTCGCCGCAGCCATTGAAGTGACTACTCAAAGCAGCCCTAGAACTGTGAGCGATAATGCTATGATCACTTTCATACAGGAGGTTCCTATTCCCAGGTTGACAACTCTTCCTTGACCGGTGAGTCAGAACCACAATCCCGCAGCCAGGAATGCACCAGCGAAAATCCACTCGAAACGAAAAATTTAGCATTCTTCTCAACGAATGCTGTCGAAGGTACTGCTGCTTTTAAATCAAATCAATTCAGTGATTGCTTTCGAAGTAGATTATTCTGAGGCAAACCCATTCACCCATCTCCTCATAAAGTGCTGAGGCTGAACAATGGATAATGTTGGTTAGGACAAGCATGCACTCATTTTACTACGCTCAAACAGTGAACCTGTGAACCTTCAAGATTTTCTCGAAATAGCGTTCAAGCTTTGCAGAACTTTTATAGAATTTTGTGAGGTTCCGCATGCAAAAAAGCAGTTTTATGCTAAGCTATGTTTGAAGACATTAAAGCTGGTATTGGTTCATCGCTATAGCCATCGACTCCTTGGTAAAAAAAAACCTTCCTCCTGTATATGTGTAAGATCACACCCAACGAAGATTCAAGAAAATCTTCAGGGCGTAAGCTCAGACTCTAGCAGATAAATTGTTTATTTTCACAGGGTCTGCCAAAGGATTGGTAGTGTGTACTGGAGACCGGACCGTTATGGGTCGAATCGCTCACCTTGCTTCAGGTTTAGACACCGGTAAGTTTAACGTCACATAATTTTCATTAATTCTTCATCCCACTGATTTTTGCTGCGTTGTGCCGAAGAAAGCTGAACCAATCCAATAAGCGACAGAAAATGCTGCGCCAACAAAGCAAAAATTGTGCCACTTCTAAAAGAAATTTTTCCCCATAATTAAAAAGAAATTAGCCCACACTTAAAACACTTTTTTTTCAACATAAATGCTCAAAAAAGACGTGCTAGCAATGTAGATTCAGATGCGATCATTTCGATACGACGAGTGTGCCGACTCGAAGATTTTTCTTACAAAATTTTACAGCTTTCTCTACGCAGTCACATGATCAGATCATATGCTACTGCATTGGGTTTTGTAACATCGAGAAATCCGTAAATGGTTTATCTGACCGCAACATTTTGTATTGCGAATAAACAGTTAACACCAAATATGATGAGCATGATGATCTTATTGCGACATGCTCGGTATGTAGATGTATTTTGATGATCCTACTTATAAATAGTATATCATGCGGCTACAATCATATATATATATATATATATATATATATAATATATATATATATATATATATATATATAATCGCTTAGGCGAAACACCGATTGCAAGGGAAATCGCGCACTTTATTCATATAATCACTGGCGTGGCTGTATTTCTGGGAGTGTCGTTCTTCATTATTGCATTCATGCTTGGTTATCACTGGTTAAGCGCTGTGGTTTTCCTGATTGGAATTATCGTTGCAAACGTACCCGAGGGTCTCATTGCAACAGTCACGGTTTGTTATATTCTCCACTCTTCATTCATCATCACTCTTTGTGCACCGACTGAGCCTTGAAAAAATTTGTCAAACGTTGTTATTTCCCTTTTATCGGCATAAATAATAGATAGTAATAATAATACTGCTACTACAAACAACTGTATTGATAATAACTAATAACAGTAATGAGAATAGTAATGACTGCTAGTGCTATTTCTAACTATTACTTATTATAAATATTATCAATGTTATTATTGTTGCTTGTAATATCACTGTTATTATTTGTCAACATTTGTTAATGTTGCTGCTGCTTTTATTGCTTGTTGTGGATGTTTACTGCTGTCATTATCATTACTCGAATTGACGTCTGCAACCATTGTTTACTGAGATATTTAAGCTCCGGCGGAGAAGGGCTCTTCAGAAATCCATTCACCATATTTCCTTATTACTATACTCCACCATTCTTCAGAATAATGCGTTCGAAAGATTCAGAATTCTTTAGAGTTTAACGTCGAATCCAGGCCCAGTTGCTAGTTGTTGCGATAGCCATTGGGTACGAGGAAAGAAAATGCATTAAAACGAAGCCGCTACAAGCAAGAGCCAATATCATAACTTTTCCCTAGTATGCATCTCTTTGTAAAACTGACGATATTCAAAGCGAAAGTATACAGTATTTCTGAATACAGTAGGTTTTCGAAAATCATAGAATATCTAACCTCGAAGGCCTATGAATCATAAAGTGCGATATTTTCCTTACAGGCGAAAATACGATAAAAATAGCACCATATCTTTTGAGGTTTGCCTGACGCTCACTGCAAAACGAATGGCTTCGAAGAATTGCCTCGTGAAAAATCTTGAAGCAGTTGAAACGTTGGGTTCAACATCAACAATTTGCTCTGATAAAACTGGCACACTTACGCAAAATCGCATGACAGTCGCACATATGTGGTTCGATGGCGTTATCACTGAATGTGACACCTCCGAGAATCAGCTGTCAAAGAAGGAAAATCGAGAATCGCACGCTTACAGTGCGCTTAGTCGAGTTGCTGCGCTCTGCAACCGTGCTGAATTCAAAGGAGGGCAGGTATGTCATGAAAAATGTGTCGCATGGCTAGTAGGTTCAAAACATCAGTGAAAACTAGTTGCAAAAAAACGCAGTAACATCCAAATTGCGCCCGTTATTCAAAAAATTGCTACAATTTGTCAAATATTCGAAAAAAAAGCACTGCATTTGGTCGGGACTTGAAAAACGCCATCTTAAAAGTGCATATCTTGCCATCTTGCAGGAATTAAGCGATTATTAACGTGATTTTATTAGCTTCATTTGTACTGGCTGATTAATTTCCATCCTGTACTTCATATAGCTAGGATGAACTAAGCCCAAACATATGTTGTATACTCAGTTGATTTCATTGTTGCTGCATTTGATGATTGATGCATTACGATTTGCAGAATGATATAGCAGTGCTGAAACGTCTTTGCACAGGTGACGCCTCAGAATCTGCACTATTGAAATGCGTTGAACTTAGCCATGGAGATGTAATGGGTTGGCGAGCAAAATGCCTAAAGGTAATCTCTTCTTGTTGCCTAACAAAATAAGCATTGAATTGGAGAAGATCAACGGCAATGTGATCGAATTGATATGTTTATTGCATTTCAGGTTTGTGAAATTCCCTTCAACTCAACAAATAAATATCAAGTTTCTGTGCACGAAATGAATGATGATGGAGAATTTTATCATCTCGTCGTCATGAAAGGAGCACCAGGTGTTTTTTCACATTACATCATTCTCCTTTGATTGTTTAGGGTAGTGGGTCATAGTGAAGTTTGCAATTTTCTTGCAGCGGTTTTTGCTTTTATTCATATTTGGGCGATACTTAACTATCAGGCCGATGAACGCTTGCTTTTGTTTGCATAAATACGCTCTTAACCACTCATTGCTTTCCGTTAGCAAGTGATTGGCTCTAATTCAGAATTTGTTTGGCTCTAATATCATCAGACTTGGAGATGCTTAATTCTTACATGTCGAGATCAGGCCAATTTTCATGACCTGCCCAATTGGGCCAATATCAAGGCTTCGAGTCGCATTCACCGGGAAAAGGGGCCAAACACCCAGCTGAGGCTCAACTATGCTAGCAGAACGGGAGTGTGAAGGCGTGAGAAACAGGTGCATAAGCGCGTGCTAACAGAAACTCGGCTTCAGAAAACATTTTTCAGTTGTGTCTCACTTCATTGCGGCAGTATAGTAAATAAGGCTGCCGAGCTTTACTGCTTTTCATTACCGTCAATGGGAGTTGGTATGACGATTATGTCAAAAACCTGACTGATAGGTTTCACTACAAATTCAATTTCCGTAACGAATCCGGATTGCTAGGCATTTTGCTGTGATTTCATGGCGACTGTTGATCGCGTATAGTAATCATGTTGCGCTGAAAGTGGCATCTTGTATTATAGAAATATTGAATTTTAACATCAAAAAATTGTCTGTTATATGAATCTGCGGCATTAATTGACAGATATTGTAATGCTGCTAAGTAGTGAAATGGAATCGCAGTTGAAACTTGGCATTTCTTGCTTATTTTTGAGGATTTCTTAACTTTATTCATAGCCAAAGTGATACACAGGTCTTTTCGTTCATATATATATGCTAAGAAAGGTGCTTTAACCCTTCGAATATATTCGCCTTCTCCTGAAGCATTATGGAAAATCATGAATGTCATGTGAATTGGGTGGTTGACTGTTGATAATAAGCTATATAATTCTGAGGTATAGTAATGATAAGCATTTAATTCCATCCAGAAGGAAATTCTGAGGAGTGACTTCCTTTTACTGAAAGGGAAACGATTTTGTTTGCAGAGCGCATTTTGGATCGTTGTACGAGCATTTTGACAAGAGGAGAAGAACTCAGTCTTACACCGTCTCGACGCGACGAATTCAATTTAGCATATTTGGAGCTTGGTGGAATGGGCGAGCGTGTTCTCGGTTTCTGTGACTGCAGACTTGATCCTCAAAAATTCCCCAAAGGTCGTTGACAGGTTCAGGCTCTCAATTGCACTGCTGGAACTCTTTATTATGCTTGCATTGGAATATCACACGAGGTGTTCGCTAAGAGTTCGATATAATCGAGCACTTATTTGAACATCCTATTATCAAGCATTTACTTGGGCCGTTCGCTAGGCTTTCTTAAGAATTTTCTCATTTTCCTTGCTATGAAGTCATTGCATAGTATATGCAGTGGCTTCTAAGCCTGAACTCGAACTTAACTGAAAGGCGCACTACATCATCAACTAGACGTTGATGGATGAATATTGTACAGGGGTGATAATCAGTCCAATTGCTTAGGTTACTCGTTTGATTCGGACAATCCAAACTTTCCACTCGAAAAGCTTCGGTTTCTTGGACTTATATCAATGATCGACCCACCGCGAGCCGCCGTACCCGACGCTGTAAGCAAGTGTCGAAGCGCAGGCATAAAGGTCCTCCTATTTTGTCGTCACTCACATGCATGCACCCTTTGTCAGTTCGTTCAAACAAGTCTATTGTCAAACGTTATATAAAAGGTCTTGAACACTCCACAGCGTAACCATAGAAAAGGCTAAAGCAATGGACCGGAAAATAAGCTACGATCAGCAGAAATCTTTGGTGCAACCATGTTGAAGCATAATGCAAACGAAAACGCATCCAGAGCTTATGATTCAGCTGCCAGCACTCAGCGAAGCGGTTCCACATAACTCACTGTCGTTGTAGCTCTCATCCAATGGTTCGCATGAGCTGGAGCTTGTTCATGTCACGTAGCGGAGTTCCCTTGATATGGGATGATGAGAACAAAATGCTTGCAGAAAACACTGATATTACGTTACTGAGCTAAATACACGTTTTAATCTAAATCCGGAGCAATGTACACCTTGTCCCGAGTTGGCGATACAGTAGTTGAATTGTTGACTAACTTGTTTTCCACTGTTTAGGTGATCATGGTTACTGGCGACCATCCAATAACTGCGAAGGCCATTGCGAAATCAGTTGGCATCATTTCTGCGGAAGCGGAAACAGTTGAGGATATTGCAATGCGGAAAGGGATCGATATCACTGAGGTGATCAGTTTGACGAGTCCATGAGTGTTGCAATGAAAAGCTGAGTGATCTGCTTCCGAGAGCAGCCGAAGGTTTATTGCTATAATTTTGCAAGGCATTGGGAATTGTATTAGATCTTACAAATCACATTAGTTTGAATAAGTTGACTTTCATAGATGTCACCTTCAAAAAGAGTGGGTAGTTTTCAGCTCGTCCTTCAAATGCAAACATTTTCTTTTGCGTGCCTATAAAATGATGTACAGTTTCACTACTTTATGCTGTAATTTCTTACGTGACTCCAGCGATACGCTTATGTAAATTGTAGGAATTATGTGCTTTGGATTCAGGACTTTACTTATTTAATCCAGGTCGCACCTGGCGAAGCGCGTGCAGCTGTAATCCATGGCAGTGACCTACGCGAGATGACTGAAGAGCAATTGCAAAATATTTTGGACTCACATGATGAAATAGTTTTTGCGAGAACATCACCGCAACAGAAACTGATGATCGTCGAAGGTTTTCAGGTGAAGTTTTCTACTTTATGACGCTCACTTTTTTCGTGAGTACCAATTGAAAATTACACTCACTCTTTGTCACAATATTTTTTACACGCTCCCCTTATGCCAGCTGTTGGCGTGCTATTTATTCTCAGATGTTTTTATTATGTGCTGAATTGATCTGGAACAGTTTTTGAGGTAGTTCTAGTTGCTTGAAACGATTAAGGATTCCAAGTACTCCATTGGGAATTAGACGATAAAGTTCGATTCTCTTGCACCAAAAAAACTAAACCACTCAGCATAAACTGCTCTAGGCTTTCATGTATTGCTGTGTGTTCGGCAAACAACAATGCGCTCACATCATCTGCAAACGAATTTTCCACTGCAAACCACTTTTTGGCATTTGCGTGCAACAAGTCGCTTCTCTTTTAGTGAAGTATCACCAATTCTCGTCCATATACAGCTGCCAGGTTTATCTGCTCTGTTCGGGGAAACTTCAATACCTGTGGCTCTTTTTGTTCCTGGCATACTTACTGCCCTGTCCCCTTATGCAAGTTCACTGCGCAAAAAAGCTATACAATATTCAAGATCATCTACGTGTTGATTAAAGCTATGCAACATTAACATAATAAATTCAGAAAGCAAACGATTTCAATTCGTTTCGTGACATTATTTCACAGATCACTGAACCAGTTAAGTGCCCAAATTCACAACCGTCATGCCGCCCTAATTTTTGTTGATATGGTTATTTATTACTATGAGGTAGCTTTTAAGTATAGGAATGATGTAATAGAGAGAGCGATGTTGTCTGGCTAGGTACCAAACATCAGTTGTTTTGCAGCGTCAAGGACAGATTGTTGCCGTCACGGGCGATGGCGTCAATGACTCCCCGGCTCTGAAGAAAGCCGATATCGGCATTGCAATGGGTTTACTATTTATTCCTTCTGTTCCTTAATTGAACGGATAGTTCAAACTCCGAGTAGATTCTAAGGGCTTTTACAGATCACTTTCGCAAGAGCCCATAATAGTAACGTCGCATCTGCGCGTTTGTGGGCCTGATGGTGTCATAGATGTCTGTCTGTTTTTCTGTATTCGCAACCACTGGAGCTCTGGAGGTATAAATTTCATAATGAGATTATCTTCTATATCGTATTTTGCTGAAGATTTCTCAAAAAAGTTATAGGCATTCAATGGCATCGAAAAATTCGTGAGCATTTTGCACCTGTCTGATTTCGATTTTCCGTTAGTCGGCACAGGCAAAAACCTCAACTGCAACGGCTTTCATAGCGGTCCGGCCAGCTAAAATATGTGGATGCCATCATGTAGATTTTGATTCTTTTAACCTTTGAAATCCTTGAAACTGGTTGGTCTGTTTGTGGGGAATCTGATGCACGAGTCGTGTCAACTGCTTTCGCAACCTTTTACAATCGACTGGGCTTGACCGCTTGACAAAGGAAACGAAGACCAACCGTAAATGTCCGGTAAACATCACGTTCCTAGCCTCTTTCCAATGTAGATTTGACAATTCGAAAGTATCGCACAGGAAATCCCTTGGAGTGGATTACAACCACTAAACTCCGTTAACCTCCGTAATCTCCGAGTTGAACATGTCGCGCACGGGGTGACACATGCGCACACACAGTGGAACACAAACGCACAGACACACACGCGCATGCACTGACAAAGACACACGCATACAAACAAACATGTATACAAAAACAAACAGATATCGCTTACACACTACTTATCTCGCATACCCAAACACACATATAGACATGCACATACGCACAGACATGCATCCGTACACAGGCAGTCATACACTTATAAGTGTGCGGGTATGTGTATGTGTACACGGACGTACATGTGCACACACGCATACACGTATAAACACATGCACACATGCGCATACATACGTGAATATGCATTAGCAACTGCAAAAAGCATGACAATGCGTGCTTTTTGGAAGTCTTGCGAAAAGCGCATTAAAAGATGCCAATGTGTTACTCTTGGTCTGTTTCGTAAAGAAACATCATATAGTGGTATGTGTTTTTGCGCAGCTGACAAGAGATATTTTCAGCAATTGTTTTTTCTTTGCAGGTATTGCAGGCTCAGATGTATCGAAACAAGCAGCTGATATGATTTTATTGGACGATAATTTTGCCTCTATAGTTACCGGTGTGGAAGAGGGACGACTTATTTTCGATAATCTAAAAAAGTCGATTGCTTATACGCTAACTTCCAACATTCCCGAGATCTCTCCCTTCCTCTCATTCATATTGTTGGATATACCTCTACCATTAGGCACCGTAACGATCCTCTGCATCGATCTCGGCACAGATTTGGTACGCTAACAATATGTGTTATTTATTTGAATACCTGGAAAGGCTGTAACTCAAATAACTCAAATATCGAAAGAAGAAATCATTCAGTACATAGCGGCGCATGAAACTTGAGAACAGGGCCTAATGCAGTGCTTTAGAAAAACTGTGGTAAGTTCTGTGATACCAACACCTCCTCGGCTGAGCAGACGAGTGAAAAAAATGGGATCACACGTTTGTCAAGAGTAGTCTCAATAAGAAACGTGGAGAAATGTTCGTAGCTACAAGCAATAGAAGCCACCGATCTTTTTCTTTGCAGTGGCCAGCCATTTCGCTCGCATACGAAGAGGCCGAAAGTGATATCATGAAGAGGAAACCTCGTGATTCGATACATGACAAACTGGTTAACGAACGGTTAGTTGTTTTTACCGCAGAGGGTGTTCCTATAAATTCTGTTCATTAATCTGCGTAACGCTCGCACATTTTTCAGTACCTCCATTTGTGGAGATATTTAGTTTTTAAGGAATAGTTTCGTGCGTTTGGCAGCGAATATATGCCTATTTGCACGCACGATCGTTAAGAAACGCGCGCTTCTACAGAAACAAAGAAAAACAAAAAACAAAAAGCAAAAAAAAACCAAAAAAACAAAGACAAAAAGCCAAAAAACAAAGCATTTCCCATACGTGGGACCGTCTGTGAAAACAATTTAATAATTAGCAACAAGTGGGGCACTTCGGCGTTCAAAAATTGTGCCATGCGAAAGTGTAGATAACTTTCGAATCGCATTCTAAACGTTTGTGATCTCCAAATCGCCGGCACGCTATCGCATATTTCGAGCTATAGATAAAAGGGCTACGAAAGTGGCTTGAAATGATGCGATAATAAAGGTTAGGAGTAGTGGCAGGTCATTGAATGTGTACATGTCACACTGAAAACTCGTTAAGTGAAGACAAAACTTTTGTGGTATCCTCACTGGCTAATAGCGTTTCGCCTATCCCCTTGTTTCGGCTGTGGGAAGCTCGTGGAATTATCCGGAGGCAAGATTACTGCTAATCGTAACTGCTCTGCTTAACGTCGAGGGCAACGTTTAAAATCATGAATGCAACTGAAGTTCCAATTTTAATGAGGATGGACCCACCAGTGAAGTACAGTAGGTTCAGGCAGTGGTGTGAAACCAACACAGTGCACTTCATCAAAGTGCTGTCTAATGGATAGAACACCACATATGTGTTTCTTTCTCTCTTCCTCCACATTTTCGACTGGACCTGAGAGTTGGGTTCCTTCTCGAACCTGCAGCAATCATACATCAATTAATCAGATGGTTTCTCATCAGATAATCGTTCGAATTTTTGTACTCTCTTTCGACTTTCTCCTCTTCACCCACTTTCTCACGTTTTTCTGTTCAATTTCTTCATTCTTCACTGTGTTTGAAAATATCTTAGGAAATTGTATTTCTAGGGGAACTTCATTTCCACAATTATAGTTGAAAGTGGAGATTAGCGCATGTATAACTAAATCTAGCTAGTTCATTGCACTCTGTGGGTTAATTTATATCATACAATCAAAGACACAAAAAAATGCACTGACGTTTTTGCGAACAGGCTGATATCGGTCGCCTATGGACAAATCGGTATGATCCAAGCATCGTCGGGATTTTTCGCATACGTCTACATAATGGCTGAAAATGGTTTCCTTCCGTGGGATCTTCTTGGGTTGCGTTCACGTTGGGATTCGCGAGCAGTGAACGATCTAGAAGATAGTTATGGACAAGAATGGGTGAGCTTTTATTGGCGTTATTTCGCTTCTGAAACCAAAATAAAATAGTTGCTGGGCGAATAATTTAAATGATACCACTGGCGTACGCAGTTATGCACTTCGCTCTAAGAATACATCGGTTACGGCTGCCAACCCGAAAGACGAGCAGTTGTTAACTGATTTTGGGGAAAAACGGCTAAAAGTCGAATATTTGAGGGACAATGGGAATTCAAAAACATGACTGGCAGGAAATAAATTCGGAAGTTTTGCACGGTTTTCTTTCTTCTGTGAAGGAGTATTGAAGCCATCTTTTGTGTTTTAGTGAAGTTACTTTTAGCAAAGGTTTTTAAGCTTTCCTGACAATTAAATTCCTTGCGCAAACTACTGCGCATTAGTGAGTTAGTGGTTCATGGACCAACGAGAGCTCTTCCTCGTATACCCTGTTGTAGTAAAGTTCGCTTCGAACTTCTCCTTCGATTCATTGTGACACTATTATGAACTGGCGATTTCTTTAACATGATTCATCCGGCCTAAGCAACGTCATTTATATGTACGTACTAGTTTATTTATTTCATAAACGCTGTAGTCCTGCTAGAAATGGCTCTGTTTGAATTATTCGAAGATTATTAGCTCATATATATTTGTGAAAACCGTATTTTTATATGAGATTGTTGGTAACTGCACAGCTAGGAAATAGCCGTTTTTTGTTTCCATAAGTTACTGAATAATAATTTGTATCATTATGCACATTTAGACTTATGCAAATCGCAAAGTACTGGAATACACATGCCATACAGCTTTTTTCTCAAGTATAGTCATCGTACAATGGGCCGACCTCATAATCTGTAAAACACGCCGCAATTCACTCGTACAACAAGGTGAATTTCAATAAATTTTCAGCTTTCTTAATGTTCTCTCGTAACGAAGTTTTCTTTAGGGTTTTATCAAATGCAGGTGAACATTTGCTTACGCTTTTAAGAAATTCACACACGACTTTCTTCTTTCTATTTCGAAAAATCTTTCGTGATTGTCTACTTTGTGCATATCTCTGCATTGGTGACATTATTGGCACTGAGGGCATTGGTGCAGTGATCAGCAGTTTTTATTAGGCAAGCCAGGATTAGTCTTCGAACATTTTTTGGTGAGCCTTACGACGAAGTTTAATACATTGCATAAAATATTTTTGATGAGATTCGAGGGCTTCTACTCTGCTTGAATAGAAGCCTTAGGCTACTTTCTTCTTCTATTCCTCGGAATATACATATGCTTGAGCAGGCACACGATCTTCATTCTCAGTTCTCTGACTTGACTTTTCACTTATTATGATCGGTGTTTAAAAGTAAGTTGTTTGGTTGCTTGACTGAAGGCATGATAAAAAGCGTTAAAAGCATCTGTAAAGCATGGCAAACCGGCGTTTACAGCATGCACTTTAAAGGGCTCCTGAACAAAAGCCTGGTCGAGGAGGGCATACAAAGGTTTCTACGTTAAGAGGCACATTTGTCACAAAGGAGTCCTCTTTTAAACTGGGTAAGCAGGAGTTTATATTATAAGAAGCCCTTTCATTCAAAGTGGGCCATATTGAAATAAGTGAAAATATTTCGCGTTACAATGTATATAAATGAATTAAACCAAAATAAAGAAGGAAACGAAAAAGAAGTTAATAACTCCAAGCCACATATGGAAGTTCATCGAATTAGCCGTGCGCGCACACTGGATTGATACATCAGCGCCGTTGCATGTAGATGTTGATGGCGTAATTCAGCCTGTAGCGTTGCTGCATTGGAACTTTTATTTTTGATTAAGTCTGGTTTTTCATCTTCCATATGAACGATTAAAATGCTCACTGCCAGCAGTGCTCAGGGTATAGATGAATCTCCAATTGGGCGAACGATGGTTAATTTTAAGGAATGACCAATTGGACGCTCAATTTTGGCCTCGTTTTCGAAACACTACTCGCAGCTTTTATGGCTTATTGTCCTGGTCTCGACAATGGACTTCGTATGTATGGGCTTCGGTAAGTCAGAACAACGATGTTTTTACGCTCCTCGAGGATTGAGACTTCGTTTTGATCATCCGAATTATTCATGATGTGACTTTCGATGTGATTATGCAATAACTTTCCTCTACATTTTTACGTTGAAATATGTTCATTTTGCAAGAATTTTATGGGAGAATGTAGGAAAGCTCAGGTTTTCTCAACCAAATACGCAGTTTAACCGCTGTTAATTCGACTAGAAATACTAAAGAAATTTACCATCTGATGAGTGAAATGTAAATGAGTTAGTGTTGAAATTTCGATAGATAGTTTACGAGAAATACTTTCAGATTTTCATGGTGGTTCCCTGCGTTGCCGTTCTCAATACTCATTTTTGCGTACGATGAGGCTCGGCGCTTCCTTATCAGGAAATATCCGGGCGGCTGGGTTGAACGAGAGACGTATTACTAGATGGATATATTTTAATCAAGAGCCAACCTCCGTTATTTCTTTTTGTATAACCGTATGAGAAAACATGATAGTTTAAAAAATCGCATGTGGACCAGATATGCAGCTCAGAATTTCGGCGCTTAGCAACTCATTGCAAAATTTTTACAATATTTTATTCGGCACACTTTTCGCCCCCTTGTTCGCAACTTCTTTCTTTCAAGAAAACATTTCGAACGATTGTATTCATTATTTAATGCCTTTCTTCTCTCTTATTTATACCGATAGAGCGATCGTGGTAAAATTGGTGACCTCAATGGACAGATAGTAACAAATCACAAAATTAAACAGTAATAAATCGCAAAACAAGAGAAATATTGGAATTTAATTTTGGCTGGAACGATCTTGTTTGTTTTTCGCACTGAGTTCCTCATCAGATTTTTGTTAGCAAAAAAGAATTTCCTCATACTTCGATCGTGCACTGAGACTTTGTACGTCTAGAAAATGTTAAATGAAATAAACGACGTTACGATTTTGTAATAAATACAAAGTGTCGTTTATATGAGATTTGTTTACCTTCTAGTAACTAATGAATATACGCATATTTGTTCAACTTACCATGAAATATTCCTATCAGCGATAAACCGGAAGACGGAAAGCGATAGGAAATTTCCGGATGAATATTTATAAGAAGTGTTTCTTTCGATAAAGATAGCTAAAATTGCGTTTATTCGTCACATGAGGTAATAGGGAAGTAAAGTGAAAGGTGCAAGACAATAAACGGGGAAGTAGTCAGAAAATGTGAAAAAAGAAATATATGATAGTATTACATAAGAATTATAGCGACCAATCTAGCAACTGCAATAAAACGTAATACATAAGAAAAAAACCTGATCCATAGCAAGTAAACAGTGCTCGAAGATGCAGTAATCATGAATGCTCACAGCCGTTTAATGGATGAACGATATTGAGAGCTTTTCGGTCGCTCGATTTCTTTAAGTGATGCACTACATATGCTGTATAAGCGATTGAGTTAATGATATTGTTCCGCGCAGAAACCAGTCTCTGTAACAGTAATGAAACCCTCCATCGCAACCAGTATGGTATTAGCAAGAAAGTGTCATTATGATCTAGGTAGCGGAGGGCCGTTCGCCAAGGCATTAGACGCTGTGGTCTCAAAGAAACACTAAAGATGGGCAGAAAACGGTGATGACTTTGTGGAATGCTCTCGAACCCCAATGCTCCACTGCGTGCATTTTGATTCAACATTATGGATGAAGTAACTGGAACGTCCATCATGGAAACTAACACCGCAGTAATTATGTTCACAAAGGCCATGGGTACAGACCGATTTCAGCGGCGTATAAGCATCATAGAAGGTAGACGAGCACATAACATCCTTACCGGCCCAATACCAAAAAGTTTCCACTGGAGATGTACACAATTATAGCAGACGGTAATCGCATTTAATCGAAAACTGCTAGATCACTTTTACGCATTCTAAGGTGCGGGCCAACCTGAATCCACATTGATGAATATGCTATGGTCGAGAGGTGAGGTAATCTCTACCTGCACGTAATTAATGGTCCGCAGTTTCGGCACGTTTTCCTCTATCTTCTGTAGTCGTTGTAATGTACGAATAAATTGAGTAGTACCTTGAGGGGTGTTTCATTTGTATCCCATGAGAGATCTCATGAGATGTGCACATGTTTGTGACCAACTCATCTAGCGCAAATCCCGATCTTTAGATTACCGCATCTCTGCTCATGCTTGCAAGAGTAAGGTAATTCAAACACCACTGTGGAGGCGTTAGTGAGCTTTCTAAATTCTTTATGGACCATAAGTCCTCATTTTCAAAAGTAGCCGAGATGAAGCGCATCTAAAATACCTAAAATCGAGGTTGCAAGAAATGGTGCCGATTTATTTGAGATTAGAGGAGGATATCAATTCAAATCTTTCGTATTTCATTTGATAAAGTCTAAAAAGACAAATGCAGAAGGCAAACTGCAGCTGAATCGATTAACACCGAGACACCGCTTCCAATGCACTAAATTACATGCGTTTCACCATACACTTCACCTCCTCCAAGGTGCTAGAGAAGGAAATAATGTTGCAAGAAGATATGAGAGGAAGATTTTTTATAAATCGCTGAATGGATTCAGGAGATTCAAGTCGGAATTTTTATGATAGAAATGAAAGAGAGAGAGTTTTTTGGCTACTCCTGGTTTATTTCATGCTAATGTTACAACTAGAGGGCGTTCCATCCCTTGTGTCACTCTGCAAAGGGAACTGCCGCCCTCGTTCTTGAACCTTGCTTCATGTGAGTGCAGTTGAGAATTCGAGTTTTCAATTTTTCAAATAAAATTTCGGCTTTCGGCGTGAATTTGCATGACCCGGACAACTGCTGCGATCTGGCACTTAGCTCGAAAAGAAGCTATGTACATCGTGTGTCTGTCGACAAGAAAAAGGAGCTATTGGAAAAAACGTTAGAAAATTCAAAACGAATCCACGACCGATATCCGGCGATGATCAATCAATTACTGCGAGCTCTTCGCAAGACGCATCTTCTGGCTCAGCGACGTGCAAAAATCCTGGGCCAGCTTATCTGTTTGCTCACCTCTACGTATTGCCTAATCACCGAATGCAACTTCCATATAAATCCCTTCATACCCTTCGAAAGGGCCTAAAATCTTGCATCGAACGGAATCAAAGCTGTGCAAATCGCACGAAAGGTTGCAGAGTGATAGAAGGATTTCTGAAAGTCGTCCAAACTTTTCGTTTCAAGTCTCAGCGCACTCTGGAGGCTATACAGTTGCGCAGGGCTCGATGAGGCGCACAATTCATGATAGAAGTCGTAGTCGGAATATTCATTAGAAATGAGTTACAGATGAGGCAAAAATTCGAAGTTGCTAACTTCTTGTAAATGTGACTGCATCTTCATATTCCTCAGGATGACATTGGAGGAGAAAGTGACAATTCATGGCCATATACTGAAAACCGGCGCAGTCCATTGAGCTTGGCCTGAAATGACGATGAAAAACGAAATTCATACTTAACAACGAAAAACTCTCAGATCAATAGATCCGCCCGTGAAAATAAGAAATTTTACGAACTTCCTAAGCGATGCATTTAATTCGCTCATTTTCTTTTGTGTCCCTTTCAAAATTCTCAGAAATCGTGGAATGGAGTTCTCGAGTTGCAATTCCATGCAAATTAAAAGAATTTTAGAATAATTTATTAATTCCTGATGGGCACTCCGGAGAAGATGTGCGCTCCGGTGAACCACTGATATTCCAAGCCCCATCCACGTGCAGTAAATCCTATGAAGAGTGATCAAAATTGACGCTGCAGAGTTGAATTTCTGCGGAATTTTTCATGACTACGGAAATTTCATGTTTCATAAAAAAATTCATGAAAAAAAATCGCTAATCTAATCCGTTGATGAATCTGAAATATTCCATCAACCAATCAAAATGCCAAAGTTCCTCAATGTGAGAAAATTTTAAAGGAACTAGTTTTAACTGATAGGTCACCAGTTTAGTATTCTGCTTATATTTTTAAAAAAATCTGTATATAAAAATTAGATCATGGGCTGAAAATTCAGTCTTTTTGCGCGTAAAATAGAAGATCAGAGGATTTTTTATCATTGTGCTCCAAATATTTTCGCTCTCTTTTCCCAACCCCCATTGCAGCTATCTCCAAAGTAAATACATTTTTTGCACTAAGGGTGGATACAGAAGTGACGCATTCATTTGCGGATGAGTTTCATGCTATACAGAGAGCGTTTGATGGCGCTAGGAAGAGGTTGTTTCTTGGCGATGAATTCTTATATAGATAGCTCATTTCTATGTTTATCCTTTGAAAAGAATTGTTAGTGAGAGCGTATTTTGCTCGCACGAGAAATGCAAAATGTGCGTTTTTTTGTAATTATTATTTCTTTTCATATCTCATATGCGCTTCTTTTACATATCTTTGAGCCATAAAAATTTATTTACTGTTCTTTGCCTTTTTTTTTTCTTGCTCTTTTTATGGGAGTATGCATAATTCATGTGTACATGCATCCATAAATGTGTATTTATGTCGATGTCATATTGGCGTATATTTTCCTCACTCCTATGACCAAAGATCATTGAATGCAATTGAATTCGGCTCAAATAGGAAATTAGGCAGTTGCAAATATTTTCGTTGAAACTCTCTCATATTCGTTCGCTATATCACTATGAAAATAATTATACACTGTCGATCTACTTATGACTCTAATCATCTTTTAATGTCGTTACAACGAGGTATTAATTATACCGTGCTATAACACCTCTATCATTCTTGAGTAAAACATTTAACGTTAACCTCTGCTCACTAAATCATTAGCTCTTGCGGAATACTGTGGTATCCTATATTATTGTGAAGCAGGCCTACGTTTGGATCCTGCAAATTCTCTTCTTTTTTCCATAGTCACTGTTCGCATGCTTGCAAAACCGTTTATTTCAAGACACTTCTGCAGTCTGTTCATATGCACCGTTAGGTTGGCGCATGGAGAAAATCGGGATCAGCAATTATACTTTGTGCTCACCTGATTGAAATTTCGGTTCTCTTTCTCCTTTTGACCTTTATATTTCAAATATGCAATGTAATACTGTGTTTGCGTCAAGTTGAGCAAATGTACTGTCTCCGCGAACGGTAAGCAAACGTCTTTCCGTAGCATCTACTTCCTCAGATGTTGATTTTTTTTTTTGACATTTGACATGAAACGCAATGGTTTGATAACGATCCTCATAAAAAACATTTCTATTCTTTCCATATGCAATCATTTCCTATGGCTACTCACCACAACTGTAACACTTCTATCTAGTTGGTTAACGTTTTTGTTGTGGCTTGGCGAAGAGCGGACAATTGATAGTGCGCTAATCTATTCAACTGTGATAATTCATTTATACACTTCACGATTTTGTAGTTTCTCTGTTAACGAGGGTCGAAGTGTATCACCCAATGCCTTCATAATGTTAGTGATCCCCTCCAGCTTGCGTGACTGTGTTGTCAGGCCTTTCGTTGTCCTCATTCTGGTATATCAGTCCAATGTTTCAACCTCCGAATATAAGCCCATTCCCACTTCCGCAATGTAATCCGAATGGTAAGATATCTAACTGACAGATTTCAACAACCAGGTCTGTAAATGATACGGAAACCAATGTGCTATAGGAATTGCGCAACAAATACATTTTTGGTAATCGTAAATAGAAATTACCCAACATATCGTGACATAGACAATAATAAAGAAGGAGACGTTATCAATCTGCGGTCCGATAATTTCTCTTCAGCAAATGAGACCTCCAAAAAAGGGGACTGAGACCGGAGAATTACTCATATTTGTGCTCTCGTAGCCACGTTGATTTTCAAAAGTGAATGATGCGCATTGCATACATTTTCCTTATGCAGTGATGAGTGACCACAAAGCGACAAAGCTAGCTAGCCCATTAATGTTGCATTGCGATTTCAACTTGCTAACTCATCCCCTAATTTGTTTTGGCGAGTTGTCCGCTTACCCGCGATGAACAGTTTGCGTTCGTTTCGTTGCAATTTATTCTAACTTTGTCGCTCTGCCGCCGGCACATTTCCTGCTTAACCAATTCAATTACTTGCAGTGCCTCTTAATCCGACAAATATCAGCTACTCGTGCATCTCACTGCAGCCGACGTTTTACAGCTCTATCCAACTCCAAAACGATGATATGACTCGAGTAATCTATTTAACTTTTTACACCTTGTTATTGTGATATTAATATCCCCAATCTTTGAAGGTTTCTACATTTGTGAGTATTTTTGCCAGTTTCCAGGAAAAACCTTGCTGCTTAACCTCACAAAAATGTCATTTCATGTGCTGCTATGATGACTCTTATACGATGAACATTGGTGCGAAATTTTGATAGCGCTTTAGCTCCCCAACACTGATCGTTATCAATTGCATAAAACAAAAATTGAGAGAGGGCAATTGTTTAGCATGAGTTGGATGTATGCACCTCCCTAATACTGTTGTCATAGCTCATTTTGTGAACTATGAAACGAGGAGGATTTCTATCTGAACTCGCAGAGAGATCCGCAAATTTTTGCCTTTGTTTGTGGAACCAGCTGGTTGATCGTTGTATTCATCCTTTTCATCCCACTCCCCTTCCTGTCCAGTAGGTCCAGTAAGGTCATATCGGCAGTTAATAACTCAGTAAAACTATAGTTGTTTTTGAGCGTTCTTCGAACGGCGCATGCTGCAAATATAACTTCAAAATTGCACCTCCGAAAAAAATTTGAATAAGTCCTTACTAAACATGTAAAAGATGCATAAATGCGATATTCACTCGCATCAATACTATTGTAGAGAATATGGAATATGAATGTACTGGAAAATGTCTAATTTTCAAATTAACATTCTCTATGTCTATGCATTCAATGACGAATTGAAATTAGCTATAAATAGGTCAGATGCAGCGCGCAATGAGGAACTTCATCGTCTAATAGCGCTCTCAGATGCGCATAACCAATGATTAATACGAATTCAGCAAATACGGATAGTTAGCTAATCGTTTCGTTGCATAAATCCTACAGGAATGCTTGCATCTATTGCTCTATTGTTCTTTATTCTCATAAATTATGTTTCGTACAAGCAAAGTGAGCAAAGAAATTTCTCGCATAATTTGCACAATACGTCTTTCATTTGAAGTTGTTCAAAAACGAGAAAATTGCCTCGTTCCGTAGCACAAATCACTTTCCAACTCACAGCGCAAAGATGAGTAAATAACTGCAGTTCCGTCATTTCTTGAAATTCTTGAAATTTTTGAAGATGATTCAAAATTGGAGACGTTATCTGGCAATGAGGCCAGAAACGTTTCGTTGAGGTTTTTACCTTACAGCATCAATTATGACGGCGAACGATTTCTCTGAGCAAACGTTATGGACGTTTGAAATATTCGATAAGGCGCTGAAAATGTAGTGCTATCTTGTTCCCTAAACAAGAGTACCTCCTAAAGCATTTCATAAAGAGCCAACTTCACATCCGTCACTCTATCGTAAAAAAGTTATTGCCAGTTGTCGTAACGCCGCAAAAACTCAGTCATTTCTGGCACCAAATCAAAGAGGTCGGCAGCCATGAGATCGATTTGTAACAGACTGGACTCATTCAAGTAAACTTGCTTTGCTTTTTGCAAATGCGGCTAATGATTAGTGCACATATTTTCTGAAATAAAAAATCCTTTTCTCGTTGAGATTTGAAATTGTTAGTCTCAGTGAAGAAGGAAATTTGAGAGGCCATGAAACTGTTGAATAAAGAGAATTAAAGCTATGCGAGCCGGACCCCGAATGAGGCTAGGGAAATTGGTTCTTTAATTTTGTTCACTAAATCTTATGTTGAAATATGTGGACACAGGAGGGAAGAGAGTCGAGCAGCCTCGTAATTAGAGCACTAAGACTGATGCTTAGCCCTCATTTGGACAATCGAGCATCGACACGAGTCTAACACAACACTAATCAGACTTCGTTCTCTAAGTAATGAAACGCAACACTCGTACACATTTACGTTTCATTACATGAAATTCCTATCAACAAACTCGATCACTGAGCACATTTTGCGGCTATCCAATAAAATGCTAAATGTAAATTCTGCAGTCACTCTAAGCGTGCATATCCTCTCGATAGTGGTTGAATATGAAAGAAAAAAAGTTTTAAATTCATTTACCATTCTCAAGAGTGAATGATGCTCTCCTCTTTGAATATGCTCGAACATTTCTACGTATGGTTGGTCCGTGTATCTGTACGGGAATATTAATTTCTGAAGCGACGCATGTAAAATTTGATAGATATAGATAATCTGTCGAACTTCTTGAGTTTAACTTTGGCGCTTCAACATTTTAAACTACCTAAGAGGTAGAGGAGCAGAAAGATATAAGGATGGATATGTGGGCTATTCTATAGATGAAGGAAAGTCGACATTATTGCTGTATGCGTTTTGATTATTGCTCTTACCTCTCTTGTTGGCTTTATGCTCCGCAATAGAACTTGCAACATTATTGCCTCGGTCTCCGCTTGTCAGAATACTTAGCAATGAGTGATAGCAAGTTGCCCACTTGTCGATTGTTCCACCAAACTGAGCGCATAGCTGTCACCACAACATGACGTATTCCGCATCAATATTCGTCGAATGTCTCTGCCAGGATGCATTCATAGAAATTGCACTTCTCCAACTTACATCACTCATCACTATTTGCTCTCTCAGCTTTACTAAAAGCCATTTTCCCGCAATATGCGTAATAATATTTCGATTCACTGTTTACTCATGTGTGGTCTTTGTTTGCTGTTTTGTTTTGTGTGCAGTCGATCTCACACTCTCAGCCTACTCCAAAAGAGCAAATTTATGGCTTTTCAAAGACCAGCAGATTTTATGGTTTTTTTTCAATCACATCAGCAAAAATCCTGCCTGCAAAAGTTGGGATAAACAGGCTCTAAAAACTTAGCAAGCAATGTTGGCAATATTCACGCTTAAACTGTTATGTAATGAAAGAGTAGTAAAAAATATTTTGGAATGGTGGATAGATGGACAATATCGCCTAACGATTAACTATTTTCTATTCATCGCGCGTCTATGATAGTTAGGAAAATTAAGCTTTAGCTCAATTATGATTGTTTCTGTTCTCCTTTTAGCCTATTGAATGCTATAGTTCCTTAAGTCTGCCGGAAATAGAAATTCATTGCACACGTTTTGTTTATTTAATTTCTGATCTGCTGTGAATTCCACGATAGCCGACACAAGTTTTCATTATGCGTTTATTTCCTACTGCCCTTCATCTTAGCTGGTTTTTTTTTTTTTCATTATTCTCAATACGTTCACTTTCGGCTATCTCGTTCCACTGCTGAGCCTTTACGACGCTAGTTATAGCCAAGAGAAGAAACTTGCGAAGGTGAACTCGAGAAAACGTTTCAGTTAATTAAACGACTGCAAGAATAAAATTTCCACATGTTCCTGAAATACTCGGCCATTCCCGTTGCACGCATAATGAACATGTTCCTCCATATCCATACCATTTCATCTGTTCTCTTGCGTCAAAAAAGATTACCCTAATACTGAATAAGCCCCATAGCATGTCATATACCCTAGCATATATTTCCAACTACTTGCTGGCACTACTAATATTTTCAACCGTTTGCTGACAGTACTAAGTTTTGAGTGCGGTCAAGCAGAACAAGCTGACCTTAGAATGTCTGAACATTTCAAAAGGCAAAACGATGAAGTGAAATGGCAATCACGCTAGCTGAAATTGTTAACCAAATTCACCATTTATGGGCGCTTTCGCAAAATTCTTTTTGTAGAATCGACCACAGCAACATAGTGTATAAGAGTGTGCACATGTTTTTTATGCCCATTCGCCTGAAAATTCAGATATGGAAAACTTAATTTATTGGGTACAATGTAGAAAAACTGAATATTTCATATTTTCGAACGTTTTGATCCTGAACTTAGGGAAGGACTTATAGAGAAATAAATGTGCAGCGGGTTTTGTTTGCTTCTTACGATGGAGGGATTTTATCTTCCTGTTGGATAATAGAGAAGTGGATATTTTTTTGTAAATCTTCTATTTATGGTCGAATCCTTCAATAGAAGCGAGCACTATTTCATAAATTTTGTTTTTAAGTTCACGCATGAACCAGGTCATGCATATCATGCCAGCTTATCTATCAAGCCTTTCGAACTGATTTTTTTTTCGTTTCTTTTCTCATCGCTACGATGGAACGAGTAATACAATAGTTGAAGTAATGCGCCAAACAATTGCGCGATAACGGCTTTTGCAACTATTACTGTTATAATTGCGGGGCTTATTATGTATATGAATATTCTATTGAAGTTGCATGCTTCACCTATACGTGCATCAGTAATTTAGAATTAAAAAGTAAGTTAGATTTATGACAATAAACAAATCAGTAATATCAGAATATTTTAAAAGAACACATCAGTAATAAAAAGTGGTCAATTAGGGTCATGAATGCGCTTTCTATCAATCGAAAGCAACAATAAAAAGAGATTCAAGTGGAAAGTGGGCCCTTTCAAAAAATTTCCATGTGAAAAATAAAAATCCTCTTCAATAAATTTAGGGTTGCGGCGTCAACCACAATTGATATTTTGACGTTGAGCATCACCTATGCGATGCCTCAATCTCTTTGTTGATTCATGAAGCAACCGGACATAAGTGGCGTATCTGTGGACTTTTTAAATGTTTAGTTGATTACTTTTAGATACTTAAGCAGTAAATCCTAATTCTTAATATCCTTCTCTCTAATATAAGCAAATCCTCTAAATAACGTTCATATTCATTTAAGATTGGTACGAACATGAATTGCTTTGCTTTTCAATAAATATCAAGAACTAGTTGTTGTCTGGTAATAATCATTTCACGTCTTTAGTTTCATATTTCACCTTGAAGATACTCCTTTTAAAACGCAACGAAAATTGTCACCTTTCGTTATATCGTTATGCCTTCTCGAAGATAAACAAAATAAAATATGACATAGTGTCACAGCTGTTATGGATGATAGTGAAAATAATTCGATGAGAATTGCCTCATTGTTCATCCACTAACGTAGTTTTAAGCGTATGAGAATGCTTATAAATATCTTTTGAAGGAAAGAAACTTCAATAGGTATGCAGCATCTAAAACGTCCAACACATCCTTTATTTCATCTAGCACGATAGCAATAGAGTATTCGGAAGGTTGCAAAAGTTTATAGCACATGGTGGCTAGCTGATACATCAAAAAAAAAACAAAAAACAAAAAAACAAAAGCGCCGAGATTTTCGAAATCAAATTGCCTGATGCAAAATAGGGCAGTAAGACCAAATATCGCTCGATTGCTGCACGCTAATGAGGTGTGTAAAAACACTGTAATGAGCCAAGACGAGCCGATTTAAAGCAACAGTATCAATCAGTACGAATAAAATGAATCAATTGATATATTAGCAATTGCGAAGGAAGCTACTCGATATGTGTGAAGATGACAATAGATTAGTAGGAAGCAATTTAGAAAAATAAATAAAAGAATGAGCAAGTTGTGAACTAGAAAATAGCTAGATTATATTTCCTTCTCAATTGCTTTGGTTTTCTAATAGCTACTGCTGGTCCCTTCCTCCCTTGTTTCTGTCTTCAACTACCTTTCGGGTGAAGAGTACTCCATCTAACACGTTCCACGAAAGTACCTTAACCATATCGATGTAGTTAATCACTCGATAGCGATATCAGCTGGTGCATCCATTTTGGAGGCGAAGAATCATTACAGATTATGGATATCATAATACCATTTCAAGTAGCCGAAAAGACACATAAACGTTTAGCAACGACAATTCCAAATTGTTCACAGCATTTTGCAAAAACTTTGGGCATTATCTTAGAGTTAACTTTATTTCAAAATCGATTCATAACGCTTCTCTAGAGCTTCAAATCAAAAATGTCGAAGTGAAAATTATCTTCTAAGGTTTGTCGATCTCACTGAGATTTAACTGACATAAGTCATGCTCTCTGACACCATAAAATGTATGACTGATAGCTCTAAGAATTGGTAAAGCATCACTATCTCTTCAAAGTTTCCCCGTTTCCTTGCTGAAAAAAAGAAAAAAAATTGCAGAGAAAAAAGAGAAAATTTGCGGAAAAATTCATTAAGATGCGCATAACGTTGATTTAATTTGCAGTATTCCATTTGTGATCTCAATATGATAATAGAGTTGTATGGCGACTCATGATATATTTATGTTCGCTCTATTGATGCTTTTTTATGTATTATGAGATTTCGACATAATGACTGCATGATGTTTTTGCACGATCACTAAATTTCAATGACATTTTGGCCGCATTCTTATTGCACCTGAATGGTGTGTTGATTAGATAAAGCTTCATAAATGTCGAAATATGGGCGAAATCTTCAAAGCTTAAAGCTAAAGCATGAAATATTACGATAAAGTTGTTTAGAAGGCGGAATTCGAACGCTCTGCAATCAGCTCTATTCACTTATCAATGTGCGCCATTCATGTCTGCTAAATGAAACTCTATGAAATTTACGAGTTGCTAACGCAAAGATAGTCGGGCTTTTTTTTTTTTTGTGAAGGGATTTGAAAGCGTTGAAGTGATGAGATTTTAGACACGACTATGGCTAATGGCAATATTTTTGGCGTTTCGTTACGGGCGGTCCGCGGCGCGTGGGTTTAGGGCTAATTTCCCATATTAGGGCGTGTGCGATCGCATGCTTATTGCAAGCGCGCTCGTCGTGGACGGCCGTTTGCTCATGTGTGCTGAGGCTGACTGAATCCGTATATCTTATTGAAATCATATCTCTTGCATTCAATATCATATTTGGTAATATTTCTAGCTTACTATGCCGGAATCGTTGATTAATTTCAAATAACTTGTAAGTTTTATGCTTCTTTCGATTTATAGTTAGTGTTTCTTTTTGGTGAGCTTTAATAAATCTCACAGGTAGTTTATCCGTTTATTACCCTAGAGGACTAAATATAATATCCGTTTATTTACTTCATTTGTGAATAAACCACTAAACTTCAAATATATTTTTAAGAGGGGATTTTAGGACTAACAAAGCTCACCATTTCAGCGCTGCAAAAAAGTTTTGTGGCCACAATTCCCAAGCGGCGTTATAACGCTGAAATAACTGGCTTGAAATTGGGTATTTAGACGATCTGATTTACTTAGCTGGTAGTATTTCATTGAATATCCAATCTATCCAATTTTTACATGCAACCTTTCAGCTTTATTGAAATGCAGCAACATATTAGTATGAAAAGTGGCATTGCAAAACAACAATCTATGTTTGCTCACTGCTTTCTCCGTATATAAAAATGAAGCGTTACTGAATCCGTAATCTTAGCGCGTTTTTGTTTCTCACTCTTTGTACTACTACTCTTACCGTTAACAAACGTTCGTAAGGAAGTGGCACTGCACTTGTCTTCTGAGCGGAACTTCGAAAATGGTGAAAGTTTCTCGAAGTAAATGTGTGGTTTTTTTCGTCCATTTGATTGGTTAGTTCATAGTTTGCTGGATCAGTTTGCTGGCCATAGTTGTTTGCTGCATCAGTTTACTGGCCATAGTTGTTTGCTGGATCGGTCGTTCAACTAATCTCTCGGATCAGTTCTGGAGAAATTATTATTAAAAACTGAATTGAGTTTGATTCTTCGAAAATGATTCGCACATTTGAGATTTCGGTTCGTTTGCTTCTGTGCATAGAGAAACTTTTTGGCAATTTATTTACTTAAGTTGAGTATTGCTTAAGATGGCTTTAGACTGCTCCAATAATGCATTTGAAAAAGAAAAAAAAGAAAGAAAGAAAAAACGCAATCGATTAAACCACTCAATGCCGAAATTACAGAAGAGAATAATTGCGGAGGCAATGAAGGCGCGAAATTCCCTGCCAGATTTCAGGTTCTTTGTATAATTTTCAGAGCAAATTTTTTGAGCAGTTCGATATTGCAATTCACAAAAACGCCACTGCATTTCTGTTTATTGCCTGATTTTTAGTTAAGCTGTGAAGAGGAGCTGTCCAGGAAAAACATGACGAAACAACAACCGATGTGAAAGCCTTTTTACGAGACAGTTTTGCTTGGAGAGTTGAAAAATTATGTTTCTTGTTCATCGACGAATACACTCGCTCTTATCCTTTCAAACTGAGTCTTCAATCCTGTATCATCTTTTCAGTAGCTCCGCGTTGTCATTATCAAACGAATTCCGCCAAGTGTTTTATATGAAACGAATTTCCTACAGCTGCGTGTTTTCTGGTCGGGGTTATGATTTCTATAAAATTTTTTGAGAAGGAAAGACAGCCAAAAGGTCTGATGGAGCGGGAGGGGAGTATCTTTAGCTTGTCGTGGGTCTGCAGCAGTCACGCTTGCGAATGGAGGTGCCCCGAGTAACGAGGTTCTGAAATAGAGGAGCGTAACGAATCGGTCTTTATGTTTCTCGACAAAGCAATAAAAATGGTGAAAATTTATGCGAGCTTATTTCTCCAGCGTTTCCCATTGAAGAAAGGGCAGATATATTCGAGGCTGAAGGATATTTAGGAAGCAGTGATACTACACTTTCGGAGTTCAAGGAGAGGAGTTCAACCGGCGGGAGCGGACTTTATTGTTGAGTAAATGAGGGAAGGGAGGAGGTAGCTTATTCTTAGTGATACAATGTTTTCCGACCAGTAAGCAACAGCGACAAGTCGCAACAAAGGAATTTACAACGTGATGCTTATTCGTAAAAAAGTGAACAACAACGTAAGTATATGTCTCCTTATTATAAATTATATGTCATGTTAACAGTCGGCTGCCATTGAACGTATTGCGTACTTCAGCTGTCATTTTTATTGCCAAAATAACTACCGTAACCTATGAAATGATAGCGCTACGCTGAAATTTCTCCCGAGGGAAAGTGGTAATGGGAATTCAGGTTGGCAACGCGTCATAAACGTCAAATCTGCAGCTGACAAGCTGATACAATAAGCGCTTAACTTCCCAAAATATCTCGAACCACTTGTAATCTTACGACCCTTCCTAATTTTGAAATGCTTTATCTGTCTGAATCAACTCTTTTAGAAAGAATTGGCTGATACAATCTCTGGCGAAAGCTTTCGTAATTGGTGAAGGTAGTTGAACTTCTTCCTAGTCTCTGTCTACCTCAGTATGCAAAAAAACGTGCTTCACTCACTTGTTTCTACGTTTGCTTCGCCAACGAATACACCTGTTATCTTTGTGTAAGGGGATGTTTTCAGAATAGGGAGCAAGCATAACAATTATAAAGTTATGCGCAGAATGCATGCTGTTTCTTTTGCAGTGTAAAGGCTTTCTCCCTCGTAATGGTGCAGGGGGTGTCTTGTTATTAATATTAAGCACTTTTGGTGAATGGAATTCCACTGTATTAATCTACTGAACGGAAGTTGTAAAAAGAAACGGTGATCGTCGAAAAAATGCTGATGTGAAACTGCATTGAGGAGAAATTTTCTGTTTTTATTGCCGGAATTACCAAATCCGAACGGATATTTCACAATTTGTGAAAACAAAGTTAAAATTTGCATTATCTTCTTTTTATTCAAAGGTGCTCTTCTATAGTGAAAATAAAGATGTGAAAAAAAACAAGTGTTTCGAACTATACACGGATTAAGTGGATTGTCATTTTTCTACTTTCATTGAAACACGAGTAAAATTTATGAAAATCAATAATTGTTTATCTCGAAGCCGCAAATTCATAATCACATGTTGAATTTCTTCATCTTCGAACCCAATAGCTTAATGCGCAAACAGAATATAGCATTAATTTCAATTTTGTTTACGTTGCGTTGTTTTCGAGATATTTCCATGTGATCGCCGCGAACAAATAATTACTGCGTATAGAGGCTCATCTCAGCTGATTCATTCATTGTGCGAGCAACTCTCTTATTTCCGAGAATCAAATGAGAAAAAAAATTCTTGTTCATTTGTTTCATAAATTTCATATACGACCTTAGAGACATGACGAAAGTACTGTTCTCGATAGGCAGTACGGCAATAACTTCAGTTTTTGGCGCTGCAACTTTGAATCTCTAATACTTTTGCTCTCCGATTTTTAGTAACTCCATTCCTCTGCAAATATGCTCTAGGTGTCAAGCTTTTCATATATGAGTGGTAGGTATCTGTATGTGTAATGGGGTCGAATACGTCACTGCACTCCACTGCGAAGCCGCTAGTTATTTTTTCGTCAATCATCAAGAAGCGGTTGTCCAGATGTAATTACGAGATCTAGCCGATTTTACATATAAATGTGGCGCTTGCAAGATTTGCTCACATTTGCGGCAGGTCGATCCATTCTATGCTAAAAACGGACACCGGTTGGCTGGTACGGATGACGTTCGGCGCTCAATCGATATGCCACAGCGCATTGCTGGCAGCCGTTGAGGATGCGCGATGGAGGTGACATCTCGACGGATACTACTGTGCACATGCAATGATAAGCTTAGCTTGATGTGCAGCGTCAGTCAAGCAGAGAGAAAGCGTGAAGAATGCGGAGGTCGGCGCATAAATATCTCATGTAAACATGGGTGTAGCATGAGCAGCCTCATCCGACCGAGTAAACTTAGCTGGCTGCAACGGATTCGCCGGGAAGCCGCTCACCCCTTCTAATTGCTGTAGAGTGAACGAACTGCTTGCATGCGATCACCATCAATAAAAAAAGCTGACGTTTGATACGGTCAACTCATCCTTAAAGTTCTTTTTTTTTTCAGGAAAGACAACTTGAGTTTCTGTTCCTCACTTTTGAAATTGAAACTCTAAACCTCATTGAAATGCAATGAGTCGCTTAGTGGTCCTCATATCATTTGTGAAGCTGATATCCCTACAGAAAGTAATTCATCTCTTTTGCCTTGCAAAAACTGAAAATATTTTCTACAATTAATAAATCCAGCACTTCATTATTCTAGTACACTAGCAGAAAATGACTGTATTATGCTCGCAAACTGCCTTTCATATGTTTTTATGAGGAGGGTGCTATCTAGAGAAATTCCAAAGAAAAAGGATCGCTGCTACTAAACGGATGCTAACAAAGCATCAACAATAGCTTTATGTGTTGTCTTTTGTAGTAACGGAGAGCCGAAAGGTTGCGTTGCGTAAGGTGATCGAACGTTGTACGACCACACGAGTGGTCTCCTCTTTCACTGCGCACTTTCCTTTTATTCTTAGATTAACGAATGTGTGACGAGGAGCGAGGTCGCGATTCGGAAGATGTTGAGGGACTTGTTATGGTGGCACGACGTTCCTCCTCGGATGGGAAACGACCCTGTGACGACCTCATCACTTTTGAGGTATTCGCACACTACGACACTTTTTTCTTAAGACCGCATTTGAATATACTTTGGCCAGCAAAACCCGAAGTACTGTTCTCGATATGTTGATGAGATATTATATTTGAACTTGATGGGTTGCCTAAAACGGCTGCTACAAACTCACATATCCTCATAAATATCGTAAAACGAATGAGCGTTTACCGTGTCTCATTTGCCGACCATTCATTGTTAAACGCTCCCATGAAACAAATTTTGCACACTTTTTCGTTCCACTCTGAAGAAGGTAAGTAGAACCTGTAAGTACAAATGGTGAAATTCTCTGCTTACGATGTGAGCATTTCAAATCTACCTGTTTTACTTCGCCCATTTCCTCCTTTTTACACACCGAAAATTTTTCTTGAAAAGACTCTAGTATTAACAGGCTGCAATTCTCCCACTTAATAAGGTAAAAGCCTATGGGGAACTAAAAGACATCGTTTTACTGAACTGTTACTGCTAACTGTTACTACTGCCAATACTACTTTACTATACTATTTGGTAAGCAGACATCAGTAAATGTGTTTGGTAAGCACCTTGGTTGTCCTATCATTTAACGTCTCTATTTGGCAAACCAATGAATTCTATAACGACAGTGAAAATCAGCCAAGCAGGATGAGGAATTGAGCGGTCGAGGAATAAAAGATTGCCGTTGTTTGTTCTTTACTCAGCGATGGACAAATTCTTAAAATGAAAAATAAAAAAATAAAAATATAAAACGTAAAAGAGCGAAGATGTTAAGCCTTGTGTGATCATCTTTTCTCCAAGGATGCTATTCTCGAAAAGCAATGTGTGGTCTGCTATGCAGTTATACTTTTAAAGCATTCCTTAGATTGGTATTTGAACAAAAAGTGAGCGGTTTCTCTTGCCAAAAAAAAGAAAAAAAAACTCTACAAAATTCAATAAGGTCATTTAAAACTTTCCAAAGCTTGAATTGCCTAGCATGCCTTCTATTATTCTTGGGGCCATATTCTCATCATCGCTGCATATATTTTCATATCAAAGTACAAAAATCTTAGTTTTTAGTTTTAATGAATTCGGAAACTTCTTCGTATTGATAGAAATCAGAATTATGATGAAAGAGGAATTTCCACGAGGAAACGAGGATATTTATGGAAAAAAAAACCTGTCTGGAACTATCCTGAAAATTCACAAGAGCAATTCAAGTTTTCATTTTTGAAAGCATTTGTTGATCAACTTTCATAAATATTGCTTTCTTAGGATGCGAAATAAATTTTACTATGCAAATGCAAAGCAATGCCGATATACTTTTGCTCAATCATATATTTTGCTGTAAACTGATATTTACTAAAGAGATTTCAAAATATTATTTTATCACCGACTTTAATACCGGGCAACTATAGTCGGGACTATAGAGAATCAATTCACAGGAAGGATTTTCTTCGAAGGATCAAGCTGCTTTCGCTTGAACATTTTCACTTCAAATCTGTCTTTAAAATTTTCATCATTTATTATCCATACGTCTGTGCTTTCAATTATTTTATGATTTCACTCCATTTTTCGATTTCCATTTAGTTTTTATCGACTGCAATGCTTCCTGTGATTTCTATCAGTTTTATTTTTGTTTCATTTTATCTCTCTAAACTTTATTTCATATTGTATTATCACTTCTTTTGCTCTCAGCTATCATTCTTTGGTCCATATTGTATAATCACTTCTTTGACTCCAAGTTTCTAACAAACTGCCGATCTTATAGGTTCTTCCACGAACTTGCAAATAAATGCTTGGTTTAGTCTACTTTGAAAAGGTCAACTAATAGTCACACCTAGAAGCGTGAATTCAGGTTCAATTTTTTTCTTGTTTTTTTTTTTCGTTCTGAAGATCGCCTCTTGAGTGCAAAAATAGAACGACGCTATAATTTTACATCGTAGGCGTCTAAACTGTGAGCACATGCTGTTGAGGAGGTTAGTTAGGGATTATTTTCGACATAAAAAAAACATCAAGTAAATGTGAAAACTATAGCAGTTAGTTTTTATCTGCTGAAACAACAATTAAAATGTAGGCAACAGAATGTGATGAAATATATCAATGAGAATATCACTCAACGAATCATTTTCTTCACGATCGACTTGGTTGAATTGTTGAAATTGAGTGATCTCACGCAAGCTCACTTGCACTTTGCTTTATGCGGCTCAAAGCATTCGTTTTGAGGTGCTTTTAGTGGCACTTCGCTGAAACGAGTGCATTCCACTCAAAACCCCTACGAGATTTCGGCTTTGTCGAAAAAAAAAAAACGGGACGGTTGTGTTACTCGAAAAACACGCATTTTAGAATTTGGCAGATATCTTTATTGTCTTCTGTACACTAAGTAGTTCTTTAGCTCGTTCATTTATAATCGCATGATCGAGTTGATAAACGATTACCCCAGGGATTGATTACACGTCGTAAAATGGCGAGAACGTACTTGCTACCTACAGTAACTTCTGAATAAGTGAGATAGGCGACAAAAGAACCTCTTTAATTTTGCCTGTAAATGAAACTTGAGACTTACCTCCTTACACACAGAAAAGACCTCAAACTGGAATCGCGCTATCATAAAGATTTCGTTCGTTCTGCGAGGGAAATTCAGATCTTCAGAAAATGAAGTGTTTACCACTGCTTGCTTCTGAGTAGGACTTTCTCACAGTACCAAGAATTTTTCTACGTTTAAATGAGCAGCGAGAAGGTTCAGCTGTATGACTATTTTCAGCATCATTGAAGAAAAAAAAATCTAAATATTCGCTAGTTAAACAAAATCACTATTGCATTTATGAAAACGATTCGACGTATCTTCGTAGAGATTTAAATGCGCAACGAAAAGTTTTGTATAAACAAGTTTTACCAATTGCGAATAGTATTGAAATATGGAATAGGTCGAATAAACACCATACAAAAATGTTAATCTGCACTGTTTGCAACGGAAAGATTTGAGCGAAGAGCTTTAATGAAGTTTCATCAATATCTCACATATTATGAATCATTTTGCTAATAAGTATTTTTGTGCCGAAATTTAACGAAGGCTCAAGCAAATAAAAGCATCTATTCCAAGAGCATAAAGGAAAATACCTATTTACCTACAAGAGTTTTAGTTTAAAACTTTTGCAGGTAAATATGCAGGTGCAAAAGAACAATTTCATGCGAATTTTGTCATCTTTGCAGGCAGATGAAAGCATAAATCAACATCACTCTAATGCACATCCTAACGAGCATTCTGCAATAGACGTTAGTCAATACTTTGTTGTCTCTACTAATACCTTTAATGCGCCTCTTTTAAGCTTTATTCATCCTCATGAAGATCACATGACAATATTATATTGTGCTCATCTCAGAAAATAACATCCCTATTCCACAAAGAGGTTCATTTTTTCAATGAAAATGACCGTTACGATCCGATATATTTGTTTCATATACAAAAGGAAATTCTCGTTGCTTAAGCTGCGAAACAAGCACTCATTCCTGAATAAATCAAAATGAGTTCGTAGACCGCAGAAGTAGGTATGCTATCCACTCTGAATTTTTAAGCAAATTTGCTGACGCGTCTAAACATAACTGAAGGAAATTTTATGCGGTAAATTCTCGAGCGTATTTCAACAAGTATAAATTTAGTTCAAAGCATTTATGAGAAATAAATTGGTTTTAGAAAAGTGACAAAATACTTTTATAGTTTGTATTAGTGAATCGCAATAGTTTTCTTAGGCTAACCAGTGAGCACAAATTCATTGCCTAAAATAACTAGTCACATAAGTATATAAAGATATAAGTTCTTATCATTGCTTTATCATAAGAAATAACCACACCCACTGTTTTACCACCAAATTTTATTTATCAGATGAGTTTGAATATTTATGCCAATCATGAAAGCCAACCTTTTACACGAAAATATTATGGCTCTAATCGCATAGTAACGAAACGTTTCAGTAGTTATTAGGGTACTAATAATAAATCGAAAGCGCACTAAGTGAGTATTTGAAAAGTGCAATGGTAGGCGGGAACAAACTTATTGCTCCGGTTTTCAGAAATGATTTTTTTCTTCATTGTTTTGTGAAATCGAATCTGATTTGGAAAGAAATCGATTCACATACACGTCACCCCCACCACAATCAATCCAACAAGGATGGGAAGGTAGTTAATCCAAATCCCTGGATTTTCAGAAGATTAATCGCAATCGTTGGATAAGCTAGCAATTGGGAATTTTATAAAATCTAAGGACTAATAAACTAAAGGCGCAGAATTTCTTATGGCTAGTGTTTTTAGAGTTAAACGGGGGTTCCCCACTTTTGCGTTATCCAACCTCCAAAATGATAACTTATAGCACAATTGCCTTTTAGAATTCAATTTCTCTATGGAAAAAGAATAATCGCTGGCAATTTGTCAAATGTTAAGCCGCAAATTTTCTCGAAAATAACTAGTCTCATACTCAACTACTCTTCACAATGATCTCTTCGTTTTCGATATTTGAGTTGCTCCACTCCGAAAGAATGAAATCGCTTATGTGAAGGCGTTTTATGATGAAAAATGTTTTACTCAAAATTTCATGCAATGACAAAACTGAAAAAAAAAGCTATAATTGGTTCCTGCATAACCGTGGTTCCTGCTTCGGCAATCTGAAGTGCTTTTAATCCCAACCTTTCCTAGCCATCCCCTTCCTGAAAAAATTGATGTTGAAATGTGCCCAAACATCAATGCTAGCGCTAGAACCTCATATCAATACGGTAGTGAAGTTGACCGAAGCAAATTTGCTTCGCAATGGAAAGAATTCATTCGGTTTTACATCCTCCACTTTTTATTTCTTGCAATTAATTAGCTCTGCACACAGAAAGCATTCCTAATGAGTTGTGGGGAAGGCATGTAGCCGAGGTATATTACTTTTTTTTACAATATGCTATGCTACAGGCCAAATCATCAACGAAGTCAGCTGCGACTCCAACTGAACCGGCGCCTTCGCAGACAACAACATCCGACAATGTTATCAGGACGCGTGTTATCAAACGGCTCAGCCCCGAAGACAGGTGGGTTCATGCTCAACTGCTCTTTAGAATGCTTTTAAACTTTGCAGCATCCCTCTTGTTTTTTTTTTTGTTTTTTTTTTTGTATGGTGCGTTTCATGTCAGCATACACCTCAGCCGTGTTTATGGGAAATGCCTTTTTATATGCTAGCCTTCTTCCATCCTTTTTGTGCTGTTTACCACTACTTCCTTTGAAAATGTTTTTGCACTACATTTATGCCACCAAATCTCCAGCACTTGCATATTATCCACATCAAAATCATTCTATGTCGTGCTAACCTTGCCAGGGATAGACCACAATCACCTACATCAATCCAAGCAAAATTTCTCAAATTTTTTATATATCTGAATGAACTTTTTCTTCTCTTCCACACAATTGATTAGCTGATTTAGATTCAGACTGTTCTCGTCCTTGGCGATCAACCTGTTATTTTCGCCTCATTGTCGGCATGGAATATTCTTTCTCGAATGGGAGGGAGCGATGTAAGGAAAATCCATATAATTTGATGCAGATGTCCTCCTCCTCACATTTCCTCCTTATATAGGGAGCAAAGATAGGCCTATATCTAAGACGAACTGAAAACTTCATTCTTGCATGCCACATTTTGTGCATTCTCTTAACGTTCTCTTAACCGATCGTTCTGTTAACGTTGCTTTATATTGCACTTGCTGTACACTGTAAGCGCATAATTTCTGCATTAGTATTGTTCGAAGTAGCAGCTCAATTTTTAGCTCTTCGTAGGAAATTGATCCAGTCACCTAGAAAGTCGGCGTGTTCTAAACATCGCTCAGGTGTTTCTGTGGATGTAAATTACTCACTAGACATGTGGAATATAAGTATTCTACTTTAGTAAGAATCATAGTAACTTGTAAAGCATAGCTCCAAACTTATAACTTTTCCTCGCCATAACCAAGCCTCACAGAAGCTGCTATGCGACTCGTGCAAATGTGCAACCTAACTGCTTACTCGAAAATCTGTTCGCTGCCATAGCAACCACCATCCAGCCGTAACATCGCAGAGGGATCATACAGAATCTCCCTGCTAGGCTTATTGTGCGTCTCATCGTATGCATTCTACGGATAGCTTTAAACGGTGATCCCGGCTGAATGTTTGGATTTATTTTGTCGAAAATCCCAAAAGTATTCTTTCTCTGCTTTGAACTTCACTTTCCCCATCTCGCATCCTTCACATTTTAGGTGCATAGAATGTGCTGCATTAATAAAGTTACTTCTACAGTTAAAATAGAGTCCCTTTAATAAAATATTTGGCACTTGTTAAGCTCAACGCAATATTTTGCACATCTGAAAGCAACTGCTGACTTGGCGTCCTTATATAATATCAAATAAAATCTAGAAAATTCAACTAACGAATGCATCCGGAACTGAAAATTTGAACAAGGAAACAATCCACTTCACGATGCGTTTTTCCCTTCAAAAATCTGATGGCATTGGGTACGATCATTGTTCGATTGCGCTACGTTGTCTCATATGCCCTTCAGTAATACTATCGTATGATAATATGCTGTTGTAAAATCAAATCGTATCCCTATACGAGAAGATAGCAAAGCATTGAAATGCCACGCTAGGATCACCGCCATTTCAATATTCTTGGCTCAGTGAAACCCGATGAAAAGTCTGTAAAATGTGCACCTTTGGGGTTTCGTTTCAGATTATGCAGTATATATAAACCTACCTTTCTAAGTACCGTGGACGGTTCTCAAGGTTAGGTAAACAGATTCGTTTCGTTACACCAGTTGTTTTTTTTTTAATTTGTGAGACAAAAATGTTCATTCCTTAGAGGTGCCATACCTAGAACATTTCCACTTAGTCAACAGGTTAAGGTATATACTTCTCTAATCTTTAAACTGCATTTATGCATTAATCAGCCTATCTTATTTATAACAGCTATATATCTGTATGTTTATTTTGTCTATCTTTCTATCAAGTACATTCAGATTGTGGAGTGGGAAAACATACAGCAAAAAAGCACTGCTTAGAAAGCATAAAAATTTTTCTAAGTTTTCACGTGGGGCGTATAATCGCAGACCAACGATTCAGCTCACTTGCGATGTATTAGCCTATAAATTCTTCTGGTATTTTCTTCGTAAAGCTTAAATATTCGGTGAATTCTTTAACATAATACAAGTAGTACCAGTATCTTTAGTTATTAAAAGCTGGTATTTAATAGTCGATTCTGTTCGAAAACTTATTAAAAGTCTAAGCAGGAACTATTATACAATTCTATGGTCCTGCTAAGATAGAAAAAGCATATAATGGAGCTAGGGTTTAGAGGATTTCCGAATTATATAATCAACTAAGGACTCAACTATAGAGAAACTTGTTGACGAGATTGTTTACCGACGCTTTCATTATCAATTATGCACCATCAATTGATACCACTAAAACTGAACTATCGTCTTTATCATTAGTCATATGTTAGTGTGAACGATTAACCGATGGCAACACTCATCTTATAAAGAAGAAAAATATGGCAGCGAAATTCGAACAAAACAGTTTGGATAATGATGTTGGGTCGTAAATAGAACAAATAGTTTTCATTTTTCTTTTGAAGTTATTTTCTTTGTGCACCTTCCCATATGTGTTCTTTCCTCTTATTTAGCAGGTAAATTCACAGAGCTGCTTGAAGAGCATAAAGAAACAGTTAAAAGCTTATCGCTTGTTAGACTATGAAACAAGTTCCTTTGAAATTATCGAAGAGGACATGAAAACACATTAACCAAACTGAAAAAAAAACTTTTTTTTCATATGAAGTTCTATAAAGTAGAAAAGAAAAGTAGACCTCTGCCAATTATGTAGACAACATTCGAGAATAAGGGAAAAACTATTGTTGGATTATAGCGATTATTTGTTCACTTTATAAGTAAGTTAGATCAATACAGTTAAAAACATTTCTGTAAGATGCATTATACGAGCGTACAACTCTAACACATCTAATCATTAAAATGTTTGACAATGACTAGTTTACTTGCTCGAAAAAATTTCTTCCTAGTGCTATAACAACTAAACAAATGCATGGAGTTCACATTAACATAAGAAACGCATTTCCTCAATGAATTCTACACTATAATGGCATCAAATGAAGATATAAACGAAAAGTTCTTGTGAGGAAAGAATCGAAGAGGGAGAATATATGACAACAGCAATTCCATCTAAACAAGCAAAACCGCTACGAAGACAACGATTATGTGCACGTTTACTTAAACGACCGGAAATGAAACGTTACTTGGTAGGAGTGTTACCTAGAATTGTGTTCGTTTAAGAAACACAGGCAAAATTATTTACAAGAAAGCAATCTGCGGCGTTCGATCGTTCAACCGCCAACCTCTAGCAATCGAGGTTTTCAATCTTTCGACCTCTAACAATGAATTTGAGTTATTTCCAATTCCCCTTGGGAAGCATGACCCCTAGGAGGACTAAAGAGCACCCCTCAAAAATACAACTCGTTAGAAAGATAAAAAAAATCAAAATATCAGTTTAGCCATCTCTATTTTACGCTGAGAGATTCGCTATGTTTGCTAGGAGAAAACGGCCTTCATTTCATGACTGCTAGTTGAACTCGCTTCTTCTCAAAGACTTCCCGTTGTATAGTTAAGTATCGAAAAAATTCAAATCGGAGTGCGTTTGTTTTCCTTCATCATCCTCTTCATTGCATTTATACAGCCCATAAACGTTTGATTCGTATTGAATCGATTCCTTTTAGCTATACGCATTTGATGCGTATATTAGTGAGTATCTTTTCAGTGAATCGTTTGCCACTAAGTCTATAGGCATATGCTATGCTCTTGAGTCTTTAAGTATAACTGTCGCTATGAGATGCTGAAGCTTTTAATTTCTGGAACTTTCTTCTAGGTTATTTTTCAGCCATTCCAATAGAAATGCAGAGTAGCACGACTTTCGTTTTGCCTAAACTTGCGGAATACTTGAACCAGTGGAGTGCCGAAATTGTTATAATACTGCTGAGTCTTTTCTATATGCATGCATGGCGAGGTAACGTTGAGTGCACATTAAAGGAGCTTTATTGGTGGAGAGGTTATCCTCCTAAAGTAACGTTGTTTTAGCTGTATTTGCTTTACGGTTTTCACGAGGCGAAGCTAGGGTTTTACTTAGAAAGTCCAGACTTCTTTTTACCTAAACTTACACGAACCAGTCCTTCCTACCCCTTCTCCCCACCCTCAGTCCTCAGTAATTAGAAGCGGGACGGCACAACTGAAATTTAGGGGAAAATGGGAAGGGAATCTTCCCATATTTGTTCCTCATTTCACGAATATTGCGCGCAGTCATTCAAACTAAAGGAATTTGTTTATTCTGGTGCTGTAGTCACAGCTGCTCTTCTCTCTAAATGCAACACTCATTCCCATTCCGTAGGCGTGAAACTGTGTATTGTGTAAAATAAAACCTAGTATGGTGGCATGATAAAACCGCCAGTTTGTGTTTCTAACTTCATATTTTTATACAGCAATCTTTCTTTACCGTTGTACTCCTATATGTTAGGTAGTTTCATCGTTGGTATTCTATTGCATATTTATTGCTTATATATAGGCTTACAGTCTGTTAAACACCAATGAAAGATTATAAACATCAAAATGCTTAGCATAGCGTAACGCGTTGTCAATAAAGCGCATGGTAATGTTCGTTTATCGAGCGACACTTTTGTGGACGATTCGATTGGTATGTGTTTCAATTGCTGAGTGTCTCAATAAAATTGCTTCTTCTGATATCTTTAAGTAATAATGGTAGAAAAAAAGATCGTTTAACGCTTGTATGCTTTCAGAAGTCTAATTTCTTATAACGAAGAAAGATAAAAAAAAGGTGAATATAAAGAAAGGTAAAAGTTGCGATCGTTTATGGTGGTTTGCTAAAAAGTTTAAAAGATCGTATTTCCGTACAGCAAACCACTAAACGACATACACATTGCGTGATTGTGTAAATTGACGTCATCGGCCGAAGAAAATTCAAATTTTGAGATTTTCGACGAATATTCCTAGTGAAAAAATGAGAAAATAGCCGAAAATTACCACAGTTTAAAAAATAGGAGACAA
The DNA here is from genome assembly GCA_006503575.1 of Baylisascaris schroederi. Taxonomy (NCBI): domain Eukaryota; kingdom Metazoa; phylum Nematoda; class Chromadorea; order Rhabditida; family Ascarididae; genus Baylisascaris; species Baylisascaris schroederi. Next base: position 1,183,066 of record QEWY01001293.1, read on the forward strand.
GATTTTGGTAGAAATAAAATCGGCATACTATAGATGAGGAAAAAATTCATTCCGATATAAAGAAATAAATGGTTATTATAAGAACAATTTCTGGACGTGACAATAAATGACACATCACACTGAAAGGAAGATAAGCAATACGTGAGCGATTAATGGACGCTTATTTTATGACGAAATGATAACAGGCTGGGAAATGGTAAGCGTGAAGGGGAGGGGGCAGGGGTGGAGACAGCCGAAGACGCAGCAGATTTTTAAACTGATTTGGAGCCGATCAGTTCTAAGGTAGGTTATTCGGAAGTGTCCAGCAATGACACCATAATATTTGCTAAGGCGGTATATCTTAAGGAAATGTTTCCTAAAAACTAAACCAGCTCGGGGACACCAGTTAGCAACCGAGATAATTAAATTCTTTCGAGTTCCATGCACGAACGAATGATTTTGTTCAGCTGGAAAGGAAAACAATCAAAGCTAACATTTATAAGAAAAATCTATTTCTAAGGGGTTTTTAACAAAGGGAGTCAACTGGTTTCAGCTCAATCCATTTATGAAACACACATGGAATAGCATGAGCGTTGCTTAAGTCTGAATATCACAAAGGAAAGAATAAACCAGATCGTCAAAGGGAGGCGACCACTGAGTTGCTAAGCTTTATCAAGCTCCGTTGTGTTGAAAAACAACCTGAGACATTTTGATTGCTCCATTGATGTTTGCTATGCAAAAAAAAAAAACGGCTTTTCTATAACACATCAAACTTTCTTTGTTGTTTGCAGCACCGAAGAAAACATGGAGAAAATGAAGCAAAATTCTAGGAAGAAGGAAACGTAGATGAACAGTCCTCAAAACGCCGAGTTGTATTTTCATCAGTGCGAACTTCCTACTAAGCCTTTTTTTTTCACCTTTCCGTTTCGTCGGCTCTCATAGTAGGGACTGAAATGACCGGAAATAGTAGGTTTTCACCTCATTATGATTTCTCTGAGTGGAAAGAATTCTATTCTACCGTTTCAAAGCGTTGTCTCAATATCATGCCTGTTTAGTATATTATATATATTACTTCACTGTTTTATTAATATTGATACAATTCGGTTTAAAAAAAATCCCTAAGCAAACGTAATCGCAGTGACAATTATATATTGATAGTAAATAGTGATTGAGGAAATTTTTCCACAAAACAAATTCCCTCCATGTGAAAATAGAAAAAAGTGCAAGCACAGTACGGTAGCCTTAAATTTTGTTATTATTGTTATGCTGCACCATAGCAGCTGGCGTAAGATTGCTATCTTAAAAAAATTATTTCTCATCCGTTCTGCAACGGTTTAGTACGGAGAAAAGGGTTTACTCAAAGGTCATCAGCGTAGCGATGAGACATCACGAATGTATTTTGCTTGGCATAATCAACATAGCACAATTTCGCTTATACTGAACAAGGGTACGTAGTTCTTTTTGTTTTACGAAAGCCGGCGCCACAAAGCACTGAAACAGCACAGACCGTGAGAATAAGTGGTTCAGGTACCACTCTACATGATATTCAGTTTTTCCATTAGTGAAAAAGGTCGAAGGGACAGTCTTACCCAGTGCAGCCGATATCCCCGAGAACAAAAGTAGGCAAAATAGGGCTATTTAGGTAAAACGTGATGAAATTTTGGTGCGATTTTGATGGCAATTATCAAGAGTGCTCGACAATTTAATGAGCAGCATGTTAGCGAGCAATATAAACTAGACATCGGCAATATCCAAAGCAAGAACAGTCACAACGATAGTTTGCGGCGTTTCCATCATTCTCATCTTTAGCAACAAAAACATGACTACCTGACGCTATTCCTGTAAAGTTTAAAAATTTCAATTTTCCTGAGAGACGCGACAGAAGGGGCTTGAGAAGCTTGATTTCCTCACTAAAGGATGGTTTCCGATCTTATATGTTCGATTTCTTTGCTTCAACTTTTCCATCGGTTAAAGAAATCGCCTTTCCGTGTAACAGACATAAGCACTTAAAAAAGTCTGCCCATCCTAGAGGTCATGGATCAGTTTGAAGAAAACCGGTTTGGCGTTTTCCCAACCTGGCTGCTAAATAAATCAAGTTTTAAAAAACGTTTTTCACCAAAAAACCCCACCAGTGTTTATATAAAGATAAAGCTGAACAAAAAAAGAGCTAGACATTTTATTTCTATTTTTATAACCACTACTATTACTTCCCATTTTATAGTAGGACTTCCAGGATATCGCTTCTATTATCCTCCGAGATGTGTGAATAGTCTGTTTCAACGTCCACCCTTTCGCAGTCTCTATTGCTTATTTGATTTATAATATTCAGTAGAGATAAATAGTCTGGCCGTTTGAAATTCGGTATAAATGGATCCGGCGCTGTTAACATTACATTATAACATACACCGCCTCTACAGAAAAATAATGCGTGTGTTAGAAAATGTTTTTAATCTAGGACCTGTTAGACGTCATCTTACAGGATTCTCAATTTCGGTTCTGTGAGCGCCTTTGTTCCCGATATCCTGTAGCCGGATTGCTATTGTGATGATTTTTGTCGGTATATTCAAAAACTGCCAGCAAATGTACAAAACGAATTCCACCCTGATCCCAATATTCTAGATCATCTTGAAACTAAACACTACACTGCAGCTATTTCATGTAAGAATGAATTTTATAGAGCGGTATCTCAGCTAGCAGAAGAGTTTTGCCTTTTTTGGCCTTTTCTAGCGTAATTCTTAATTTTTTAGTATGAGAATGAAAATTTGAAGCGATTCTAACTCAATGTGGCGTCCATCAACTTCTGAAATGGCAACATAAATGCAGCGAGTAAGAAGACGATTCCAAGTTTTTCCCGTAAAGTTCTAAAAAAAAGTGTTTGAATCGGACAGACTGCCATATGTAGATTGATGCCTCGATTTTCTGCTCTGGAGAGGTGTGATTAGCCATCATTTATAACGGTGAACACGAAATTTTACCCTATTGTCGGCGTTGGCACGGCGAGCGCTGTATTCGCCAATAATGCTGCGCCCACACGCGTCGTTAAATCGAGCTGCATTGCAACGTTGGTATTCCCGTACTCATAGCAACGCTTATTTCTATCGCTTCACGTAGAGAATTTTGTATGAACGTATTGAAGGTAATAGGAAACTTCCGACGTGCAGAATTTGGGTGGGAGGGGGGGATGGGGTAATGTCTAAGAAGCTCCAATTATACTTGGCTAAACTAGCATTATTTGCATAGGCGGCTGAAGGAAGAGCATTCACTTATACTTTGGGAATGCTTTTATGATTTCCATTTTATTGGTGATTTTCAAAACATTCTTAATTTTGCTATTCTTTGCGATATCACCGATCCTCAGTCCTATATGCGCATTGGCTTGTGAATCTTTTGTAGAAAAGTTTCAATGCGGACACTTTCCAGTGAGGTGTTCTCGTCTGAGCTCAAATGCAGTTCAAGTAACCTTACTTATCAAATACATTTAGAGATTTTGGAGTTTAGAAATACAAGTTGTATGTTAGGAGCCAATGAATCTGCTAAGAATGAGTGGTCCAAAAACCGTTTTAAAGCGAAAAAGATTGCAATTTTATGTGTTGTTCACAAATAAAATTCAAATTTCTTTTAACACACAATGTTAGCAGAATGCTTGCGGTTATGGAAATGTGCAAAATTATGAATCGTTGTTAAAATTGTCGGCAGCGGCTATTGAACGCCTGAAGTGATTGAAGCGGTTGAACGGTCATGAATTTTAACTCGAAATTCAGCGCAAAACGCATAGAGATAGGCCGAAAAGTATAGGATGAATAAAATGAGTATCATCATATGCTTACCAGAAGTGTCACCGTCTTTTCCTGTTCATAAACCTTTTCCTGTGGAATCTCCCTCCCATCTTGAATACGACCATTTTGGAATATTGCGAATGTTTTAAGCCCTCTTGGAATATTAGTCGTCATCTGGAATTGACATAGACTTGGTCAAAAATTTGAGATATAAAAGCACGTCGACCTGAGAGAGATGATTCTCGTGGATGGAAATCGCCTCACAAATTGTCCTTGAATATATCCTCTCCCCCGCACCTCCGGAACTTTTCCTCTAAATATGTGTCTGACCTGAGGTATGCTGATTAAGTACGCCTACCGCTCCCATCGGGGCGTTGATTATGTGTACATCTTGGAAAGCTCTAAACGCTGTAAGCCCGTGGTTATATTTAGAAGAAGAATCACAATACACCATATGGTTACAGCATGACAGTCTTATTAGGCCATCTGTCTTGCTGTTCGTTAATCTGCTTCATCGTATTGCTTTCGAAAGGGAATTATTGAAAAAGCTTCGCAATTTGTGCTCCTTCACAAAGTACGGCGATATATGTGGAATGTTTTTCTCTTTCCTTTGTTCTCAGTGGCATGAATGGAACGCTGTAGAGCTCTTAAAGAGCGTCATAGCTAAAACTTTTATTGACCATAATGAAAGTCTAAGAGATTTGAAGAAGCATCATCAATCACTAATGGTTGTTTAATAAATCGTTGCAAATTTCAGTGGGCATTTGTTCTTTCTAAATTTAGTTCAATAGTAATAACAATAACTTCAATTAAAAGTTAAAAATAAGGTGCGATATGTCGAATAGTGAGCGTACATTCTACTTTTTATATAATTGTGACATGAGTTTAGTAAGATATGTTGTCGATGCGTTGAAAAGAAAAAGCTTTTTAGCGTTTTTTTTTCTCTGTTGAGTGCATTGAAGTAAACCTTTTAAAAGCTCTTCGATGCATAATCCGATCGACTGACTTCTATGTTTGCTGGATATCTAATGAAGCATTGATATCCTTGTTTCGTTATACCGCACTAAGAATTATATTTTAACATATCGCTCTTTCGAATCAATACGTAGATTATCCTTTTCACACTAATTTTGGGAGTGGTGTAGTCACTGGATTCCACTGATAGAACGAACCTTTGGTTTTCTTTTTTTTTCGGAAATTGATTAGAATAGTGAGCGAAAACGCTAAAAACACCTCGACGTTGTTTTCCGCTGCAATCGTTTTCTGAATCTTCAATCGCACAAGTGCTACTCATCAGGCTCATAGGTTTTGGTCTTAGATTTTCAGCAAAAATTGCTTAAGGACGGTTTAAGACATGCTGAACAGAAATGTAGCTTTCATTTTCAGCAGTGAGGATGAGAGGCGTTATTGGAGTCTTCCTAGGGAAGTGTTTACGTTTTTTTTTTGTTTTGTTTTCATAGCCAAGATGGGAATAGCGTAGGGTATCTCGCGACTTAGGCCGAAGCCTAATCGAAAGCCGAATAAATACAAACTAAACACCTTTTACTATTTTAAAAGTCTATTTTCTATATTCCCTCCTTTGTTACCATTTCCTTGCAATATCACCTCTATTTTCTATCTTGACGGTGTTTTTTATCAATTTTGGTATCACTTTTCATTGAAAGCAGTTTAGGCGCTCGCAAAAAAAAAAAAAAATTTCTCTTGCTTCTTCCGATCTTCTCTCTGTCTCTCCGTCTCTTTCTCTCTCCTTGAGTGATGTGAACGACATTAACAAAAGAAAGATAGATATAGAGAAATGTGTCCTCTATAATCCATCGACGCGCATTTGTGTCCTGTAGGATATCGTTTCATCGAAGGCCGCATTTGGATGTGTTTTCGTTAGCACTAAAAATTTTCAAGAATGAGGCGCTCCATTTAATTTGCAACTCAGCTTGACAAGTCCACTTAAGAGCTGATGAGCTTGATTCGTGGATTTATGCAAATCCTTGTTTGCCCGCTTAATCCTTATCATTACTAAACGTTATATTATTTTACAAATGCGGCCGCCTTTCCGTTAGCTCTTCTCATTATTTACTCGTGCAAATATCTTTCTAAAGGATGTTACTTTATACGACTTTTGATGACAACCACGAACTGTTTAGCATATTTTAACGCCAATTGAAAACCCTTACAAGAATTATCGTCCCAACACTCCCTCCTTCCTCCCCCTCCCAAAGGAGATTCACTCGATCTTTTTGAATTTAAATTTCCATCGGCGACTTGCCGTTGGTTTTGTCACGAATCTGCAGCACCGTATTGTTGCTGTAAGTGTTCGCTTAGCGCAGCGATTGATATTCAAACATTCCACGCGATTTCGCGCATAGAGTGGCGAGGTGAAGGATGAGGTTTGTATAGGAAGGAAAATATGAACGCATAAGGGTGGTTATCTTTAAATTTTTTTTTTCACCTTAATAGAAAGAGTTTAATTTCAATGCGTTTTTTGTTTCTATTTTGTAGGGAAATTTTTTCTCTGAAATGCTAACATTTATTGTCATAATAGAACTTTCGATAGTTTGATCATGGAATATAGTGTATTTTGACTTCATAGCTAATTATCGTCCGTCTAATATAGAGCGTTTTAGCCGTTTATTTCTCTCATTCATTTGAAATGCAAAATATTGATAGCTGACTTGAGTGTTGTTTTTCGATATTCACACGTTTATGAATAAGGAGGTTGATTCTTTCGAGCATGAAATGCGTATCTGTCGATAAATGTTTTCAAAAATAAAAAAAACTAAAGGTATATGAGTGGAACGTTTTCCTTAAACAATAAAATGCATGTGTTATACGCAACTTGTAGGCATGTTTATTTGTATCACACGAAATACGCATGTATTCGTATGCTGTTGATTTACCATTCACTTCCTGTTGATGCGGCTCGACGTTTGCTTGACTGGCTCGCCTGTCTGCTTGGAGCTTGGCTTCGATTTTCTCCCTCGATCGATAGTGGCGGGTGCTCGTAGGCGCTATGACCAATGCGCATTGTGCGTTGCGCTGATGTCGTACGAGAGTATTAGAATGGAGCTCATTTGAAATTGTTCTCCATTTTGGTAACTTTTATTGTACTATTCGTTCAAGGTTGTTCGCTGCATGCACCTGAATTTGATGCTGCCAACAAAATGGCCTCAATTTTCTTGTTTTTCTTCTCATTGCAGTATGTAAATTTGGGGTACGATGAACAAGTTTTATAGGTGAGGTTGGAAGTATTGAAATTTTCGAGGCCGTTTTGTTCGGAGCACTAATTCCAAGTATGTGAGGGTGGAGCATGTTTAGCTGTGGGTAGTAAAGGTTGCAGCAGATATAGCCACTGTAGATGGCAAATAGGCGTCAGACAGCTGCTCGATGCTAAGGATTAAAGCTTAGTAGGTCGGTTCCACTAGGCTACGCTAAAGTGTACACTTGTACTGCCAGCTTGATTGCAAATCATATAGAAAGTGTTTCAGTAGTAAACAACTGAGGGGTATAAGTGATCGTGACAGGCGCTACTGAAAGAGACGGTTTGGTGACGCGAAAACAGGGTGCATGCGGCAAAGTGTTATGCAGACAACAAGAGGCTGAGGTGGTTGCTGCATGGTGTCAGGTGAGGAAAGGCAAAGTGGAACGAGCTGCAACAACACCAACACACACAGACACAGATCTGTTTAAATGCAGTTGTCGGATAGTGAGCAGTGTGTTGGCAGGAAGCAAAGCGCCAGCGATCTCCAAAGTCGACTGAAGACGCGGAAACTGCTCGGCGTTGGCGAGCTGGTCGGCGACAATGGTGATATTTATCGCTCAAAGGTTCGTTGTTTTTGTTTTTCCTGTAGTTGCTCTTAATGCTTTTCTTCTCATTAAGAGCTTCAATAATCTCAACATTTTGCTGTTTTCTAGATGTTCTTTAAAAATATTCAATTGTTTCACATATTTAGATTTCTTTTCTCTTGGCTGGTAGAGGTTTTGTTATTTAAGCGCTTAACTGTTACCTGTCTTTGAATGGCATAACGTTAGATGCTTCAGTTTCGTTGCGCGGCAAAGTTTTTTGAAGCTTTTCTGACAGGTAGGTGGAATGGGACCGATCATAAAGCTAGCAACATGTCGCAATGATGAGTTCATTTGATGAGCTATCGCCAACTATTATTTCATTGACTATGAAGCAAATACAACTGGAAATTACTAAATTTCTCCGTTTTTTTGCCAGGTACTTCCGGTAGCTATGCTATAGGTACTTTATAGATCTCGCAGTTGCTCGGTATTAACGAGAGCCTCTATGTGCGTCTCCCACGAGGGCTACTGCTATGGAATACAGCGATTACGATGTATATATACATGATCGGGATTGTGGTGCGTTTCTTTTCATTTTTTTATCGTCATCGAGCACTGTTACTTCGTGTGCTTATAAGTGTTTTGCAGTGTTATTGATATGGCGAAGCTATTCTATATAGTAGCTGCATTTTAACGCCGCCAAAGGTGAGCTGGTGTCATTAACATAAGCGTCCATTATTGGTCATCTGGCATTGTCATAACGTTGTGGTCACTCTAGGTCAAGATGATGCCTACGTGGACGAATTACTAAGCATCCGAGCGTTGACTTCCATTTATGGCTCAACCAAAACCCACTTCTGTTAAAATGGACAATTTTCCTTTTCCATTGTTTATTGAAGTGATAATACTTTCTGAAATCTGTTGCAGTTCCCAAAATCAGCATGTTCTTTTTTCTCATAAAAGGGGAAAATTTTGAAATGTCTTTCACTTCTCCATCTGTTTGCTGAAATCGCTAGATTTTTTCGATGCAGAGTCTCTGCTGTTTGATAGCTATTCTTTGTGAGATGTAAATCCATTCAGCCACTTTTTTCTTTTGCTTTTTCTTTTGATGGATATATCGAAGGCTTGTCGTTTTTGGGATTGTGTTCAATACTGCGACTGTTGTTTGCTTATTCAATGATTGAATAGACGTAGAGGATATAACGAAATGTTAATTAACTGTCGTCTGCTGTATGTTGACTTCTTAAGTTTATCTGGATGTTTATGAACTGCCAGATCTTGTTGTGAAGTTGAACAGCTCTCAGTGATCGATAGTACTGATCCGGCTGATTAAAAAGGCGATTTTTCTAATGAGGATCCTTACAAGTTTTCTTCTGATTAATGTTTGAACTTAACTCCGAAATATATACGAAAGATATAAAGCGGATCATCGTCGTTGTTCTGTTTTGCAGATCAATTTTTTTTTTTGCTCCTAAAAACAAATCTTTCATTTTTCATTCCTATAAACCAAATTTTTCGATGTTTCATTTTGTTCAAGTAGAAGGTAAGTTGAATTCGAGGGCCTCTATTGATGTAAGCGTCGCGCATAATCCTTAAATTTAGGTTTAACTCTATAGTACTTGATAATCCATGCTTGCACGACTAATCCAATGAGACTCCCGTGCATTCCATGCACATTGGAAAAGCAGATATATCTTCGATAATTTATGAATTTTATTGAGATTTTTGTTTATGAATTCAGCAAAGGAAAAGAAATTCCACACAAATTCTTGCTCCGCTGTTTTCTTTATTTCTCTCTAAAAGTACATATGTACATCTCTATCTACACTTTTGCTCGTTAGTTTCAACTAAAGTCCTTGAAATGAATTTTTTTTTTTGAATCTGTAGAATCACATAATCTTATAGAATCAGTTTTAATCCATCTAATTCACCTCTATGAGGCAGAGAAGCTTTTAGATCATATGAGCTGTACGATTGGCAATTTTGAAACCAGTCAAATATGAGTAAGTTTCAATTTTTGGGGGTTGTAAAGTATACAGGTAATCGATTTCATGTGGAGCGGTTTCTTTTTTTTTGTATCAAGTCGGCTGCTTTGGAGGAAAGAATTTTTAGAAGCTAATTTGTATGTGTAGTGTGTTTCATTTTATTTCGTTTCGTTTCGTTTTTTTTTTTTCAAGCAGCGAATCGGTTTGAGTGAGGAGGCTGCCAAAAGCGTATGTCCAGCTAGCCTTTTTGGCTCTCTTCATCTGTTGCTTTCTGTCAGCTTGATGAGGATTCTTTGGATTTATCCTTCCCTAATTGAAACATCCTGAATGCTTATTTCTAGCGCAGGCATCGCCACTTTTTTTTATAAATGTAATCGGACAATGAAATAAATAAATTGAAGAATAAAATGTTTGAACTGGTATGTAGTTTATTTGTAGTGTCTTGTAACGCCGTCAATAGGCAGCTACATTGAATTCGGATATTCAACGGCACCCTCAGAACTGCTTGCGGTACGCATGTACGGCGCGGCGATGTTCGCATTCGGATTGCTCTTCCGTGGTCTACTTGTGTTGAAGGATGCACGATCCGAAATTTCCACTCTTCTGCTTGCGTGCGCTACACTTTTCTCATTACAGCTTACAGGTTATTCTATCGCTATTTAACAATTACCTTCCCTTCCTAATTGCTTGAGTTGCCCTTATGCTTTTTCTAGTATAGTTTTTTTCCAGCAGTTTGAACATTTGTCCGTTCTTCTAAGCTGTTTCTGAATTTATCAATGATCTAAGCTTAACGACTGAGAATTTGTAAATTGATTTGAAACACTTAACTTCAAATATAGAGCAGAGGGGGGAGCAGTGGTTCGATACTGAAACGGAAGGGTGGGTTGGAGGAGTAAATCACAATTTTTTCATGACATACAGAAGGACGCTTATTGATAGAATTCTACGTTTAGTCAACATATTGCTGCAATCAAAACTTACCTCCGCCGAATTTCGGGAAATAGTCAAGGTGGAAATGTGAAACGTGCTCGTTGCAGTTGATTGCTATTTACACCACAAAATCATAGCAACCACCTCTTCAACAGCGTTCAATGCCAAAAGTGCCTCCTGTGCAGTCTTCCAAAAGATCACTTTTGTGAGGGTGGACGTATATTAAGTCATACAAATATGATAGTTTTGTTCCATGGTTCCGACCGTCTTGGAGTTATATTTTAGGAATGAAAAAATCTGCCTTTCTTTTCGTTCCCAAAAAAATTATTTGTATCGCCATCCTACTTCCCGTTGACTAATCATTACCCGCTTCAAGCTTAAATATTTTATTACTCCGGTGAATTGTAAGCCCTTATCGGTATTGTTCGAAACGGTGAAATGCTCTGTTTCAGTTGGACTGCTTCATGGACACCTTAGCTATGCGTTGGCTGGATTTCGAGTGGCGGGCATCGTTGGGAGCCTCGTCTACCAGTCACTTTTGGATGCGCAGGTCTGTTTTATTAGATGCTTGATCAAGTTCAACCTCAAGTTTTGCCTTCAATGGTGCGTTAATACTGGATGAAATTGTTTGTGTCCTATATTATGGTTAAGAGCTGCCAAACTTTGAAAGCAACGTGGTATCTTTTGAGCGAGACCAGAAAACGCCTTAGCATTCGATTTTCTGCTACCTCGGCCCCTTGTGCATTCGGCTGTCAGCCGTTCCCCGGAGATGCCCAACAATAATTTTAGAGTTTCTTGAACCACATAGCATAAACGCGCATTGCTTGCAAGATAATTTTTGCCGTTACGAGTGATGTTTTGGAACAATGACAAACTTTGGTTACTTGAGAGAAAGAGTGGAGGTTAGAAATCTGAACCTTCCAAAAATGGGGTTTTTAGCGTTTCTGTATTCAGAAATCCTTAGCATTGAAGTTTGGCAATGATATGAACACTTTTAAGGGTATGCGTTTGCCAGTAAAATGTTGTCCATAGAAACTTTAATTGACACCATTGAATGCCGATAGCGGGAATGCGCTGCAGCGCAAGTGCTTTCCAATTTCTTTACGTTTGCCTCACGGCAAGATTCTTCACGGTACAGGTACTCTATCGGTCGACCATTCGTGCTCGAGATGCCCGCTGGGCTCTGTGATTGAGACGCCCACGCCGATATCAAACGGCTTGGGTATTTGCACAGAGCTCACGACGCGGATGTTGCATGGCTCAAGCCTACTTTACGACTTTGTATTCTCAAATATACATATATATCTACTAAAGAGCTCTTGCATCATTAAGTTCACTAGGTGCGTGTGTGTACACGTCTATCTGTTGGCGCTGTGATGACCTTATTTAATGCGCTTTCCTCACAAATCATCTGCTATGTTGTGCAACTAACTACGACTCGTTTGGAGTCATGCTGCTCTATTTTGCTGTGCTCTAAACATTATAGCATGCATGTATTTGAGAGGCATGCATTTCAGTTTGATTGCTCGAAATATTGGAGAAGGCGAGGATAGCACGTTGCTCTCCTTTTCCCACTTTAGATCCTCCCACATTTCCCACCTCACGGAGGAAAGGGAAGACGATAAAAAAGACTAGAGGCAAATTCTTATTGCACCTTATTTGTGAACTGATGGAAGACGTATCGGGCATTTCCCTATCTGTGTCGTTGTCAGTCCTCTGAAAATTCGAAACGTAGAATGGCGACCGTAGCTTTGTTTACGAGTAGAATCGTACTGAAATCAAAAAAGGGTCCAGATACTTAAAGATCTAGAATCTGCTGCTTCGTTTTTGTTTCAGTCGATAACATACAGATTTTGCGTCACTTGCCAAATAATTTTTGCCATGACTTTTTTGTTGATTCATAACCTTTCCTTAGAATAAGCCTACATCGATTTAGAATATTTTTTAATTTGTAACTATTGATTTAAGGCGTACGGTATTCAATTTTTCTATAACATTACAGGGAAGCGTATGCCGGCAAGTGTTACGGTATTTTGACGAAACGTTTCGTCATAGCGATCATAGTCCATCACGATCGTCCTCAAGTGATGAGAAAGAGAAGACAAGCTGAGAGTATTACCTTCAGCTTTATTGCATAATAAATTATGCTAGCGCGTCGCGTTTTTTCGCTACTTTTGAATTCGTACAACTTTCCACTGTTATGCTGATTCAAGTTTTTTTTTTTTGCCATAAGCCGCTGTCTTTATTCGTTAGTTTTTACGCTTTACGAAAAGACGAGGGATGAATATATAATGCATTTGGCGAATATATTTTCACATTTTCATATATTGCATATGCCGTTCTCTGTTTGCATCTTATATCTTTAAGCGGCTAGCACCCGTCACTTTTTTGTGTTGTTCACGGCTGTTTTCGGTTTATAAAGTGGGAATGCTTCAATGGGCGGTGTGATATCTCGTTATAGAGGAATTAGTATGACATTCAGTTGAAGGGGTTGTTTGTTGCTTGTTGCAGTCAACAAAAATATCCCTAGATTGATTTATCGGACCATTGCTACATCTCGAATTGTTCCTTATTTATAAAAATATCACGGAATCTCGAGACTCGTTTAATGATTCTTTCCTAGATCGAGCAGTCGTTGAATATAATGTCTCTTCGCTTTTATTATTCGCTACATCTTGCTCTATAAATAAAATTTCTTTCATTCTATTGTTTTTTCTTTCTTTCTTGTTTTTCCTTTTTTTTTTAAACGAGGTCTCCAACGCGCATTGGATGGAATCTTGGATGATCGCTTTGTTTCTCATTTCGAAGAGCTTGATCATGCGGCAAAACAAACGCTACATATCTAGCCCGGTTGTGGAGCGCCGTGGATATAGGAACCCCGAAAAGCAAACTGTATTGTTAAGCTACATTGTTGCCGCTTATTCGTTCACTTAGTGTTTTGTACGCCGAACGCCAGTTCCGATTACGATGCGTCCACATGTCGCACGTAAAGCTGCTGAATGTAATTTTCTCTCCCAAGATCGTCGTAAGCAGTTATTTGCACTTTTGTGAACAGCTGTGGATTGCATGTTGCTGGAAACACAAGCTGGTATATTGTGAAGGGAGTTGGTGTAGACAGTGGAAATTAAGGAGATAGGCTGTGATCGCTGACGTTTTCACGTTTCGATGAAGCGCAACGCGTAATTGAGATTATGCGATAACTATGGTCAAGAGTGACGGATTCTAAAGGGAAAGAGCAAACCGTTCGAACAAACAAAAACAGCACTGTTGATGAAGGTGGGAGAGAATGTTTCTGCTTTTTGCGATAAAAACGTTGGGGAAATCTATTGTGTTGCATCGCGGAGAGGAGCTGTATTCCAGGGAATATGGGACTTTTCACGACGTCTCAAAAGGGACTGTATCTGGGAGAGATGGTATCTGAGACGGTACGATATATTATTGGGCGGGAAGCAACCGTGTATTTGTCCAATTTGCTTTAGGCTGATTGGAGCCATCTGAATTTGACACAGCCCGGATAATTTCCAAGTTAGTCCACTGAGTCAGAGGTTTCAGTGACCTCACTGCAAAAACTCAGAAATAGAAACCATAATGGATTGACGGCCTCCCTCCGAAATCATGCGCCGCCGATCAATTTTCTACAGCAGGCAGCTCGCAACGCTAAAGCAAGCAGCAGAGGGTCAGTAACCATGATAGAGCATTTCACATCACAGAAATCCTAGTATATAGATAGGAATAAGGTTTTTCAAATTCACTGAGTGAACTTTAAGAAATAAGGATGTCCAACATCCAGCAATTTCTCATGAAATGGCCGGATATAAGGATTGCAAATGACAAGAGCATCTTGAACAGTTTACAGAATATTTTCAAAACTAATCTTTTTATGGTGTTCTTATGACTTGCAGCTTCGACCTGTGGGACCCAAGCTGAACCGCTCACAAAGAATAGCGAAAAATCTTGCAAAGAATTGTTTTTCGAATAACTTGTTCGCCACCCCACTTCATAATGTCTTCCACCACCTCATCACACTCCGCTTTGCACCAAACAACTTGCCTTTTTATTGGAATCTGGCATCAGCATTTCCCCTAACAACTGAACGCCTTCCAAGCATCTTTATGTGAAACGCGCATGTCATGTATGGCGAGACAGGGATAGAAAAGCACGGAGACCACATTCAGAAGTGTCACGCACTCTATCCATCAACCCACAAAAGTTGCAATCAGTCGTTTCTCTGTTAACGCGGGGAGGAAGGGGAGGGGGATTTCGCTTGAAGAGGAGGAATTGGCAGAAAGGCGTTTAGTTCCAGGTAATAGCGTATATTGGACGGGGAATCTTGGTGTCCTTGCAGGTCGGAGCGCTTCATGTGCTCAGTGATTAGCTTGTTCCGTTTAAACTCGGGGGTAGAGTGGACTCTTCCATAATCCCCCAGTAATAAATCGCGGAAGCGCATTGGTAGCAATTCATACTTTTGTTATGAACACTACGAAAATGCAGCAGCACAGTGATCGAACTAGGCTCGACGGTATCGAGCATAGTGTCTTGTGAGGTCGTAAAAACGAGGTAGCGAGGTCATCGTTCCGACATGTTGCTCTATTAAAATGAAACTCAAAATGAAACTGCTGAATGTCGAAATGGCAAATGACAAAACTGACAAATTCATTTTGACAAGTTGACAAATGACAAGTTCAAAGATGACAAAATTGCCGAAACTATGACAAAGGCTCATCACGTCGCCACATTGCCGAATGTGTTATGATAACGCTAAAATATCAAGACTTGAACGGGCCCTCTGACAATAGCACGATAAATTTTTTAATCGTCTGCACAGAACTTATATGAACTGTTAGACTCCTCTATGGGATCAAAAGTGTGGGCGAACAAACTGAGAGCAGAAAACCACGTTGAGGTGCACCACTATAGCGGAACAGGTTTTCAAGTTGCATGACGTGAAACATTTAGGAGGAACGATTCGAAACAACGGAGCCAATACAAGGCAACTATGAGACAGCAACTCCATACATCGATGCTGCAAGTCATCGCTGATAGCCACCTTCTGGCTGCACTGTATCATGATGATATCAGAGCTTATTTCCGTCTACCTTGGCGAAAATATTGACATCTCTAGCGAGCTTAGATTGCTAGAATTGTTTAGACAGCGGGACAATTGCTTTTAATGAAGGGTTGAGGTAATCAGGCTGCCGCCCACTTTGATTTTAGCAAGCATCTGCTCGAGTGTCCCATATCATGTTCGCGGTGGTCCTCTAAAATAGCTAAACTAGAGGTGAATAGCTATCGTGTACTCAGGGATTTCTAGTTTTCGGGTTTCAGAAAGTCGTCATAAATTGGAATACATCTACAGGAGGTACTCGCTATCAAGGATTCTGCAAGCGCCATTACTGGACCTAGTTGTTTTTACGCTCTTCATTGGTGAAATACTACGTTTGCTGTTGCACAGTAGCATGCGTTTGCCTCTTGAAAAGGACAACAATATGGGCTAACTTTCTGTAGACAGATTAGTCGCCAGCAAACCATCAGTTTTCATAAATGAACGAATGAAATAATTTCAAATTCAAGGTGCAGGATGAAAAGCTCTTAGCAGTTGAAGAACTAAAGAACCTTGCTATTTGGACAAGCACAAAACTTGCTCTCAGTGATCACTCATTAAACAGCAGCACATTTGAAAGATTATAAATTTCATACTTTAAGAACTAGTAATATGTCCCTCCTAGTAGTTGTTTGAAATATTCTGCCTACTGCGCTAATATTCAGTTGATTTGCTATCCTCGTACTATTAAATGTGTGAAGTATAGCTGCAAATCAGGAGTTTAAAATTGCCTTGTGAAGGTCATTCCGACATCCTCGGAATTCAGAAGGATGACTATAATTAAATTAGAGTTTTATAAGACTGGATATGTATTCACCATGCTGAGTGCGAGAAATTCTTCAATTTCGTTCTCCCTAATAAGCGTACTAGGAGGAATTAGCTGAAAAGGGAGTTAGAGCATCCAGAACAGCAGTTGACAAAATCGTTTGGTAACCACGTTACGAAGCTTTGCAGCAACCTCACAAGGGCATTAACCTTTGCTTATTATTCGAAGTACTTGAGGCTATTATTCTTGAATTGAGCCATCATTTCTGGACACTGATGAAGTGGCAACTAAACAAGTAATTAATATTCCTACTACCAGATCCGATATACTGAAGGTGTGACATTGGAGTAAGTTACTGAAGACACTACGTTTTTAGCGTCGTTCATTCTGTGAAGAGGAAATTTTCGACTTATAGTGTTAAGAACCCCAATAAAACTCATCACAACAACGAACGAGGTATATCTAAAGCATAATATCTCAGTTAGCGCAGAATTTGTTCAGTTATGGCTTGGAACGTCAAACATCACTGCGGTGTTTTTATTTCTATTTTATAGTATAAAAGCACTGAAAACAGTCATATGAGCAGCTTGTATCACAAGAAGATATCAGAATTGCCTGGCGGTGATCCGACTACTTCGAGTTTTTGTGTCCGATTAATCGATAGTTGTTCTCGTCTTGATAGGACAAGATTAACGAAACCGCTTGTCCCGACGACCGTCATATAACCATCCACTGAAAACGCTACATCAAGATAAAGAAGCAGGTAATATTTTGAAATGCAAAAACGGCGATCTATCGAAAGTACAAATCCGCTGTCAAGAGCCCAAAAGGTTTCTATTTTGCAACATCCTTATATGCACTGGGCACTCTAAAAACCAACCTTTATGCCATCCTTACAAAGGAAAACTTAACCCGATGAAGAAAAATCACCACTCAACGAAGCGTTTCCCAATATGCAACAGCTGATGAAATAGCAATGAGGTGCACTTAACGCCTAAACTGGATGAAGTCAGATTTGTGCAAGGAAATCGATGAGATATGGTCTACAAAAAATATTTCTACTAAACTAAGATGACCAATCAGCACAAAATTGTGCTTATGTATTAATGAATGTGATACGATACGAATGCATACCATTTTTTTTAAGCGGATCTTTCAAAGAGGGACCACTCTTAAACCTTGTCGAGATTGTCGCACCATTCGCCTCACTATCGTTGGCATCGTTGTTTTTCACAAAATTCGGTTGGGCTCGTAAAACACAAGGCATTTGCATATAAAACGACCGATGAACTTTACTGCAAAAATAAAAAATCGTAGTTACGTCAATAATTTCAACAAAAAATAAGAAAATATGCAATCGCGTCTGAAATGCAATTGCTGGAAATGCCAAGCAAGTAATAGGGCAGAACAATTGAACGACGCCAAATGTCCTAGTTTACTTCAGAAACTCTTTTAAGTGATATGGTTTTGACAGTGAGAAGCCATAATAAGGTTGAGCTTTTTAAATTCATAAAAAAGAGGATTTAAAATCAATTTCAATGAATTTTTGAAGTCAATGCATTCTCAACATGTATTTTCATAATTTCGATAAGACGCGCCTCTTTTTTTCAACCAGCCGAACTATTGAATCTTCTCCAAAGGTTGAAAAAAGGGATTCATCTTCAATTCTCCTCATCTTTGTTTAATGGACTATGTGAAATATTTGAAGTTCTCAATTCCTTACTGCACTTTGTGAATTTATGATATGCTCGTCATACTTTTTTAGGTTGAGCTTGAGAAAATGAAAAGTTTAAGCTGCATTATTCAATTCTAATTTAGAAGTCGGATATGTTCAACCACTCGAACACTAAAGGTTGCCTTCAGCAAGACTTAGCTCATGAAATCGTTTGAAATGCAAAATAATAACAGCTCATCTCTGCTTTATGCCAGAGAATTCTGTTCTAGATAAGTTGTTGAAATGGGCCAAAAATTTCTTGATTGCTATATGTCAATCAGCAATAAATTTAGAATTTTTTATAGCTAAGGCCAGCTCTTTTTGTGGGACCGGAAATACAAATTCAGCTCTAAAATCTGGATCCACTTTGCTTACTTTTGTTGCTTTCTTAAAAATACCACTTGACCTGACAATCTAAAGCACTGAAAGGTGGTTAAGTTTACGTTTCTACTTCATAGAAGTGGAACCAATGAATTATTTGAGTTTAGCCTATATGTAGTCACATCATAATTCACTCCTCAATTACTTTCTAGTAAAGGGGTAGCAAAATGAACTGTTAATGATGCAGCACAATAATACATAAGAACGCTGTCAAGAATGCAAGAATACTTACTCGATAAGCATAGCGCGAAATCGTTGACTGAAAATAATGTACACAAAAAAAGATAGCGACGCATTACAGATTCCAAGATATTGTGCACTTGTATGCCACAAGCATAACCGTGGCTCGGTATGCACAACATGTGGACCACGAAGTACCGCATAAATAAACACGGGAACAGCTGGACATTCGCTGATCAACTGCAATTATTCTTTATAAGATCCTCTTAATTAAAGTGAATGCTATGGAATTTAAATATTTCCATAACAACATGAAAAAAAAATAATGCGGAAATGGTTTCGACTAAAAAGAAACATTTCGGTCATTAATGAAGAAAATTTTTACATGAAATTAACAAGAATTTACGTTGCAAAAAATGCAACTAAATACTGCCTTTACGATTCACTTTAGCCAACGGGAGAATTGTGTCCATTATGGAGATTCAAGTTGGAAATTACAATTGAAGAAATCACACCATACATGAAGGCTTGTTGTGATAAATGTTATTCGTGTAACGCAACGTTTTTCAGCACTAAATCGGCGAGAGCCACCTTCTCGATCACATAAGCTTCTCCTGTAAAATAACGCTCGATTTAAATAGCAAAACAATGGAATAGAAAGATTTAAATGGATCGTTCTACTAATTATTGTTTTAATGAGAATGCAACTATATTGAAAGTCTAATAATTTGAACAAGAAGAGGAAGCTAATAAAGTCGTTACGCCATTTACAATCCTGCTCGTGGAGGGATTTATAGCTGACTAAAATGCCTCAGCTTTTAACCAATAAGCACTACATGCCGATACTCAAAGACGTTGACATTGACCAAGTTAAAAGTTTGGTCAACGTCAGTATAAACGCAAATCTTTAAATCTGGTTACGATTCGTAACCGTTAAATATGATACTGTACACAGAGGATGTTTGTCTGATAAATATTTTAAAGCAGTCAAACTCCCAAATCGACAAATTCAACTCTTAGTTCTCATTGAATAGAAAATAAATAGGATGAGAACACAGAATTTTCACGAGACTGTTTGTTATGCAGAAGAAAACAAGCTTTTCTTTGGTATGAAACACTTACATGCATCCTTTTTGCTCCGTTGGTCTTTTTCCTCATTTCAGAAATTTAAAAATGCTCGTTTGCCTGGAAGGACGAATGGGAACCCAATTAGAAGCCGAAATGAGATTAGTGCGAATAGGTGATAGCGTCCGATTAGCAAATTATTCTCTGCATTCATAGAACGCCGCAAAGACAATGTTCTGAGTAAACTTTCTAAGAAAGATTCGCCACGAAATGCAGCGGAAATGAAACGGTGGAAAATACCACTACATTTATTGTGATATGATGCGTTTCAATTGTTTTGAACCAGTCATGTGGAATTTCAGAGTTCCTTAGACGATGGAACCAGCGAATAAATGTGCTTGCCCGTGAGTATTTAACGACTCTGCTAACAAAGTCATTTAATCCTTTCTTGTTAGTTAGTGAAGATCTCGCAATACATTCTTGTTGCTTCAAGAAAACCACTGAAAAAGTATTATCCGGCCACAGAAGCCGCTTTCGAGAGAGAGTGTTTTTCAGAGGGTGAATAGAGAGTTCTACCTTACTCTATGCATTTATATCGTACAACTTCATCCAGAAAATATCGAGAAGCACATTCAAACAGCAATGGTGAAAAAAAACAAATGAGCATTGTATATTTTGGGGTCAGAATTTTTTTCCCCTTCCTGAGGATTCAATTAGCTCTTCCAGATAGTTCAGTAGGAAAAAAGTCACTGAACTGTTGGCTTCAATTATTTTTGACAGATTAGAGATTTTACTCTCCTTTCCCACCTTGGAGTTTCAAAAGAGATGGGAATATTGCTAGCAAGAACTCGTTCAGAAATCAGCTCGAAACTTTTTTTGGTGAGGACAGGTCATGCGTAATGAATGGTGTGCTTTTGAAGCTTTTTTTAGTCAGAGTGAACACAGCTAGAGAATTAAAAAGAATGCCATCGGAATGAAGCGACGGGTATAACATGCTTAACTGTTGTGTGATTTGAATGGAACCACGCATCAGACCTTAAGAATAAGCGCCAGACGATAGCGGCTGTCATGAAAACAAGTAATGATAATGGAATAATAATTGCGATGAATAAATTACCCACTGTATGCAGAACCTCGAAAAAATCCATCAAAATAGCTGAAATAAATATTTAATTAAATTCATCAGAAGGATACTAAATGTTCTATAGAATAACGCCTCCTTCTTCATATGAATGTAGTTTTCTCGTTGTGCGAAGTGATGTAACAACAGTGAAATTGGGAAAAAATTGCAGCTGTCAATAGCCAAATTTTTCTCTAAGTCGAGACCCCTCAACTGTTATATCAGGCAAGCTTTCTGCAATAACTTTCCGTTGCATGAATAGATAATGGATTTTAAAAAAACGAAGAGGTGGAAATTATTCACTAAATCGGCAATAGAAGGAGAAGCAGAAGAGCTAAAATGCGCATAAATTCGAGAAAAATTTCACACAGATCGCTTGAAAATGGATTTCTTGCTTTCCGAATAATCTGTTTTTCCTCTGAGACTATAATCGAATTTGGTGAAATGTCTATCCACAGCCGTGAAAGTACTAAAACACAAGTTGAACACAAAAAAGATTAAGCGTAGAGAAAAAATGCATCTCAACTACTAACCTGCCTACTGTAGTCACATGTCTGCAGACGAATAAATCCAACCGGCCTATACCATCCTTACATGATAAGCTAAGATCGAAAATTTCCAAACATCCCTTTTTATACAACACTCTTTCATGACGGCACCGTCTACCGCTTTAAACAAGCGTTTTAAACTTCCACCTCAATACAGAGGGAAAACAATCGTAGAACCAACATATTTCCAGAAAAATCATTTCAAATAAGACATGAGCTATGCTTGTAAGGACACTGAAATCGATTTTGTATTATACTCCCTCTGGGTGCCTTAAGAAGCTAGAATTAATGAAGTCGATCTAGACTAACATGCAGTGGCGGCGATGTTGATTTGCAGTTTATGACATTTGGTTATGAGACGCACTTTACGATTGAGTGGATAGATAAGTGCAAGTATCAAACCAACAATAGCAATAATTAGACAAGCTTTAGAGACGTTACGATTAGTGCAAACTGCTTTCGAGCGGCCAGGTAAGAACACATGAATATAACATTCGGCTGTCATTAGCACCGTAAGCCTGTAAATTATTGTTTGAAATTCGCAATGCCTTTAATTTATTGCTTATATACTCTTGCATTATTTAGTATACAGAAAAAATAGGGTTTGCAAATGATAACACATTAGAGGAAAAGGCAGAAAACGACCATTCCGCATATTATCTGAAGATTGGAAATTAATGGTTCGGAGTTGCCCTCGAAGACTTTCCTAACTGTGAAGTGAGGAACTTCTAGAAGCAATGATACTGCACAGGTGTGACCTTTCATTATTGAAAAGTTAGCCATCGTAAGAAGAACGTTGGCTAAGAAATAAGCAAAACATCTCAACTAACCACATAGCACAAAAACCGAAAACATTAATGAGATATGTTTGATAAGGCCAAAATTTCCAATACATCATATCCATACGATCGCCATGATCCCATACGTTAATTATTCGTAATGCTTGTGGAAGAAGAAGAAGCATTGTGAGAGTATTCATAAGCTGCAACGATAGCATTGATTGCTTTATTCCTCTCGTAAGTTTATAGTGAATCTAGTAGATGAGAGAATACATGCATCTCCACATTTCTATTGGAAAATTTCATTGCAAATATGAAGAATATTGAAATATGAAACTAAATTATGAGTTCCTCACTGCAAACATATCTGATCTGGATTTCTTTGAATAGGATTCAATAGTATGTGAAGTTTAGCAAAGTGAACGTTAAAACACCAATGTTCTTCCCCTACCTGATATAAAAATATCTCGCGATTTTTAATCTGTGGCTAGGATTAAAATGGTGCAGCAATTAAGCATATGGTATTTCACCACCAGATTTTTCAGTAACAGATGCCTTCGTAATAAGGCTTACTTTGGTTAAGCTTAACATAGTAATTATCTACTAACTACCTTGGAGTATCTAATTATCACTTTTCAGCCGCTAAGAGAACGCCGAGCCTCATAAAAGTAGTGTTTTCGCTAAAAGGCACCAACGGTGCATTTCCTAATTGCTACAAGTGGTCAGTTGAATTCTTAAGCATTGCGCAGAAGATCTAAACGTGTAATGTATGTGAGTATGCGCACACAAATTGAACTTGCCTAAAGTGCACACCTACTATTTCTGCAATCTCATATTATAGTGTATAGATTCTAATTTTGGACATTAAGGTGCACTCCTCGAGGCATCGAGCCCACTCAACTCATGAAAATTTGTGCAAATTACATCGAGGAAACCGAGGGACTCACCAGCTTTGTGCATAACATACGAATAGCGATATAATAGCGGATACGATCGGAGCTGTATATCAAAACATTCAAGCAGTTTCCAAACAACGCCAAACAAAAAACAACCAAAAATCCATAGCCCATGAGTGCGGAATAAAGTGGCCTTTCATCGCATGGAATCTGAGATGTCAAAAACTTCTTAAAATACTAGTATGGCTATTATGAGGCTACATCTTTAATTAGCCAGATAATTGCTAGTTTTATGGCCGGCAATCCTCATATCATTTCTGGATGCCTCGCTCAAGTGTCGTTGTTGTTGAAGGACGCTTATAATCGGTATCCCCGTAAGATTTTAGAGAGGTGAAAGAAATGCTAAGGCCGCGTCCACTTCCAAAATGAAAACAGGAGTTAAATGGCGCTTTCTTGAGACAGAGAGAGAGAAAGAGAGAAAGAGGGAGGGGGAGAAAGAGAGAGAGAAAAAGGGAGAAAAAGAGGGAGAGATAGGAAGAGGATTCACAGCTCACGAAATTTTCAGTTGTTCATTTGCAGCTTCTCAGAGTATTGATTGCGTGGTGAATGTTATTAGGATATGTGCAAATCTAGCGAAGAATAGCAGAATCCTTCTTCGAATCGTTCCCACTCCACTATTCGCTTTTCAATTCGTCGAATTCGGAGCATTGATCAAATATTTTGAGATTTGAAAACTGTAATAAATTTAGAATGCCTATGTCTTCTTCTATTTCTTGACACAAAACAATGATGAAACAACATAATTCTTAAGCTTAAGAAAACTTGCTGATCATACGTGAAAAGTGCATTTGATTTTATTGACGAATAGAGCTGCATCTATGACCTTTTCAATAAGTACGACTATAGGATTGCAAAAATGCGCAATGTGAGACTAAGCTTCTACGGTGTATATGTTACTGTTTTTTTGCATGTAACGTACTAAGCTATACTTCCGTATGTCTCTGCTAAAATATCATTGAAGTGAATTTACAAGCACACGTTTTGCAATGAGTCAAAGAACTGACGAAACAAACAAAACGTTACGAAGTGGAAAAATTCGATGCCGATCAATTCTAATAGAATGCTAAACTAAGCGTTCTTGGATGCAAAGTTCATAGACAACATTGGTACAGGTGAGTAGATTACAATTTCTGTTTTCTACCTAATTCCACTGAACATGGCAACATCATAGTATACGGTAAACAGAAGGTTGTTAGAAATACAATGCTCAATTTCAGGAAGTGCATAGCAATACAATCTCATAAACACACACAAGTTTTATCTATAAACTAATAAACACGTTTTAAGTAATTCACTGCTGTCACTAATTCGCAGATTAAGAAGTCAGCCTTGAAATGAAAAAAAGAAGATTACAGGGATCAACTATAGCGGAGTAAAATACTTAAGCGACGCTCATCTGCACTGTTGCTCTATAACATATGCCGCATAATGTGGGCTAAAAATATCGAGCAGTTCTCGAAAGTCAAAGAATCAATAGCGAATCAAGACGTCATCAAAGCATGTCCAAGAGACACCAAAAGAAACCGACTTCCTCTCTGCCTCGTCCCCTATTTCGACCTAGCAATGAAGCTGCCATACATGGGATCTCACCTACTTAGCAGTGCACATCGTTTATGCTTTATTGGCAAAACACATAGAGTTCAAGAGGTGCGGGTGACCACAGAAAACTAAGCTTAGACGTTTTCTTTTGACTGAGGTAATTTAAAGGGCTACTGCAGGCTTAACTAACCTAGATTCTATCGTAGAAGACTATGAAAACGATTCATTTTACAGTGAAAGGAAAACGTATATTTTCAAAGAACTGTGATAAATTTATGTGCTCAATTAATTTAACATTAAAGTTACACATAAATGAGGCAAAAGTGGCGTAATATGTGGATAAAAAATATGAATAAAAAGTAGCAATGTGTTAGCTACTTAGCCGATTACTCTCATACTCTCTCTTCCAATTCATGACCATTTTTCCGCGCAATACGCATAGGTGGATATATAAATATTTTTCCGCAGATAAAACTGTTACTTACTGCTCTATGATAATACTGTCAAAAGACAATACGACAACCGTCGTAGGGGATGTTTTAGGAATTAGTTGCCCACCGCTAGTTAATAGCGAGGCCGAAATGCCAATATGGAAGACTCTGGTAGCCGTCAAACATCACAAAGATCTCCATATCTCTATACGATGCCGCTTTCGGCCACCACTTCATTTAGTTTTATTGATTCTGTAGAATACAAGCGAACTTGAACCAGTATTGGATGCACAACCTCCTGCCTACAGATAATACCTATGTGACGGAGGATTGCACCACAGACCTCCCAATGAGATGAGATTCCGACGGCGTTTCATGTAATCAAATTGTTGCCTGGTTAAGGCGCTGAGATCTCAAATATCGTGTCGTTTCACAAATCGCATGCCATATGCAAAGCACCATTGTTTTTACCTCGAACATGTTGCCTCAGTCTTTTTTTGTGCAAATATTCTGCAAAAACTGTCATGTAAAATATGACTTGGAAAAGAGACATTTAACCTCTTGGGCATAACAACAAGAATTTCCTACGACTGTAAAGGTAAATTTACGCTTATAGTGCTGTAACTTTACAAGACAATAATTTGTAAAGCCGTTATGCTAATGTCGCAATGTTGATGTTTGAAGATAAATGGCTAATTTACACCTCAGTTTGAAGTTTACGAACAGTAGTAAGGACAGTCAAAAATACTTACAACTTTTGGAGCACGATTGCATTCCTTTTGCTGTTCGAGTTCATTTACCAACATTTCAACGGCTGTTCGATTATATGGCTGCAAATTCACCAATAAGTTCAGTCTGCTGCCCTTCATTCACTCTCTCTCACTTAGACTGAATCAATTTCGCTCTCCTAGATGCGCTTTCCTTCCTCGCAAAAATAACATAATACTGCAATCGTCTCGTACTGAGCCATATAATAATACCGAAAGTGAGCGTGAAAAAATCTCACTAACCTCATCGGTTCTTATGGTGTAATCCATTCGCATCTGAAGTATTTGTTCCTTTTATCCACACAAAGTCTCGATAAGCCAAAAACTCTCGGTAAGATAAGAAACGTCAAATGTAGATTGATGACAGCCGAATGTGTGGGCGGCAACTCTCAGCTTCAAACAAATTTGCTTATACCCTCAATTGGACCTCTCATTAATAGTCCAAATCACGTCAATTATCTGATCGAAGCATACAGTAGCAACTATGCACATCCAATCCTGGACAGTCTACTTTGCCATGAAGATGGGCACATTGGCAAAAAATAAATCAGATGCAGTAATGCCAGCCAGGCGAACGATGAGGAACAACCACCAATAGAAATCAAAACGGAATTACCTCTATAAGATAAAAACTGTCGGTATTAATCACCACATTTATCGAGAAAACACGTAGCAGGTCACAACGTGGGTTTAAGAGATGTTCTTCTAAACAATGTTTCAAAGGATCGCTTAGAAAAATTCTTCCCCATCACTTCACTGAATCAGCTGCCATGCGACTTCTTGAAATGTTTCTTGTTGCTAAAAAAACCCTCAATATGAAGTAGTTTTGAATGGAACCTGAAATCTCGAGAAGTATCCTCATCAATTCTTTCCCTGAAAGCGCACTAGAATAAGTCCACATTAGTCGGTATTCTTTCTATGTTTCTGATCTCTTCATTGTGGCTGTTAGTCAGAGTAAGCTATCGGGATTTTATCATTTGCATATGCATGCGTCGCGCATCATCGCGGAATTGCTCCAGGGCTCACTCACGCTGCCTGTGCACCTCAAGGGCTGGAAAGGCCATACAGAGCAAACGTCATGACTCGCACTGGAAACGCTGCTTATAGTGTTCATCATATTCAGCGCGGCGATGCGTTTGGCTACGAATATTCTGCAGCTCCTAACTTTGTGTTTTTCTTACTTGTTCGTGTACTCATTTACCTATTCCCTTCCTAAACATGATCACTTCTAAATATTACCCTTTATGCTCCATCTTCACACATTATATTCCTTTCCATTCAGTGCGCTTAACGGCAATTTTATTCGTTGTATTCGCGTTCACTTCCTGCTTTCTTTGCGTCACTGTGTTGGGCACCCGAACGTCATGGTGTTGGGCACCCGAACGTCATGGTGTTGGGCACCCGAACGTCATGGTGTTGGGCACCCGAAATGGGTTTAATTACCCATATTTCACGTCCAGTGGGTGACGAGCATACAGCATCGAGCAATAATACTTGAGACCGAAAAGAGCAAGAATGGACGAACACACGATTAGGCCAGTCTGAATGTTTTTCAGTTTAAAGCTACCTGATATTCAGTCAAAGCAAAAGACGCTGCTAGCATTCTCGTTCAGTGCCCTTTTTTGAAACTCACATAAGAAAGAACCTCACCCATTCCCTCTTTTGCCAAAATCAACAAAAAATCCGTTCCCTAAGAGATAATTCTATTATTCCGAAATTACTGCGTGTTGAAAGCTCACATCTGATTTAAGCTTATCAACTATGACAGCGATATTTGTTCACACGTTAATTATACTTGTTGTTACTAAACAACTTAATTGGCCGCTCATTTAGCGAAAAAGATCTCTCAGAATGTATTTCGCTACAACATATAAATCATCGTGGGAATTCTGCATAAATAGCATTTTACAGTTGTTGACACTATCATGATATAGTGTCAACTTCCAAGACGCACCTTCGTTGGAAGTAGGAAGTTGTCACCATCACCTTCGTTGGACAGATTTTCGGGCTGTCAGGTTGACGGGTTTTCAGGTTAATAGGTTGCAGACTACCTTAGGTCGTTTGTGGCATAGCGGTGTTTGATGATTCACTAAAGCGGCAAGCTATGAAAGCGAGCGTTACCTACTGAAACATTTATGACAGCCGAGTGCATCAAGCATTCACAACGAAAAATGTTTGTTAAATGCGAATAACGCCATTTAAATGCTGCTTTCGCTTATGACCAACTTGCAGTTAGCATTCGATCCATCGAAAAAAAAACACGCATTTGCGTATTACTCTGCAAGTGAGTAATCCAGTAAATTGATGGCTAAAGCAAACACCCTAGAGCACATTTTCATATCACAATGATGCGAACTATAATTAGAATTTGCAACATATCACTTTATATTCCTAGACAACAAACTGGTATATTCAAAAAATTAGCCTAGAAATTTGCATATAATCAATTAAATAAAATGTTTACGAAATTCACATAGAAATTCCACGAACGAAAACCAAAATAGTCCAATGTCTGCAGTTTTCAATAACTTAAAAAGAACTGTTTAAGAGATATCTAGTCGAATGCATTTGTACTTCAGCCCCTTTCTTATAGAATCTAATTATCTATGCCCTCATGTTGAAAATAAAGCAACATCAGGTTTGAAGATTTTAATATTGTGAAAAATTGTATGAGTGTAAGCAAAACTATCATAAAACCTCTAATAGAAATTAGTGCAGAATGATGTCAACACCATTGCCACATAGTGTGAATACTATTGAAAATGTCATACGTTTTCTATTATCAAAAATCCTATCTAAATGATGTCTCAAGCAATAAACGTTTAGACGCATACGAGAATAACACTTTAATAATCTCATAACTATGAACTCTGTGCAAAAATAAGTCATTTTTCATCAAACTTTATCAAGAGAAGCACCGACAATAGTAAGAAAAATTTTCCTCAATAATGCGCAAAAACCTGCAAGATTTGTTGGGAATTTTGCAGGCAGCGTTCGGCGCCTGCAAAATATCTTCTATAAGCATCAAACTTTCGAAATTTAAGCTCTATCATAGAAAGTTTGGCTCTTGAATACGAATTTGACACCAGTAATTTTATCAGCTTCTCTCGGTTATTGAATCGATATGCGTTGTCTCAGGAATTTGGCTTCAGTGAAAAATGAAAGGTATGCCGGAAGTCATTTTTTCACTAAACAATAATGTGAAACACTGAAGAGCTTAGTGCCGCGGCGACTATGGAACACTGTGTGAATTAGAAAGAGGGCTATTTTATTTCGGTAAACGTTACGTCTGTTATGCTTGGTATCAACGGGGAGCAAGGCTTTTTGTTGAACAATTACGCATTTTCTTCGTCATTAACCACCACTGGCTAACCCAACTTATAACGGCACAGAAAAAGCTACTAACGGCTACAAAATTACAACAATTCTAGTTGGAAAAATGCTATCCTAAGGTCATCAACATCGGGGCAAATTCACTCAGACTCGACGTCATTTCATACTAATAAACAATATAAGCGTTCCAGCCGGCAATAACTGCATGTTGTAAATTTATTTATCATTGATGCAAAAACCGACAAAAAAGTTTATAAATAGGCCAAGAATTCGATTAAGCACTTCAAATGCCTTAATTGAGACAGCTGAAAGATAGCATAAAGTAGCGTTCATAGGTAATCGACATGCGATTTTGCATTGGTCGTTTTCCGTGCTATTCTGTTAGTAATTTAGCTGATGAGGTGCTCAACGCATGCATATGTTCAATTCTGGCAGAGTGCGCAATTCAAAAGAATTCGTCATTGTCTAAGGAGTGAAAATGGCAACAAAGGAGAACATACAATCGAAACGGCTGTAAAAAGAATTTTCAGAATTCTTTTCTATAAAAAAGCTTCAGCCTTATATAGTACAGCGGTATTTACTTTTTACTTGTGAAAAAATTCACTTGAAGGTTAAATGAAGATTAACGAAGGTGAATAGACAAACTACTATATGTGCATAAAAACTAAATTTCCAACACAGCTATGGCTGATATCAAACATCTTTAACAATGTCATAGTTGAACCAACGTTAAACATAGCTGTGACTTTTAATTTGAAGCGTCCCATACTGGACGATCCGTAAATTTACAAGCCCTATGGAGCAATTTTCCCAGAGCCACGTAATTCTTTATCGGCTCCAATCATGAGAAATGACACAGATCAATATTCTTAAAATATCAGCAAAGTTTCATCGTGAATACGCTTAGATATACCACACGCATATGATGCGACTTACCTATAGAGAACAGTTGAAGAAATTCGAACATTAAACTATCCTAGATGGGGATCAGAGATTGAATTGACGCATATGCAAACAGCGGTGCGCGTAATGCGTGGTTTTTGCGCATCACAGGAGCACACATGCTTCCAACTGGTACTAATTCATTGCTTCTGAAGTATGCATATCATCTCATCATAGTCCCGCCCTTATGAGCGAAGATTCGATATGCATATTGTGCACATTTTTACGCCGCTTAAAGTGTTCGTTTATAGTAGCGCAGTCTCAGAAACGAATTTGGCTAAATCCCCCAGGTGGCTCGGAGCTCCCGATTGCGAAGGTCTCTTTCCCTGGGCAGGTCATTCATTGCCAGTTCACTATCTTTCGTTGTACTTAGCTCTCGTACGATTGCATGCAGGCTTCTGAGGTTTGATCAACTCAACGATGGATCGCACTTTATATGTGCATAGCTAGAATTCTAAAACGCTGCTTATGATTCGTGTCTGCACCTGGCGATGCATTGCATTCTGACGAACGTCAGGGTAAACTAAGGCCACCTGATGTGAAAATCAATGCACTGAATCCAGTAGAATTGCTAGCACAACTCCTTCAAAACAGCAAGTTCTTCATTAAAAAAAAAAAAACGGTCAAGGATGAAACAAAAGCGGGCAAAATAAGTGCAATGTGATGAATACTGTCAACAGCCATTGACAAGAAATTTTCCTAAGCTTGCTCACATTTGCTTAGAGGTAAAGGAAATAGAAATGCGATATAAAATATCTCCTAGTAATTACACAGTGACTCATAATTAGGAATTTACTGATAACCATTTTGATTACTTTATAGCATCATTGTTGTTAGCCAATTTTATCGATGAAGTTAGAGCGTAATACGCCCAACATGTTTTTTTTATGCTTTTTTTTAATGGTGTTCACGTCCGAAACTTACAATTATTCAATACCCATATGTATTTACGACTTCATGTGTAAGTGATGAGAGATCAATATTCTCGAATGAATCAAGTCAGTAAGTTTTTTATCTCATATGCAATGAACTTAAGCCTTTTTATTTGAAACAGTGATAAAATAGAAATCTCTAGAATGTTAGGTTTTCACCTTGCTAAATTTTCAAGAATCAGTTAAAACTTTTTCTAAACATTTTTAATCGCCCTTTAAAGTAAAAACTAAAATATCTATGAAAGGAAGTTTTTGCATAAAGAATGTGTTCCAATACCCATCGGTCAGACGGGTTTTCCGTCAAAACTGTGGCTGTTTTTGTAACGAAAAAATTTCAAGACGATGAAACTGCAAGCAGTTGAGGCTAATTTTATCACCAAATTCTTTATTAATCATTATTGTTTAATTTAGTTTTACTATTTTTCTTAAATTTGTGGTCAAAGCATCATTAAACAATAGCTTGAAATACTTAACTGAACGACAGTCCATCTAGCCAAAAAAAAAACAGAGGTTACATCTTGAAAATTACAGAGAATTGTGACTTTGAAACAACTTTCCCTTGAGGCCTACACGCTTTTTTCGAACAAAAATTCTGATGGAAATGCACCAATCCTGAATTAATGTCCACTTCGACTCTCTACATATGTGAGGGATCGATAGATAGTAGACTAAAGTCTTACATATGTGGACAATACAAATTTTATTGCACAAATGCATCTTATCTGATAAGAGACAAATATAGGTCTGACACAATAGCTTCTCGCAACCGTTCCTTTTGATCAGTTCATATGTAGATGGTTACAGTCCTAAATGCTCAGAATGCGTATTCATAAACATATTCAGAACGTGATAAACTGGCAGAAAGAAACCTGAAAATGGAAAAAATACGGTTCAAAATGTGGATAAACATCGAGCAATAAATAAGGCGGCATTTATGGGTTTATATGCTGAAGGACGGTTTCTGTAGCGCGCTATATACAAAGATTATTGCAAATTTAAATGGCAACAGTGGAAATTTACAAAACGCATCTCACAAATATGAGTGGCCTTATGGAAGGAAAGATGGGGTACATGGTGTAGCAGTGTTAGGGCGCCACTGTGTTCAGCGACTGATAAGAAAACTTCAGCTTTTTGCGATATTTTCTTGGATTATGCTTTCTATTGAAATATTTAGAGGCGCAATCCCACAAACCAAAATGAATATTTTTGAAAAAACTGGTGAAACTTGGAAAGTTCAGACAAAGAGATCACCCTATTCTCATCAGTCGCCATACTGCACTTTCACTTATGGGAATATATGCAGCCATATGCTCGACATTCACCGCTGTATGAGGGAACCTTAGGACGAAAATTCGCTTTAGCTAAAACCACACTGGCAAACACGAATGCCATTGTCTTGTGCTGACAAACGGTGAGTGATTTCACCTGATCAAGTGCAGCAAATGAAAGCCGAATGACAACGTGACACCATTACTGAATAAAATCGGAACGTAAAGCTGAAAAACGTTAATATCGCAAGAATATGTACTGCTTAGACGAGGTTTTCATGCAGTATAAGCAGGTTGACTAGATCAAACGATTTAGGCGAACAACAGCGATAGGAAGGTGGAGCGAAGAGTGGGAGGAAAAGAACCGGAATAAAATGAGGCAAATCGGTTTTCATTTCACAGCGGTGCTGATGAATCAATTTACCGAGTCATGAGTAACAAGAGGTTAATACTCCGAAGCTGGCCACTATTAAAAAATGTTTTAAGAGAGGCTTTATGCTCGACTGCGGATCTCATTCTGGAAAAATTCAATCCTACATCACAGCGAATTGAGGTGGTCACGCGATTTCGAAATGAAAACGATGCGATAAAGGAATTTTACTTGCGTTATTTGGCTCAGTTTCGCAATAGGGTATTGTGACTTCCCTCACAATGTGATAAGCTAGAGTCGTCGAAGTGATTAGGCGAAAGAAAAGAGGCCTATTCATGCAATAAATTTTTTGCAAGTGATGAATAGAAGTGATGTGAACGCTGACAGTATCAATAAGCTGCTGCATTAATTAATAAAGCTAGCATGATGTTCTGACTCAACGACATGAATATCCACAGCACACAGCGATGAATAAAGCCTTTTTTTTTTGAGGACTGCATTCGACCAAAGATCCATCTCGCACTTAGCATGAGGTCTATAATACATACTTTAGGTAGCCTGTCGTTACCACTGGAAAAAAAACGCTAGAGGGAAACTTTACGAATACTGCATGTCCAAACATAAAATACGCGATAATAGTAAGAGAATTTGTGCAACAATCTGATTCGATAACCAACTTTTCAATTTTACTTCCTCCCGTAGAGTGGATATTATTGTTATACAGCTGGAGGATTTGCTGCTACTTGAAATCCACTGCATGGATATTCTTGAAGTGGCAAATGTAGTCATAAGCTAGAAGGCAAGTGATAATAACCGAGTGAAGAGAAAATCAATGGATTATCCACCCGGAGCTTTAGCTCTGCAAATCCTCTCATCTAATGAAAAGCTTCTTACTTGATTTGCGTCCAAAAATGTTTTGATATAATCAAATTTTCCATTAAGAAAAACAAGTTGAATAATATTTATGGCGAAGAAAACCAACGCCGTAGAAAAAAAGATTCATTGAAGGGCAGAGGAACTAGTAATTGAATTGAAGGCAACACATCCGAGGTCGAAAATCTCAAAAAAAGAACATGACATTTACAAGGAATAGAGGCATGCAAGAGTCTAGAAAGTACTTATTTTGTCGTTTCGTTGTCATTTGATTTTGTGTTAATATGACGACATACAAATTGAAGCGAACGTTGCACTGGTTTATTCATTCTTGTGCATCCTATTCACTGAGTGTCCTTTTTCTAGACAGAAAGGCATTCATATCCACCACCGTAGTCTGCTATGATCATTACTGGCAAATGTCTAGCGTCATTGGGCACAGCTTTCTTCGACTTCAACCTTTACCGCTTGAAATATTGCATTCACAAAGGCTTTCTTCAGCTGCACTCAATGAAATTAATTCCTGGAAAAGTCCTCACTTCAAATATATCAAAAAACGACTTGCCTACTTCCTCTCGTTTGAAGCTTCTGTCTAATGTGCAAACACCATTCGATTATGCAAAAGTGTCATGTTTCCCATCTTCTATTGCTTCTATGCTGCATATTATTCACTTCACCAGCATGGTTGAAATTATCTTGCAAGATTGCCGCAATCATTGAAAAGAAAAGACGCGAATTGTCCTTTGGCCAGACTATATTGTCCGATCAATATATAAGCAGTCAAAGACGTATGCCGAACTCAGTTATAAGCAGTAATCATGCATCAAATAAGCATCGAACAGGAAAAATGATCACATCAACGAGGATAGCATTGCGTGTATATCGGTAACTGAATGCACGCCTTATTCGACGGATCGCTAAAAAAAACTCTATAAGCAAGAAAAAATCAAACACCCATGAGCAAGAATAGCCAGAACTGTGTGGGAGGATTGTGCTGCAACAACAAGGATAAGACGTTGGAACTAGAGCGATTAGGCATTGCCGGAAGTAATGCACGTAGGCGGTGCAATGCAAGTAGTGTCTCATGAAAGAAGAGAAAACTAGAACGCAATGAAAGACTTGCTAACGAATACTGAAGCAGTAGTACACGAAATGATGGCAAAAGACAGCAAGGGAATTTTATCCTCGTCAATATTCCTCTTTGAGAGTAGAGTATTGTAGCCTTAGCGGGAGGGGTATTTATTACCTCGAGCGATTCAAGAGCAAACAGATTTTCACGCAATATTAGCTTTGCTGCTCGTAGCAACCCATCATATGTAGTTGAGCGACAGACAAAAGCTTTTTATAATTTTTATACCCATGAAAAAGGACGATAGGTGCCTACGCGGAAAGTTTGCTGCACAATTTCTCTTCCAAGCAATAGCGGTCGTCTAAGCCGTAGAAAAATGAGGGTTTTCGCTGCCTTGAACACTTTCCTATCAAAGCAAATACGCCGAGTAGAAACGAGTTAAGCAATTTTAAGGGGGTTTTATCATTGAGTCGACGTAGTTTTACAAAACAGGAAAGTTCTGTTTTTTGCCAGAAAGGTTTTCTTTGTCAAAAAATAGATTGACATAATTTCCCCTTCAACAAATGTAAGGATATATCGAACGTTTGCACTCTTAAAGAACAACTGACTCTAAAGCGTGCTTAATTTATTGCCTACCCTAATGTGTTTGAGTATTTGTTTATGTCTCAGAAGTTTTATGTGGCCACTTAAGTTTAATGGTTTACTTGCAAAAATCTGCGCACTTTCTCGCTCAACACTAGTTATTTGCTTATTCAAGCTCACGTGCGTCCTTGATCAAACGTGATTGCCCTTTTTTTTCTCTGTTTGGGAGGGAAACAAAACGGGCAAAGCCGCAATGACGGGACGAGGCCTGTATTTTCATTTTAAAAAAAAGAGAAAAAAAACAGGATTTCTGTAGCTCTTAAATGCACATGCTATCTCATTATCTTCTTAAAGTCTGTTGATACATCCGTTTGACATTTCAGCCTAAGAATCAGTGAACAAATGCACGCGCTTAAAAATCAACACTGAAAGTACTTTCTGTTTTCCAGTAGCAAAACATCAAACATTGATCAACTTCAATTTTTTTCTTTTCAACGCTTCCGTATCTTCCACGAAAAGGGTAAAGTTTTTCCTCGCTAGAAAACAAAAATTCTGTTTGGCAAAAATCAACGAGACAATATGGTCTGAGCCATATTTACGCATATGGTGTGGTTTTTCCCTCAACGGGCAATTCTTTCAGGCTCTCTAAAAAACAATCAGTTGACACCGGCTATAAATTGGTGCATATTGTCATACAACACAAATAACCTGATATTTATTATTGACAGGCTGCAGTTCCATGCACTGATATTCGTTAGCAAAGCATTATGCAGTTGTATTTCATCAATTTTTTGGTGAAATCGCATAACTGGATGCTCTAAAATAAAACAAAAAAAAAAATGACGGCTAAGTAGAGGAAGTGAAAGAAGAAATTCCATAACAAATCTCATATAATCCGTCTCAGAATTGGAAAAACTTGAAAACCCTCGCCAGATGCGTTATAACCCTCTTGTACTCGGCTCGAAAATTAAAAGCCAATTATTGCGCAGATTTGTTTGTCGACCAAAAATATACTTTTTCTTCAGTTTTCAAATGCATACTTCGTTCGTATGATATAAGGTCATACTGTGACCGCTCATAACTACTTCCACTCTTCTATAAAATTGAAACTATTCAAGGCGCCCATTTTTGGATATATTCATTTTGATGCTTGTGACGCATTGCCTTCATAAATCCAATATTTCCTCTCAGGGGATCACAATTTTCTTCATCTAGAGCACTGCATCAAAGGAATAGCGTGATGCCTAGAGCAAATGAAGAAAACCAATACGCTCATACGACGATAAAATTTTTTTTAGTGTCCCTTTCACGTTACAATACTTTTAATTCTCAAAAATGCATGCTCTCGACGAGATCAACAGAAATGTTAAAATTTGAAGCAGCTAAAACAGGAGCGAAAATAATCGTGGATTTGCAAAAGCAGCTTAAACTGAAATACACGAAGACAACAAATGAGATATGGTATCTGATTGCATCATTTTAATATATTTGCTATCGCTTTTTTGAGGGCAACGTCAAGGCTGGAACCCGAGCGGTTAATTTTTGTCGAACCTCACCAACTGTAAATCCTCAACGTATCAACAGTTAGGAGCAAAAAGAGTCAATGCTTCAACATGCTATAAATGCTCCTTAGCCAATAGACTACAAATGTACAAAGAGGGGTCATAACAACTTTCGAAAGGGTTTCCATTACTGTTGTCTGTTCATGGCTTCTTCTCGCTTCATGATATTATGTTTGCAGCGCAGTGTGAAAAGTCATGTTGGCGGTCCTATTATTAGCAGGTCCAACGCAATATGAAGAAGACTAAGTGACCAGCACAGCAAAATGAAAGAGCGGAACTGTAGCTTGCAGCTGAAAAAATTTGTCTCGTTTGCTCATAGGTTTTCGAAGTTGCTCCAGGTTCCCACCTTACCAGAACATTACCAAATCCCTAAATTGAGACTCATCGGAAGCAAATAAAATATAATCGAAATGGGCGAAGAAATGGAAAAATTCGGCGGCGAACATTATCTTATTCGGCCCGAAAATGATCAAAGGACAAGCTCAAAGTTGTGAAATCGTCATTAAGTTTCATATTTAAGGGTTTTCGAGCATAAAGGTGTCGGCTAGAATGTTCAATATTTTTGAGCCAAACGAGGGGTTTCGCTTAGAAGTATTCGGTTCACCATCGAACTTCGTTCGTGGGATTTTAGGACATAAGGATCAGCGAATGTTAGTGAGTTTTCGACGAGACGGATAGGCTCATAAACAAAAAATAAAAGAAGGTCGCTAACTTAGCCTATAAATAGAAGCTTTCAAGCATAGAGATACCGACTATTTTGCTCCGATCGACCAAATGGATCGCCAATCCATGGATGAAGAGCTTTTCGATTCCGATGCACAGCCTCGTTCGGAAATGTTCATGTCGCCACCAGATTTCGCAATTTATGAAAGTTCTCGGTATGATGGCGCCGAATAAGATGGTTTTTGAAACTAGTTGCAACGGCACAGCTCTAAACACAATCAGAAGAAGGGCAGTTTTGGTGTGTTCTGGTCGCAATAAAACATTACAAAGTAGAGTTTTCGAGCATGGAAGTGCCGAATATGATGTTTTCGGTGCTAAGTACTTTGCAATTGCTCTTTAATCTCTTAAAAGGGCTCAGGAGCCTCACTTTGGGCATAAACCTCACAGCTACTATGTTTGAAAATGAAGGTATCACATAGGATATTTTTGCAAAAGCAAACTCTAGCGAGTCAGCCTTAACTGGCAATGAAATAAATCGTGGAACATAGCCTAAAAACGTCGTGTTTACGTCCTTGAACAACGCTTCATGAAAAAGAGTGCAAAATCGTGTGAATACGCCGAAAAAAAAGAGTCGTTGCAAAATTCGCAACTGTTTGTCTATATTTTGATATAGTTAGGGACGCCGCTTGATTCTTTTTGGCGCTCTTCTTATTTTAACCAGCTAGATGATCGATGGTGATCGTCTCTCTATCACCAACCTCTTAGCATTCGGATCACTTTCCGCGACATTTTCCTGAGAATTTTCTGGAGATGACAACTGGGAAAGCATTAACGACGCAAAGTTTTGGATCGCCAGCGATCATCGAGCTTCTTTCGAAGAACAGCACAGTAGCACGATAAAGCGACGTTGTGATGCCAAACGATGGACGTAATAAACGCATCACTTGCATTGATGATTTGCTAAATTAGAGAAAAAATTTTGTAACATGAGGCCAATAATTAAAGTGATAACTCACAGCTTTTCCACAAACGAAACTGCGGAATGATTTCAAAGTTTATTCAGTAAAAAGTTCTCTCCTTTTTGCTTTTGAGGAAGCGATAATGGAAATGCCAAATTGCTATGATGACATCAACACAGCAATGCAGTAAAAGTCATGTCGCTAGGTGATCACCTGACGCTGCTCGCTGCAGGTAACCTATGTGATGCTAATCTGAAAGCAACTGCCTCACATATCTATCTTTTCGTTTAAACTCTTGGTTTCTGATAGCTTCCACTAATTTTTTACGCTCGATTGGTCGGCGTTTTCAAGAGCAAGCATTAGCATGTAATGATCGGCATTGCGTCTCTCAATTTGCTTTAGATGCCAGAACAAAAAATTAGCATTTATAGTTTGTTTCATATTGAAAGCTTCTGGTTCGTTTGATCAGTTCGCACACCAGCAGTGAAATATGGACGAGAAGTTGGAGGGAGAATGAGGTGGGGGGTGGGGGGGCGAGGGGGTGGACAGCAAACGATGGAAGTAAAAAGTCAGGTTTTATGCACTATGCAAAACAAAGAATCGTTCTCGTCAAAATGTCGAAAGCATTTTCCGTATAAATAATAGCACAGAACTGCATGAAAGGATTGCTTTGCACAGCTATTTGTGTCAAACATTATCCAACTCTATTTAAAAAAGAAAAAAAAACATTTTCAAATTAGCTTCGAAATTAGGTCTGCAGAAATAGCCAATACAAGGGTGTCGATTGGCTATACCTGTGTCTTTCAGGACTCAACGTTGTCCGGACTTCAACTGGACTACGTCCTACACAGGTTCGACTTGAGTGAATTCCAGCTCTTTGGAAATGGCAACTAGGGATATATTACATTTCATATGAACCCATCCCAATGAGTTTTACGGTCGCTTATCTTTTTAGCTTTTCCGAAATAAATCTGAATTTCTAGTAAATCCTACTGTTCCTCTCTAACTAATGAAAGGAAACATCAACAGTCTTCTACTTCATAAGTGGAAGTAAAACTTCTAGGCAACTTCGCAATACAGCACAAGAGCTATCGAGGTACAAGGACAGCTCGCATACAAATTGCTTCACTCTGTTCTACATATATAAAGCTGACTTTTGCACAAGCGATTATGCTGAATGATTCATTATAGAGGCATTGATGTGGATTACTTCTTTTTATTTCACATTCATTGCACATTCGATTGATAATGAGATAGAAGAAATGCAGAAATACAGCTGGATAATTCGAATTACTGCATTCAATATTGAACAATAATATAAATTCCTAATGCAACAAATTGGGATTCTAATAAGCGGTGACTAGAAAAAGGCAGAACCAAAATTTAATGTTAATAATCCATGAGCACTCGCTTGTGTGACTGATGGTCAACGCTCCAAAATGTTTCGACTGCCAAGAAGAGTTGTATGGAATTTTCGTAGGACAGCAAACATTCTTAGAGAAATTATGTCAAGAAGACATTATGTTGACAAATGATTTTGCATTGCAAAGGGAAATGTGAGCGACAAAGCTTTTCAGATCACTTTTTTCCTCGACTTTCAGTTTTTTCCTCCAATCAAGTTTTCAGTTGCAAGCCTATTCCATTTGGTGGTCTAATGTGGCCAGGAACACAAGAAAGGAAAGATTCTATTTTCATCCGACTAGAGAAACATTATGTTTTCTAAGGAAACGCCGTTGTCGAAAGCTCGTAAAATGGAATCTATTTTTCTGAGTCGAGATATTGGTGAAGAATCCAAGGATGCCTATCTAATTCCTGACACGGGCATACCAAAATGCCATGCAATTCGATAGTAAAAATCAGCGATCCAGCAGCCAGTAGCTAGCTTGCCTTGTGCACTTTATAAACGGCTGCAAAATGTTCTAATGTTCAAGTACGAACGAGGTGAACAGGCTAGCTGGAATTTATGAAGCTCTGCGCGTGAAAAAATGAAATTTACCTCATTGCAATGAAATATCACCTGCCAATCCCATTCAACGACATTCCATTTTTACGCTAAATTGTCATGTTTACTTGTCATATTTCTCTAGCACAATATTGACGATGATATTGACAGCAGCATATTGACAGCTGTAATATATATATTGCAAATCGAAATAGTCACTTATTTGCACTCTTGCAAACTTGCCAATCCTTAATTTAACTACGCAAGCCATCTGAAGCAATCTTCGAACAAGATCACTACACAGCATTTCATTTTTTGCCACGATTAGATGAAATAAGTTTATAGCCAATGCCGCATAGGATACAATCTTACAAAATACATATATGTTCTGTATACAAAAATCCAAGCAAAAAGCTAGCGATGCACAAAACTTTAGCGAAAAAGTCCAGCGATGAAAAGGGTCCCACTCACAATTGCCTAGTATTTTTTGCATCGCCTCGAGCGTCACATCAACGAATGAGAGCACAAAAATGAACAGACCTTTCCTGTCATTTTTATATCCCTTCATTTTTCCCATCCTCTCTTTATTTCTTTTTCCAATATAATGCGCAATATTCATAAATGATTTCTCATAAGTTTCTTCTTCTTTGCTTAGGCCTCGATTTCCATCACCTGTTTAATCAGCATAATAATGTAAAAAAAACTAATTTACCTCTGCCACTGTCTTTCCATCATTCACAATTTTCAAGTCTATCCTCCCTAATCAATTTTAGCTTTGAGATTTTCCGTTCTTTGGAAGGGAAAAAACATTCGTAGTTTAGCAGCTCATATTTTTCCGTTGGTCTCAAATGCTGCGATTCTAAATTGCGTTTTTTCAGGGAAAGCTTCACGTTTCGACAGTCACACATAAAATCTTTTGCTGCAGGGCGACACCTATGAAACGCATGCCTCGAATTCAACGACATCGACATTAAGCAGGTGTGTTTAAGAAACAGGATACTTTGAACTGAGGGAAATCCACCGAATATTTCAAAGGAAATTGGAACAGATGTTGCGCAAGCAGCAATATCCGCTACTGAA
Organism: Baylisascaris schroederi; assembly: GCA_006503575.1. NCBI lineage: Eukaryota > Metazoa > Nematoda > Chromadorea > Rhabditida > Ascarididae > Baylisascaris > Baylisascaris schroederi. The sequence goes on from QEWY01001293.1 coordinate 1,224,438, forward strand.
AATGAACAAAGTCACTACAAAGATCATTTACTTAGAGCGTGGTGGCAGTGCACACTTGAATGAATTCATATTTTGAATTGTTGCAATCGAGAAAGTTAAGGAATGATGCGAATGAGCGGTTAGTAGAATTATTTGCTTGGATTTCATCTTTCTATCACTTAGGTAGTCGGACGGATGTTATGTACTTGGAAACTTAAATAATTGGAGGAAGGGAGGAGGTGGGAAGAAAGGTGTTATGGCTCTTTAGTGGCTCTGTTTTTGCTAACGAACTTTTAACTTTTACCAGCATTGCGTATTTTTCCGTTCATACGACCAATCAATATTCATGTTCATTGAGCTCATCCCATTGTTAATGCAATTAATTACCACTGTGCTCAATGGTTCCCTCTGCATCAGTTCCTAAAAAGCAATCAAGAAACATCCATTCTATTAACGGTGATCGTCTGATCAATGACGGAAGTTACGAGTGCAGCTCCCTATAAATATTTTACATCGCTGACCGTAAAATTAGTGCATAGAGCCCCTTGGTGTAAAGCTTATTAAAGGTGATGCGACTGCTAAAAGATCATGCAACAGCAAACAGAGCAATATCCGCAGTAATTTCCTATAACTAACATGATGCAAGAAGTGTATTTATAAAAGTCTAAAGTAAACGCTTCCACGATATGAAACTAAAATTTGCTATTCGCTTGATGTCAAAGAAAGCCATAGCGCGTGGCAACAGTCGTTTCCATTTGCTGTGCAAAAGGGCAGACAAATTCTCCTTAAAATGTGATTTTTGCGTAGAAAGAAACACGTAAGAATGATCGCTGGTAGAGCTCAATTTCGCCACAACACTATACTTTTGAGGTTTTAACCCGAATAATCGTAAGCAAGAGTAGTTATTCTTGTTTACGACAACTGACCAAAAAATCTGATCAAATACCTGTCGCATTCTCAAGGTTCTCCTGGAATGATAGCAGAAGGAAGTATTCGAGAAGAAATTTGGAAAGGACGATATGCGTTTAGGCATCTTAGAACATTGATTAAGAAATAGAAAAACGGCAAATATGACGATCAAAATAATTCCCTGTTCAGTAATCAGACTTTAATTGCCACTGTCAAGCTCAAATTGCGATTCTATCGAAAATTCACACTTTTGTGAGCTAATCGAAAAATCCAATGGCGAGTAATATTCCACACTGCGCTTTATTGGGTGCTTATTTGAGCAAGATTTGAACTTGACATATTGCATTAATACAGTAGTAGTTTTTTCCATGTTTTATGCAAGTAGGCGTTGCCATCGAATTTCAGCACTCCAAAAAAAAGAACAACAAAAAAACCCGCAATAATCTGAAAGAGCTTATGGATTTTAGATCAAGGCAGACGCTGCATGAATGTGCGAAAAAAACGATGTGATGGATGTTGAAAATCTGTTAGCTATATAAATGTGTCGTTCTGAATTTGCCTGACCTTTAAAAAAATCAGCCACCAAAAAATTGAAGTATTAGCGGCATTTAATCAAAAACATCCGAAAACATGGATGTCTCCATTTAAACTTTACGTATGAGGTGGAAATAGTAGCGAACAAATTATCTGATAACAACTTTCGCTGTTCCGTCGGTAGAACGTGATCGACCTTTGCATTTGCGTTTGTCGATGCGAACAAAATGGCCTCAATTTTACAAATTTTCTAAACCAATCGCCAATTTCAAACCATGACTGTCAAATTATTTATGTCAGCGATGAAAACTTAACAAGTTTTGATCGTTTTGTTCAGCGCAGCAAATTCAGAAGTGAAATTCCAACGTGTTCGAACAGTTGAGCAATAAAGGATGTTACACTGTAAGAACTCAAGAAGCTGATCAAAGGAACTAAATGGTGACGTGATGGAAAGCTGAAAACGAAGCTTGCATAGTTGTAATTTTTTTAAAGAAAAAAGCTTATATGTTCGCTCATCGAGCAGAAAATATTTATGCTGGAATAAGCGACAAATAGATGCAAAATAATGATGCACATAGGCAGTCGGTAATTTTTTATGAAGGCATATGCTCTAGGAAGCAGTAGGATGCTAAATAGACGAGTGCAATAGAGCGTTAAAAGCATTTATTGCAGCTTGGATCACTCTACTGCCGCTTCCGATGGGACAGTCATGCTCAACTTTACAATTTTGAATTTCTTCGATATCAGCATAGCACTCAGGTTTTTTTAGTGCTCGTTTATCATAACGCTTGCAATGCTAAATATATAGAGCGTTAGCCAATGAAATACCCGCAATTTTTAATGGTCAAAATCGGAGAATCGATGAAGTGCATTGAATCCAATGAACAGAATATGAATAGAATGACCACCACAGAAATTTCCCCTCAAACGTTGAGTTTCTTAGATGCGTAGAAACAGCGAATATTTCATAGTTGTCAAAAATGTGCAAGTGAAAATATTCAACTATCTATGTGCGGATGGATGCCCTCAACTTGGGTGTATAATTCATCAACTGGGAACCCCAAGTTGAAGTGAATCAATAGGCCCAAGATGTCGGTGAACAAAGAAAGTTTTATTTGTGCAAAAGATGATTAACGACCAGGGCTTTCAATAATTTCATGAAATAATTGCTGCTTTTCTCGTTAAAAAAAATGCATCTTGAAATGCAATCATATGAGAGTAGCTAAGCGTAAAGGACACTAGGGGAATAGCAGCACTGGACTTTATATGATAGCAGCAATGTAGTGTAATCATCCGGAAAAAAGACGTAGCAAAAGAAGTATAGCATATTTCTAAACGCGATTGCACCCATTCAGGCCTCGTTTTGCATAGTTGGTAAGCAAAAATATGCAGAAGTAGTTGAAGCTTTTTTGAAAGACCTAGGCAGTTAATCTTTGAAAGTTGCCCGGCGAAATATCGAATTTTCGAATTAAACCGTTTGCTAATTGCAAAAATTGCAACACTTCACACAAAGAACATGCGTATTGTTATTGCAGCAATTGAATAAAAATTCGCAGTACTTTATTTTAAAATGAAAAAGCGACAAATGATATGGAAAAGTCGGCTGAGGGCAAATAAAAGCAGCACACAGTAGTAAGCAAAGCAATCTTCTCTTCGGCCATCATAATGCAAAATGCTGTGAAAATAATTGATGCATTCTTTATTGAATGAGGTCGAACACCATTATGTTTCATTACTAATTTTTCGTATGCCTCTCTTACATACGTTTGCCACTTTTCTATCTTGAAGCAATTTAACTTCGCCTTATTTTTGATTTCACTTTTTTTTTTGAATTTCATACTTGTCCACCTTTCAGCGTTTATCGTTGCGTTCACCTACAACACCTTTAAACTCATATTACTACTAACAAGGAAATTTAGTTAAACTGACAACATTTTTCTGACGCAGTAACGCTCTCTAAATGCTTTTGAAGTAGTCGATATCGTCTCAGAACGCAACACTCCCTCAAACATTATGAACGTTGCAATACTGCAGGGCGAAAGATGTCTTTTTTTGGCAATCTGAGCGCTTAATATTAACTGTATGGCAACGAATTTAATATAGTGAAAAAATTTCAATATATGGATTCTATTTCAATTATTGCTATGAGGCGCCATTAATTGGCTCAATTTCAGCTATGATCGCGCATATTTTCAAAAAACGTCTGAATGAGATTTCATGAGGAATATAGCGCTATTTCCTTTGAACATATTCACATAAAAGGATGTTACCTCGATAAGTCTTACAAAACAAATAAATACGCATCGTCGGAATAGAGAATATTGCAATAATTTTTTTCGAAGCAAGTATTCGTAAAAATTCACCTCATATGTACACAAATATCGCCCATCATCTTTGTAGCACTTATACCTTTCGATAGGGCTGGCAGATTACCAAATTTCTTCTTATTCTATCTATGATTTCATTTAGTATTTCTTGTCATAAACATTACTAGTCATTTGATGAGATTTTGCTAGTCAACAGCAATCCTCATTGCCATGGATTATTGTTCCATAAGAATCAAACTCTATAAGATGTGTGAAATTATCCATGATAAAGCTAGCGGTGTTGTTTTCTAGAAATTGACACCATATAATCGTCTGTAGGCGATGTTTAACACAATAGAAGAGGCCACCGATTTGTTTCTGGATGGCAACGCCGATATAGTAGTGCCGCAATGCTCTTGCACTCCATTGCAAAGGTTTTACAAGTGAATTATTAAATTTTTTTAAATGCTGTATTACAGCATTAAAAAGCAGATTTGTGAAAAATGCATTTCGAATCTCCCATTGACGTCATTATTTCCCACAGAAATCTCGCACAAAAAAAAGTAGTCGAGAACTTCATTACTTGCCACCGACCATGTATGCCACAGTGAAGTTCAATCCTCTCAACAAAACTTAGTAGCCTTCCAATTCCGTATGGTATTTCCTTTGTCATAGAAAGCTTGAAAGATTTTTCTCAATCGTGATTTCACACTAGCATAGATGGGGTAATATGTTCACATGATAGGTAATTCCAAAAATGCTTTCCTTTAAAATAAGCGATAATATACTCAGTAGCTCAATTAATGAAATGAATGTGAAAAAAAAGGGTTCATTTTCAAAAAAAAAATTTTTTTTTAATTCTTACCAACTAATATAAATATGAGAAAGTATTGAAAAACCACAGAGAAAAATAAGAAAAAAAAAGCAATGTGTTGTATGGATACGTATCATAAGTAGCAGAAAAATGATCAATGATGAGCAAGAAAACACTCTTCAGAAAGATTACACAATTGAATTGTCCGCTTCGAGCAATTTTTTTCTTTCTCACGTTCATTGCTCATTTGCATAATTGAAATTTAATGATGACAATATGTTTGCTTGAATGTCAAACACGAGAGATAAACGAATGAGAAGAAAAGTGAATAAAATGGATGCATGTTAATATGTTTTATTGAAACATTTGCAAGCAATCTGCTCAGCGATCGTAGCTATACATTGTAGAATTTTTGAAGGTTTTATAAAGGAAGTATGATCCATGGATCGAAAGTGGTAAAAGTGTTATACTGGGATAATACTGACGTATAGTCTTTTATGTGCATAACGTTAGTGTAGACCTAGAGGAATATAGTGCTCTGAGAATATGGAACTTAGAAAATAAAGAAAATTTTTTATGACAAAACAAACATTAGGCAGGTATGAGCAGAGACCCAATAGAGGACTGTTAGGAGACTAGATGGTTGTTAAGAATGCAAGAAGTAAGACGCGAATAGGTTACCTATGAGAACAAAAGGTGGCCACATTTCGGCCCTTATCCGTTGACATCTGCACCTAAGTTATCCGCCGGCCATCGTCAGAACGGAACGCATAACCCTGTTACCATAAGAAGCTATATAGACAGCCGAACTGAGAGTAGAGAAAATTAGAAAGAAATGGAAAAAAAGAACTCTTACCTGATTAAATGAAAAATATGAATTAAGAAAAATTGTAGCAAATATAAAAGTTGTACACGATAACACTAACCTCATCACCGTAGTCCTAAATGATAAAGGGAAATCAAAGCTTAAGAATGTTGCAATGGAAGAACCAGTATGGAAAGTAAGGCACATTTATAATTTATTTATAAATTTAGGAAAAGAGTGTTCGACAGGTTAAAAGTTAATATATATGGAAGCATATAGTCGACAGAAGTGAACCATAAACATAAATGATGACTGATAATCGATGTTAACGGTCTTGACCTCACAGTGGTACCACGTAGAGTAATATTTATTTGATCTGTATTTAATACTGGACCTACCGAAGCAATATGAATAACTTTTGAAGCTCACTAAAACATTCTCAAGACGAAGTACTAGAGCTAAAAATATTAATGACAGCAGATAACATCACTTTTGCTGGAAAATATTAGGCAAGGAACTATGACGTCTTGCCATATGTTAAGGAAACAGTTCCAGCAGACGGTAAATGGATCTTTAAAAAAATGCAGAAAAATCAAACGGTGATTTCAGTGAAGTTTCGTATGACATGCAAGATTAATAAATCTACTAATATAAAAAATTTTGTAGGCTAAACTAGATTCGTAGTAAGTTGCGGAATTACGAAAGAAACAGGACAGCGGCCATTAATGCAACGCTAAAAGAGATTTTTACTACTTCTGAAACTTAGTATTTTTTAATAACTTAAGACGAGGTGTTGTTCTCGTGCTCTTTTAGGTGGTAAACAATAAAAAATTCAGCTCAATTATATGGCAAAATAACTTCGCACATACAGCACTGATTTGAGGTTGGATCCATAAGAAAATACTCGCTAGTCGCATCGTATATAGATCAACAGCTAGGAAGAGCAACCATCTAATTCATCTATGCCTAAAAAATTCAGTCACATTTCGTCAATTTTCCGCAATTGCAATTGATGTTCTGCGCGGTGACATTGTATTCATGCACATTTTGAAGGAATTTTTTATTGAAATGGCGCCAGCATGCGAGCTATCCCGAATTCATTCGAAATTGCATGGATTTTTCAGATGTTTACCCATACTTTTCTCCCAATTTATTCCTGCTTTAAATTGCCTTTCCAAAGATTAAAGTGTATGGGGCCAAGCAAGCAGCGGTCACATCAACCATAAGCATTGCACTCAAAATACATGAGATTTTTTTTTTCTCTTTCAATGCTAATATATATTAGAAGCACCGTGGTCATATCCATGCCCAGGATAACTCCGCGACTATTCCTGCCACTTATTCGTCAAAACCGAATTATTTATGAAAAAGATCTTTTGTAACCCTGCAACTATGATTCTTGCTGCGTAGCCTTAGTTCCTTATTCACGTTGCAACACTTCTATGGCCCTGGTTCTTGCGACGGAAAGTGTCTGATAGCCTAAGAGCATGATTAAAACACTAGTTTATAGACATGAAGCTACAATGTCTGTGGCTAAAAACTACACGAGTTCTAATATTCAGTCGCTAAAATATGTATAGCAGAAATTTTGTTTTTCATAAAATTTACAACGCACACCAAAACAATCGTTTTCCTAATAGTTCACTAGACCAGAACAATTGCGCGTTTATTTAAAATAAGCTTTCGTGAATCAGCGATCGATTCTAACTATAGCAAATGCTCATTTTTATTGCAGTGATTATGTTCACAAACAGAAATATTACAGAATGATATTTCTGTTTGTGTTACAGAATGATACTTCTAACGGAAACAAAGACAAACTAATCAAGAAAACATTTCAAATGGAATTGTCGATTTATTGTGTTGCTGAAAAACGAGAAAAACTTATGACAAGTTGGGGAAGGTCTTTACAACCGATTCAAAAGGTTTTAACAACTTACAAACTTTCCCTCTTTGCTTAGGAATATTATCCCTCGGAAGATAGTGCTTCACTTATTTCCTATGGAAATTGCACCTCGGCGAATCTCTGCAGTTTCTGTGCATGTCACTGAGACAGTTAAATACGACAAGATGGTTGACCGATATCTCAGAGTTCAATAGATCGTTTTTGATAGGAGGTGCATAATTCACCGATTCAGTGCGGATGTACTTTTTATTTACACACAATTCACGCTGCTCTACTAAATCTCTCATTAATGCGAAAATAAGATTCTTACGGTATCCTCAAAAGATTTTTTTCTAACCCTTTCATTGCTTCCATGCAATAAATTTACATTTCCGCTTAGAAATACAACAAAATTCCTCCACTATATTAACTTTTAGTGATTTTTCCCACTGATATTCCTATTTCTCCTCCACTATCTTACTGATTTTCCGATCTCTGTGAATTTAGTTTTAATAATCGTGTGTCGCGATACGATGTCTACCATCTCAGTACCATTAACGAGTTTTTAACAGAAAAAAGCTTCCAGCCATAATTTTTTTCATTGGAGGTGTGCAAGATTTTGGCAAAGTCTTCATATTCTCTCAACTTTTAATATCTAGCTGAATAATCAGATACCGACAAGTGGTAACATAAATCTTCATATTCATGATATTGACACAACTGCAGTAACTTCATAAGGGTGCGAACTGCGAAGGTGCGAATTCCGCATCAACTACGCGAATATAAGGCGTGGTTTCAGGGAGAAGTTCATCTCTCAAGGGATTTATTAGCAAACGCAGGAGATAAACTGAGAGTAAGTGAAGGTGAGCATTACTGCTCTCGATAATCCATTGAGAATAAGAGGATTGAAAGCGAAGAAAATGAAGGCGGAAAGAGGTTGACACTATGGCAGTTTGAGTTTGCCTGCGCCCACTGCTGTCTTATTGGCCTTACGTATGCAGAAAAAAAAGGGATCCAGCACCTCCACCTGACTGATTATGTGTAAGGAATGGTCAAATTATGTGATGACAGGATACTGTTAATGAGCGCTTTATCGATTTTTTTTGTCTCTTCCTGAATTGTTGATGTCAGATAGGTTAAGGTGGCAAACAAACTCGGAAATATGCAAGAAAAAGGACAGTCTCAGAAACATCAAAAACTCGAGGAACCGCAAAAAACTAAGCGTTTTCAGCAACCCCTGCGCTCTAAGCTGTTGCAATCGAAGCTCGGGTGCCTCCGAGCACAAAGGCATTGAAACTGAATGCTACAAGCAGATGCAATCTGTTTGCAGAATAATTCCACTGCTTCTAACGCTTTCTCAGAAGAAAGACAATGGTGCTCTGTCTAACTTTCCTGCATGCCGCACAAAGCATTTGCCACTGTCGACGTCAGTATTGGCCGAGTTCTTGGTGCTAATCGCAAACACTGTAATAAGGCCTCATTCAACCAGGTCGATCGATTAATATGACACTCGTTCAGATGGTTCTCGAGACAATTTCTAGAAATGAGATGTTATATCATTTTATGTGAAATGACTTCTGCATCCACTTCAGTTTGACTCCATCTTCAGTTGATCCAGGATGTGGCGAATTATTTGTACAGTTTGCGCTAAAGATAGAAGTTCAAACCGAAATTGTCCACACTGATTATATTCTTAAATGCCCTTGAAGTGGTCCATCACGAAAAGTTCCTCTCGAAATTGGAAAAGTATGGTATCGTCGACGCCTTGCTGGCGTGGCTCAAAGCCATCCTTACACGGACGAAGCTTTTAAGCGAGAGCTGGGGATAGCTACTCAGCCCAACAATCAAATCCTCAAAAAAGTATGCAAAAAACCATTATTGATCTGTATAAATTAACGCTGAATCAAGATAACGTTTTGAGTAATATCAGGCTCTTTGTTCATGACTTCGAAATTTATCGACCATTGCACGATCTCATCCATCCTTGCAAATAGGATCAAATCAGTGACACAATGCTGCAATCGACTTGGACACTCATCCGAGGTTGTAGCGTTCCGCTGTCGCTGGAAATTCTCCCAATCCATACTTTGCAGTATACATGCATTGTTGGTGAGAATAGAGAAAGATAAGGGAGCCTGATTGAGTGCTTGAATTCGACACTGATAGTATTTCAAGTTAAGAGACCCGAGCACAAAAACTGGCATCAATATCGACGCTTGAAATGTGTCTTAGTAAACGGTAATGACAATAGTACAACGTTAGCGGCAATTTCTTAAAATTTGAAATGCTACAATAAACTTGTGCGATAAAGCAAAAAGTAGAAACAATCGAGTTTCCTCGTTTCAAAATGTGAAATTATTTCGGTCTGGCGAATAGCGTCGTCCGATCTCTAATGAAATGCATCTTTGTGCAATAATCCCCCATGCATCGAGCACTCGTGTCGCGAATTAGAAGAGTAAACGGAGCGATTATAAAGGTTTTGTCTCAACATTAACACATGATGTTTTGCTTCAACATTAACACATCTACGAGATTTTCACTGTTTTTAGCACTTTTTTGCGTTTTCTGAATTGATTACATTCAGCTTAATTAACATTGAAAAGACCTTATAATCCGGAAAAATGGCAGTGTTTTTGCAATTGCATTAGGTGAAGAAATGACGACTTGCAGCTTTTATCGACGTCTGATAGATGGGGTTTTTGTTTATGCGTACTGTAGCGATAGTTCTGAAATCTTGGGTATAGTTAAATGGTAAAAAAAGTCGGAAATGACGCTTCTCATTGTCAGTTCCGAATAGCCGACCACTAAAAAGCATTTCTTTGAACCCTATCCTTTACTTCTTTTCGAGATGTTTACTTCAACATCGCAAAGACTTTCATCGGATTTTTGTCGCTCCCGATCATCATAATCCATGATGATACCATATGACGCGGAAAAACTGCAAAGCACAGCAATCAACGTCATCAAACAATAGCTCCTTCCTCATTATTGACTTGAAAGTGAAGAAGAAACGAACACACAAACGTTATTGAGTTAATTCCCCTCTCCCGTTTTGTTCCCCTGTTCCCCTACCTATCCCACCCCCACCCCCCACCCCATCGCCCCCCTCCTCCGCCCTTTCGCACTCATTTTATTGTGGTGTTGACGGATCACGAAGGAATTGGGCGCAAGAGCGTAAACATATAAAATCAGTTATGCGAAGATTGTTGGAAATATTCACCCACATTTTGAGGCGGTTTTGCTCTCTCAAACGGAAACGAATTCAACAATAAAAAACTGTAACGTGAGAAAAAAAACGCTAGAAATTCCACAGATGATGCTTCTTTTTTTTTCAAGTCTATAGATATAGCAAAACTTCAGCAAGTTTCTTATGCGAAGCATAAGGAAGTTGGTGCAATTTGTGACAACCTAAAACCCTTTCCTAGTGGCAAGCAAAAAGAAGGGGAGCTTGATTTAGCCTAAAGAGGATGCAACAAGAAAAAAAAAACCTGCTTTAAAACCTAAATTATGCCAAGAGGGTCATGCAACTTTTTCTTGTGCCAGGTGTATGTGAAGAATCCAAACGAGTAACAACGAAAAAAATGAGCTCGCCAAATTTTACAAATGCACTTTTTATATAATGGAAATTTTCGAGAAAGAAATCGAAAAAAAAAAACGAATGAATATCGCAACGGCGTTAAATGCACTTCTTGTTGTCAACAATGAACATAAATCAGTATGCTATATACGCTTCAATTAATTTAATTTCCTCAGAGAAATGTGTCGATAATATGATTTCAATGAAGACATTTTTATATCGATCACATTATGCAACAAGTAACTACTGATCGAATCATTCATCTTCTGTTGGCAAAATTGTGCGCTATTAACAGAAAGCCGTTAAAATCGATTCTGCTTAATAGAGTGCTTCAGATACCACCGTCGTTCTGTATGTACCAATGGCATAGGTAGGAGAATGACAAGTTTGAAGCGTATCTTTCAACGGTGTCCAGGATTCTAAAATAGAAACTAACGGTATCGGCTTCCTAAGAGATCGGATCTGCTTTGTAGAAAACGGAATGTTTAAGTGCTTCATGATTAATATGAGCTCTTAGATGACTTTTTCACAAATCAAATTTATAAGCGAATGTGGTATATATTAAAGAAACCATTTCTACACAGATGTGACCAGTAATAGAAGCATGCTTACATTGAGGAAAGCTTTTTTGTGCAAGAAAGTACTTCTAAAGCTGCTAAAAAGCGAATGTGGTGACCATGATAGGTTTAGATTTCCGTCGCAATCCCGATAAGCAATCTCGCGTGAGAACGAAAAAAATTTCGATCCACTAGATGACTCATAACTTTTTGGTTAACGAGGGGGTATAAATCTCTTACGTATATAATGTTCACTTTCTTCGGCCACGCGGTAATTTCAAAGATGTTATAGGTGGTAGAGAAAACATTTCACAAGCGTTTCGCTATCGAGAACGAAAATTCGTTTTTTAAAAAAATTAAACTTTGCCTATTGCACGTTTGCTATGGTCAAAAATGGGCAAAAATGGGCCAAGGCCAGAAACGTATGTTTGCTACGGTCCCTGCATTCCTATATTACATTCCCAATATTCTGACCACTTGCAAATGAACACTCCACTACAAACGTTCTTTTGTTCACATGTGTTCTTACCCGGCCGGAGAAAGGCACAAAATATTGCTACCTTCCCTCATAGGAAAGACAAATTTATAAGCACGTAGGTAGGCGATGCGATGTACGTATTTATCACGCTATAGAAGAAGCGACAGTAAGGAGAAGCTATAATAGTGCTTTCTGTGGCTTTTCCTTTTAGCTTTTAAACAGATCGTATGCCTCCTGTCACTTACAATAGGCGCACAATCTATAGAAAATGAACCAAAAGGTTCATTGGAGAAAAACCATACCCATGCGACTACACTAGCCAGAAACTAGCGGCTGTAGTTCTGGTCTCACAGTATGTCAACTGCTTTCGTGAATCCTCAAAGGACAAAACGAAACATCCATCATCAAAGGCATTCATTGCTTCACTAGAAACCTTCAAAACCACCTATAGGAAAGGTGTTGGCACTCTCCATCTGCCAATAAAACATTTACAAAACTACACAAACCGCATTAGTGTCCCTCCTTCTATAGAGACTCACGCTCTTTCTAATGTCTGCTATCCTGGAGGAGGCGAGTGTGTCAATTTAGGAGTGATCAATAGACATGGGATGAGGATGTGTCCTAAGCCTTTTTCTCATGAGAATTCGCCGAAACTGACTCACAACATATGTGCATTTTCAACGAAGCTAAGAAAAAAAAATCACCAAGTACTAAAGACTGAATTGTGCGTTTTCCCTGTTCTTTAATCCGATTACTTATAGCCTTCGTAACTTTTTAAAGTCGATGGATATTCGAGACTGTGGACTTGAACAGAGAGGGGAGAAGAGAAGCGGGAAAAAGTCTCTAAATTGTAACGGAATAAACGACTTCCGTAACGTCAACAAAAACGGCGATTAATAGTCATGTAGTACTGTAAATAGTACTGTAAATAAGCATGAATCATGACAAATATTTAATAGACGTTTATGAAAACTTAAAATGACATAAATTTTGCGGCAAACGATTTGCACTTGTAAAAGCACTTCGACAAAGTTCAAGAAAACAGCATACAATAATTGGCAAGCATTAGAACAACTCATCAGGAAAAAAAGCTTCAGAAGAAGAAAAGAATCTTTGTAAGCATATAACAATCAACAAAATAACAGTTAACTGAATTTTTTTTTTTTGAGAAATTTGCAAAGTCAACACTTTATGGCGATTATTTTTTTCTTTGAGATGTCAGCTGAAGTGTGACAACAAAGAAAGTTAGGACGTGGCTTAATTATCATAAAAATCGTAATAAGTAATCTATAAATTTTAGCGAAGTGGACCCCCCAAGACGTTTTCAAAGTGAAATATGTTAGCTGTTTGATTGCTTTTCGGACTGTTCGACGCTCAACAATTTCGGCAATTTTTTTTTTTTCTTAGCCATGGTGAAAAAAACGTCGGTTTCGGAAGCGGCAGAAACAGATATAGTGCATTTTCTGGAATTTTTGCTGTTTTTCATTATGGCATGCGCCTTATCTTGTTAAATGTTTGAACAGTTGCTAGCCGAACGATTGAGAATGTGAGCATTTCAATCATTTATGAGACCTTAGTAGTCAAATACGCTAAAAACATCGAACTCTCTTGGCATCGAATTATGTAACAGTGAAATAATCTGTGAAAGGTTCACATGCAGAGAAGATGAAAAGAATCACCTTATTATAGCAAGTTGCTGAAAACAAAGTCGAATGTTATACTTACTACACAACACTTTAAAAAATTCTGCGGTAAATTGGAAGCATCAAATAGGATACCCGTTCCGCTAAACCAATTTCTATAACGTTGCGTTTTTCTTTCTATAATTTTCTATCCTTCACTTCATCAAGTATTAGTTTGCATGAATAGAACAAGCCGGAAAGCATGTCAAAGTGTTTGGCACGATATCTGCCATCCGATCAAGCAGTCTGATACATTACGAGCAAAAAATAGAGTATCCCTTATATTTTAATTGATCTGCCAAGTCTACAAATCTAGTCAAGACTCCTTTTTCTGTGATCACACCGACATAAAGTATGAACTTGCCCAGTGTAAATGCATGCAATTACCCCCATACATGCGTAGGCACACAGACGCCCGTATATGCATAAACAGGAACATAACGTCGCCGTTGTGCATGTCTGCAAAAGATATAAAAAAGCAGAAAGAAAACTTTTTCAAGTGATGATAAACATTACGAGAAATTTGAATTTGAGCTTTTAATTAGGAATGACGATTATAATCATTTGTAAAGCATACATAAAACAGAGTCTATGTTCTTCAAATAGGTGCAAATCTTCGGCCGCATCTTCATTATAGCGCAGCTGAGCGCAGTAATAACATCACCAATGCGCTCAACACACCTGAAACGCGAAGCTTTCAATTTATGTATATATTCATTACCTGGGAGCAATTTTACACCTTTCGAAGACTCAACTTCCCCAAGCAAAAAAGGAGAAAAGTTCTACTTCTAAACAGTGTAATTAAATCATATTGAGTTACTTATTTGAAGGCATTTTCTGTTGGTCTATCGAGAACGCCAATCCCATTTTGGATAGCCAACAACTGCTTGTAGATGTTTGGGTGTGAAGTTTATGCGTAAAAACAGATCTGAAGTGCACATTACGTGGAATTTAGAATTTGCTTACCCGTCACGGGCAACGTAACCAGCCAAGAAAGTGAGATGTTTCGGAAAGTGGACCACTTTACCGAGCGAGTCGCCTGAAGCATACCAACCGCTACCACGCTGCCTACCTGCAAAATAACTTTTTAACTATGGTTTTAAATAAAGGAAATTTTACTTGTACAGCGGTAATGTTAGACTCATATAACGAACGCTATCAGTATCGCTTTGCGATATATTTGCAGAATGCAACTATAAAGAAAAACCCTAATAAATATTCCAGGCTAATTATTGCCAATCTTCATTAAAAGTAAGCCAAAACTTCTGGTATATGCATCATATCCTCAGAAGAATTTTCTTTTTTTTTAAATAAGGCGTTCTTAAGTTCTGCTTTAAAGCGATTAATTGTCACCTCACTTGTACTTATACGGGCAAAACTATTCGCTCCAAAAATATAGCGAATTTCGGGGAGTACATCACGGAGTTAAGCTATGAATTGATTATGAACTATGAATAGGCAGAATTGAAAGTTGCTACATAACGCTAAAACCAATACGTTTATCAGCGCTTTTTGCTCAGATTGAAAGATTACCCGTCTCCGTCGAACCGCCGATAGGTATGGAAAGGTAAATCAAATATGAGAAGGCATGTTATTATATCGATCTTATCGTAGACAAGTTTTGCTTTATGAATATGAAAACATATACGAATATGGTAGCGTTCACTGCTGCTAGAAATTCTTACGGCGCAACAAACAGTCTAAAGACCACTGATCATTGTGACCTAGAAATTAGCTGATGAAAACTATCGGAAAATAAAATAAGAAACTAGCCTTGCATTGCGTTGAACTAATCGGAAGACCCAATTTACTCGATACTAGCACCGTAACTGCGGCTCCGAATTCGATCGCGAAACCACTAAAAATTTCCTTATGAAGAAGAAAGGAAACTTTTGCAAAAAACTTGATCAATAATAAGCTTTCAGTCGATTAACTTCTGTTACAGTTTATTTAGTTCTGTAAGCCGAATTTGAAAAAGCAAACCGTCTATGTTTCCGGCAGCAGACCAATCAAAAATTTTTCTGCTGCTATAAATTCGTTTTGAAGAATCTTGAAAATTTCTCAATCTTTCAGTTACAGAAAGTCACAAATCCTCTATCGGGTTTGATTTTGTTTTTTAAAAAAATCGATTTCAGTGGGATGCTTTAATGGTAATTGTGATAAAATAATCGTCTATGTGGAAAGTTCTTCCGGTTGCGAAGTTATTCGACATTTCACTGTTCTACATAAAAAAGCAAATTTTCAGCATTTGACTCAAAATTTCTACGATTAGGAAGAATTTTCCAAATTGACAATGAAACTATCCCGCTGCTCGTATAACTAATGAGAAGAGAATATCGAAAGATCTGCATTCTGCGGAGAAAGCTGATCTTAAAAGATTCTGGTTTAAAAAGATGTGATGAATAACTTGCAATTTGTACTGCTGCACATGAAAAACAAAAATCATGGCCATTCGAAAGTTTACTTCTAGATTTGAGAAAGTCTTTACAGAAGGACTTTAATTCCATAGAATTTCCCTCTAGGAATATCTTCTGAGCAACAACTTTTCAAAGAAATTTGAAAAGCTCAAACTATGACTCCCAAAAACAGATAAGTTTTTTTCAAAATTTTTTCCTGAACCCCTCTCATAGAAATTTTGGAATCTCTTAAACAAAAACGATCGCATTTCGCGTTTTTCGGAATTAAATCACTCGAAAACGACGTACTGAGTTCGATTTAATTCTTCGTTACAAAACCATCAACTGTTTTCAAAATATTCTCTTTCAGAAAATTTTTTGACCTTCACTCATCAGCTGGTAATGTTGTTAATAATGACGATATCATCAGCTGATAATGCTCAAGGTTTCGAAATTGAATTCTATATGCAACTATTTCTCTTTTCATGCCATTCATGTTTGGAATATGTTTTTAAGTAAACAATGTCTCATTAGAATTTTCCACTATTCATTCGCACGTTCAAAGCATACGACCACAGCGGAATCGGTGGTCTCTAATTAGGTTGAACAGTTGTCTTCCCTAGTCATCTCACGAAAGCGTTGTTACTTCTAATTATTCCAGGAGAGAGAAAGGAATTCCCCGCCCCTTCAAAGGATGGGCTTAGTGAAAAGAAGGAATGAGTGCTAGTCCTTATTGCAGTACGCTGTGAGTACCGCTTGCTATGGCTGTCTTCGGCAATGAAACATCTAAAGGGTCGATAGCTGTGACCAGGACGGATGGACGATGTGCACAACTAGGAATCAGAACACACCGCCATGTAAAGTCGGGCTGCTGAGAACAGTTACCTTGGTGGTGTTATCTTGGTTAGATTTTCGCCAACAGTGTAGATAACACGATGACCAAGCAGCCAAAGACCCACGCACATTCCACCTGCACCGTAAAGTAGCAGCCAAACGGGTGTATGCGACTTTTGCAATACAGACATCTCTTGATAAATCGCATACAACGAGACGAGTGGTGCAATTGCATTACTGCAAATCAATATTTAATTCTGCTTAAATTATGGATTAAGAAGGGAGTCAAATATTTCATATATTTATTAAACATCTGGTGTGTTCGAAGAAATAACATTCTCTTCGTAGAGGATATTAAACGATTAAAAATGGAAAAATGTGATAAGTCTTACCAACAATTGGAGCTATGTGTATCAATGTGCAGTGGAAAACAACCAGTGAAGTAGTCCTCACCAAAACTTTCCCATACATCCTCTATACGTCAATAATTCTACAACTGTTGCCTTCAACTAGAAATTCGAGAGTCAATAAAGAAATGACTATTTCTTTATTGATTTCCGAATTTTAAAAAATATGCTGAGAGTGCCTCATTCCTCTCTGAGCCTCTTTGAGGAACATTAAATGAAGTCCGCTTAAGTATTTGAAGGAAAGTATATTTTAGAAGACCTCGTTCCTCATAATTAATACTCCAATAGCTGGATTGAAAATATTTAACTTGTGATGGTGTAGTAAATAAGCAATTTTATTATCTGCAATATTAGAGAGGACAGTTTACAGTACCGTTCGAGAAAATTTACTCAACGAATTGCCAGCTGTATTCTCAACATCACTTTAATTGCACTTATCATTGATGCCACATGAATAATTACCAAGTTAACTTTTTAGAGCATAACATTTACCATAATTAAATGTTTCCTAGCGGAAGGAAACAAACTTAGGAAAAATGGAATGAAAATGCGACCGCAATTTTCAGAAATATCGAAAATGTTTTATGCTGTCCAAGCCTATTATATGTTGTGTTTATCTTGGATTAGGTGCTTTCCTTCTAATCAAATTTCGTCTCTTTCTTACATTAACTAGAAGCCTTTTAATCTGTAAATTAGATTATGAGCAACTACGACTAGACGAAATATACCCTCAATTGTCCACTGTAATAAATGCGTCAAATGCAAAGATCTTAAAGAGTATCAGTGACTTTCGATAAGAACACAAACGAATATGAGACGTTCGAATAAAGGTAGAAATAAACTGCAACCTGGTGCAAATTTCTACCGATAATTTGTTCTTCATAAAGTAGAGCTTTTACACACGTTAAGGCAGCGTTCACACTTCGGAAGTGCCAACGCTTAGAAATCCAATAGTGGAATTCAACGCACCTGACATCATTGCCGCCGTGAGCAAACCCACCAAAGCAGGCGGTAAGCACTTGAAGAAAACTGAACAGCTTGGAAGCCTGCGGATCTTCAGGCTTTGTGGAACGGAAGAAGGCTTCAATGCTACCCGTCGGGCGAATCGTGTTCGCGCCCAATACGAGATGTGAGTGTGATGAGGAATTTCCCACCGATGGGCATCCATTGCAATATTGCGAGTTATTCTCTATATCAATGCCTGGACGATCAGGGCTGTTCTGACGGCTGTTCTCGTATTGCAGCAACGCTCTCGTACCTGAATTATCGCCCGATATAAGCACTCAAATAGAATCTAGGCTCGTGCTTTAACAAATCACAACTACTGTGGAAACGAAACAGTACTTCTGGTGAGTGGAAGAGACTTGAAAATGGAAAAAAAGTGAAGAAAAATAACTCAGAAAAGAACCCATGAGATGATATATTTCTAACGATCATTAGGGCCTATTTCATTCACTGTTTTTTCCTTTCATAAATATGAAGTTTTCGGCATAGCTCCGGCTCCAATATTTCTCTTCAGCAACCGGTACGAGGTGATTATGTGTCTTAATTCTCCAGCTCCTAAACTTTGAAGTATTTCATTAAAGTTTATAGAGAACATAAATTACCATGTTGGTAGAATTCAAATACATTCTGGAAAATAATGGCAAATCTATTAAATACGTCTTAGTTGGCATGTTGAAAATCTTTTAGTCATCTTGGTATGCTAACTTCCATTTTCATGCTCTAATACTTTTAAGCGCACCTACAAATCTTACTAAATATGTGAAATTTCGAAGGTAATGAAGGCGCTATAAAAGAATAACAAACAAAGAAAATTGTGTGTTTTTAAACATGTGAAACATGCAAATCGCTAGAAACGCAACATCAATAACATTGACGGACAAACTTGAAGAAAAAAAGGGGAGCCTTATGACAATAAGCCATTGCTCAGCTTACATGCACTCATCGCTCATTTATCACAATCAATGATCATGCATTTTAAACTTACGCATTTTCAATTCGGCTTCTATAATATATTTTCTATAAATATGCAGCAAATTTCCACAACCTTTGCGCTACTGTGAGGTTTTTTTTGCTGCTTTATTTGCCGCGCAGTAGAATTCAAGTAGCAGAGACCTTTCACCCATACAATTTTTCGCACTATATTTCAAGTTATTTCAACAAGCTGATAACCAAAAAGAAAGAAACATATTCGTCTGAGATAGAAATTGAAAACGTTGCAAAACGAAGCCAAAAATAACTTTCTTTCTAGGAAAATAAGCGTGGGAACTACTCTTAGCCAAGAGAATCAATCGAATTTTCAAAAGCTGGTACAAAGATTGATAATTATGGTCCTAATGCTTCAACGAGGGAAGGAGAATTTGCACTCTCTCAACAAAAAATAACGAAAGGCCAAGTATAACGATGTTAAAGAGGTTCGAAGGTATATCGAACAGCATAAACAAACACACTTTCAAAGGATCAACCTTATGAAGGGATCTTCATTTCGTTGATCAAGGCAAGAACAATGAATAAAATTCGGTAGCGATTTTGCTGGCAGCTTTCAAATTCGATTTCGCTATCTTAGCCGTCCCACCTCCTCCTTCCCATCTCCCCTCTAAAATCAGATTCATAGCGATTCATGATTACCATCGAAATAAGCAGCTTCAATAAACAATTGTTTTCTCAGTTCATTTATATGCACTCATGTTGAAATTTCAATTTGAAAGAAACAGCAGTAAGCAGACTTTGTGAGTTGGCAGCATTCCTATCCAGAGTGACACTACTTGGTAGAGCCGATTTCAATTCCACACCGTTGTTGCTATACGCTTGCATTTCGTTGACTGTTGATTCTGCAAATTGAATATTCGTTTTATCAGTTCCTATGACGAATAGCTAAATCAGATTATTTTCAACAAACAGATTTATTCAGTTAGTTGCAGGTTTTATAATGAAAAGTATGTTTTAATTTGCAATATAAGAAGTATCACTCTAAACCTCAAAGAATTTTTCAGAAGCAAAATTCTGTTGAAGCGATTGATAATAGACAAACATTCAAAACTAGACTAAATTTGGATGAATAAATGAATAATTTCAATCCATCGAAGATGGCCCGCTAGAGTGAATAATTGTTAGGTGACTGCCTAACACACAATTTGGGCAATATTCAAACCCTAACTTATGAAGAAATGATTTTTGGTATTCATGAGGTTTCAATCGTTACATGGTCAAATCGAGCATTCGAGTTTTTCTGCAAAACCCACTCACTGAATCGGTCAGTTCGCTACCAACAACCTTCTTTTATTACTGAGTTCAGTACACTGCAGATGTAATTTATAACCACCAACTGATGATTGAATTGAATTCAACGACGACGGAAAAATCAGACAGTTCGGCCGGCACAAAGAATGAGGCGCAGTAAAGCCTCCATAGATCAGCATTTAAGAAAAATCTATCAGCAAACCACTACTCACACTACAAGAGTAATTCCTTTTTCAACAGGTAACTTATATGCGAATATTCACAAAGCTTGCAATAATTAAAATAGGTCAAGAATCTCTCTTGTGAGAATGTTTAATTTCACAAGCAACCTGAAAGTTGACAATCATTTCTCATTCAATGTCGACTAAAAAAGAAATCAAACTATACTGCGTACATGATGCGTTCGAAAGTTTACCCAGAATGCGCCTTTTTAAGCGCGGCGCAACGAAAAATTGTATGAAAATTGCGACGATGAGCGCCGATCCGAACGCAAGACATATCACACCCCATAACGGAATCTTATCGAAACCAAGAACTGCAAAAACATTCCTCTCATTATTATCAGAAATTAAATGAATCATTTTTGTAGGAAAATATTTGTCTCGACTTTGAAAAACAGGAATCTTCTTTTCAAGAAAAATAAGCGCTCACATTCTTCAACAAAAACCGCTTCCAAAAGAGGACTTCTCTCGAATAGAAAACTCCCGTTGGAAAATTAAGGAAAACGAGATACCGAAATATTTAGATCTCTCTAAGAAAGTAAACTAGATGTAAGTATATACTGAAAATTATTTTGCCTTCGGGATCATTATCGAGATGTACGCGGTAATGGTACGCATTAAATCTGTTCACATTCTAACATCTATTAAATAAAATTCTTCTATTCTGACCAGGCATGCTAAATGGTCTTGATATTTTCATGTCTCTCATTCAGTTCAGCGCTCACTAATAAGTGAAAAACTTCGCTTTTCGTTTCATTCATTGTTGCACCGATGAGACTAATGACCGCTGAATGGAACACATTAACTGCATCCACAAAAGAATTCCATCCAACATTTGAATAAAGTTCTTTGAAGTCGAGAATAAAATTACACCATTTAGTAGTGTCCTTTACAAGCAAAAACCCTATTGACATAATTTATTCTAAGTGAAAAATAAGTGAAAATACTTGACATATATGTCCCCCGACTTGTCCTTTTTGATAATTTTGAAGCTCTGATGGCCTTGCTGGATTCTATGCATTTTTCATATTATCCCAATGATCCACTTCATTGCCATAAGTAATTTTCGACTTACATTCACTGCCGTCGAAAACAATTGCAAAGACGTTGACGGCAACACAGAAGAAGTAGAGGATCGGTAGAAGGATGAGTCCACAATGTAATGGCCGATTACGCCTAAGGACAGCGTGATCAATTATGACGTAGAAAATGATCGAAACGATCCCTGAGAGCACCGGGGAGATAAACCACGAGAGAACTACAAACAATAAGGCTAGTCATCTCATGGAAGAAACAAAATTTTATAGCAATACTCTATATAATAAAATCAAACGCTGGCTGATACCTACATGAAGGTCTCAGAATCGCTTTCTCCTTCCTCTGTGGAAAAAATTACGGAAGAGCTCAGATTGCCTAAAATTTAGATGATAGTGGTTTAACAAGTCTCTTCTCCCCCTCCCCTTAGATTTAAATCGTGTTGTTCCGCTTAAAAACCCATGCATCCTTCTTGTTCTTCTAGATCAAACCAATTGGAGTAACCACCTGTTTAAATTCATCATTTTAAATGTTTGTGACGCTTAAATTAGAAAATTCCGATCAAGGAAAATTTGCTTGAAAATACAATGGAAATATTCTCAAAATACCCAAAAATTTCAAATACTGTAGCCACTCTGAACAAATAAACTTTTGCTCCCTCTTCAGCTAATTTTCCAACATTTCCTATGAATAAGAACCTCATCATTTTGATTGTAATAAAAGAAGGCGAATAAGCTTCCAGACGAATGTTTGAAAAAACCCACAGATGCGCACAACTGGCCACCATCGAATGCCTTGAGTGCCACGGGCAAGCAACGAATAACCTAATGTTGCACCAACGATACTGTGGGTGGTCGAAACCGGCAGCTTCAAAAAAGTTGCTATCAATAGCCAAGCGCCGCATCCTAAAACGTTTCGCATTAATTCGTGCTGAATGATATTGATCGGAAGCGCTTAGATGTACCTATTAAGAGCGATTCAGATGAATAAATCCATTTATCAACTCAAATATAACGGTTTCCATTACTGCTGCCATAAAATTTTCTGCTGCTTCCAGAATATCTAAACGACGAATTATTAGACAGATAGCTCAAAGAAGCTTACATAAAATTTGGCAAGAAAACATTCGAAGTAAAAGTGCTTTTATAGATTTTAATTCATGAAATGGTGCAGCCCGATGGGGACCTACCAATGACTGACTTAGTAACACCGCAACCTAAGTTTAAGTTTTTTTACTGCGATAAGGCATGCAATCCTATCAAATCCTCTCCTACCTCCTCTTCGTCCTTCAGTATACCAATGACGGAAATTCTCGTTTTACTTTCACTACTTTTCGCAATTTTGTGCAGTAAAGTGGCAAACGAAATATGAAGCAAATTTTACAAAACTGTTTCAACTCAAATCAAGCATTAAACAATGGCATTCCGCATCAAGGTGATCAGCCCTACCTGACAGCACGGAAATTTGACCGAACATGAGCTCCGCTTCGCTGTTGTTATAAACCGTGAGATCTATGACACCTTTTCGCATTGTGTCCGTTACTTTATAACCGAGAAGAGCAGCACCCAACGTTTCAAACAACGATGCAAGCAAATACGCCTGATGCAGTGTTAATACCTGAAACTTTTTTTTCACACGAAGCGACAGGTTCATAAGAAAGTGATAACACGGCGTTTGCTTCCTGCAGAATAACAAGACTTTGTCAGATTGAATGGCTGCTTCTTTTTGGGTTGTTTTCCTCCATATTTAAGAGGGGTATCAACATACAAGACAATTGTTCCAATTCAAGAAAGCCTAGAGGTGTGAGTTGAATTCACAGTTTTAACTCAATACGATTTGACAGTTCCAACTCACTGTCAATGACAACAACTCTCAACGTTGACCTTTGAGAAATAAAATCTTATAAAATCAAATAACATCGAAATCCTTCTCATGCGCCATAAACATTGAAAAATGTCTGCCCTTTCCTTTTAGATTTCACAATTTCATGGTAACGTATTCCTTCAGAAATTAATATGAAGGTTATGTATTTAGCCTGACCATTCAGAACTAAAGCTGCAAGTCGCTGTAAGCAAGTGTGAAAAAAAAAATGAGGTGACGCCCACTACCATCAAAGAACCGTTTCCAATTCCGGTGGGGCCGAAAACTAAAATTTCAGACTCTGGCCCACCTAGCAGCAGACAGCCGATTTTGATTAGAATACAGAAGAAAGCCAAATAGAACGCACGATCACCACAAAAACTCGCGTTAACAAGCCCCTCCAACCCCAAGGAAAAACTAGAAGCCATCTCATTCCAATGTTCCACAAAGCCACAATGAACCTCTCACGCGCTCCTCTTTTGTGATGGAAATGCAGAAGCGACCTTATACGTCGTAGATAAAACTTGCTTTATTTCTTCAAAAATTTTTAGAATTTCTCCCGTTGGGAAAAAGCCAAAAGAGATATCGATGGAGCTAAATGCTATAGGCAGAGAATTGGAATCACAAGTGGAAACCAGAATTGCAGGACCATTTTCGAACAAAAGCCCTAAAGTTTAGAATTGCAAAGAGCAGTGTTGTTTTCAAACAGCAAATGGTAGGAGAGGGCGGAGGGAGCTCAGAGAATGCAAAGAACTTAGTCAAAAACACCATCGAAGAAGCAGTGGCTAAAAGCACGAAGTAAAGAAAGAAGCTGCTCTCCACAGGTGTACTTTCAGAGATTTCACTAATTGGTTCAACACGAACAACTGCAAATATAGTCTACCAACAGTATTTCTGTGTCTATGTCGTTGATCCGTGAAATTCGTGACACCGCTTCAGCACCTGCAGCAATCAGAAAAACAGCGGTTTCATGCTCCCCCGGAAATGTTTTTTCCTAGTGGAAGCAGATTCTCAAGAATGGTATCTTAGGAATTGGGGTTTATTTGTTAAAAAGCACCGGTGAGAACGCAGGAACGGGAAAGCACTGATCACTGGTTGGACGAGACAAAAGGGCTTTTACATACTATACGACACAGCGGTGCGCTGCAGAGTTTGTAGCATTATCACCGCTATCTTATATAGTAATCGCAGACGCCCAATTCAGAGACTTAACAATGAGGTCGTCATCGGGGGCTCGCGAGAGTGCTGAGACAACAGTTGGGATGTTTAGCTCGAAGGTTGTAAAAGTTCTCAATAAATTCGAATATGTCAGATTAGTTTTCATTTACTTTTTTACCCACAAACATCGCTTAATGCAGATTGCATGGGCAAAGTTGGAAGGCACGTAGACAGCACAAATATCCTCAGTTTTAAGAGCTCATTCAAGTTAAATGTTCACTGGTTTGAGGATATTTTATATTCGGCATCTACTGATCACAGTTCTCGTCCCAAGTAATCGGAAGAAATCGAGTATGATTTTGTGTGAAGCGATGTTTAGACCGAGGAGGCGAACTATGAATGTCTCTAGAATTGCAAGGAGGAATTTGAGGATCTCAGTAATCCTCTTCGCACATCTTGCCAACTGCAACCTTCCAGATATTTCGTATTTAATTATGAGCGAAACAACTCCAGAATTTTTACAAGTTGGCAAGACTTTTCAATAAACGAAAATAACGATAAGAAGAAATTAATATGCCTAGTATTGCTAAATAGAATACCAAACTATTACTACTTACGCCATACTACGATTGTGCAATATCATTGCACTTTCTTCAGCAATAATTGCACCTAAAGTGCCTGCTCACTACCACCTTTGCTAGCAGTACCATTAGCCAGCACCGAAGTTATCGAGAACCTTGACGGTATCAGAAAGTTATCAGGCGTACCCAATTCAGGAATATGCATTGAAAGGTTTTCAGCCCTCCGAGTTCGGTCACTCTTACCAACATTAGTGCACATGCTTATTACTTCATGTTCTACTCCTTGACTTCGACTCTTTCGAGCAAACTAGCCGACTCCTGGACTCAACTCCAAGGGTGAACAAGGATTCGATTCTAGTCAGTCCCAAAGTCACCTATCAGTGGTTTCACGGCAGTTCATTAGTTCTCCTTTATGAAAAGTGTGATTTCAAACAATTGGAAAATGGAAATCTTCATGATCGACGTATAACATTAGAAACACTGAAAAATGCACTGCATAAGTACTGTTTCATTTTGTTCCCAAAGAAAAATAACTACTAGATCAGAAGAGTACCTTGCTGCCGACACTGGTACCGAATGAGTTCGCCGTATCGTTAGCACCAATCGCAAATGCGAGAATGAAGGCGATAAAGAATCCAATAATAATTGTCCATACCATATCATGTTGAAACGTAGCCAATGAATCAATCATCGTGTCGATTCGTAAGTGCTAGCTTCCGGTTCGGCAATTGGAATTCAAGAACTCGATAGATTCAAGAGGATCTAATAGCGAATCGCGTAAAGAACAGCGTCCTACGCGATACGCTAATGAAAATAGCGAATAAAGCAAAATTGCTCTTGTCAACGATGAGTTTAACAGCCGGTTAAATAACACTCTTTATAGTGATTGTCACCGAAGGGCCAAACGAATAAGGCAGTTGTAGGTAATGGCACAGAAGGGACTAATGAAGCGCCTGTAGAGACGCAACAGTTTGCTTTGTTGTAGTCGATTCGAAGTTGACGTTGTCACACGGATTCTTTACCCTTCAAGCATGACACCTTCATTTCCACACTTCAATTTTAATGTGTGCGTGGGCGGAACAAAAATTCAATACATTTAAATACTCGCGTAAAAATTTGTAGATAATGAGTCTACATTCAAACTTTTCCCGATACGATTTTAATCTAACAGACATTAATTTCCCACCTCGCAGATATATCGAACATAGAAAACCGCTTCAAAGAAAATACCGAAATAAACCTTTTGATTTAAATGCGACGAAACATTTGTGATTTTTTGGGAAATTTTTTGCGAAGAAAATACAAGAAATGATGTTGTTTTTCACTCATCAATAAAACAATGTTTACTCGTTAACCCGCATATAAGAAGAACATCAATGGCCTATCCGAGCAAATTCTCTTCCCAACTCCTTTTCCTCCAACAATTTTTGTCACGCCAGTATGAAATGTTAGTTTACCGCCATTTCAGACACTGAACAAGTAATCAAACGTGTTATCACAATAACGAAATGCCCTACATAAGTCAGATAGATAAGTCGCAATAGCTATTTGTTCGTTATTCTAAAGTCGCCATAGGTGTGGCTGAACTTTGCATTCTGGATTCTTCATTAATGTCTCCCTGTTTCATTCTCAATCGAGCCGTTTGGGCAAACACTCGTTGTTTTTTTCTAAATTTCACACTTTTGCATTCCAAATTGATTGATAATGAAGTAAAAAAGTCAAGTAAGAGGATGGCATTTACGATTTGCTAAGCAACGTGGCTGATTCGCATTCGAAGATTGTTATGTGGCTTAAGAAAACTTGTTCCCGAGTAGAAATGTGACAGCAAAGTATATTATATTTCTTTGTGAAAAGTTGCAAATTCAAATTAAACATAAAATTTTGCTAATAATAATCACTTCATATACTATTTATAATCAAACTAACTCATGCACCGATTACGATGCAAATAAATCTCAGTGAACATAAAACAAAGACAACAACGTTGCAACAACATTTTTCTCCATCTCCACTTAAGTCTCTATTATGATGCTCGAAAGTGGTAAACAAAATCAACGTTGAAATGAATGACCGCGATAGCTAAGAAAAAAAAAAGCAAATTTATATCACTGATTTTCCCAATTTTTCCCCAGAGATAAAGCGTTTCTTTGATAAGCTAAATATTGCTCGATCACGCCTATTATACAATGAAAACATCCTCGGCGTATATATAGGTGATCAAAAATCAAAAAGATAACTATTTGAATGAAAATAAGGATGTACGCAAGAGAAGAGAATCGATCTACTTAGTGGCATGACTTTAAACTATAGCTATCGAACAACAGAAGTGCAGCCAGCACCAGTTTCTGTTGCCAAACTTTCAACAGGAACATGTATATTGCTCTGCAAATTCTTTCCATCTTCATAAATGAAAACGATTCGCGTCAAATTTAGTGACAGCTGCTATTGCCAGCGTACGATATACATACATTAAACTGCTTAAAGCTTCAATATGGAAACGACAGCATTAATGAAAGGATGAATACTTTTTCTTCAGCCGTTCAGAGGAAAGAAAACTTGCTTTTATGGTAGGATTTGCTGTGTTAATTAGTCAACTTAAATAATCAAACAATGTGAGTTTATTCTCAATGATCTTCGCTCACGGAGACTGATAGCATAGTTACCCTCGATGTTACTTCTCTTCTATCTCTGTTACACTTTAGTTTCCGCAATAAACTGAAAATTCTTCCGCAATGTTCGAACGCATAGAAACAAAAATGAAAACTGGACACATAAGTAAGCTGTTTTTAAGGTGCTTTTCAGCATTCGATTAGAGTACAAATTCGACTCCATCAACTCTTCCTCAACAAATGCGCGTAAGAACGAAATAGGTTCGATGACGTTTTCTACAAATTTGCATTTGAAAATTTACATTGTAGTAAATGGTTAAAGTAATTCTCTAAATGCTTCATTATGTCGAATATTTGCGCATTCTCATTGCACATATCATATAGAGAGGTCACTATTTGACGGAAAAAGAGCATTCTTCAGAGAACAGAAAGAAAAATGATATTTTACACTAAGAGATGGTTAGTATCGCTTTTTTTATTCAATTGCCGCCCATTGCTTACGTAAATAACTTCTCTGTCCTATGTAAACGCAAAGAAATTTCTCGCTTATGTTATCAATTCCACATGAATGTTCACCCTCCACAGTTCACCATTTTTTTAAACGTTTTTGACGTATGACGACGTTTTAGATGCTGCTGTAAATCATATGGGATGCAGTATAAAACATTGTGCTTCTTTGACCATTTAGAAGTCTACTAAAAACAATTAGATGTTTTCCTATTCGCGACGTTCTAATGCCTCATGTTTTGGAATAAGCGAAGCACTATAATAATGCCAGTATGCTGCTTGAAGCAAAAAAAAGAAAAGAAAAAAATCTCCTAAAGTAAAAATTTCTGCTGAAAGATTTTATCAGAAAATTATTAATGCATGACTACATTTGAAGTCATTTAAAGACGCCTCAATTATAATTGACAAGTTCCGCGCTTACGTTGCAACATCTCAAAATCAGCACTTGAGTTTGACACATATTCCAATGAAGGTAAGGTTGGAAGAAAATGAAAAATTTTCGTCACAAGTGATGAAAAAATGCAAATGGCATATATACAAAAAAAAACCTACGAATAGTGTTTGGACAGTCAGCGACGCATTAAAAATGCGGCATAAATGCCCCTAGGCAATCACAACTGGAGAAAAAAATGGATTAAATGCGTCGACACTTAAGCTGTCGAGCAAAAAATTCGAAAGCAGTTCATTTTAAAAAAACGATCTGAAAATGAGATACGCGTTGAAAAGAACAAGTGGAAGATGTGCTGCAGGAATCACTTGAGATGATGATCATAGACTGCAACAGTTGCTCAAAGTGCCATCAAATCAACGTTCAACTATATGTGACGTGACAAATGGAAGAAGTCACGTGATCCCGACTAGTGTCAGGAACTTTCTATCTGAAGAAATTTGGACTGGACCTGATGTGCGGCATAAACTTGAGGCTGGAGCATCGACATATAACACTAAGCTCAACTTAGATACGTATTGTTGAGCTATTTCCTTAAAAATTACAACATTCAGGAATTGCAAGTAAATAAAAAACAGCAACAAATAATAACCCACAAATGTAGAGATATTTAACCTCATCAATTTACATTTTAAGAACAACTCACAATGCATTATCAACAAAAATCGATAAATGCAAATATTAGCGAATACCTCTTTCAACCAAATCTTTTATTCAACAATCGAAATTTCGAGGAAATTAACAAGAAAATTGAATTTCAATCAAAAACATAGAAAAACTACCAAAACAATGAGCAAAACCAAAAAAGTTTTTCATTCACCTAAATAAGACAGTTTTCCGCTCTAAAAGTTTTTTCTTTGGTAATGACAAAATGAGAGAAGGAAAACTACGCTCGATATTCAATGAGCATTTTAAATTTAGGATTACTTAATAACATGATAAACAAATAAATAAATAAATAAATAAACAAAAATAAATAAATAAATAAATAAACAATATTTCATATAGCGACTACTTGACTTTTTTTAAAATAAAAGTGATGACTTCATTATTTATTATTTAAACTGAATTAATGAGATAATAAATTAAATAAAATGAGCTGAGCTGAAAAGGATAAATACATATTTGATATTATAATCGCGTTTCAAGTTTAGAATCAATCGATGAAATGGTCAATAAACAAATAGTAAGAGCAACGCTGAACTATGTGTGCCTTTTTTTTTGTTAGAGTTGGTCGGCCTATCAATGTAATTTAGTTTGACGTTCAAAAGGTGTTTGCTATTATGGGCCCCCGACATTTTTTTACAAACGCTTATTGGAGATAACAAATCAGGTGTATTATTGTTGGACAGCTAACTGAAATGTTAAAATGGTCATTAGCAATTGCATCGGTGATAGACGTTGTGTTAAATTAGGCTTCCAACTTGAGGATACAAACTACAAAGCACAGACATCGTAGCTTATGTTTCTTCCATCAATATAAGTAGGCATATACTCATAATTGATGAGAACATATAATTGTTACAGAATGTTTCTCGGATGCATAAGAGAAATTTGTGCAAGCAAAAACAAATGTGGATTTTACAGAAAATTTTTTTAGGTACTTCAGAAGGGATTTTATGAGATTTAAATCCAAAAACGCTATCGTCACAAGGTATAAATGGCAAAGCTAACGTCGATAATAAACCATGATACAATATTTAGGGAAAGAGATATAGCCAATCACAGTGGGACTTCTAACAAAAAAATTTGGCCTTTATTGTGTTTAAATTTTTGCTCTCGCCATCATTCACGCACAAAGCTCGCAAATGCCCTTCCATTTTATACTACATGCAAGCCATAAGTTAATTTACCTCAGAAGAACACAAAATTTCTCCTTCAATCAAAGATAAGACTGTTCTTGACAATAACAATGACAGCAAGCAAGAAACATCTCAAGATCCAACAAAAATTATCTCATTCACGATTTGCACATGATTCGTGACCAGAATAAAATATGAGTGCATAGATGATATTTAATAACAGTATTATTGCGATGATAATGCCGAATTGGCTAAAGCGTAAAATGACCACTTTAGAAGGCGATACGCATTTCTGAAAAGTCCCTATGAATTTTCCTCCCAAATTCACAATGGACGGAGAAACTATGTATGTAAAACCAACGAACCTGTTATGTGTTAGAGGATGCAACGATGCGATCAATGATGCTATCCTACTTAGCCGGCAATATCAGCCAGAAATCGATGGTTTTGAAATGATAATTTAGCCAAG
This sequence comes from Baylisascaris schroederi, assembly GCA_006503575.1. NCBI lineage: Eukaryota > Metazoa > Nematoda > Chromadorea > Rhabditida > Ascarididae > Baylisascaris > Baylisascaris schroederi. The sequence goes on from QEWY01001293.1 coordinate 1,255,534, forward strand.
AACGTCTTAGGCTGCCCATATTGAGCGGAAATACAGATGTGGCTATTGCCGTGAAGGAAATGAAAAGACAAAAATTTCAAAAAACACAAAATTTCCTCGAATGGTTCGTACAATTTAAACGTCATATGTTTAGTGTAATATTCTCCTTTCGGTATCAAGGCAACTATTCTCTAGCAAGCTAGTTTTTCGAACATTGATAGAAAACAATCAACATTTTATATGGTGTGATCGATTATTTTTTCTTTACAAAAAATGCACACAATTGTTGGTTTTCTAAGAAACTCACCGAGTTGTTGCAACTTCCATTTGGATGATTTCTGACACGTTAAATAAGAAAGTGAATTTTAGCATATTTGTATGCAAAAGAATAGACTCTATTCATTGCGTGTGAAAAACGCAAAATTTCGTCAGAAAGCACTCAATGTTTTCATTTCCGCAAGAAAAAAATCTTCGAATACGTCATATACGATATATCAATTCATTAAAATAGCGTTTCACACACAGAGCGGAAAGAATGGTGGCATCTGATAAGCGATAAAACGAAGTGATAAAATGATAAGCGCTAGAAAGCGTGAACACCGCCCTCGGCACGGATGAGAATAAGTGGTGATTCGCCATCGGGGAATCAACGTGATATCTGGGAAGACGGGAAGCAAGGAACAGGAAGGGCCGGTTGCGTAAAGAATGCAAAACATCGCTTTCGACAACAGTTGTTACTTATTGATTACCACTTACTGATCAAAACTCACTCCAAAAAAGTGTAGTTTAGAGAGTTGCGATTTGTGTTGATATGCAAGCGAATCGACGACGGAACCCCTGAATAAATTTTGGGGAAACTCCTAAGCAGTTGGCGCCACAACGACATTTAGGAGTTCCGAATCTCGCCGGTCCTCCAAAAAATGACTTTTTTTTCCGGATGCGACGATAGTTGCGATATAAGTACAAATTCTCGGTGATATATACCAATAACGTTGCACCTCAAAAATACGTCACTTTAACCCCAAATGGCAACTTTACAGCCAATCAACGTGCACAAACTTCAACTACCGTTCCTTATTGCAGTAGAAAAAAATTAAACTTTACGTAGTCTCAGTACACACCATTTCCACTAGTTTCACTTGAAACATTAAATATAGTCGAAAACTTGCCAATAACTTAGGCACGTTTAAGCACATTTTATATAGCGCAGGTGAAAAGAAGGTAACAACTAAACACTCATAAATATCTGTGTAGCATTAGGGAACAGTAAACATGCATTTTTCGTCAATAATTATTCTCTTTAAGAAGTGATGACATACGATGCTTTCGTAAACAATTGCTGCCACCTGCCTTCCATAAAACAAGATTGAAGCGAAAATAAACAAGAGAAAAAAATTTTTTGCTATTCCTATGATTGGATGAGCACAAATATTATCGTATTGAGAATTTCTGTTTTCTGCCTCATCGACAAATCTAAACGTGACAATAGCGAACGCACTTTGACAGCATAGGTAGGTCTATCGGCTCAGCACATGACAGCTGTTGGTGAACGCGCCAGCCATTTTGTGTCGATTCGATGCAGATACCTGCTCATTCATTTGCTAAAACGTCGTTCCTTCAACTCGAGCGTTAAAAAAAAAACTTGGGAGGAATTTGAAGTTTGAAGATCGCTGAGTACCAAAAAAAAAAAAACATTTTTAAACATTAGTGTCTAAACGCTCATGTTTTTTAATGACTTATAAACTTGACCTCTGAAATCTCAAGGAAAAAAGACGCATTGCAGCAGGTATACTAAAAACGCTCTTATAAATTTCTCTGCTACTACAACGTTTGATTTATAAGAGACAATCGTCTGAAATAGTCACACGGAAAATAACAATCCTACCTATTGATCAGATCTCACTGAAAACTCAGCACATGGCTACAGAACATGAAAATCTCAGCGCGGCAATTTCCGCTCAGAACTAGTGCATCTTAGTACATCTTCTTCGCTTCATCATCTTTACCTACGATCCACTCGATTCCCCTCTCCATTCCTCCTGCCAAGCCCATAAAGAGAACTTCCATACGTGAATAGAAGAAAATTTCGAATTAGAAATTGAAAGAAATTTTTATGCACTTATTCCTCATTGTTTTGACATGGAATCACTTCTGTGAAATGCGAAAACAATGCACTGCCATTAGTCAGGATCCACATTTTCCACCATCGAAATAATTTGACAAACGTCAAATAGTGATCAATTCTGGCATCCACAAATTCATAAACGAGGAGCACAAATGAGATGAAATGCTTCTGGCTAAATTTTCTTTAATAATTAACCGCTCGAATTAAAGAATTTCATATTACAATGCATTACAAATGTCACAAGAAAAATTTTCCATTTAATGTACAACAAAATATGAATAAATTTGAAGAGATGATTAAACTCCGATCAACAGTCAACTGTACAACTAATCAATCGATTTGTGACTAATTCTATAAATTTTATGAAAATGGAAGATAAACTAGAGGACGATTACAGATGATGAAATGAAATGGGCGTAATTCTCATCGACAAATCGAATTCTAGGCAACGAAATAGCCGTTAAAAACCAAATAGAATAAAGCTCAAAGTATACATCATCGTAATAAATAAGCTGTGTAATGCAATACGACGATCACTGAATGATGTCTTAAGCGTTTCGCGTCATCATTTATGTATATAGTAGCTACGTGGTGCATGTTCTTCCATCCGCCCTAATGTTTCATCGAGTTGCTCAGGCTTTCATTCATTCCGATGTGATACTCAATGAAAACTCATCTGTCGTTGTTTTCTTACAAAAAAAGATCAACACCAATTTCAATCAATTCTTTTCATTCGTGGATTATCAAAGAAATAAAAAAATTGAAAGAAAACGCTAAGTAACATATAATTACGATAGATTAACAGCTAATACTAAAAGTTGTTGACATTATTCGAGTTCTCGTTTTGATTTGACCCGACGGTGTATTGCAGCCTGAGCGATCTTGATAACTTTTTTGGTTTTAGAGATGATGAAATAGCACAGCTGTTAAGTAGTATGTGAATGATTCTGTGCATTCAGTGCATAAATAACTTGGCATTCATGGAGGACCTACGATAGAATCTAAGTGATGCCCTTAGCTGCCAGCTCGATCACACTCCGGAAGAGAATTTATATATCAATTTATGCAAATTACTGATGAAAATCGTCTGCATAGTGTCGTGGAACAGTGCAGTTCTGCAACTTTCCGTTAAAATGTTTTAAGTAATTTTAGCAAACATCTTGCAAGTGGCATTTAATTGTTGAATGTACTTTTTCATTCCCCAGCAAACATTTTTTTTCAGTCCGCATTTGAAGTCGTTTGCAGATGACTTATTTACAGAAATTATGACTGACAATAACGCAACCACTTGGGCAGTTGGTTTCTTCGAGATCGTACTAAATAGTTCGTTCATAGATGAGCAGGAATTCGCCACTTTCTCTACTGTTTCTTAATTTCGCATAGAAGCACCGTAATGAAAAAGCCTCGCCAACAAATATTCATATACGCTATGATAAATCATAAATCGTATATATAAGTAAAATATAAGGAGGAATTTTTTATATTGAGGGTTAGGTCCATATTCTTGACTTCCATGTCATGAATTTCGTGGAAGGCCATTTCAAATTCAAGTCGACGGCAGACAAAGGTGATACTACATCAACGTTTTCATGTTTATAAACCTCGATTATGCGAAAATGAAAAGTTGTGAATAATACGGCCGTTACATTTGAATTACTCAATGATAATCGATGTATAGAAAAACAGTCGCAAATCGCCTAATTTCGCAACATCCATAACACTTCCACCTTAATCAGCTTTCATCCAAACAAGCATCGATTTGGGCTGGAATTGAAACCAATCGCACGGAGTTATAACACTTTTCGAAATTAAAAAGTATAGTTCCCCAGAAATTCTTGCACAAAAATCATGTAAAGCCACTGCTCAAAGCAGAAACTAGGGATTTTGAACGGTTTCACTATCAACCCTCTATTTAGAAGTGGCACACTGAGTGGAGATTTGTTCCACCTCGGTATCAGCGAAAGACGAAATCCAAAGTCGCAGCACATTTTCCACGAAAACTCCTGTTTCTGCTGTTTCAACAACCATAAACTTTAGGGCTTGAATTCTTCCAAACACGATAAAAGAAGCCAGCTAGTCAGGGTTGCATTTGTCCGAGCAATGCATTTGTTTGTTCAAAATATGCAGACCGCCAAATACTTTCTCATACTTTCGCCCTAAACGAAACAGTTTAGGGCCGCTTCCCTGCCGACATCCATTAAAAAAATCTTATGCTGCCAGCCGCTATTAATTGCAAACACAAACCTATCAAGTTGAGTACATACTCTGTGCCTCAATCGCGATATCTCTAAGCGAATTCAAGAGAATAAGAATTCATCTGATGCCTTATGTCGATTTGAATAGCAACACTTAACGCCTTATCTTTTCGGATGCTAGCCACTTTTGCGTTAATATTTACCGGAAAGGATATATCAACCGTTGGAAGCATTCTAAGCGAGCGCTAAAAATCATCCGATGCTAGTTGCTCAAAAATATGGAAAAAACAATCCCCACTGTAACACCTATCGAAACAGTAAACTAAACAGCAAAAGGCTTCGTGGAAAGTGGAAAAGTGCATTACCAACTAAGATTCCTTAAAAGAATCATCATAAGTACATAATTCACTACTTGTAAAACTAACTTGCCGCAAACATCGCACACTTAGAAACGATTCAATGCGATTTTGGAATATCTTCCATAAACCAAAGCTAATTTTTATTTGTCCTCCTCCTCTCCGAATTCTCTACTTGGATTCTGTAATCGGATATTTCACATACCGACTAATTGATATCTAAGAGATCGTATAGGGTGCCAAGCGCTATATTGGACGACGTTTAAATCACCTACGGCAAGATCACTTAAAAGCATACGAACTACTTGCGGTATTTTAATACTGATGAATCTTGATCACATAATACTAAAAATATACTTATTGATTTTTACGTTGATTAAAGAAACCTCAAAACACAAAAAAAAAACATTTCGCACTTATTGGTTTAACCGAGCCGAAGCTATAAGAGAGATGGAAAGAAGTACGTATATGCACGCTTGGCAGCAACGAATGAAGCATCAACTTAAATAATGAGGAAGAACCGTATGTTAAAGGCGATTTTTTCTCTTTTTTTTTTGTCTATTCCAATACATCTGTTTAACATAACATATTTGAAGTTTTAGACGCATGCAAATTTATTCAATCCCACTGCAATAGAATTGTATGTGGGAAATTTACAAGAGCTTTAAATAACGCAACTTATTAATATGCGTATGTAGAATTGAGCGAGGAATTTAAAGTTTGTGAAATCTTTTCGAAAGAATCATTCATCCGCTCGAAATTATTCAAATTAGAATCATTTCATCAAGTATTCTACAAAAATGACAATAAAAATTGCAAAGTTCGAGTGAGATCTTGAAATTAGTTTCGGTTTTCGAATGAAATTTTGTGGTTTGAATCAAATTTCGGATTTTTTTTTTGCAAAGATGGTGAGAATTTGCAATGGAAATTATTTAAAACTGCTTAAATACATTTCAAAAATTGCAATGGATTTGCAAAATGTATGTGCAATGCATTCGCACTACATTGCTGAACACATCGATCACAGCGGTGGAGTGTATAAATGTGCTTGCGTGCATCTTCGCAGTAGTTAATTCATCACATTCTCCAGTTTTCCTTTCTCACTGTTTCATACATTTCGAGGCGCCCTTTTCATCTCGCTTACCTACTCTCAAGGTCACGTCAGATTATCGCCGAAGCTTATTTCTGTTTTTCAACTATACCACCTTCAAAACGGCTTGGCATTATTCTAATAAAATTTAATTGTTTCTAACCGTGCTTCCAATTTTAAATCCCACTTGAGTTGCACTTCATTCAGGGTATTTGCTTCAATCAAGGGAAGATCAAATCAATATTCCACTCAAAAGTTTATAATGCAATCACTTGCAATGATCTTCGACTTCTGTTTGCTGAATTACATTCAGGAGTAGAAGTGTTGCCATCGCCTCGTCCAGAATTCATGAGAAAATTATTAAAACTAAGATACAAAACAATTCGTCAACCTTACTGAATGAGAATTCCTCCCAAGTCGATAAACGATTCGTCGGTATAAGCAATCAGTCGTTATTTCGTTATAATACGATAACGTAAAAGTTACTGACAACTAAATAACCTAACTGTACTTGCCAAATGGTAATCTACATTCTTCCTAATGTGTAACGTTTCACTGTTGAAGTTTCTTTTTCCCACTGAGTCCGACTATGTTTCAAAGAAGATGAGAGAGAAGTCGAAGGTACATACGGAAGACCCGCATGGGACGACCCTCACAAGGTTCATTGGAGGCGGGTGTCCTGCTATTTTTGGTAATGGCAAATCACCAAAAACGAGGAGGACGACCCCACTTCCGACTTCTCCCAGATCAGCTGCAGTCCCTGTGGAGCCAGAGTTTTCACCCCCTCCCCTCCCACACCCCCCCCCCAACATCTTTCCTTATATCTCCCCCTCAGAGCTCCGAAATTGTTTCAGTCACATTACACTGCGCACATATCACACTACTTAAGAATTCTGCAAGGTTCCGGCATTGTCAAGCCATTATTATAGATCTCCACCTGCTTGGGAGATTTTACTTCCGTATTACTGCTACCGCTCGCATACTACAGAATGTTAATAACAACAGCTATTGCTTTTGCGATATCTAAACGGCAAATGAGAAGAAGAAGGATGATTAAATAAATGAATCAGTTTTAGATAGTGCATAGGAAAATTATGTACATGGATAAAATCACCATCCATGGGTAGATCCATTACACGGACTTTTCAACGGCTAATAAGATGGCTTCAAGCAATAAGCGGCCATTGTAATCTTGCATTTCCCGCCAAATCTAAGTAAACATCATAAGCGATAAGTAACCAATATAATTACCCGCTTATCAATTCGCATACAATTCACCGTCGAAATATGAACGAAGAATAAGCCTGTTTTAAGAAAGTTTGTTTCGATAGCATTTACGTTTCATATTTTATAGCAAGCACATCTTTATTACTTCTATATAAAGAAATAAACACACATTAGTGAACTTTTTCTTGGAGAGTATCGAATTTTTTTTTCTTTTAACTGCAATCGAGAGCTCTAGATTTGCGATGTATTTCTGTTCTTCTATAAACATAAATAAAGTTCGCTAATTAGTATATAGGCAGCGGAATACTTATTTTTATTTAGGTTGTACATCATACACAAATGAATCCATGCGCTATCAATGTGTGATTGTTTGGATAACACAGAAGAATAATCGGAGTTATTATAAAAGTGCGATCTCTGCTTGTGAAATGCTACTTCCTGTCTTTTATACGCATTATTCTCGCATACTCATGCGAAATCGAACAAATGGTACAGCTTATTAAATATAATTTGCTCCTGACACAATCTGCGCTTTTTATAGCCTATAGTCCATAACCTTCGTCTACTAAAGGAACCAAAGAGTTCTCTCATTGCCAACTAAAGCGCTGTTCAATTCGTGGTATGAAAAAAATTTTTTTGAGCCCAAATGAATGGTCGTTTTTATGGCCTCTATTGGACAAAAATTTCAGCCCTATAGCTTCTATGGCGCTGAATTCAAAATACAACACTGAAAGTGAATACTTAAGTATAAATTGTGCTTTAAGATGTGAAAGGGCTCCATAATGGGGAAAACGCAAGCTTGTAAAGACGCATTAACAACCGGAGAGTAGGAGAGTACTTTCAGCGTGAAAATTTCTTTAATATCTGAAACCGAGGATGAAAGCATTTGCGGAAACTAAAACTCCAACTCGCAGTGCCATTCTACCGCACATTTTCTTGCACGAAGGTGTTATCAGCCACACAAAATTGATCGTCTCTAAGCAAGGACTGCACTTCAGTGATGATTCATGGTGAGTTTGCTAACGCCTTTCGAAATTAGAGCGTAGGTATAGAGGAACGAATAAGGTACCCTCTAGTAGATATTCAAATGACTCGTCATTTCAGTAAAATTATTTCATGTTTATTTGGATGTGGTAATCTAGTAAGCCGCAATAATGTAGAGTCGTTCTTACCATATCAAGAGTCAAGAATGAAGAATTGGACGAACCATAGAATACTAAGCGGTAACAGGATAACAAATGAAGATAGGTTTCCTCAATGTGTGAATCGGGAATCCTTCGAAAGGTAACTGTTGTTGTTTTTGCTTTTGACGCCTTTTTTGAAATATGCGTGTTTTATGGAATTGATTACGTTTGCGGTACTCTCGTAATGAATTCTAGTACAAGTTCGAAGTAATAAATGCCATCAAAGAGTAAAATTTGAAAATCCTCGTTCGGATTCCATGCCTTAACGTTTAACATCAATTCTTAGTTGTATCTACTTTCTATAGCGGATATTTCTCAACAGCTGAAACCGGAAACACGCCTAAACGCCTAAACCTATTGTGGTAGTGAAACTTGTCAAAAAAGTTGGTCGTCGTAAAATAATGACAGCGAGAATGCCAACTCTTAATTCACAAGCATGTTCAGCTGTCAGCAAGTAATAGACAGACTGAAGTTAGCGGCTAACTGCAACCAAAAAAGTGATACTGTAACACAATTTTTCATAAAAGCGAATAACACAATTTTTAATAAAAGCGAATAAGGTTTCTTGTATGGAAAAAAAAAGTTACGTTATGCTCACGATTTTCATTTGTATTATGATGTGTCAAGTATCTAAAGGAAGAGAAAGGGTGATTTTTTTTTTGATCATGATAAAGTTTATTCTTACGAAAAAAAGTCTTCAGCAAGAATGATTAAGAGGTTGCTAATGACAGCTGTTTAATACAACTGAATAGCAAGGAAGTAATTATTTGTAGCATTTTTCTCCTCGACAAAATACAAAGGTTGTCTCTCTTCGAAATTTTTCTCGATGAAAGTCATTTCCGATAAAAAAGGTACTGAAAAAGAAGTGCGATAATATGCCCCGATAATCACTCCACGTGAATAGCAATTCGAGGAGAGAAAACAAAATGAGAATCATGCTCGAATATACACAATCAACAACAGCGGCAATAAAGTGAACGTATTTGATATAATTGACTCGGGTATAAAATTCATCGTCGATTAGGCAAAAAGAAATTCTAGTAGCGCAGTAACAAGTAATAAGAACAATCATAGAAGAGCAAGCATAGCAAAACGATTTGATTGCAATGTTTACGATCGAATGTGGATGAAGATTTAGTGGAGGCCAACTTTTATACAGACAGGATCAGCCAGCCAGATGCGACGTTATCGCCCGTTTGATCGCATACTGTAACGCGCATTCGATCATTCCCATAGTGCTATTATGCTTCACGAATCAGCTTATCCAATACAGAATTAGAATGATTCATTTTCAAAAATCTATGCTATTTGTCTAAATGCTTATCCCACATTTTTTCTTACAAAACTAACTGTTACTTGTGAGATAAAGAATATAGTAGTGACTACAGTAATATGACTGCAGTAGTACAGTAATACTCTAAAATAATGTAGTAAATGAATTAAATATTGGAAGAGTGAAAGCAATTTTTTCGAAGAGTAGATAAGTCAACCTTTTCCTCTCGCAAAAAAATTTTTCTAAGCAGAGAGAGATGAAAGTGAATAAAAGCCCTCCCAGTGGTTGATAAATAACAAATTATAACTGCCTCTTTAACTTGGTACTGTTGAATACTGAGGAAGCATTTGCAGCAAATCGGAAAGAAGTGAAAACTTGATCTTGCATTCAAGGAATGGAGAGTTAATTTGAGGAAATCGGCGAGCTGAAACAGAGCGAAATAAATTCCAATATGCGCAGAATTCTTCTAGATTAAAAAATTTCTCAAGAAAACTGACGTCAGACGCTTCTGGGAAGGATTAATATAAGTGAAATCATCACTTCATATTTACATTTCTTGGCTCATATAAAATGTTAGGGAAAAACAGCTAAACATACCTAATAAATTTACTTGATTGGTAACACCCAGAAAAGCTGATAAATGAAGAAATTTCTTTCTAAACTACCATCCACTTCCATTTCGTTATGCATTTTCACGAATTTATAGGAATCATATCAAAAGTCCATCGTGTTCTTGCAGAAAGAAAAAAGGTTTTCCCATCGCTTTGGCAAGCACTATTCACACTCAAAACGAATCTATTTCTAAGAAATTTGGTGGACTAAATTTTCAGTCAATAAGAGGAAATTCCGTTTGCGACTGAGAAGAAAAAAAATATGTCAAGAAAATTTCGTACATCTCAAAGCATTTTCAACGAATTCAATCAGTTTCGATGACGTTGACAACAGAGAATTCCGAGAATATGATAATGTAAACAAAATTTTTCCCATCAAAAAAAAATATTAGATGTCGCCTAGTAGCCGATTGGTCGACCTGTTATATATCAACTAGTAGATTTACCGAAATCGAATGAATGGTGGGTTGATTGGAAAGATCCTTGATGTGAGTGTCATGCAGTTATTGTCAGTTTGCCATGCGCAACGCTTAGAGATATAAATTTGTGTACTTTTATGCAAAAATTATCGTTGCAAGGCTCATGATGGGAATGTCGTGCCCGTTCGCATGTGCGCATCAATTTCTCTAGGTCAGTCTCTCTAGTTATGATATGAAAATAACAAAAGCTACTGTTATCAGTTTTTTCGGATATAATTGCATCATAGAACGACTTCCTACATTAAATCTTAAAATTGTTCCATTAACCTTAAAATGCACTTTAAATCATACAACCTTCTTCCAATCTCAAAACTGTTTAATAGCATGAGTGGAGGTCTAAAAATTTATATTCATTTTACATCGGTAGTGCTGTATGCTGTGATCGATAGAATCAGGAAAATGAATGTTGTTTTTTTTCGAATGATTTGCAATAGCGATCACAACTGGCCAGAATATCCGATATTTATTAAAAAGTTTATTGGTTGGGCGGTTATGAAAATTGACGAGTGGAATTATAGAAACGAATACGTTGATAGCTTTTATGATACGTCACCCAGATTGTTCAATGTAAATATGAGTTTGAAAATTGTGAAGGAAAAAGCTGAATTGTTTGAATAATCCACGGAAACTGATGGAAGTGATATCCTTAACATCTATGAAAATCTCGAATTTTCAGTTGGAACTTTAAAACGAACGTCGAATTTCCATTTCCAGCGATATTTTTAATACCGCCAAATCTTTTTAAAGAGTTTATATCCAATAACAATTTATGGATAATATATTTTGCCGTAAATTACGATTCCAACTTTATATATATATATATATATATATATATATATATATATATATATATATATATATATATATATTCTCCAGTTCCAAGCATTCGGAGGGCATACAACGCAAAAATACGTATCGCCCATCACCCGAACATCGCCCATCACCCGAACAGTATCGCCCATCACCCGAACATCGCCCATCACCCGAACTACTTCACAAACCCGTCAATGAACGTCCATTGTTTTCATGTTTTGTGAAAGCGCATACCGTTGTGTCGTGTAAATTCGTATGTATGTGTGTGTCTGTTTGTTTGTCTGTTTGTCCATTTCAATTTGGCAACGATTGAATTTTGAGTTATAACATTTAACGGGCATAATGCACCTATTGGATGACCTCCTACACTACTTTTCATACTGATCAGTCACCTTTGAAGGGAGCTGCAAACAATGAAAGATGAAACGAAAAATGTCACAGTTTAAATTGATCCGATCTTCATTTTACATCAGTACGGTCAGTGCAAGCGAATCTTTAACGAAAAATTTGCGCAAATGATGGGCCTGCTGGAATATAAAACTTTTATTTTTTGTTGATAACTCATAAAAGTGACCGGTGAATTGTCAGGTGATACGAAAGCTTACATCTTAGCAATCTCTTAAAAATACTCTCACACTTATTTGCTTAAAATTTTTCTTAAACTGCGTTAAAATCAAAACATAGCACACTCACTTGAATAAACGTTGAGTAAATTATTTGAATAGCTGAAGAAATGATTGTCATTCATATTTAATTAGTGAACGCGAATCATAAATAACAGAATATAATGCAGCTATAATTAATCGTTTTCTAATGCTCTTTAATGCTATGAAATAAGTGTTGTGTTAATAAAAAAAAGAAAGCATCCAACAAATGGGATCCAAGCGCCCTCTTTCTCAACCTCGCTCTCCTACGAAAACAAAATCCATAGATTATACAGCACTGATAACAGCATTCGTCATTCGCGCGAGGTGAACGTTCTCACCAATGAAGCATTTATTGAATTCATTTTCCATGGTAAACGCTCTATTTTGTCTTCAGGATAGAAGCACAAAAAAACAGCACAACCTTCCTTGCAATTACAATCTCATATCTCATAATTTAATATTTGCTCATACATAACTATCAAAAGTTTCGCGAATATGCTTGAAAATATTGAAGTATGTAATTCAACAACGTGGAGAGTCCTCAAGAAGCATTCATTGTGGGCGGTAGTGTTTTCCACTCACAACTCAATCACAGATCTTTTCTATTTGCTTATAGTCGCTTCAAGTGTACAATTAAATTCTTTAGCACATCGCAACATTGATCACAAAGGGTAATTTTCAGATCGAATAGGAAATACCCTATAACATGAGGCAAGCATGTATGCGTGAGTGTAACTACATAGCTGAAGAGTGGAATGAGAACTTAAATGTACGTTAAACAGCAAATGGCATATACTATGTAAATTTGACTTGATTTAATGTAGGAAAGCAGAGCATAAAAAATTTAGCTCTGTTCGGAGCGAACCGGAGATTTTCAATTACGGTAAACCTTGATCGGTAATAGGTAGTCGAACGAAATGCTTAGCAACTGATTTGTATAAATGATGAGTTGGATGTCTATCCTTCAATTTTATTCGATCTGATGGATTGACTGGTGAGTGTGAAACATTCGTTGCTGCCGGAATCAAACCAGAGTTGTCAAAGCATACAACTATAGGGTTGAGGGTGCCCACTTTAGGAATCATGGCTTCATGGAGCCTGGAAGCGATGCTTCCTATAGCGTTAAATGTGTTGTATGGTGTAAGTATATTTTAAGGGAAACAAATATGGTATTATATAGGTGAACTGCAAGAGAGATTTCGCAGAGGACGTTGTAAAAAACCTTAAAGACGACGATAAACTACAATTAAAATATATTTGACTTCGAAGGTCATTGAGAATCAGTTGAAAAATTCATGAAGCCCAATTTCTGCCGTTTTCTCTCAGGAAACAGCGTTGGGCAGATGGAACGGGAGGCGTTAGCTGAAAATGCTAAACGAACACAAAAATTTTATTCTAATAAACCACTGTGTAGGAGTGAAGATAAAGTGTACAGGGCATTCCATTAGTACTGTAGGCCGCATCGTTAAAGCCGCATCTCTGATATTAAATAGGGGTAGCAAAATTGGGATTCGATACCTCGGCGAAGAAAAGGTTATTGCGTCGAATTTCATTTTTGTCGAAAAGATAAAAGTTGGATATGAAAGAAAAGGTCGAATTCCAAAAAAAAACATTTCACTTCTGAGGGTGTGGTGGATATATCTGATGTCACTGGAATGAACAAATATACATGCAACGCAATTTCAGATGCACGCACTCATTGCATTCGTTATGCTTTTTGTAGAATTTGAGAACCTTTAGCAACAACGCGTTATGCAAGCTTCAGACCTATGCACATATTCGTTTGCAGCGCCGTAGTCGGAATGCAATTTTGCACTAGCAAACGGATAAGGAGTAGAAAAGGGGAGGTTATCCCCTCAGAGTGCGCGCAAAACAGGAAATATTTAATGAAGTTTCTTCTCGAAGATAACAACCAATAAAATGGGCAAAAATCACTCGTAGCCAGGTTCGAAATTCGGATTTTTTTTTTTGTGACTAAAAAGTGCAGATGTTGGTTTACGCAAAAAAAAAAAGGTTTTCTGCAAAAAAAAAAGTCCACGCAAAGTGTTCTACAAAATAAAGGATTGATAAAGGATTTCACTTAATTTCTATCATTATAAAACTAATCGTTTCACTACCGAAACAAGGTTAGATTTAGTAATAGCAATCGACTTATCGCTTTCTCTTCTATTATCATAATTTTTTCATTGGTGTCAACTTTCGACAAATCAAAACTCACTAGCAGTTCTAAGAGAGTGACATATCCAAAACAATTTTCAAGTACGTTATTTTCATGCAATCATCTCAAATATCTCAAATGTAAGTTATATTATTATGCGGAATAAACGACAAAATGGAATGTACCCATTGCCACAGGTGAATATGGATAAGGTTATGACTGTGGAAGATAAATCAATTTATATTATTTTCCGATATTCTGTACTAAGAGAACTTTTTCAATAGCAGTGAACGATGAGATGAGACGAGGAGAACAGGGTGAAATTTTTTTGACATCACCATCGCGTCTCCACTAGCCACCTTTCCCTGCTCTTGGCTGAATCGCGTGTGGCCAGGGTCACAAAACGACCATGTTTTTCACGCTCCTTGTTGGTTGCTAAGCGTTTTTTTCAAACCTGTTTCGCTTTTTTCAGCCCTCAACTATTCAAAATATTACTGCTCTGAGGAAAAATTCCTTTCTGACAAGACAGTGAAAAAACATGAATCTTAATTTCAGGTAATGTACAGTAAATAGTATAGCACGTCGTTTTATTATGGTTGTAGTATGAGTACGCTTTTAAAACACAAAATTAATCACCAGGTAGGTATATTTTAAGAAAAAATGAGCTAAAGATGACATCGCACAATCCTAGATAAGAAATCTGCAATATAGCCTGTATTTAAGTGGCGCATTGAAAGAATAGCGTAATGTTTTTTGAAGGAAATTATGCAATAAAAAACAATGCTAAGCTTAGATAAATATCCACGATAGATGTAGTTCGATTTAACATCATCAATACTAAGCTGAAATATTGAAACGGAAGAAATAAACCGTTTGACGAACACAATGTCATCCCTGTAATATAAACAACTGGCAAAATCAAAGAAAACGCGTTAGCTGCGAATGCGATATAAATGTATCAATGATGTATTGTTTGATCTTATCTACCTACTTTCTATGAATTCTTTGCGGTTGAAATGTCTAGCGATAAAGATATTTCGGTTTTTTCTTTGTTGATCTTAGTTCATGAATGAAAATTTCATGACTTATTTCCTTTTCGAAAGATGGGTTGCTTTTAATGACTGTTGGTATTAAGGTTGGTTTTAAAGTTGGTTTAAAGGTGGACTGGTTTTAAGAGACTTTTGAGGCAAATGTTATGAACACCATAGAAAAAATGATTATTGGCAGCTTATTTCCGGTATTTTAGTAACATAGTGTTAGAAAAAATTAAATTTCTGGAAATAGGGAACTCAAAGAATTTTTGTGACTATATTAAAATAGAAAAAAAGGACTATGTTTAAAGTGAGTACTACACGTAATGTGCACTATGACTGCTAATAGTTTAGCTCACTTTGAATGATTTTATATAATTTACTGCAAATATCTCATTGAATTTCTATAATCCAATAATTGCAAGAATCATTGCCACTGATTATACGCAAATATTTTTCAAGTACTAGCATCGAACGTTACAATAATGTGCATATCTTCGATATAAATCAAATAAAGTGATCATATTGTACATTACGTTCATAATTTGTTCGTTCAACGAAATGAAAATTACAATCTGAAGAAGGAAGTGATAATACGAGAATATTTCCAGAAATAAAAGAGGAAGAAAAGGATTTTTTGGCGGAAATAATTTTAAAAAAAAAAAAGGAAAGAAAAACGCATCATTTACGGCAGTTTTTAATGTATCAAATGTGAAACATTATAACTACGATTAAAAACCTAAATTTAAAATCGTATAAATCAACAAAATTCGAAACGATGAAAACCTGGAGCTATTTCTAGATGAGCATTGCCGTAGTTTTAGTGATTATAGTTGGCGCTGCAATGAAGCGTTGCGTTGCGCAACGCAACGATTCCAGACATGCGATGCTCAACGTGGAAGTGGCTCGCTCGCAGCTGCTGCTCGATCGACAAGAGCCACCACACTCGTGAACATCCGATTTCAGCAGCTAACCAACGCTGTTGCTTTACCGCTTCGCAGACCACCTCGACGCTTCATAAGCAAGCTAACACACACATTTCACGTCATAAGATTTAAAGTTTTTAGATAATAATGTTGCATCTCAAATATTACCCACATTCAACGCTCTAATCAATATTCATATATAATATAAAGTTGAGGCAGAAAAAATTGCGAATTTTTTGTTAGGTGCTAAGCAGTATACCACTACTTATTCAGGGGTAAAACAGTATCTTATAATTCTCAATGAAATATTGCTACTTATCTAACAATTCTACGCTTCTGACAGCGATTGAGGTCAGTTGGATGTAAAACGCCGAGTATGGCTCGAAGCGAGTTCTTAAATAAACTATAATCAAATAGACCAATTCACCTAGTGGAACGTTTTTTTTTTCACAAATAGAATTCAATAATTCTGTGAAAAAAAGTCCCTTTAAAGTAAATCATAATTTTTTCGCTAGCAATTTTTAAAGTAATTTAGAGTGTCGTATGTCGCATTTCCATACTAATCTTGTCATAATGGAATAGAGTAAAGCTTGTATTTTTGATAAATTATAAAATTGCACAATGAACTACGTTGCATTCTCAACAGAACAATTAAATGATGAAGTTTCCACGCCTTTAGAAAGCATTTTACATTTTATTATTGAAAAAGGCAAAAAAAAAATTTCTTGATGATATTTCTGCAAACAAAAACAAAAAAAAAATGCTGAATATGCTCATAAAATTGTTGCAATGATTCATCACCAATGAATAATTTGGAAATGAAGTTTCACTTCAATTTTTTCGATGTTTAGCAAGAAATTCTGAAAATATTTAAAATTCATGCCTAGAATGTAGCACTTAAGAATAACATCAACCTTCTATTTTATAAGTCGTTCTCGATAATCCCCGATTGCACTATTCGTCGTAGCAAATGCATTTAAACACATAACAACATCTATTCGGTAGGATTCATTTGTGCATCAGAAACGTCTAAGAAAACACTCAAGAAACTTCTGAAGTATTAGTATTCTTCTTCTTTTTTTAAGATAAGGACTGGTAAAAAGATTTCGACTCTCGAGATCAATCTTGAACAAAAGCATTAAATGAACTAACGAAGAAGAATTGATACATTATAAAATTACAGAATTAACACATCATCATTTTAGCAGACGGTGGATAACATGATTTTAGTCACCTTGAACTTAGTTCAACGACTTTCCAAAACAGTATGTGCCCACCTCTACTGACGCGGTTCCCCACTTGTTTTAGACTTGAAGAAGAGCGAAGATTTTCTATCTAAAGGTTGCGACAGTCGACTTCATGAAGTTCTTATGTTTGCTCTTCAGAAGGAGAAGATTCCACTTAACTGATTGAAGCTGTAAAATCTGATTTAATTATGTTCTAAAAAATTTAGTCAGTCATAACACATGCGGCACCTTAAACCACTAAGACAAGCGTTTTACCTTCAATCATAACCATGAAAGCTTCATCTATAACCTTCATCCAAACGATTATATCACTACGAAATTCGTCCGCCTAACTGCCAGAACTGATCACGGGAAGCAAAAATTAGCATTCAGAATTGTGTTATATGGTGAAATAGTAACGTACGAATTGTAGAGGCAATACATTTTATTTGTTCAATTTTTAGCAATCAAAAATTACTCAATAATCAGCTTATTATTTAGATTTTATTATATTTGAATCGATAAACGATTGATAATCTAGATGAATTATTTCTTTGAGAATTTATTACACAATTAATACATCATTGATTACGCATCATTGATTCATCCGGTATTATTTGATTATTTACTTTATACATCATGAATTGTATTTGAAATATTCGAAAATAAAATCTCTCTCATTCTAAAGATTTGGACAACGAAAGCATTTTCATTTAGATATTTAGACGAAGCACTTTTGACGAAATGAAGATTCATCGATGAATAAAGTTTTAAAAAATATTCGAGCGTTTCTTTCTTTTTCTTTTTCTTTTTCTTTTTTTTTTATTTTTTTTCTTTTTTTTTGTGGAATATAGCGTATTGTGCGTATTTACTAATAGTTGAAACAGTTTTTTTAAATATAATATTCGGGAATTTGTACTCACGATTAATGAGGTATTTGTGTGATTATTTCTGCTTATATTAATTTGCATTTAAATTTTCTTTTAATAGCCTCTCTTTATAGGTTTGATTTGTGCATCATTTTAAATGCCTTCTATGCACATGAACGGTGTTGTTTTCTTCTCGACAAGCACACATCTATAGGTATGAGTGGCAGCAATGATGATGATGAAAAACTATGATGTGCTGTGGGTAAGATGAAGAACGGCAAACTTTGTAGAGATGAAGCGGAAAACGAAAACGAAAAAAAAAAGTGAGAGAAATTTCGTTGACAGAGAGGCGCTTTTCAGCGGCATTGATGACGTGATGTAAGAGTGAGTGAATAACGCTCGCTTCTCGTTGACTATGATGAATAAGAGCGAATTCATCAGTTCAATTTCATAGCAAAATGCAATCCAATCGTTTTCTTTACATTTGTAAACGATCTGAGAGAAGATTATGAGATATTATAAATAAAACTACACAACTATCAATAATATTATAAAATCATCACAATTAATGACTTAAAAAGTTTTTATATAACGTTTATATTGTTCAATTAATGCGATCATATTCGAAAAATAACACATTATTCCTCATATTCCGTTAGCTATCCCACATCTTTCCCCCGAATCGATAAAAAATAATTCTTCGTTTCATATGCCTTAACAATTCTGGTATCACATCTTACACCTAAACATCTCACACATTAGGAGATGTTTCTGTTGCGAATTGTCACTTGAAACGAAAGCATCAACCTGAACGAAATCCTCGAAACACCCAATAATTGCATCATTCAGTAAATTCAGAACGGAATCAACTAAATTCAACATCAGAGGCAACAATTAAGATGGTTAGACATTTGAAAAGTTGTATGCAAATTTTCAACTTCAGCTAAAGTGTTCCTCGCTAGCTGATATGTAAGATGATTTGCGTTTAAATTAACTTATAAATCCATATAGACAAGTTAATGCAAAATTTTTTAATAAATCAACGAATTTCAAAAGTCATTCATTTAATTGTTTCCGGCGAATAAGTGCGAAGCATTTTGCCCTAATACAACCAAATATTAATTGAAAAATATCTTTATATCGATATACTCATTCATCGAATGCAATATTAATTGTTCTAGTATTCACGAATCCAATATAAGTAAATAAATAATGAATCCACTATTCTATATGAAACTATCGCTAGCGAGCATTCAGTAAGAACAATAACAACCTTTAGTGGCGATTACCTAGCCATGTTCATAAATGCTTTCTGATACAATATATATTGTTTTTAGCATATTTTTAACGTATTTCAACGGTGATTAAATATATAAATATACGAAAGTAACGAATCATACGAATAGCATTCATGCAACATCGAATAAAATATTCAACGGTCATGAATTTCGTAATTTTTTGGATGAGATGACTATTATTGAACAAGTTTCGCTGAAGTGAAGCTTGTTTTTTTTTCTCAAAGACTAACCAATTGGCATAGCAGTAATAACTTCTCAGAGTACGCTTCTGCAAGTTTTGCAATTTAGCGGATGATTGTTTAAAAAATTTTTTATTGATAGTTCAGAGGTCAGTTTGAAGGGAGACTAGTGAAAAAAAAAAAGATTTTTTCAGAGTACTAGTATATGCACTTATCAACCCGCAGCTTTTCTGAGTGTCTAGCTGTCCTCCGAAAGAAATATCGCAGCCGAAAGTGGAATGACCCAGTTGCACCGAGGAAGTAGATATTCACCCATTATCTCCAACAGCTATTTAGCTACAACGTTTCGGAGCGTTTTCTCGACAAGAGATGCTGGGTACATGCCAAAATTTGCGCGCTTCGGTGGCATGGCGGCGGAATATTACGGCTGCGGAAAATCGTTTTCTGGAAGGTGCACAAAGGCAGCTAAAACAGCCTCGAAAGCATTGCTAATTGGGCACTGCGCAAGCGAGAAAGGAGAGGCATTGCCATTAAACGGGTAAAACATTCTATCTTCAAAGACAACGTTTCAATAATGTGATCGCATTCGGGAAAGTAAATTGCTCAGCGGTGATGACATGTTATTGCACAATATCAACAAGCAGTTTGATTGCCGAAGTGGTCATTGTTTTATTGGTGGTACTCGTGAACGCGTGCAATTACTATGGTCTCATGGAGTGGAGAAAGTCCGCGACAAGTCGACGTGGTGTTGTGCGTACCGATATGAAGGCGAGTCTGTGCGGTCATTTCTGTTTGCATATTCAACGATAGTTTAGTTGATATACGTGGCAAATATTTTAACGTAGAAGCCATGCACAAAGTAATACGCTACTTATCTTTCACACTATTTATTTGCTATATTATGGGCTGTTAATGTTTTTTTTGAAGCGCCGTCAACTTTGATAGAAATCCATACGTATTTCCCAAGCGAAATTCCAAAAGCATGAAAACCATAAAAACTTAATAGTCATGCATATTGTGTCTTTGTGCCTGACCGTTCGTCTACCTACATATCTGTCTTCCGGCCTATCTGTCCTGTAGTTTAAACGTAGGAACAACTGAAATTGATGCAACGAAATTTGCTAAATGAGGCGCACCCGTGCAATAATGCTCTCCTCCATATTGAGTAGCTTCGAAAAGGATTGCAAAACGTCGATAAGTGAAGAAAATCGCACTCGTTTCACATCAATTGCATCTTTTTCCCTTTTATACCTGTCCGCTTGCATTTTATCACGCAGCATTAATTAACGGAAAGAGTAGTCATTGCAAAATGTTCGTGTAGATACGAGTTATGGAATCGTCTCTTTGAATCTTTTATTTTCCATTGCTTGATAGTGAAAATATTCGATCAACAGAAAAGGATCTAGTAAAAGCGCATATTTAGCGCCGGTTCTATATTTTTTACTGGTGAAGCTTCTATATATTGGCACGAAGGATCACAAAAAACTACAAAGAATTCGCACCTTATTAGTACAATGACCACATATGATGGCTTAATTTTCAACTTACCTTTTGATTGTCTCGACGAATGATGGCCGCTTCGAAATCACCGTCATCGATCTCTACTTACACTTATAACTATCCAGATATTATTGAACAAGAATGAGTAAAATACCGAGCGATCACATTGATCATATTTTACCGATTGCTTGAAAAATTTTATGGTGACTAAGGTTGAATTATACTTTTCAACTTTATAAGCTTACCAAAATTTTGAAAGCTATGTCAATGACTATTGAAAGTTATTTTGTTTTAAGTGTTAATATTAGTGTATCGATTCAAATAATCCAATTTTTCTTATCAAAGTTCATTACGTTGTACACAACGAATGTTTACTGCAATGTAAATACAGATATCTCTTAGCACTTAACTAATCAATCAACATTTATTTGCATCGTGTTTGATGTCAATGTTGCTATTCTATGTTTCCATTCCTTTCCATAATATTCCACCGATTTTTAATGAGTGGACGCTAATCATTCTCTTTTGTAGTTCCAATCAGTGGCCTATGGTACTTCGGTGCTACAAAAATTAAATAACTAGTAATCTCCTTTTTTTCTTGATGCTCATTAGCTCATGTTATTCAAAGTTGGTTAACGCTATTGGGAAGGGGCAGGGGGGGGGGNGTGTGGACAAGAGTACCGTTTGTTCAATATACAAACAACCTCAGCATTAATAAATCAAGTTACAATTCCAAATCGCAAACCTGTTCGTTCTACGTTTCAATATTTCTGGCTAAATCATGTACTATACTTTTATTGGAACAGTTTTATAGCCTCTTATGCTTATTTATGCTGAAACAATTTCTAGACAGTCGATATTCGATATGACTAGCAGAAAAAATCTTATTGAAGACATTTTCTACATGCCGAGAAAAAACAAAAACCCACTCTTGAAACCTTACAAGTATAACGTCTCTCTGGAAATCTGGTAAAATCATCTTTTATTGAAATTGACCGCAGTAAAACCTTAGTGAAGATAAGAAATGTTTCATAAAATACGCAGAAGCGACCTCTGAATATATATTTTTTAAATGATTTCGTAAATTATAGTCGATAGAGTGCCAAATTTTTTTAGCATTTTTTGTATGTTTTTTTTTTCAAGTAAAGTGTTGACTATATCCCATTCATTTATCCTGACGCATATAACTTTCGTAACTCTCATCAGCACGCCTATATTATGTGAAAGAAGATTGCTAAGGGTCAATTACTGATTAAATTTTTATTTTTGCTTTGTTAGCATATTCTTGCATCAAAGAAAGTTGCAGGTGTTTGTTAGAACTCAGTGTGCAAGCACGATTAAATAGATGATTTAATTTGCAGATTTGAGTCATGAACCTCTGCTTTATGAGGATGGGTTGATAGATTTCGCTTTTTGATATAAGCATTTTGTTCTAATGGAGCTTATAAGCGATCACTGTGGTTTTTTTTTAATTTTAATTTTTTTTTTTTTAATATCTCTCAGAAAGTGGTGGAATTCACTCTAATGTTTAAAGAAGTGGTGAATATTTGTTGATGGTGTCGCATTTTTGAGAAGAAAGTAGTTATTTGATTATATGAGGCTGATGCTTAGTACGTGAGCTTGCTTTGATTATTTGTTGGGATTTTTAGCTGAAAACACCCGTTCACTTCTAATAGAATGAAATGTTCAATATCATTTAGGTTAATAAATAGGCTAGTAATATACTCCAGGCTGTAATTATCGATCTTGGATCTAAGAATTTCATAATCTGTAAGAGAACTGGGAGAGGAAAGGGGCTTATAACTTTTCCAAGCTTTTCAGACAGTGTAAATAATTGAAGGGAAACAATCTGCCAGTATTTCGGTAAATGAATCGGAGAATTTCTTTATGTTCTTTGGTGTAGATATGCGTCTCCGTTTTTGTTGGGAAGGGGGAAGGGGCGAGGAGAGGGGCAGCGGAAAAGAATTCGAAACATCACATTTTCATCGCTGATGTAGCGCGATTCACATAATTGGGAAATAGGTTTCGAGTGTTGAGTTGAGTTGTTGACTATCTTCTAGAAGGAATGTTGGATGAAATGCAAGTAGCAGAGGTATATTTACCTATCAGGTATTGATGAATGTACTGAAGTGTTCACCAATGATAACAGGTGAAATTGGATTCATGAACGATGTAGTTGAACTACGATGTTATGTAACAAAGAGGCTGGCTACACTGATAATTGCATCTTTTGCCACTTATTAAGTGGCAACTTTTTAGTATCATTTCTAAGCCATATGTCAGTTTGACATCTCTATGATGTCTATGTTGATGTGTTGACAAATGGCTGTGATATCGAAATTTTATCGCTTTCAGTGCACAACGCAAAGTTTATTAAGCGTTTCACACCACCTCTCAACGCTCCTTCATGATTGAGTTTTCATTGAAATTGATCGTAGCTGAATATTGTCGGCTTCATATATGCTCTCAGAAATATTCTATGTAATGGATGGACGTATGATAAACCATTAAAGTGATGATTGGATGATAAAGAGAACTCCCCAAAGTTTCATTAATTTTGTAAATGATATTCTAAAAAAGATGCTATCTTTCAAACGCTTTATGAAACAAATAATATAAGCGTTTTAAATTTAGTGGAAGATTTTTGTGGTAGTCATCGAGGAATTAGCCAAAATTAAATCGACTTTCGCTCTTGTTAAAATAATTTTCTGAGTGGGGAGAAATTGAGTTCAGCTGATTTAACTGACAGCTATAAATTATACATGCTATAGACTCGAACGAGTGTCAGTTGTTGCTAATGTTGCGTTGGTTAGAGGCAGCTTAATAGACGTCGAAAAGGTGAAGAGTTGTGATTGATAAACATAAGAATCCATCGGAAAAAAGGTTTAATCCAAGAAATATGCTTATTTCAAATGCGTTTTAGTTAATCAAAATTTTCTAAGTTATCATAAAGCTAGTTCTATGATTGTAATGCGACTGCATTTTTTCTTCGAATTTTTTATCTTCGAATCTTTGAGTTTCAGCGCCAATGATCGATCACATCAAAATTATTATGTTTGATTATCACATAGGTGTATTTTTTGGAGCATTATTTCCTATCATCATATTGTATAAAAGTTGTTTCTATAAGTTAAGATGCAAAACAGCGCTTGGGAAGTATTCTTCTTTGCACTTAAAAACACCTCAAATGCGATCACTTTCTTTTTCTATTCAGAGGGAGAAAAAAAAAATGAAACGTTTAAAATTGACTATCATTATGAAAGTTAATTAGGTTGATCATATTTAGAGGGCGATGAATTTGGTACGATCATCGATGCGTAATATGTGGGAGGGATATGTGAAGGGTGATTGCCAACTTACACAAGCTGAAATGGAGCGACTCGGTAATCATAAATACAACGCTGAAGATACTTCATGGCTCGATGAACTCTGCATGAACAGGTTTCTTTTTTTTTTGCATTCGTGAGTTGAAATTGATGATAGGGCTTGAAATTGATACTTCATGGCTTTTTTGCAGAACTCACTTATGCACTATGAAGTGGGGAGAGGAACGAATGCAAGAATGAGCTAGTAAATCTGAAATAAGCATTTCTTTGAATTATAAGTTCTCAAGTGGAAGTTGCGGGGGGGGGGGGGGGGGGGGGGGGGGGGGGGGAGGGAGGGAGTGAAACGATTGAAGGTCCTCTCATTTTTCAAGTCGCAGATGGGAAAATATTATTCATGCTCCACTCAGCAACGTGCATCCTGTGCAAGGCGAATGAATCGTTTGCTTTCCAAGGAATTTTTGTAGAAAAAAGCCTTTTCCTAGCCCACAAAATGAGAAATCCTTTTATGGTGGCTGGATGATGGGGAGTTGTTTGCTAAATCATGATGTGTTTTTTTTTCAGGTTTTGGGGTTATGCGGTTACTTTTTATCCAGTATGGTTGGCACCAAATCTTATAACATTGATCGGCTTGGTCGTAAATTTAATCACCGTTCTTATTTTGTCATCTTTTTGCCATGGAGCACGTGAACCGGTAATCGAATCTTACCATTACGGCCCTTTTTTTTTTCTCCAACATCCAGTGAAGCATTGCATTTAGGTGGTGGACGTGCGAATTTGTAAATTCTTCCTAAAATTTTACACTCATTAAATGAATGCTTTTCTCGTAAGCAAGAATATTTTGCGTCCACTACGTTAGAGCAATTTTGTGGAGAACAAAACAATTAATTCGATGCCGAGACAGCACCGGATTCCGATTGTTATCGTGATTTATTGCCACTCATTTCCGGTTATTTATATTTCAAATAGTATCTACATCTACGTTATGGCTCATTCCGGAAAAGTGTGGGGATATGCGAAAAGCTATATTGTTAACGCTTAACTTCACGTGGGTATAAGGGGGAAAGAGTGATTGACGTGCTGCGTGGAGAAATATAAGAACCGTTATTTCAGGCACCATCATGGGCATATTTACAAGCTGCACTCGGTCTATTCATTTATCAAACACTTGATGCTACAGATGGGAAACAAGCACGTCGTACTGGATCTAGCTCTCCTCTAGGTGAATTGTTCGACCATGGTTGTGACTCAATGGCTCAAGGTTTCTTCTAGCTGTTCTTAACTTGCTTCTATCTTCACCTGTTTTATTTCCATTGCAGTGTTTCTTAATAGAATTCCCTTTTCTATTTTTTATATTTATGAATGCTTTTTTTGAATAAATATCATCACATAGTTCTGCCAGGTAGGATCCGACTCAGGATCCGAGGGCTTTGTGGAAAATCGGGATCTAGGAAACACGTGCTATATAATTCTCAAAGTTTTCTATTCTCGTAAGGAAGATGTGAAGGATGAGGACATCACAGGTTAATTTGGGTCTAAGGGACTAGGTACAGTTGCTATCTGTGCAGAAACAGTGAAGAAGTTATCCATTCAAGGATCCGAGGGCTTTGTGGAAAATCGGGATCTAGGAAACACGTGCTATATAATTCTCAAAGTTTTCTATTCTCGTAAGGAAGATGTGAAGGATGAGGACATCACAGGTTAATTTGGGTCTAAGGGACTAGGTACAGTTGCTATCTGTGCAGAAACAGTGAAGAAGTTATCCATTCAGGTCAAAAAGAATTGTTCAAAAACTCCAAAAGATTGGCTACATTTAGTTGCATTAAATTTTGCAAACGAGTACTTCCTGCGTTTCACATTCGAATAAAGCGTAGGCGTCGCTCCAAGTTGGTTTATCAGTTTCAACGCATTTTAGTATATTCGAAACTCCTGTCGGATTGCAATCGAGTTTGCTCATTCGTTGGGTGGGTTTGCTGCTTTCGGCATCCTCGTCCTCGACGATGCTGTTGTGGGCGTTTCGGAAAAATGAGATAGACAGTAAAAAGAAATACCTAAAATGTTTTATAAATTACGGTGAAAATTTCAAAAAATTCATCAGCACGCGATCAAAAGTGCATATTAATTGAAATATCTCTAAAACGGAAGTTATATTCGTTTTTTTATCGACAACTAATTTTCAATGCACTTGAGTGCTTTGCAGTATTCGTAACGCTTAACGTATGCTATTCAATGCAATTCGGTCAACAACGATATGCGGTATTCGCAGTTTCGGTTCTATCGGTGGCACTTTTCTATTGTGCTCATTGGAGTACGTATTGCACTGGTCAGTTGAAGTTTTCTAAGTAAGTATTTGGTCTGCCCTTATTATCTCATTGCTTTTATATTATTTAAAGTGCTTATAACGTCAGAGTCATTCCCTTGATCGTCTTCTAATATCATTCTTGTCATTTTAATCTTTATTAACTTTTTTGTTTAGTCTTTGGCGAGCATTTATCATTACGTCAATCTGAATGATGGTGAGAGTATTTAGATTCGACGTTACCGAAGCACAGATGACGGTTATTGCTGTGTTGGTTGCGACGTCGATTTTTGGCACAGAATTTTGGTCGTTTCAGGTTGTTTATTTGTTTGTTTTTTTTTACTTTTTCCACAAGGTTTCATTTGTTATGGGGATGTGATATGCACCACTTTCTCTAAAATTAGCTAATCTTCTTTAATTCCAATTGATATTTATTGCAGATGTTTGGAGTTAGTCTGAAGCTTATAGTGGTTAGCTGCAGTGTGTTTATGTCTTTATGGCAAATGGCCGGCTATTTAGTGGTCGTTTTTTCGGGTGGTATTGGCAAGAACGGATCGACAGTAGCGGTATGCCATTTAATATTTTCGGCGTTCTTTTATTCTTTGCGAATATCGGAGTGCGTCAATCGGTTATAAAATGCCTCGAAAGGAGAGTGCACCTCTCATATTTGGTCGAGGTTATTCCACCCTAAAAAAACAATTTCAGGTGGTTTTCTATGTTATTGTCGTCAAGAAGTTAATTGCTTTATGTCACTATCAAAGATCATCTGTCTGCAATGCTTTTTTTCTGTCGATTTACTTCCGGCTTCAAATCCTAGAATTGCATCTTCTTTTCTTTTCGTCTAATTTGGCAAGCTTGTTCTACGAATAAATTAGTGATCATTTTTCAGGGCACATCGGTGATTTTCCCGTTATTCCCATTGCTCGCTGTTATTGTCCCATTTTGTATGATCTACAGCAAATCGACTTCAGGAGTATATGATGAACACACTACGATGTTTGCGCTTTGTTTTGGTGCTGTGGGGGCTAAAGCAACCAATAGGTATCTTCTACAATTTTGTTTATGTTATTGCTTGCGTGATGATTGAGAAAGCGGTTCAGTTGAAATCTTTTGACTATCTTACGACTTCTTTTCATTCAGATACGGGAACAAGAATTAAGAAGGGGAATACCAACAGTGCATTTTATTCAATAAAAATTCTTCCATCCATCCCGATTGCAA
This sequence comes from Baylisascaris schroederi, assembly GCA_006503575.1. Classification (NCBI taxonomy): domain Eukaryota; kingdom Metazoa; phylum Nematoda; class Chromadorea; order Rhabditida; family Ascarididae; genus Baylisascaris; species Baylisascaris schroederi. The sequence continues at coordinate 1,283,543 of QEWY01001293.1, forward strand.
TTTAATGCAGCGATATGGAGGTGTTAATAAACGTTTTAAAACATTTACCATTTCGTAAGTTTAAGATCTGTGATTATGTGGAAATTGATTGATTTAATGTTCGCTCATTAGGCTTGTTTTTCTCGCTCATACGAACCCATCACTGTAAACTGTTTACTCTTAAAAGTGATTAAGTAGTCTATTCAATTTCAGGCTTGTTATTGCACATATGAGTCGAAGCGAGTTGAGCTTATGGGATTGGATCTATTTGAGTCCAATCCTTATGATGCTTAATCAGTATTATGATTTCTACATAAATGAATACTATCTTCTCTTTGCGGCTACGGTACGAAAATTTTTCCTCTGAAAATGTGGAATTTCCACCAAAAACGCTCAGATACTTTTCGACATCTTTTTTTTTTTTTTTCTAATCTTTCTCTATTGGATTTATCGTTGTGACGGTTATCCTACATTCTAATTTTGTTTCACTTCGGAAGAATGAGAAGAAATCAGATTACAGGATTCGATGGGGTTAGCTGAAAAGTTGATCGCAAACTGAGTCCTGCTATCGGATTTGCAGGGCCGCAGTTCCCGCACACCCGTATTTATTCTTGATAACTCCCTCATCTTCGGGGTTTTTTTGTGCAAATAATCGAAGTGTATCAGAGACCTTCCATATTTCGATGAATCTCCCGTGAAGATTCTGGTTCATAGTACAGGACCTTATGCAACTTAATAATTTCACTTAGTAAGCTCTTTTGTATAGAAATAGGGGATGATGCAATGTGTTGATTCGGTAGCATTATTGCTATGAAGTTCTGCTTATAGGTTTACGCATATGCGAGCCTCATTGTATTCAGTGCGATGATTTGTCGTCAATTTTGCATATACCTCAACATCTGTTGTTTTTCGTTGGGGCCACGCGATAATAACAATACAGCCAAAGGTAACAACAATGTCATCAAAGGGCATTTGCTTCGTACGAAACGTTCATGAATAAGCCACAATCAGCATAAAGTAAATCGTTGCTGTATTCACATTCACTTCGGTTTTGTTCGTTTTCTTTCATCTCCTACGCACTACCCACAATTCCTTCTCACCTTACCGAGGTAGAGGCCGGCAAATAAATTAGCTCATAGTTAAATGAGACTTTTTAGGGAAAAGATTTTAATATTGCATTTCGGATCACGTCGGAGCGAAAGAACACATGAGAGGTTCCTTTAGGAAGAGGCATATGCTTACTCATAATGGTACCTGCCAACGTGATGTACTTGAGGCTCATTTAGCTTTTCTATTGGAAAATTTCATCGTTGCATCGGCGGAGAGACGGGAAGAGGGAGACGTGGAGGATGACTTGGGTAGGTAAGGGGGAAGAAGCTCTGTCATTTAGACAGTGGAAATGATATTGAATTTATATTTCCTCTCTCGATATGATATAAAATTGGATGTTTTTTCTATGTCTAAGTCAATTTGTGAATGTGATTGCGGTTTTTATAAATCGTTTGCCGTGGTTGCTTCTATTGGATTCGGATGGTTCTTTTGCGTTATATATCGAATTTTCATTATTATGAGAAGGAGCGGCCGCATTGAACATAGGGGAATTATCAACGTGTGCAGATGTGCGAGCCTGATTAGCGACCGCATGTGTATGGTTATAGGCGGGATTACTCGTGATCAAGTAGTGCTTGTTGGGGAGGGAGGAAGAGAAAAAACTACAGAAACTACACCTGAGAGAATCACACCTTCGAAGGGAACCGAAGGTATGAAGCCTCGTTGCTCGTTACACGACATAGTCGGCAAACTGATTGTATAGTTTAGTAGCAGTCATCTGCAACAATAAAAAGTTCGAGGTCAGATCCATGGCTGTTTGTTATGAGCTGCCGTTCGTTCTCTATGGTAATTCGTCTTAGCTCGTTGCTGTGGCTGCTCTTCAACTATGTCAAGTTGTTTACTCTCTGAGGCTTTTTTACAAATTCTGATTTATAGTTTGCTACTTTCACAAACAATCTTTTAATGTGACCGTATCGCTTTGTCGTTCGGTGGGTGAATGGGGATACAACATTTAATAATCCTTATCATCGCGCATAGAGTGGGAAATTAAAGGTACCTGGATGATACTGATGTTACCTTTACTGGCTGCTCGATGGCTTATTTTAAGGATTGATACTTCGCTTAAGTTTGCCGTTATTATTTCATGCGTGTGGTGGTGGAACATTTTTTGTACGGTAATTTGAGGTTTGGTGTTAGGTTCGTGACATATGAACTCTTCATACCTGTGATGGGGCGTTGTAGTTTCTATAAGATAGTGGAACTGAGTTTCATTTTTGAAACGCTTAACAGTCTCATCGTGTGTTCGGTTCGGTCGTCGACTTGCGACTCGTGTTTCACTTCCCCTTTTCGCTCATCGGTGTTCTTTCGGCAGCTTGCAAGTTTTTATTATTCCATTGTACTGCTCGCTCGAGTCCTGTCTTCCGTCCTACTCTCCTTCACATCCTTCTGACACACCTTCCGCCCTTCCTTTTCCTGGATTCCCTCGGTCGCTTTCATAGAATTGCACAGTCCTCGCGGAACCTACGTCTTGCACTTTCATGTGAGCCTTGAAAATTCGGTGAGATGAGGGAATATGGACTGTGGCTAGTTACATGTTGTCCTGTTGCCCACACAAAACAGGGGACGGAGTTAAAGCTGAAGTTGTTTCTGCTGACTTAAGTCGGAGAGGCACGTTAGGAGTGCGGAGCGTTATTGTCTTCTGTCATTCAATAGAGTTCCTTCCGTCTGATACTTCGCTCCTTAGGTTTCTTCATAGTTGATATTATTGGTCATCATGTCAGAAGTATCTGCAAAGGGATGACCTACCGAAGGGAAACAGCAGTCAGATATTATACGTTTCGTAAGGCATCCCTCTTGCATTGATCTCACGCGTGTGTTCTTGCTCTTTTATATGATGTTTGAAAGTTGCTGGTTTTTTGAAGTTCAGGTTTGCTGCAACAACCTGAAAAGTTTGACTTCTTCCTTTCCTTTTAAGACATATCCAGAGGGAGGAGATGGTCTAAGACGAATATTCTGGGCCGCATCAGTGAGAAGGAATAAGCGGTTCCATTCGGATATCTCTGCATTTTGTTGCCGAATGATGAATTTCGAAGAAAGATATATGAAATGTCTCTAGCTGAATAGGAAGAGACACTGATTCCTCTCTTTGTGGAGAACGCAGTAGATCGCTTGAATCTAGCATGATCGAGATTGAGGTTAAGCATTGTCTACCCTATTTCTGTGTTTCATTATTGTATGTAGTTTTATGAGGACGTTGTGCTATCGCGTAACCACTCACTCATCTCGAACGCATTTTCTTTGTTTGTTTGTTTTTTTTTTTTCTATTCTTACGGTAACATTGTTTATTATTTGTATACGACGTCGACAAGTTTTAAAAGAAAAATAATCCACTTGGACGAGCATTGCGAATTAAACTTGTTTTTGTGACTTTGGGGATGATGCATGCTTTCCTTCCTCAGAAATGGGCTACTTGAGCACCGTTACATGGAATCTGATGCAGCAAATGCAAGCGTAGGAAAACTGGGAAAAACTTCACAGTCTGATAGGAATGATGTGGCCAGTGGTCTCAACACCTCACGTGTAGGCCACCTGCTCGCTGTCTTTAAAGTATTGGTTCAATTATATGGATTTGACTCCGTTGAAAACAATGTTGCCACGAGGCGCCTTCATCATGCATACGGAGATCCCACACATGTCCCACTAATCGAGAACGGGGGTCGGGTGTCAGATCTTTCAAGGCGGCCGCTGCACATCATAGGCCGGAGTCAGTGGGAGCAGCGAAACTTTGGCAGACAGAATTCCAAGATTTTAGACAGGATTCGCGGAGATTCATGTGAAGATGTAGTCTTCGATGCTAACACTTAGTTCATGAAATCTGGTGGAAACGAAAAGCTGAGGTCGATCCGGATATGCGTTAATTGCAGTAGTCAAGAACAAACAAAGAGACGAACTAGATTTTACTGACGAATCTTAACAGACATGCAACACAGTAGGTGTTTCCTATTTCTCCTTCTCTTCTAGCCTAATCAGCTCCTTAACGCCGTCGTACATCTGCTTCACGGCATCATATTCAGAAATGCCGAGACGTGCCTGCAAAATCAATGTTAACAACCACCTGGTAAGTGCAAGGTTTTTTGGCGACTTTCATCCGCAGCGAGGAAGACTCTACCATTCCTTGTCCACTCCGTCGTTTATTGAGGTCATGAGGGTCTCCTCCATCCTGACTCGAAGACAAGGAGCAGCAAAACCTTCCCCACCTTAACTCTACGACTCCGCACATATGCTGCCTTACCACAGTTTGTGGGCTTCCTCACAGACATGCAGACATTTCGGCAACCTTGATTCTTGTTAAAAGATGACCCAAACCTAAACAAACTTGGTTTTGAGTGACCGTTTTTCCACAAATTTGCTAAACTTTTACAGCTTTGAGAAGACAACCAGATCTCTTAATAAACCACAACAACCGCCACTCGAAACATGGTCCAATAAAATATAAGTATCCGATGTGCCGATACTACAAACACCATCAGTTTCTTATAAGCCACACAACTTTTGTCGATTCCGCAAGTAAAACAATGGGACGAGTACAGATATTTAAAGAACATTGGGTAAGTGTTGAACGGAATTAATTGGTGGTACTCTTCGCTCGCACCTTCAAGGTGCATTAAAAACTCGAAAGCTGCAGCTTATTTAACATAAGCGTGAGATACATCACTCACTCTTATAGAAAGAAAGAAACGTGATATGCGTTTCTTACCTTGTTTGAGATATCGTAAACTCCGCCCTCGCTCTCCGAGTGCTCTCCATGGATACCACGCACTTGCAGGTTCAGCCTTTCGCAAATTTCCTTAAAAGTACAAAGCCAATATTTCATAAGTGAAAGACGGTAAAAATCACCCGGATGGGCATCAGCTGCTCTACTCACTTACTCACTGAGACTTAATCAGTAGCATTAAGGAACATCTTGTTGCTCATTCGATTCAATAGCAGACAGTAGTCAGGTGACAGTCTCTGTTTAAAATGTCGACTAGGCCAACAAGAAAAAAGCTGAATTCAGAGTATTTCAGCTGCAGCTTGACTCAGTACAATACTTCTGCAATCCGTTCGGCAGTTCAAATCACGGCTGAACCTTCACCTGTAGTTTGGGAACTTCTTTCCACTCGGCATCATGGAATGAAAAAGTTGCAATCGCACGTTTACTTTCTTGTCCACTCTATCTTCTCTACTTTCCCTTGAAGTGAACGGGTACTGTTGATGCTCGTCTTCTTTGCGGACACCTGACCCTAAGGGCAAAGTGCAACTTTGTTGACCGTTCTGCTATGGACACCTGATCGGTCAAATAACGGTTGTTATGCGATGACGGAGACAAGCTCCCAGAAAACGGGCTCACGCAGGCCCAACAAACATTAAAACCCCACCTTAGACGTTCGCTTTTTCTAAAATTGCACAAACCTTGAAATCGTCTCGTTTCGAAAGTTTCGGTAATTTGATGTGGACTGAGGCGCGCACCGTGGAGCCGAGATTCGTTGGACAGAATGTCAGCCAGCCTAGCCTTTCGTCGCGAGCAAATCCTATCTTCGATTCCAAACACTGCAAAGTATGTAGCTAATGTAGTGCAGTAACCGAAAACTCAGAAGCTAACCTCCTCATACACATGGAGATCATACATATACAATGCAGTTGCAAACAGAATTTCATCACCACTATCTCAAAAGCTCGATGTTTTAAAGTTGCAGAAATTGCTGTGAGTGACCGATGTAACAAGTATTTTGGATGTTGATTTACTTTTTTGTTCTACATTACCGGCATCGTTTTGAAACGTTAATTTCTATAATTTTCCATTTTCAGTGATTTTCAATTTCCTTGACAGAACTCGCCGATTTGTCTATTTCCGAGGCTGTAGCTGTTTCATGCGTGCATAAAGCAAAATGAGGCGCTAAACAGGGTCGTGTGTGAAACAGATGTGAGATGATGCGGAAAGAAACGCCACGATGACAATAGCGACAACGTTGCCGCAGTAGTCCACAAATGACATACGAACTCGGCGGTAAACGCATAATCTTATTCGCTATTTCAAATAAGCATTAAGTTGCTCAAGTTCACTAATATTACTACGATAATAAAATGTAGTACGTCGGTTTCAATAGGTATAAGAATCTCGTCTAAGAGTTACTTCACCAATAAGGTATAATGGTACGTACAAAAATCCACCCCGTAACGCAATACAACGAACCCTCATTGATCGGATGACCGAAAAATACCCTCAATAGTATTCAAAATGATCTGTTGAAAGAAGAAGAACAGAAGAGAAAAAACGGAAGTAAACATACCTTGATGGCTCGAACAAGCCGATCAAGCACTTCTCCAACGTCACTACCCTTCTGCATTGAAATTATTCGCATATGATCCTCTTCGTTCACCCATACCAAAAACGTCTTGTTTTGGTTGTGGAAAATACCGCGACCCTAAATATCGGTGGAATCTCATTACGACAAGAGAGACAAACAAACGCTTTAAATTGTAACAATTTTAACTTTTGATCATTATGGAAACGGATGATTGCAAAATAGCACAAGCAGGTTTTGTTGAAATGAAAAAAATGTATCGATCCGGACAACCACTGTAGACCTTCGGTTACAGCCAACACATTCGGTGTAAGAAAAGATTTTTGTCACTAATTATATGTTGCCGAACTGTGAACAAGTTCTAGAGAAAAAAGATTAAAATTCATAACAAAGGTAGAACCCTTTCCTGTATCCTTCTCATGCACGTGCACAACTCGGGTATCTGAACGGGCTAGCAAAGGGATCATGAACACAGTCCAGGTAATACGATCGAGTCACATACCTTGGGCCAGTAATTGCAAGCGTTTGCCTGCTGCAGATGGCGATCTCCTTCTTTGAAGAGGAAATGGTCTTGGATCAGCTGATTTTGCGTCTCTTTGCTCATCCCTTCTAAAGGATAATATGTCCCCGCCAATTCCTCATCATTCATTGACGTAAGCGCATTTTTTACCTACAAATTAATGTATGAAACCTTTTCTAAAACAGAACTCTGCTCAAAAACTTCGCCCATCATTACGTAATAATCCCACCATGGAGGATTTAGTGTCGCTACAATTTATAACAAATCTCTAATGACGTCATATTGGTGGGCACAGTGGAAATGCCCCTCTTAGCAAATAACATTCAGCTTGGCTTCACCTCGGACGTGCAAACAACAATAGTTTCACCTGTCAATAAAGGGCTAGCAAAGAAAATATTCGCATTCTGCACGTTGCTTATTCAAACATTGGTGCTGCTTCATCGGATCCCAACATCGAGAGAAAAACCTCTCATTTGCGGCAACCTCTTATTCTCCTTCTTTCTTTCACGTTGCAGAAACGTAGACCTATGTGATCGCTCAAGTGCTCTCCCTCCCTAATCTCCTAAAATATCTCGAGACTACAATCAAATGCTGAACAATTAAAATTGTTGCCATGTTCACAAATCAAAGGGAATACGATAAATGGAAAACCTTTTGCTGCAAAATTAAATAATCATCCTGCGTTAGCAATGGGTTGAAGGGATATCCAGCGATCGATCTCCCACATCGAATCCTGGAGCATAAAAAGGATGAAAATACAAACATAGCGTTAACCAGAAAAAGAGTAGCGAACATTTCGCTCGAGCTGCACCCATTAGAAAGCATCATCAACGCCGCCTATTCGATATCAACTCCACCTAATGGCAAGCAAACACCTTTTTAAACAGCAACCATTGAAATAGTAAGAATGCTTTTGGTGACAATAGATCATAAGCACTCATGAAAATCTCAAACTTGCTGAGTCCCGGATATTTCTGGATATCAGAAAAAAGAAAGTGATGAAGTGCATAACTATGCTTACAGCGTATCAACAAAAAGACTCCACTCAACACTATACTAAACTTGTTTCTTGAATCCAAAACGTCCAGGTTAATTTTCAGTTAAACTCAACACTACGTATCTTACTTTTAAATATCGTGAAATCAAGCTCGTATGTCACGGAATTAGAAAACTTACCAATACTCTTTAAGATGAGCATAATCGAGGATGGAAATTTTCCAGCTTTTCCACAATACAGGGGGATATAGTACATCCTATAAGCGATCTCACATTTGGTTGGGAAGAGAATCAAAGAGAGCAAATCGGCCACGCTTTATACTAACCACATCATCGAGGTCTGCTCAACTGTTGGAATTGAAGCTATCGTAAGTAACTGATGCTACCACTCAACACAACGTAATACACCACTTTTGACGCCTCTTACTTGGACTCATAATGGACCGTAATGGAAGAAACTATGGTGTGCTCGAATTTCAAATCGTCACCATCCCTTATGAAGAAATGACTGATGAAAGAGAAAAATACAACCTTGTCGAGACGATATACTTGTTTCTGGGGTCGAGTGGGGGGAAATCGGCACGTTTGCCTTCACCAAGATCGACGGGTGGCTGCTTATCTTTTGGTGAAAAGCCATGGTAGTCTTGAATAATTGGGTCGAAGAGTGCAGCGAACGTCTTATATGATTCTGCATCCGGTGCGTAGACGCCAATGCTCGCATCCAAGTTGAATACGCCTATAATTTCAATTTTTTTTTTGAGGCCATATTCCATCCAACTGCCGTTTACAATCAAATTCGAAAAAATTAGATCGTGGAGGCTGAACGGCTTTTAGTCTATGAAAATGTTTCGACATGCAAAAAAATTATGCACTGCTGGATACAACAATTACAAGAAAAACACTGAAACAAGTCTATGAACAAAACAACAGGAAGCGGATTGTGCACTGAGCAAAAAATAATAAGTAACAATAATAAGGATAGGAAGCGTTCTCAATAAAATTTTATCTCATAAATAGTGTTCACAGCACTTCTTGCTGTTGTTTTCAATAAAGATGAAAATAAATGTTTGTATTACTTGTTTACAGTGGAATGGGGAAAAGAGGATAGTTGTTTTCCTGTTCGACTCCGCTTGGCCAGTGATACTTCTGGACGCAGAAGAGGACTTCACTGTTTCCACGAAAGAAACTAATCAACAAAGAAATTTACGAACGAAAACCGACTAAATTATGAGGAAAGAAAACGACGCAAAATAAAAAAAAAAAAAAACAAAACACACGTTTCAATATTTTAGGAAGTGAGAGTGATGCAAATTGAGGATGGCAATAAAAGACAAAAAATATAATCGAAACCCTCATATGCAAAAGAGCACAACGCTGAAACAATACTTTTTATGTGAGAAAGATACGTTGAAATGAAATCGTCTATTAGAGGTATTAAGAAGTAATATGGCTGAAAGAGAAACTCCTACCTGAGCGAATAACATCATACAGCGTAGCACCAAGTTTTGTTTTCTTATATTTCAATTGGTCCAGCACATCATTTGTAAGATGCTTTTTCAGCAATGACTTACAATTCTCCGCCTAAATAATTGTAGAAACAATGAATAAGAAAAACATACTAATAACAAAAACAATGAAGGATAGCTTTAGCAGTTGGTTGCTACCATCGAAGGAGAAAAGTACCACTTAGAGAATGTTTTAAAATCATATTAACAAAGTTTAGATATTGAGCGGAAGTAAGCTTTTGTGTAGCTGCGAGACACTGAAACCCGATCATTGTGAACAATGTTAGCAATTAAACATAAATCTTACTATGCGTAAGTGAGCTCAGGCAAGTCATGGAACTTTGGTTTTGCTAAAAAAAAAAAGAAGCCACAAAATATTCGGAAAATCTACGATAAAAAAGAGATGGGATATGGCTACATGTGATTTGAACGGAACCCGTCAAATGCAGGTGTATAACATCCTCAAAAACAGTTTACCTTTTGCAGCCTCTGGAAGGCTTCATCAATTTTCTTTACAGTAGCAGCATCGGCCTCATTTAGCTGGAGGTTCACCAAAGCGACGTCCCTGTTCTGAAATTCGATTGTGGCTATATCTTGTGCAAAATTAATCGAATTGAACGTTCCAGATAGCTCCGGCTTAATCCGATACCAGCCGTGATAGGAACTAGGCTTGGATGCTGGCACTCCACCACTGACACAGTGGTTAAGCGCGCATGTTTAACCATGGCCAGTTCAACGTCGTATAGTGGATTGAAAGTGTCCTGGTCAAGCGAGCTACATCAACGCCCAAAAGACCGGAACTGAATGATACGATCCTTTTGATTGGGCATCACTCGTTATTCACAACTATGTCTCGTAAATACCTTCAAGTGATCCCCATAGACAGACAAAAGGGATAAAAAGCACAGTGGCTAATATTTGGACTATTAAGGATAGTAAAGGGGGACATATAATAAATGATAAGCGATAAAGCTATGGATTGGGTTTTGTGCATATTTAAAAATAGCTAGTTTGACGGACTAAAACATTAGATAAAATTACATAACGGAATTTTTTTGCACTGTTCTCTGAAGTCAGAAAATTTTCAAGCCTCACATTTCTCTACCCTAACCTGTGGAAGCATACATTCGGAAGCATAAACTGCACATACGTATGGATAAAAATAAGCGAATGCCGTTGCTCCACCCGCTAAAGCGAGAAGACCACTAAAGATCGCCTTCTGATTCTTCAGAAAAGCCATACGGCGTCACGACGAAAACCCTAAAATTATATTATAAACAGATGGATATTAACGTTACAAGCACGTTACGTTCGAAGCTCATGCAAAAAGAGCAAAAAACGGCATAAACCGGCATCGGTGCATCTGACATGTGCATAATTAAAGCATACACAGTACAGAACTGTCTATGGGCACTTGCGCCAGCTACTAAGTATCTACTTATACACAACGCTGATATTCATGGCATCAGCCTTTTTGTTTGCAGACAGTCGCGCCGAGCGTCTTACTACCACATGAACACTTACGGAAGTAGTTTAACTTTAGATGAGATCTAATATGACAGATTCGACGGCGGAAATGCCCACGTTTTAGTCGGGAACCTATACACCACAATGGTCAATTAACGGAAACGCATGGCATATAACTACGTTATTTTATATATACACGCTGAATGGAGTTAATGGAGCCGAAAGATGCATAACTATGTTGTAATCGGTGTATGCGGGTGAACCATACTTGGCTAAGCAGCAGTACCGTCCTAATAAATACGAAGTAACTAAACATGAAAATAATAGGACAAGAGAACCTCCAAATGAACAACGGGCAAATGATGAAGCATGGAATACCGATGAAAGAGCAAGCGAATGTAAAAAATATCAATGTTATTCCGGTGAAATTAAACACCTCTTGAACGATAGAGAATATTTTTATTGACATGGTGTTGGGAAAACGCACCAGCCGTCTGCCTCGAACAGTACACTTGCTACGTCACAAAAAGCACGAATGTGGTAGATTTGCACAAATCTGAATTGAGTCAAAGATAAACGATTTTATCTGACATGATCTGCAAGAGTGTGAAAAATATGAAACGTCTTTTCCGACATTTCCATCGACCTAGACTTTTTTGTTTTGCTTTGCGAAACAGGGAAGTCATAGCTGGTAGAAGTGTTGAGAAATAGCGGAAAAATAGTTGCTCAACGTAGTGCTCGCATCGGTGTGGGTAACATTAGCCAAAAGCGCAGGCGCAAGAGAGAGACGAAGAGAGACCGCGCACGTCTTCAGCGAGCGACGCGGCACTAGTCAATCGAAAATAAATCATCACAGTAAATGTGAAAATTTGCATTATGGAAGCGAGATTCGAGAGGCGAATTTCAACACATTCGAAAGAGCATTAAAAGCTCTATCAGAATCAACAATAATCTCGGACAAAAACAAGAACTTTTCTATAAGATCAATTTCTTATATGCCGTGCAATTGACGAAAATTGCATGGTTATCGATAAATCAGGGCCTGTAAGTATATAAAGGAATAAGATTTGGGAAGAGTGACTAGATACATTCGAAAGAGCATTGAAAGCTCTATCAGAGTCAAAAATAATCTCGGACAAAAACAAGAACTTTTCTATAAGATCAATTTTTTATTTGACGTGCAACTGGTATAAATTGCAGTATCGCCTTATTCATTGTCTCATGCGTTATCGTTATGCATTTGTGACAATGTTCTTAACGAAGAACTGAATTCATACACGCCTTGACGATTTAACGAATCGACAGAATCATTCATAAATTACATTAAACTCGTTGTGGCTCCTTATGAATGGATCTTTCATGCGATTGTTACATGCACCAGTTAAGAATTCTTCAATTCGACAGTTTTGGGTTTCCTTCATTTCATTGCTTTCCCATATATGCATACCGATAATGGGCATTGTAAGTTCGCTTGATGGTAGAAAAGCCAACCGACGCATCCAGCGTATGTTTAGTTGCATTGTCATACGTTGATTGCATGCAACATAGGTAACTTGCACGTGTGGCAAGTACTTCTTCTAAACGNTAAGAACATTGTCACAAATGCATAACGATAACGCATGAGACAATGAATAAGGCGATACTGCAATTTATACCAGTTGCACGTCAAATAAAAAATTGATCTTATAGAAAAGTTCTTGTTTTTGTCCGAGATTATTTTTGACTCTGATAGAGCTTTCAATGCTCTTTCGAATGTATCTAGTCACTCTTCCCAAATCTTATTCCTTTATATACTTACAGGCCCTGATTTATCGATAACCATGCAATTTTCGTCAATTGCACGGCATATAAGAAATTGATCTTATAGAAAAGTTCTTGTTTTTGTCCGAGATTATTGTTGATTCTGATAGAGCTTTTAATGCTCTTTCGAATGTGTTGAAATTCGCTTTTCGAATCTCGCTTCCATAATGCAAATTTTCACATTTACTGTGATGATTTATTTTCGATTGACCAGTGCCGCGTCGCTCGCTGAAGACGCGCGCGGTCTCTCTCCATCTCTTTTTGGCTCAGTACGCGGACCCCGTCGCATCTGCCTCACTTTTCAACCAACACCGTAAATTACTCGTTAGGGCTGGGCTGCAACCACGATTCACTCGTTGATCTGACTACAGCTTCTGTTGCATCACATTACAATGAAAGCCACGACAGGTACATGTTTCAATGACGAAGGGGTAAGTAGTAACTTCACATTAAAAAGTAAGCAGTAAAAGCTGTACACATGAAACGTAGCCGGAGGAAGGATCAAAATATTAGAGAATGGGCATCAAACCGGTCGATGGCACAAATTTATTCAAAATGTTTCATATCTTCAATAACGTTTGAATAACATTTTCAAGCATTGACGCAATGCAGGGATATCCCTCGTTCAAATTTTCGGCTTCACTCAAATCAAATAAACGAGAGATGTGGACTCAGCTCCTTGGTTGGATTTATCCTTGAAAACGGGGGTAGTATATAGTCTTGATGAATATACCTTCGTTAGGAATTCTCAATTACCTAACTATGCTGCTTCACCTCTTCGAATTTCACTAACTGTAGTTCTGACAAGCACGAGGCAAATATTTTGAGTGAGCAGAAATCACAACTACTCAAAGCAACAGTCAACCGATCGTTCAATAGCAACAACAGCAACGACGCCAAGCAAAGAAGATGCTCATGGAACCGGTCAATGAGGGAAAGGAAATCTGTTTGGAAATGAATGTGGCCGGAATAGAAGACGTGAATGACCCTAGGACTATTGGCGCATTCGATATTCAAAGAGGATACCGATGATTTTTTTTTGTGATATTTTTTGTTTTAATCAGCTCGTCACAGCGGAAAAAGAGACGGAGCAAAGAATCAGAAAATAGAATCATGATGGAGGATCTTCCTCCAATAAAAAAACCTCTTTTCCAAAGGAAATTTGGCGATGAAAACGAAAAAGAACCTATTCGAGCAATACATTCTACTTTACCGTAAGGATAACCCTGAGAGCTCGTGAAACAAAAGAACGGGTTCGTGGGTTGACGTGCAAAAGGAAGAGAATTTTGCTAGGCGAAGAAAATATTGCAGTATTGATAGACAGCAAAAATTGGGCCAAAAAGTGTACAGAATTTTAGATAAGATCAGAGAACAAGCAAAAGTACGACAAGATGAGATGGAGTAAACATGAACGTGAGCAATGATGGAAACTGATAGTTGTAACGGTCGTGAAGCTTTTCCGTCGAAACAAGCGATTACATCCTCCAAAAGGTTAGCATAGGCTGTCCTCTTCCGCTCACCACTGATTTCTGCCGAACGTCTCACGTAGTTAAGTTGCATTTCCTCTGCAGCTGACAGCAACCAACTCTTATCTTCATTGACAAGTTGTTGCCAAGCTGAATTTGTATTTCACTCTTAACGCGATGAAGCGGAGAATAATAGCTCTTCGCCTGGCTGAAATGTGAGCAGTGAGGGTGGAGAGGAGGGGGAGAGGGGAAGCGGGGTGCAACCGAGTGGGATGTCCTCATTATTGTCATCCGCAAAAAAAAAGAAAGTTGTGAAGCGATCCTTATTCTATTCAATACTGAGGAAAATTCCACCACGCATGCCTCATTTTCTGAAGCACTTCATCATTTAATCCTTTTTTGACGGTGCAATGCGATCTATAGATCGAACTTAATTCCACCCAAATCTTATGCACTTCCGGTTATGAATTTTGACGGAAAAAACTTTTTGTAGATCAAGAAAAGAAGTTGAACGCATGTGAATAGGTTGCAATTAAATGCGGATATGAATTCAGAAGAATTGAGTGCATAAAAATTTCAGCGCATTACAAAATGATCTACAACGATATGAAGAATTTTTTTTTATGCAAGCGTGAAGTTCTTCACGCTGAACCTTTTGACGATCAAGTGTCTCGAGATGATTAATAAAAGCAGAGTGCTTCCTTATGTTGACAACTTGTGAAAGCAAGTTAGTTCAAACGTAAATAAGTCTAATAAGAAACGAATTCAGAACTGTACTTAGTGTACAACACCTTGAGGGAGGGCGGGGTAGGGAGAGAGGGGAATGGGAACTAAAATACTGAGAACATACTATTCGGATTTCCTCAAATGAGAACAAATCATCAGCAGATTTGATAGCAAAACAAGAGATCAATACGAGTCCATCTTCTAACGAGTCTAACTCGAATATTTTTTTATTAGTAAATATAATCTCGAATCTTTTTTTTTTCAAACCATACTCTAATATTACAAAATTTTCCTATCAGGTGAGGAAAGTTTCTATACTATTCTATGGTTTCGAAGAAAAAAATCTTCACCTCTTATATTCTAGTGCACTTTTCTATCTCAATTTTTAAACGATTATGCTGTACTCTAATAAATGCTAGGATAGTATAGTTTACTAAATATATTAATAAATTATTTTGAATCTTTATAGTTTTATATCAAGCAACTATACAACTAACTACCTATGCCTTTTTCATAAAATATAAAAGTTGCTCAATTTTTTTTTCGTAGTGGTTTATTTTATCACTGCGCAACCAATGAATTGTTGATTTGTAATGTTCCGAATCGTGGCGAACAATCATCTGAAGGACGCGTCTTTATGATGCATAAAGAGAACTCTCAACAATACTCGTAACAGGGTTTGCCGCGAAATAGATTATGCATTAGAAAACACGTTATATTATATAGAAGCATATGGATATATGTCTATCGCATAAAAATGCTGTTGTAATGTCGTATAGCCTACGGGCATGAAATGTGCATATTTAAAGCGCAAACAATGAGATTCGACAAACGTAGATCCGTATCCTCTTCGCCTTTATATACATCGTTTTTACGTCTATTTCTGTTACATAAGCTTGGCTTCTACTTGACTGACGGCTTAGCTTTGCTACGGCTATTGGCTACCTAATCAGTCAAAGATCTTATGTTTCCTAGAACGAACTGATCTGCCGATTTTGCTGAACATTTGCAGCGTAGGAAATAACGCAATGGTTAGTTAGACTGCTACTAATAGGCATTAAAATATCCGCCAACGAGGTGTGAGTGCCTATTTCGTTGTGCATATTTTTGCAGCATTCCTTTTGGTTGCTACAGAACTGCAATGATCTCTCATCACTCATATTACTGTTTCACTTAGGTTTCTATGTAATCATTATTTAAGCTGTTTTCTTCATATGAAATCACTTAATCAATACATACATGATCGAAAGAAGTTCGATAATATTAGAAAATAACTTCACAAAGAAAGTTGATCGGGAATTGCTTGATTAGGAATTTTCAAGATTTACAACACTGAAACAGAATAAAGCATTTTGATTACTAAGTTAATTGCTCCGTTAACGTGGCAATATTTTTTTGCATCATACAGTGTGTTATTTTTTATTTATGAGATTTTTATGCACGATGTGTTTTGTTTAAAATTCATTAGTGTAAAAGGTTGAAAAAAGATCGTCTCATAGCTTTAGAAGATAAATAAAACAATTTGTTGTGCGGATTATCGATGATGATGATATGTAACAAGACAAGAAACGGAAAAAAAGAGAAAAGAAATAGTGAATAAACTTTGAATAGATGGAGTGAAATATATAAGATGTAAAGAAATGAAAACCGTCCTCTCAGTCCCGAATTTAATTTTTTATTTCCTTTCCATCCTTTCTCTTTCATGCTCTTTTTTTTTCATACGCCCAATTGTAGGGCGTATTGCATTAACGTCATATCATATACGAATCTGTTTTTTTTTTCTAATTTACTTCATTGTAGGGTGCATTTCTAATTTACTTCACTTGTCTTGATGCAAAAAAAATGTAACGGTAATATGAAGAAATTCGAATAAACACCGTTCACTGATATCGTCATAAACAGACTGTAATAGAGTAGTCGTTATATTTCACAATATGATAGAGTAGAAATCTCACTGGTTCCGATTGATTTTTCGATGATATTTCAATAAGTTCATTCATAACGATCGCTTAGATAGACGAAAGCAAACTATGATTCGTATTACAGATGTATAGCAAAACAAATGCGTCTTGGAGTGCTTATCTCTCAATAGGCGTTTCTCTTTGTGCGATATTGACGTGCGTCGGCTTTGTGCCCTATTTGGTGAATAAGGTAGCAATTGTGAATAGTGCACTTATTTTACATCTTGATGAATTCGGTGCTCTCGAGGATAACGTCTGGGAGCAGATGCGATCGTTGAGAGGAGTTGCACTCCCGCAAAGACCTCGACGACAGGCTTCACCACAATGCAGTTAGTCAACGCTGATTTTCATTTGCGTTTTTTGCAGTCATAATGAAGCTCTTCAATGAAACTATGAAGTAATGATGAGTTAATCTGCACCACAAAAAAAGATTCTCCTTTCTCTTCAAAGACTGATGTAGATTATATGCAGTTCAACGATCATATGCGTTTTAAAGTAAGTCTTCGCTCATACCCTTCAGCTACACTTTAATAATCTGAAGAGTTGCTATCCCATTAAGCTAACTTGTCGAACCAATCGAGAATGAAAACTCCATCGATCTAGAATGTGGCCGAGTCTCCAGACCTTCTTGCACAATCTAGCTGACATGTATTCGCTAGATTGCCGTTAAAGTTTGCTTCCTTCATAAGGAACATCGAATGGAGTTTTACCTAAGAGAATCGCTTTGCCATCCATGCAGTAATGAAATTTCTCGATCGAAGATCAGGCATTGATCATATTTTCGCACTTTTCCCCTTCACCCTGCTCCTCCCCCTCATGATTGCCTTTACCAATAAAGAAGTCAAATAACCAACTTTGCTTTTCGAGTTTACAATAAAATCAATCTGTAACCAATGCGGCTCACCTTTATCTT
This sequence comes from Baylisascaris schroederi, assembly GCA_006503575.1. Classification (NCBI taxonomy): domain Eukaryota; kingdom Metazoa; phylum Nematoda; class Chromadorea; order Rhabditida; family Ascarididae; genus Baylisascaris; species Baylisascaris schroederi. Next base: position 1,301,271 of record QEWY01001293.1, read on the forward strand.
CATTTGGCACGATATAACACAGCTAGAGTCAGTTAATATCCTATCGCAAAGTTCTTAATATTATCTGCGAAATGGGAATAATTTTTTCACAGGCCGGAAAATCTATAGCGCTATCGATTTGATCAATAATATTTTATTCAAGAATTTCTTTGTTAAGCTTGTTTGTAACGGCTGTCGAGTAATTTTTGCAAATAGAAGCAAAAATAGCATTTTTCAGTATGTGAGGTGACAGACAGATGTCCTCCGGGACCTCCTGGAAAACCAGGAGAACCAGGGATGGATGGAATCCCGGGCAGCAATGGTGCTCCTGGAGAGCAAGGCCTTCCTGGAATCATACCACCTGAGCTAGTGCAACAAGCAGAGCAGGGATGCCGTCAATGCCCACCTGGTCCGCAGGGTCTTCCGGGCTTTGCAGGAGCACCAGGCGACATCGGAAGAGAGGTATGTTTGACAGTACTACGTCCAGCCAGGTGCACTGAAGGCTTCTAAAGGTATCGTCAGCCCTTGAAAGCACTTCTTAAAACCTATAAATCTGATAATGCGACACGACAATTAGCGGAAGCAAGAGCAAATATGAATTATTCCTTGCATATTTTTCATTGGAAAAATTTTGACATCAAGAATCTACGTTCCGCCCATCTTCTAATTCAGCCTGTGCACGGCAGTACGTTCGTAAAGAGGAATTCGGGCTTTACATAAAACCTTAGTTGGGATAGACCAGATTGTTTACATATTAACCCTCGTCAAACAAGCACATCACGGCGTCATTTCGAACAGTCACATTAAGATAAGGGGGGGGTTGTGCGCTAAGGCATTCATTTATTAGTCAGCAAATTCTAAATTGCCATCAAGTTAAAAAAAGTGCTTTCATTTGTTGTTTGCGATTTCGCATTCGATCAGTGGCACTGTTTCTCTCATTAGAAATGCACCAAAACATTGATACCCTCACGTCTATTACCATCGAAATTTGCCTACAGGGCGAAGCTGGACCACCAGGAATATCAGGCCGTCCGGGAACTAGTGGGCCAGCTGGACAACCAGGAGAAAGCGGTGAACCAGGAACGCCAGGTAAGAAAAAAAAATTGGATAACATGGACACGACTGAGTAATGCTAAGTGTATAGCCAACATTTCTTTGCGGTATCATAACTCAAAAATCGATGTAAGAATATTTTTTTTTTCATTTGCAATGTTTGTGTTTTAGAGGACAAAGAAATAGTTGCTTAATAAACAGCATAGCAAATTCCATAAGGCAACTAGGAGCATTTGTTTCGTTGAGCATGCTTTCATGCTATTCAGCAAACTGTATTCATGCCATAGAGCACCCACTTTTTTTTTCTTTTTTTTTTTGCTAGAAAAATAGCTATAAAGCAAAACCACTTATTCGTTTCCAAATGGATTTATTGCACAACACCATTCGACGCATTATTAATGTCCGTATTTTTTCAGGCAAATTCGGTGAACCGGGTGTGAACGGTAGTGAAGGAGTACGAGGACAGCCGGGGGAGTCTGGAGAACCTGGAAGGATTGGAGAAAGAGGACCCAAGGGAAATCCTGGTTTTCCAGGCAACCAAGGGTATCCTGGCCAACAGGGACCATCTGGGCCCGCTGGAGAAAGTGGACGAGCAGGACAACAAGGAACTCCTGGCTTCCCTGGACCAATGGGCATACCGGTAATTATGTCTGTAGTTTTGCATTAATTTAAACTGACCATAGGAAAATAATTGTTTTTCATATTCAAAAGCAACCTGAATGAAGAAACTGCTCCTTCGCATAGATATTAAAAGAATTCATTAAGCGCAAAGTCTTCCACAAAGTAAATCATAATACATGTGGCATTAGAAACGTCTACTACAATATCCTCACGTCCCTGTAAAAAAAAAAATCGTATTAAATCAGTAGGTCTTTTTTGCATTATGTTTGTTAAAAAAATTTTTTTTTTCAGGGAGAACCGGGAGAGGACGCATCGTATTGTCCGTGTCCAAAGAGACTACTTCGCAGAAGGAAGACTGGAGCGAAGAGAAATTGAATACCTGAACGAAGTATGTTCACATATTGTTGTACTGATGCTCAAAATAAGCATCTCACATATACAATTGCTGGAAAGTGAATTCTTGCGGTGAAATAAAGGATTCTGTGAAGTAATGTGGATGAGACGGCAGAATAAATGACATATTTGGGGTGCATAACGGAACTTAACAACGGCAAAGTTTCTATCGTAACAACTAAACCAAGTCATTAATTAAGGGCAATAATCAATGCTCGCATTCAACAAAAGTTTATGCTTCGATAACCGAGAGCGAAACACACGAGACGAGTTTAACTGATCATGTTAAAGGATGCCATACTCCTAAAGGTCAAACGCTACGCGAGGAATACAGTGGAACAGGGAAGGAAGCGGGGGTTATAGCGAATGTGCTTTTTTGTAAAAGCAAGTTGTGCTTGAATGAAAAAAAAAGAGTCATTTGAGAGCGCCTTATGAAATTGCTGTTCTTTGCACTACTCTGCAAGATACTGTATTAAAAAATACAAAAATCCGATCCTGGCTCACAGATTCGTAAATCGACATGGGTGATGGGTAGTGATATTTCGAAATGCAAATTTTATCTATGAACATAAAATGCCTTTCAGAATCCCCCTGTTATATTTACAATGGTCTAAACACAGTTAATACTTGAAAGTGGCTGTAGCAGCAGTTAACCTTTTCCCAACATGGTGTAAAAAAATTTTTCCGCGGGATACGACTCGTCCCTGCCATACCACCAGTGCATCTCTCAGCTCTTCGTTTGATCCCGTGGGCGGTGCACATCTTCGGCACTCCACAAATCAATACTTTTTGGGGAACTTTTGTATAGGTTAGCGACGGAAAAGTAGCCTTTAAAGTAATATAACTTCTAGTATCCCACTTGTAGAACGGTCAATAAAACATTTAAATATTTAAAGATCAAAACATTTCAATAAATTGCACAAAGTACAAGCGATAAGCGAATACGTTGCATGAGACGTACATGAAAAAGCATATGTTCATAGCCATATTGCACTATTACATAATCATCCAGTATCTTTTCCAATAACCCTCCAGAACCTGAACTCCAGATTTTGAGCGGAGCATATCCATTAAATGTCGATACTTTCCAGACACCTCTATTATTCTTATTGGGCAACAATATAGTGACATTAGGCTCCTACTTGTATTCTCAAGTTTCTTTAAAAAGGATTACACTATTCTGAAGTTTCTTTTAAAAAAATCCACATTCTAGAGAGGGTTTCAATCAAATATCAAAGAAGAGTCATTTCGATAATATAAACTCGATCAATCTCTAGTACATTTCGAAGAGCGAATGCAGTTTCAATTAGTTGTTGGGGAATTTCCGTTGTGTGTCACTTCCACCAACCATTGATCACCGTGATTCGGTCTCAATTTCTCTTCGTCAAACACTGAGATGGTTGACATCATATCTTAAATTACTGGCGAATAAACCTCATCGGTGAAGTGCATCAAGGCGAAAATTATGAAAATTATACTGTATAATGTGATGATTCCTTTCTTTCGATTAATTTGAAAGAAATTTATCTATAGTTTTAAGTGTTCGCACAAGAACTTAGAGAATCTAAGAATTGCCAAAATAGGCAACATCTTTTTTTTCAAAAAATTCGTTTTACTATTGAAGCATTTCTTTTCATAGCATTTTTTTGCTAGAAATAATCAACCTCGTAAGGCAATATTCACTATTGACTGTGCCTTATCATTAAAAGGTGAAAGTAATTTTCTCCTCCCATACTTATGGGCATACGAACCTACAAAAAGGGAATGAGAGGCTTGCTGCATTTTTCAGAAAGATCAGGTTTACATTCATAAAGAGCTTTACCAGTCTTTTCAATGCTGCGCATACTATCCTTTAAGACTTTTAAGATTCCCTGCTTTGCACCTCAACTACTCCGAATAATTTTGCGCCCGACTTCTGTTGTCTGAACTCAAATAAGAATTTGAAAGTATTTGCGATTCCTGGGCAGAAGAAAGAATAGCCAGAAGGTTCTCATGAAAGCTCTTTTGCAGCATCTAGATCGGGAGTGGAAGGCGAAGGATATTCCGTATCGTAGTCTTTCAGATGCCACAGCTGCATCTATTTGATTACCTTGCTTTCATTTCCTCATTGAATTTCCTGTAACTTGCATCAGCACAAACTCAGTCTAGGTGGCCCGGCCCGTCTGATTGCTCCACTTGATGGTGAAAGTGCGTGGAGAGGAATTAGGGCGTTGCAGGTGTGAGTGGGAGAGGCAGGATGAGCTCATGGTGTGTTTCGTTAATAGAATTTCTGTTCTGCGCCATGTATACCTCAATTTTTAAAGAAGCTTATGCAACGAACCTTGGGAGATGCCTACTTCCTTTGCAAGCTATGGCTACTTCCTACTTCCTTACGCCAAGGGCAAGCTTCCTTGGCTTATTTTATAATGGGAGATGGCTATTCTCTTTCACCCAAATGTCAGCAAGATAATGCTTCAAAAAGGTTTTTCTTACAGTTGAGGTGACAACGAAAGGAACACAGCATCATCTGCGAGTAGAAACACTGCATTGACCACCCACCTTTTCCTCGTTTCCTCCTTGTTGGGATGGGTGCGTGGTTATTATTATGAAGGTGGTCAATACTAAGGAATATACGATATAGTTTGTCCCTAAAAATTCGTGAACAAACAATGTAATTAAACAAAAGCGAGAAATCCACTATAAAATTGAGCCAACGCTCCTTTGTTGTTCGTTATCGACTGAACTACGGCTCGCTTTCCGCTGTCTGTTTCGGTCACCTCCGAGTTGACGCGTGGCGTTCTTCTGATCAACCGTCTCTTTGTCTCCTTTGCGGTGTCGATCCAACCATGATCACCGCTAGAGTTGACGCTCTCGACCACTGAACTCCCGTTTGCGACCAGCCTAGTTGTCGCGCTACTCCTCTTATTGATGACGCCTCGCTCGCCAATGATCACCTTTTGGTTTCTGTCCGTTGCCCAGGAATATCCAATTCACGCTGGGGTGGCTCTTCTCATAATACCAATCAGATTCAGCTAGTGCAACCGACCTGTGCACTTCTCCACTGCTGTGTGAACCACACCTCAAACTTGCGTAATTAAACCTTTATTTACATGTTAAAGCAATCAAAACGCGACGAAGAAACAATTATCAGAGACGCACATTCTATCATAACCCGACTTAAAGCACGCATGTTTATTACACACGCACATATCACAACACTGGGCAAGTATACAATTACAATATGACAAGAAACACGCAGAATAACCAAAAAATCCATTGAAGGCGCAGTCCCGATCGACGACACTCATTGTACAGTAGTTACCGAAACTTTGGGGTTCACTTATACAGCGTTTTCGTTGATACCTTCTGATACTTATGGCCTCCCCCCTTCTTCGTGGCTGACCCCGGAAGTTGTTTATGCACTAACCCGATGTGTATAACAACTTATGATGTCCATTTGCCCTAATTGGATGAGCATAATAACTTTTATGCTGTGTTTATGCTAATTTGGCGTCTTTATGCGCTTGTTGAAGACAAAGCGCTAACGTGCGCGCTTTGTGCCATTCGATATCTGAGCGACCCGTCAACGAGCTCAACTCCGTTTGTTCATTTGCCCTCATTCGATGTGCATAAACTTTTATGACAGCGCTAATCCTCAACTTCGTTTGCCATGATTTCACCATCACACATTCACTTCTCAGCTCTATTTATAACATTCAAATTCACTTAAGAAGAATGGGCGAACCTTTATGTTGCACTGAAATCGTTGTGAGCGAAACATAAAACACTGACCAACGAAAGCGTATCCAATGTTCCGACGATAGAGCATTCGTTTACAAGTGAAAGGTCACAGGTCTGCTCCATCTGTGAACGATGTCATTAGTGGTCACTAAACAATCGTCATCGGCAAAACTGAACCGGACAAAATCTGCTTTAATGTAAAACGTTAGTCATGTGGAAATAGAGTGGTTCTCGAAAAGAAAAGCTAGTTTAGTCGAATTTCTTGTAAATCTTCTGCTCTTTGCGTTTCGGTTCACGTGAGAGTGCACGTCTGTACGAGTGTGCGCCTGTGCATGTGTATGCGCGGATGTGCACGTGCATGAGCACCTGTCTGCGTGTGTCTAACTACCCGTGCTGTGCATGTATACGAGTCCGTGCGCGTATGCGTATGTACGCTTGTGCGAGAGCTTCATATGCGCGGAAATATGCGTTTGCATGTGGGTATGTGAATGTACATATACGATTTTGTCTGTGTATATGTGTGTCTGTGTGCGTGTATGCGTATGTATTTCAAAAATACCGAACGCTGCAGACATCACTTTTCAATTGTCAATCTTATAAGGTCACTTCGCTAATAGTAGATAGTTCGCTTAGCGGTCCACGAAAATTTATTCATATGAAGAGATCTGATATGAAATGATTGCCTGTAGTGTGTTTTTAAATTTTATCCATAGATGCCTACAAGTTGTTCGCTTGGAATATGGCGAATCTTGAATGGCCATACTCTGGATGCATGAAATAATGAGGCTGAAGAAGGATTAGCGGATTTATAAATTTGATTTTGAATAAGCCATTGAAAAAAAAAAAGAGGAGTGCTCCTATAATCCACAAACTTCATACAAGCAAAAAATTCACTCAAAACGAACATCAAAGGATTTAGAACCTCAGCGAATAGCGGCTACTGGTAAAAGGAGCGCATCATTTGAGCGCTAATGATAAACAACTGTTCGTTCATTCGCCTTATCGCATGAGATGATATCCTTTCTGTTTTAATACGGGAAATGTTTGTGGAAAAGGAGGACTTGAGGAAGAACACCAGAGGCAAAAAGAGTAAGTGCAGACTAAGCTCCATAAAATGCTTATCATTCAATTTGACAACGTGATTCACTGTGACACCCTATTTTATCATGTGGTGTCTTTTTTTAAAAACGAACCATTCATTGAAAAACGATATTTAAATTTCACCTGTCTGCAAAATACTCGTTTCCACACAAAAGATACACATCAAAAATTTTCTAGCAATGGAAAAAACTTTCACATGTCAATATTTTAGGGAACGCTGTTGAAAGTGAGTCTAATAAATTGCCTTTCGAAGCATATTTTGACGACACCATTCTTTGACATAACTTGTCCTCCGCTTATGTGGCTCGTTATGCATCTACCTAACGGTGGAGGCTGGTTGTGATTTCACCAACCATTCTCTGTTACTTGCGATACGTGACATTAATACAACCGAGATCTAGAAGTAGAACGTGTTTAGCGAATTCATCTGAAAAACTATTGACACCTTACCTGACTGATGCGACATATTGCTCTTTAAAAATTCATATACATTGGGCAATGATTCATCGAAAACATTCATTTTCTGATGGAATTTCAATTGCAAAGATCATTATGCTGGAGCAAAGATGAATAATGATCGCTGCAAACACAATATACAATCCCATTGTATGTTGTTGCTATCTTTCACGTCATTCAAGAGAAATTCAACCTAGTCATCCTTATTACCATTTAAAGGCAGCTCCTGGTTTAACTGAGTTCGGCGTGCTACATCAGCTCTATAATTATTCTTCCAGAAACCATTGGTGCATCGGAACGTATCGCTGATCCAAAAGCAAATTCACAATCGTTTTCAAAAATATGCTATGAAGATATAAAAATGTTTCACTGCACCTCAGGTTACTTGGATTTTGCTGCTTCGAAAATCACCCACTTAAAAGTGTACGCGAGTTCGTTGCCGCATTGCATTTCAGCGCTGTACTCGTGCTTTGGCTGTCACTTTTCGCGGAGCATCCGGAGCCGGAGCCTCAAAATCAATTATTCCTTTATTTGCTTCAAATGTGTGTAGTGCGTTGCTCTACTGATTGATCATTTTACGTAAGGTTTTTCTGCGGACGGTTTTTGGCCATGTAACTTATATTCGGTGCTTTTCGAATGTGTAACATTTCTAAGCTTATTGAAGATCGCAGATAACTTTTTTCTCAACTCATCAGGCATCAGTTAACCAACCAATTATATTAGACAATCAATTAACCAGTTATATCCCTCTCTATAGAAGAGTAGCTATAATTTCGTCTAAATGAACGTATACAGCCTTGCACATTAATTGATTTCAATCTCGCAGGTGAACTGCAGCGAAGAGATGGAGGAGGGAAAGAAGGAAGAATAAGCAAAAGATGAGAATAAACTTCGCAGGGACAACTTTAAAACGGTGTTCTTCCCCTCGGTCAGTCCTCTCTCCAATTTTGTGGTGGAAAAAATACTAGAGAACAACCACAGCAATTGAACATTGACTTACCCAGCTTGTAATCGACCTAACATGTTAGCTTCCAACCAAAATTCGGCTTAAACCGAAGGTGTTTCGAAAGCATCGGTCGGATAACAACTGAGATGATACAGTCGAAACCGGATTTCGGTTACTCCGCGAAACATCGCGAGCAAAGATATGATATGCGTTCGAAGTGCAAGTTCCCCTTCCTATATCTGTCGAAGTTGAATTCGACAGTTGCTTGGTGCCAATTTCTTGACTAGAAATCACGCCATTCCAGCACACAATATTTGAAACGTCACTTATAGCAATCATACCAGCGTGCCTCGCGGGCAAAGCAACCCGATCCTCTATGCTTCTCCACCTTGCTTATCTACTGTTTCTTTTTAATTTTCTTAGCTACAACTTAGTTGTTACGATGTTTTTTGGACTCAGTTTTCGCTACAAATATTGTGTCTCTGTGTGTAGTAAAAAGCTGATTTTCAACACACCTGTCGATATGTTTGTAACCGCATGCTGCTTATTCCGCACTCGAATAATATACCCCATGCCAAACTCGTCATTCGTTATAGGCATTCCCAGTTATTTTGTGAAGCTTTGAGGGGCATTTGGCGTACGAAGCTATGCTTTGGGCGTGTTCGTCAGGTGGAATCACAAGAAACCAACTGAACACAAATGGACGAGAGCCTAGAAAGAGAACGGCAATAAATCAGATTGCAGATGCACTTCATTACTGCAAAATTTCTCTCTTCTCAGCCGTTTGGCATTCCAAACTTCCTAAAAGATTTTTACATCGACGTTTCTTGCCAATGATGTTTGGTTTATGCTGTTTGAATCCATCCAATTGACCTATTTAATGACCGTCAATGATTTAGCTTCTTCTCCAATGATTTTATGTTATAAATATCGAGTGACTAAAGGTGACTGTGTGAAATTCTTTTCGTTCAGAGGACAATTAGCATAGGCAAGAGAAAGCAGTTATTTCTTTTCGAATAAGGAACCAATAGCTCTCAAAGTTCTTCGGTAGAGACTGAAACGGAAAATGCTTCAAAAATTTCAGTGAGCTACTGAGCAAATATATTCGAACAGCAGCCAGACTTCACTTTTTTCAGTTTTCTGAGGGCAAAATTTCGCTTTGCAACGGAAATTTTATTGGAAGTTGTTTGCCATACGGATAGCAAAAACCCTGTCAGTTCAATTACGCTTCATATAAATTTACGATAGAAAAGAAGAAACAGGAATCAGGTAAGCAAATAAGAACAACAACACTGCATGCGTCAAAATGAATAAATTGAGCAGCAAACTTGGCAAACATTGCCGAAAAAGGCACTCATAGATTCAAGGCTACATCAGGAATTAGGAACTTCTATGAAAGGTCAGCCTAAAAAGATAATCCTAAGGATAGAAGCGGATGGGGAATGGAGAAACCATATCGTTGTTCAGTTCAGTGGAGCAGAAGCATACCGGAGCCCTCGAGCATATTGTTTTGTTGTTGCAAACCTCTGGCCTTTATGCAACGACTGACAGTTTCTATATTCTGGCTGTATGGTATCTGATTCTCCACACTTCGGCGAAATTGACCACATGTCCTCTTTAGACAAGTTACTTCGCGAAACTGCGTCGAGCTGCCCGCCCCCACCTCATGTTTTTTGCTACAGCAGATAAGCCATGCGGCTGGAGAGAGTCAGGATCAAGGTATCCACTTCTCTGGAGCAAGAACTCCTATAAAACTACCACTCCGTTATTCAAAAGTCTATTTTCTTTTTCATCCCGAACAATCTAATCACCTCAATGAACAATTGCTTCACACATATCACCAATAAGGACAGCGATAAGAGGCTCGTAGCTCTTTCAGAAAAGGTTGATAAAATGGAATTAGCTAATTAGAGGCATTCAAAAGTATCTGCTTATAGTCGAACCTAAGATCTGCAGACAGCTGGATATGGATAGGCAAATCGGTTAAAACTGGATTTTTGTCACGACTGAGAAACTAGAAAAAAGAGCGCAAAATTGTGCCGTAGAAAAATCAACCGAAGGTTCGCTTTCTAATCGAACTTTGGTCAATCGGTCGTCATCATCCTCAGGCAATCCGACTGTTCACCCGCGCTAACAGAGAATATCGCCATCCTTAATGATGTTTCATTTTCGAGAGTAGTGAAGGGATAACTTACAAAAAGCAAAATGAAGACGCGAAAGAAATGATTATTTCTATCCGGTAATCGGTGCACAACTCCATGGTGAAATCTCCGGTGATTATGACTTCTGTATTAAGTATATAAGGTATTGCATAAACAGTATCACGAAGATGCTATAGTGACCATTTCGGAGTGTGGACAACGCTTTTAAAAATTTCATTAGTTGGTCAATTTTTGATAATCGTGTCCTCTATCAACAATTGCTATTGTAACAATAACTCGGGAAAAGTTGGCAAATTGCAAAATGGCGTCTAAAAAGTCAAGCCATAGATTGAAGTTTATGCGAGTATGACAGGTGACAACGTATGCCAACATGGTTTGTGGTTTAGTTTTTCTTTTAGCTCTTGCTACAAACCGTTGAAATGATGATTGCAAGAAAACGCCCGACCAAGTGAAACAAAAATTGGAGCCGTAAACGAAGTTAGCCTCCTGAATTCCGGAAACGAAACCAAGCATCTAAAGGCATCCTGAATTTTCCACTTTTTGAATTAGATGTGTAAATATGTTTTCCAACCATTGCTGTCCCCGAACATTTTGCTCGCATAAACGCATTGCGGTGTTGCAACCAGTCACGCATTATATAACTCCAAAACTACGATATAATGGCGTTGCGTAGAGGCGACAACCTCGTCGGAGTAATATCTTCAGCTGTCAATAGCGCTTGAAAATTTATGTTTTAATGGCACTTTAATAGCATTTACTCGCTTTAAAGTTTTGTAACAAAATGCCCCTTTTAAAAATCATTTTAATAAACAGGCGACGAGCTTTAAGCAGCAAATTAAGCCATAGTTCTTATGGAATGATGTTCAAAACAAATACACAAATACTGTTTTTCTCTCTCTCTCTCTCTCTCTCTCTCTCTCTCTCTCTGTTAGTTCCACGACTTTTAACTTAGCCATTCAAGCGTCAATCATTTTACCGCTATGTCAGTACCAGCTATTTGTTGCTATCATTTGAGGTCTCTGTATCATGGAATTATTCGCGTGATAAATGCTAGAGAATTTGTTCTATCTTCGTAAGAAAGAAGCAAATCATAATTATGCAGTATCCTCTTTTTCTCTAATAATATCACTTTTTCAAAGACAAGAAAAAAACACATTTGTGGGATTCTCTTAATAGGAAAATGAAAAATCCTGAAAAGTTCCTAGAAAACTGAAAAATTCTCTCGATTTAAGAAAAATAACACTGAAGAAATGAGTGATATTATAAGCGAAATGCGTCTAAACAACTCTATTGGCAATAATAATTTCTATGAAATCGTTTAACTCTTTTATCTCATCAAAAGAGAGAATTTTCTCTAACCTTAGATTGAAATCTTGTCAATTCTTTGCGCATCTTTTGAGCATCGCCCCATTTGCCACGTATGCGTTCATTTCTAAAAACCACCGATTAACACGATTCTCAATCTATTATACTCTCATTTACACACCTCATCGGCTTGAGGTGCTCAAGTGCCGTTCGTAAAATTAAGCGCAAGCACTGCCGCGGTTCCGTTGCTTTTATAATTTCTAAAATATTTATCGATGAGCGTATTAAATCTTTTCATACGTTAATCATTGTTCATGAATGTGGTTGTTAAGGCAAGTTTTGAAGTCTACGTTGATAGCAATGTTGTAAAGTGAACCGGATTCGAGCAACCCATAACGAAATTTGTAGTTGTTTTCTTTTTATTCAATAGAAAAAAAAAAACGCTTCACTAGTTTCAATAATCGTACAGCATGAATGAGATATATAGGTTTTGTACCTGGTCATGTAGGTTCAAACGATGTAGTAGTTTCTATAGAATACACTCTTTATATAACTGTTATTCGTTCATTGCTGAATTCCTCAACAACTTTTAAAAGAAACGGCTTCATGTTTTGTTTTCTTCACATAGTTTTTGATAACTTTTTGGAATTTGTTTCCAGCTATCATTATATTTTAAAGGCGATATTGTCTAGTCTCGCACTCTATATGTAAATATACAAATCAAATTTGTAATGCATAAGCTTCCAAATACATGAATAGCTTTTCATTTGTACTACTTCGACATAGAAACGTCGTACGCCATCATTTCGCAGACATCAGTTTTTTCTTCTAGATATTTGCGCAAGTGAAGAGCAAAAAAGAAGGACAAGATCTGTTCTATTTTCCCTTAGCGGCAAATAACTCTTCACTTTCGGTTAGTTGGCAACAAATTTTAGTTTGCTGCAAGCTTCAGACTAATATTTCCAACGTTTGAGTGCCATATTTCACTGGTGAAATTTTTATATTTGAAAGCGTAGCACAGTGGTCGGCAAGATGTGTGCATTTGTATCTGCAATGGCTCTCACCGCATCAAAATATTTCATTCATCATCAATAAATCAATGCCGAATTTAGCATTGTGAAGTCTACAGACTCTGCGCCCATTGTACGTAAGGATTTTTGAGTTTCTCCGTCAAACAGATACAATTTAAGTAGAAGTTTGTTAAGAATTCGGAAAGTTTCGACGAAACGATGAACTTCGGATACTTGATAATTTTTGATTTCAAGCCAACGTTGTTTGATCCTACGTTCATTTTAGCTAGTAGAAAGCGCAGAAAGGTGGACTTTCTTTCTTCAAATGAAACATCTCATTGCGTAGACTCCGAATGATGTTCATAAAATTCCCTATGACGTCATCCATCAGCAAATGTAATGGACAACTTCGCCCCATTTCGATAAGCACTCTAATACAAAGGCTAATTAATGGAGGCCTAAAATTTTCACTTACGGGTTTCAATTTTCTGTCTATTCACGTTGAATAAATAATGATATTTGATACTAAAATTTGAATAATGCGTCCATTTTATGAACTGTTGTCGATATCTTTGAGTCTACAGATATCGTTGCATAGAGTGTGATCTCTAGATGAGTTGAAAAATGCTTGCAGCGTCATCAATCAGTGTTTGTTGTATGCATTAATCAGCACAGAGCACTCTTTCGTATGCAGATTATTCCTCATAAATAGTCATATGCAATTTGATGACGATAATGTATTGATTTGAAAGTGGACTTATCGGTCATTTTGCAGTATAGATGACGCCTCAAATTTCCTGCTTCAACTTGCGTGTATCTAGAGCTGAAATTACGGCTTAGGTAGAGAAGTACAAACACATAGGTGCCCACATCGAGATGGATTCTTCATAACGCACTCTGCAGAGCCAAATTTGTCAAGCACATTAATGGAGTCCAAATTGTGAATGTGATGCAAGTGTTTAGAAATATGATGCCTCATACGCTCACTGCATTTCAGGACCGCAAGCAATGTTGGCGCTTTTTATTGTACCAGTAGATTAGTCGTTTTCTAATGAAAGATCTGATAAGACTGCCATCAACTCGGTAGTTTATCGGAGACTGACGGTCAGCGATTTGCGATTTAGAATAGGACTGCGATGGAGTTGTTTCCTTAGGTATTTGAAATTTAACAGGTAAATTGCAGACCGCTTGCAAAACATTAAAATGCATCTTGCAATCAAAGGAACTTGAATGAACTATGCGAATAAATTTATGAAATGAGCAGTTCGGAAGATGTCCATCACTGCTGGTTATCTGGCCTTGAGCAGCTTTCTCACTTCCTCTCAACAATATCATAATCATTCGATAGGGGCACTCATTCAAAGTACAGCTACTAAAATGCAATATTTCCCATAATACTAGCCTAAATTGAAGGCAAATGAATAAAGATGGCATTTTCAATGTACAATTGCTATCCGGAAGCAAACTTTTTTGAAGAAAAAATAAAGCAAGTAGCTCCTTTGTTATATTAGCACAAGAAAAATGCCCTTTTTTATATAGTTTCCAATAGAATTTTATGCTAAAATACTCTTATGATCGAATCGATTCGAGGAAATTTCCGCATTACTTTTCGGTTACCTTAAGAAAATCTCGTTACGAAAACGTTCAATGTCCCATTCTATGCTTAGCGCTATCTCATTGGTGATCTTTTGCGGCGAATATTGTTTTTTCCTCTTTTTTTTCAGTTGCATTCTACCTTGTGAATGATCATGGAAAACGTCAAATATTCATCGTTTTTGGTGCTTCTTATGTAGTGTTTATACTTCGTATTGCGCTTAAGTACATTTGCTTCGTTGCCACAATACTCTTAAGTAAGAAGAAAACCTCACTTTAATGAATGCTAAGTGTTCAACGTATGTACGATACATTTTGCTTCATTGCAAACGTTTGCTTTATATAATTGCATAAACAATTATTCGTTGGTTTGTTGATAGATGTTTTTAAGAACTGTTCAAAATTTTTTTGCTCTAAAACTTTGCTGCTGAGTCATATTTTGCTAATTGAAGGAAATCCATGAATTAGATAGCTATTGAATTGAGCGCCAAAAATTTCTTGCAAAAAAATTCTTCAATTGCCTCTGCAGTGGAATATGATAAAACTCGCTCTTATTCCATTTGATGCACTTAAAGCGGATCCAATTTGCTTGAAAGTGAGATATACTGGGTTGACAAACTGAAGAAAATGCTTCGTCAAAAATTTAGATGTACTTACGAGGTACCCACATTTTCACGAGAAGTGCTCAGCTTTGCTCCGTCTTGACTGAAAAATTCCACAAAAGCAGCTCATCGTTAATGAGAAACCAGTTGTGTCATCTTTGTTTTTCACAGATCTTGGCTCTACCTTAACCAGTAGGCTTGAACCTCATGAATACTTTTTAAGCATTATTTAAAAAAACTTAACTCTCAAATCTATCTTATTCTGCGGTCTTTTTTTACCCGTCATCTGTGTGTTCCACTTATCCATTTGTCGTTTACGCTAGACGATTATACGAATATGTTTCACAGTTCTGATCGCCTATTGACCCCAACAAGAATTTTGCATTGCTCGAACCTATTGGAGCATGTTCAAACATTTACTTCTAACAATTATTCTTAGAAGCATAGGTTGTTGCCGATGCGCGTTTATTCGCATCAGTTGCAAAAAAGTTCCGCTTCAGTGTTTTGTACGTCGATATTTTTTACTTTCATCTAGCTATGATGCATATTATCGTTTGCAATGATATAAAATGACGTTTCGATAAGTTTTTCAATTTTTTTCTTTTTTTTTTGGTTGAACTCATTTTGCACGCAGTTTTAAGCTCACAACTAATAGATATAATTTAAATTTCTCAAAAAAGTATTATTTTCAAATAGAATAATTGATGCATCAAATTTACTCCTCAAAGATATTTCATATACGTCTTCATTAATTATGTTTCAAAAAAAAGCGTCGGTTAAGTCGAGTGCTTTTGAATGTGGAAAGAATAATTTCAGCATGAGGCAGATTTTGCCTTCTTTATCATAGTTTTGCTTTGCAAATTTTTTTTATTGACATTCAATGATTTCATCGATTTTTTGCTTATATTATTTGGAATTGCTGCTTCTTTGACTTGCAAGAACATTTCTGTTCAGTCATATATTTGCAATATTGTTTTTTGTTTTTGCTTTTTTTTTCGGATTTCTCTATATATTCATTCCACAAATTTGCGAATAAACATTCGTTTCTTCAATCAAGTTGATCAATATGCGCACAGCTCTAAACATGTGCAGTAGTTTTTCTCTTACCATGGAAATATGTTTTAATCTAAGCGTCAGGCTACCTTAGTATAGTTGGTGATTTTGTTCCTGACTGTATCTCTTTGGCGGAAGATAAAAAAGCCCAGTAGTCTTAAAATGAGGTGTTTTGCTTATATTGGTTGTTTTTTTAAAAATTAAGCTGCAAATAAGAAAGCTCGAATATTTAATATCGGCGAAATTTCAACATCGGTAAGCTATAATAATAGTTGCAAATAATTTAGAGTAAGCTCAAGGCAGACCTGTGCTAAGTAAATTCGAATAATCGATGCAATGATTACAACGTTTAATTGTGCAATAATCAGCGATAGTATTGCGCTTTTTTGTGCATATTTTGAATAATCGAATCATTAGCGGCACTGTTCGCTGTTCGGTGCTCTTGGGCGACAGACACTCATATCCAATAATTTACCAAAAGCAAGCTCCCAGGTATCTGATATAAACTAGTAGCTATATTATACATAGCCATGGTGTTCTTCTCATTTCCATGAAGTTTGTTCAAAGATTTTATCTACTGCGTGCGTCGAAAGGTCTCGCTAGCCCAATATAAATTAATAATCGGCTTAGCCGTCCCCCCTCCCCCCCCTAAAAAGAAGCTATGCTCTCTAGTGGATTTCCAGAGATTGCAACTCCTCGATCCTGAAGTCGAGCTGCTGTGAGCACATTTCAGAATCAAAATAGTGCATGAATGAACTCTGAGGTAAGAGGTTGAAGGTGATGCGGTTTTCTGCGCATCGTTGCGGTCACATCACATGTCGCGGCCTTTTTTTTCCTTGTGATTTTGCATTGACGATACTCATTGGAATGCAAAAGATGCCGCGTATGAAACCAATGCAGCAAGCAAACGCTCAAAGGTGTCGGCGGGTTGTGATTCCTCGAAGCGGTGCGATCGCAACAACAGCAACCAACGGCAGGTGCAGCTCGGCCGATACAACGCCTGTTCCGTGAGCAAAGTGTCTCAATTTCAAACATACATACACTAACGCAGCAGCAGCATCAATGCCCACTTTGGAAACGTCGCCGAAAGGCGATGTTGTTCTCTCATATAAGTGCATTCGTTTTGCCTCAAAAACATCGATTACCAACGCGCTCAACGTCTACGTTAATGAGCGATTGATGTACGACAATTCGTGTTCTCCACTTTTGGGATTTCTTTTTTCATCGTTCTAAGTTCGTTTTGAAAGTAATTATAGTCGATGCTAAAAACGATACTAACGGTCAATATTATTGCCCTAAATTTATTCCGGGCCGCTTATTTATTTCATCGTCAAAGCTAAGGAGTGAAAAAGTTCGCTAATCTTTGATAAGTTTATTGGAGAATGCAATATGCAAAAATTTGTAGCTTTCTTAATTTTCGTAGTTCTTTCTCCCGTTTGTTGGCGAATCTCCTTTGCGATTTTAAGTCGTAGGTCGTTCTACTACCGGAAGTTCCTTCCCTGTTCTCGGAAAATCTTACTTTACTTGCAATTGCTGCTCAATGTGGAAATAGTGCTATAATCCTGTTCTTAAATGCAGAACCCTTCCGCTCATAGTTTTCGTATTTTCACCGTTTAAAGTTTCTATAAGAGTATAAAGTTTTCGTATTTAAAGTTTTTTTATGGGAGGCTCGTTTTGTATAAACACTTCATCCGTGGTAACACTTAGGCCACGATTATGCCATTATTTCGGCAAAAGTATGCATCACCTTTACAAACTGTTCAGGTTATGTTATCATGGATGTATGCAAGCTAAGAAAACCAAGAAAGAGTTGAATTCTACTGCAAGAAATTTGGAAGAATCCGTCAATGTAACTAAACTATTTTAGTTGTTCCCACTTGCCATTAATGAAATTAGTAGCACAACTTATTCGAAAAGCTACGGAAATTATCTTTCAATCATAGCGTATACCTTAGAATTCCAACGAAAATGGTCTGGCTTTTCCGCTCTTCGATCCTAGATGATGGTCTGCTAATATTTTGACATCTCGACCATATTCACAGCTTCTTAGTCAGCAGCTGCAATGAAGTTCAGAAAGTATGAATATTAGCGTTTATTTAAGAAATTATGCCAGAAAAGGCTTGCTGTGCGATCGCAATGCAACTCTATAAAAAGGTTATTGAAAAATTGTCATCATATGATTCCAGTTACATATGATTCTTTTAAAAAAGAAAGAATTTATTGATCTAGCATCATTTTTCATGATCAAATTATCGGGTTTTTTTTCGTTTTGCAGAAGTGAAAATACTACATTGATACATATGTCATCGCTGGTGTCATTTTTTGAAAACTTCATCACCTTCGTTTTTTTTTATCTTCAATTTCTGATCATTTCATTCCGTCGCTATTGTAGTGATTTCAGAGCAAGAAATTGAAATTGCGGTAAGTTGCTTTAGTACCCCTATCCTAATCGTTAAACCACTTCGTAAATTAACTGCAATGAAAGTGATGATGGCAATTGTAAGCGAAAAAAATGTTTGTGAGATTTTATGACTAATAAACGTAATTTCGTTTACTTTCCAACATTACTACTTGTTTTCGCCATTCCTGAACGAAGGTATTCTATTAGCACTCAAATGTTTTCCATTTTCCTGATAGTACGTTTATAATTCGCTTTCTATATCGCTATATTCATCTCAATGTCGCGAACCTTCAGCCTCTAGGCAAAGATTTAAAAAAGATGCAGAAATTGTTTTCTAAAATGGATAAAAGGCGTTGTTCAGGTTCGAAATTGTTGTGAATTTAGGTTGTAATCTTAAAGTGAAGGGGGAATAAGATGGAGAAGATGATATAAAAGTAGGAAAAGTAAAAGTGGGCAATCAGCGCATATGGTTTATAAGTTTAGGTGGAATCGTATTGCCCGATGAAAATGTTAGCGGAGAGGATTGATGGAAGCTGAACTTGCATTTGCCACATCGTCGTTTGCAACAGTTGTTCATTGAGCGATTTCCGCACTGAAAACGGTGTTATTTTTGCAAGTTTTATATATCCACTAGTGGTTATGCTATTCAGCTTCCGCATTGATTTCTCTTCGTTTCTTATTATTTAAGAAAACCCTTTTCATTTGATGACCGAAGAATACTTTACTTTGAAAACAACAATGGTAATATACCACAGTAAACATTATACACTAAATACGTCCTTTTAAAATTGATCCCTTTCCTTGTTCTTGATATGTTTTTTTTATTTCGTTGAGTAATTTCGATCTTTTGCAACGTTAAAAGATCACCTGAAGTTGTGTGAAAGCAAAAACGACATGGAATGACTCGGAAACTTTCGCTTATGTTTTCAAGGTTTCCTTCTAATTTGAAAAACGCTTTGCTGACAAAACGACATGCTGGTTAGGTATAAATGAGTGTATGCGAGCATCAATAAAGTTATTAGAGTGATAGTTGATCACTTCTGCATGATAGAATTCAACTTGCACTGAATTCTATAGCAGATGTTGTTATGAAATAGATCCCTCTAAAATGAGAACGGAATTCACAAAATTTAAGCATAATTGTAGCATCAATTTCGTTTTCATTGGCATTTTCTATCGAATTAAATTTTCTTAGCAATAGTGTTTTTTGATATTTCTTTTACGAATTGAGCAAAAAATATTGTTATTGAATTTTGTTGGACGTTGGATTGTCTATAATTGTAGTGGGGATGTTGTACAACATTTGTTCAGACAATGAAAAAAATTTTTTGTCGGTGAAAGTATTGCTCAAAATTTCATTCACTACGTCTACTTAGTCACTCTACTTCACTAGTACCTGTGTATTTATCGTTCACAATTCATATTTGTTTATGATGAATATTGCACATATCGTCTTGTAAATATATAATTGTCTTTGTCCTATGCGAGAAATTATTTCAATGTCTAGGATCATTAACATAGTAATCGTATTTATTTGTGTGAATATTCATTTAAGAATAATCTCACTAAAGTATTCAACATTCTATTTCATTTCGCAGTCTCTTTGATTTTCGACCTTCTTGTTTTAGTTTCAATTTTATTAAAATACTTCCGCTATGAAGTCCTTACGTTCCCGCTCATTTGCTTGATATTTAGCATTCAGCTATCAATAATTTTTGAAGCATAATACGTACTGTCCTAATCATCTTCATAATCCAGTGATTGTTTCATCATAACTTACTATCATCTATGCTTTTAAATTAAGTAAACGAGTAATGACGTTGCATGCATAAAATTGGAATCAGTTAGCGTCATCTCGTGATTCTGTAGCATCTCTCAACAACGACGTGGGAGGGGGCGAGGGGGAGGTCGGAGGTGAATCATAACAAGGACCTCTTCTAGTAGCCTGGGTTACTTAATTAAGAGACTATCTTAAATTAGAAAGAGTTGCTTTTTAAAATCTTTAAAGTGAGAAGTGCTTTTTTTTTCATATGATGCATTGGCAGCATAAGAGTGCCAGTTGCTCTCGGTGAAATCGTGAACCATTATTAGCACCAGAAACTACTGTTGCAGTTTTGAGCACTTTAAAAAATCAGCTGATATCTATATACACTCCATTCGAAACATGTTATTTCTTCAAATAGAAAGTGTTTAGCTCTTTATATTTTATCTATACAATGTAATATCAAGAGATCTTTTCTAATATAAATTCAACGTGAGTTCATTATTGTTTAAAGTGTTTCTTTCTTAGACCAATGTTTGTTGAAAAAAAAAACTTTTTTAATTAGTGCTATTCCGTACTGAAGCATGAACAATAATATAAATAAAGATGAGCAGTTGAGCTCAAATTAAGGCATAAATTGAGGCTATACACAAAGAAACATTCTTTAGCACAACATCTATTTGCTAATTTTTTCAAGATTTATTCACTGATATTTTTCAAAATATGAAGCATTTAAGTCACTAGATAATTGTGAGAAATATAGTTCTTATGTAATCGTAGCGGCAAATCCTTGTCGAGGATTTATTAGAATTTACTCAAGGCTATTCTGTTTGGTAGTGAAGAAGTGAGATAGCCATTAAACTTAATAGAATATTGGAGAATTTTATGAATATATTTCTAAAACCGAAAAAGATAAGGCAAATAAGCCTGCTCATAATTCACTTTTTTCATCGCTTAATCTTTCTACGATTGATTCTTTATAAATTGCTTATCGGAGGCAACGTTTTAGTGCATAGTTCTGCGGCCACAGTCTTACTATAGATAGATGCCAGATCACCGTAAAAATATCTCGTAATGATTGCAGTCGGCATTTAACCTATTCAGCAAGAATGCGCAACAAGGCGATATGAAAAGGCGAATGCTCGATGAGATACGAGATAAAGATAACGCCATAAAGAGATCTATATTTTTGTTGATGATCTTTTGATGACTTTATACACTTGCGATAGTATTCACGTAAGCGTTCGTTTATCGAATATGAGGCTTACTGTTTATTGCTTTATGGTAAAACTCGCTGTTTCGGTCTAACTGAAGTAGTTACTTCAAATGGGGTGTTTTTCTCTGTTTTCTGCCAAACTATTGGTTTGATGATACAACTGTCAGATTGTGCTACCAGTTTCGAATGTCTAAATTTTGTATGTACCATAAAATCGGGAAAATTTGAAACCTTCTAAAGTACCAATTTAATAGGTAGGTTATAAATTAGCTCGTACCCTCTACTATAGTAAAGCTCGAAAAATATGATTCGTTACCGTTTTTCTTCTCTATAAGTTATTATATTTTGCAAAATTTTCGAAGAAAAACAAAGACCTGTACTGAGTGAAACGTTTTCATTATGTTGCCAAATTTATATTTTCCAATGGTTTCTTTATTGAAATATGTTAGGTGTCAATGAAATAATCTAATTGTTGTGAATGTTATTAGCACTCCTTGTTACAAAACAATTGACTCTTTAGAGGGCAAATTATGAGCATTTTTTGTGAAAAGAGTAGCGGTAAAATAACGAGCAGGTTAATTGCGTTGTGTCAATTTCTCAAAAGCATACCGACGAAATCAACCATACAAAGACATCAACCTCGAACACGTTTTTTCTTTTATTGAATTGCGCGTGATTTTCGTCCATCAAATCAAACAACTTATGGTGCACATTGTTTCTACGTTCTACTGTATAATCAAATATGCTGATTTCATATTCTTCAAGAATATTATTCAAATTGTTTCCTCAAGTTAGGTTATTTTCCATTCCTGATATCCTTTGAATATATCTGCTTATATTTTGGAAAAGACTTATATTGTTTTTCGATGGAAATCTTCAACTTATAAACTAATAAAGTTCAAAAAATATAGTCATCTGAACTATTGTTTACTAGTATAAGCCATAATAAATACCTACATTAATCGTGTCCGATGTGTGCTTGTTTTCAACGCCTAGTGGCGCCCCCATCGGGTGAGTCACGAAACGTGCGTTGGCATAACATGTTGCACAAAATAACGCATTTAAGAGCTCTAATGTGCTCACCTTTGATGTTTCATCGGCAAGCGTATCGAACATGAATCTAATTGTTGGAGTGTATAGACGAGTTACGAACACTGGTATTTTCTTCAGTAGAAAGGAAATTATAAAGGTGGTAACTTCCCCATGAAATTAGGAGGACTTTCGGCATAATTTTTTCCGGTGTTATAGGCGGAGCATGAATGACGATCTCCATAAGCATTTTATTCGAAAAATAATTCGACAGTTATTTGCGTCGCATGACGGGTAAACAGTATGTTCGCAAGAACAACGCTAAAATAGTAATAAGTCCCAAAGGATTGCTTAACCTCAAGTATAAAGTTAGACCAGCGCTATAAACTTGGTTACAACCTATCGGCGCACATGTCCGAGACGCAGCCACCGCCGCGCGATAGAAGTGTCACGATCACATTAGTCACAAGTGACGACGCTAAAAGGTTGGCGGAATGTGCAAAAAAGTCAAGGCTGGAAAAAAGAAACGTTCTCAGCGAGTGCTGAACGATTGCATCAAGAGTTCGATATATAGACAGAAAGAATTCATTTTTGGAAGCCGGCGATGAGTTGGCGATGTCTGTTATCTGCTTCAGATGGGCCACTTCACGAAATATAAACTCCATGCCTGATGTTGCATGCTTTCAAAAATGATTGCTCACGACTCTGATATACTTGCTAACTTCTAATGATCATTTATTGCCATTGCATATTGCGATAGATGCACGAATGTTGCAAAGGTTTTATAAATTCTTTCAAAACGCAAGGACGCCATTATTCAAATGACCGAAGGTTTTGTATCCTGTATTGTTCGACCACCCCGTCGCCGACCTTTAAAAGTCAATACCATTTTTGGAGACTAATGATCTAGTAAAGAGGTCGTCCATAATTTGGATAAAAGTGCAACTTTTGCCTGATTAAACAGTAAGAAATATATAATGCAGTGAGAAATTAAAAAGCATTCTGTTTAATGTTGCAACTTCATTCTTCTAATACTATACAGGTGACGAATCGAACGGTGCCGAAGCACAAAAGGGAGATTAAGCATTTTTTTTTTTAAATTGAAATTAAGCTCTGCAGTTTTTAAGCTTGACAGTTGAAGTCACTGATGCTTGCAGTGTGGACATTATGCCTTTGCAAAATGTCGGGAAAAACATTTCCGATTGAATAGCGATCCCTGGGTATCAGAGGTGGTCTTCGGTATGGCTTGCAACATATAATTCCCGTCTGTATTGCCGCAACAGGAAAGTCTTCTGTTGTTTTATCGAAAATTTTAAATATCCAGATGTCTGAATCATCTATGCAATTAATTTGCTGTTATTTTGAAGCTAACTTTTCTTCATAAAATGTATCTTTTTTCATTTTCTGAAAATATTCCATCAAATTTACAAACATAATTTTGCATTTTATCATTTCGTAAGCACATTGTTGCTTTCAATAGTTATGGAAATCCGATACGAATGTTGGATCTTAATCATAGACGAAATGTCAGCACAGATATTGATAGAGTGGACAATTGCGTGAATAAATGTGTGTTGTTACTGCCGTCTATTTTCGTTGATAATGATTTTCGAAACTGGATTTTCTACAAAAGGATTTCTATCATAGAAAACGTAATTGAACAATGCATGATCTCGAAACGTATTCATTGTTCTTTTGCCAAAAAACTAAACGAAACAAAGCTGAAAAAATTCTGAGATTTGTGCTAAAGGGGCATCTGAGGACAGCTGTCGTGAATAGGTAGCTATGTGAATATGTGCTCTTTGTGGTGAAATATTTTGTGGAAAACACTGCTTTCGCAATTGTCCTTGAGGCTCAGCGTGGCGACGAGATCAATCACCTGATTGAATGTGTTTTCGAGCTCACATTTATATACTTTGGATGATCTTTTAAGAGGTTTAACGAATCACAAAGCTAGCATGTAAAAAATCCGCCCAGTCTTTGTGTTGCAGCAACTTTCACGTTTTATTGATAGCTGAACAAGCCATCTATCGCACCGATGAAGTTGATAGTCATGTGCACTTGTCGATTTTTAGGAGAAAAAGTGGCGAGCGTTTGGATCGCTGGCTACCGGTGGTGCACGTAAATCAAAATCTGAAACCATCCCATCGAGTGACGTATATCAGCGATTTATAGAAGCATTAATTCTTCGCTGATGGCGTCGTCCTCAACGCCGACGTCGATCGGATCTAGTGGTTACGGCATACTCACTAGAAGTGCCGCTTGCAACAAGATCGCTCAAAAGACGAACAGCGCATTTGGCAGCTCTCTAATGGTATGCCACCATATTTGCTCTTAGAAGTAGTCAATGCTGCGTTAAGAACGACTGATTAGGTTTTGAGAAATTTAAAGCGTAACGACAGTCGGCTGTCGATTTGATGAAAATAACCTTCGCAGCATTGCTGACGAGTTTGTTTACGTAGTGTGCTGCGATCTCTAATCGAGCATCCAGGTTGATAGCAGCACGCTATAGTTGTTCAAAATCCCACGACTAGCGACCCACCTTGGATATTCGATGTGGATTGTAGACTTAATACAGTTCGACGACTGATTACACTGTTGCAAAGTAGATGTAAAACACGTAAAGTTTGCATGCTCACTGATTATGGCATTGATAAATGTGCGATACACCGTTAGCTCTTTTAAATCTTTGTCGTTTCCTTGCATGTTAGTCAACGTCGTCGGCGTTGGACGGCGACTTCTGGAGCAAAAGAGCAGACCTCAAACAGTTGTATACGATTTGTGATGTTGCAAATTTATTCCACGAATTTTGAAGGAGATCACAAGGGAACCGGAAGTAACACTTATCATTCCTGGGAATGCTAGTGGACATTACAGTTTATGATCAAGTTTTTTTCGAAAGTTTTTCACGTTCACTTCTTCCAAAAGTTCATGGTCATTCGCGATTTGTCGTCTGTAGAAGTTCATTATCATCATCTACAATTTTCTCCTATGGAAGTTTTACCCTCGAAAAAGAAAAGCATCGTGGCGTTACTATAAGAATCAAAGCGGATTTCATTTTATTTTTTATAAAAATTTTCTCAGAAGTTCTCAAATTTCAATAATGATTTGTGCTTGAGCATAGCCAACAAGCCACTATCTAAAAGCAACAAAAAGAAAAATTCACCTCATCGATTTGCGAGAAATATATAGTAAAAAGTGATCACGTAACGAAGGTGGGAAGTGATTAACGAGATGCTTTCCAATTGGCAAGCTTTGTTGTTCGTTCAGAGTTTTTCTTTTCGATGGCAAACACACACTCGGTGTGGGCGTGCGCATCCTCCACCCTACACGTACCACCAATACATCGCTGTCTTTTCTATGAACCGATCAATCCTAACGAATTGGATCATCATTAAGCTTCCTCCTCATTTGGCCAATTATTTTGCATTCTTGTTCTTTGTACTTTTTATTGATGGACAATATCGCTTGAAAAATATTCTAGCAAGTTAAATTCCTTCAGTTTGAAATGACCTTTTCGCGATCATATGTATTTCAGTGATATTTGATATATGATTCTATTCGTTACATTTTCACTCTTATATACTCAATGCAGTTCGAATGACCTTGATTTTTTAGGTGTTACAGTTAAACGCTATTTTGGACTGCTGAGGAAGAATTTGTGCAAGCAAAAAAGTCCTTGATACGTTGTACGATTTATAACAGATTATTAAATTTTGTGGCTATAGTTTCATTTTCAATAATTTCTTTCTCATAAATTCTGTTGCAATCTATTATGTATATAAGTATAAATATAAGTATAAATACAAGTATAAATATAAATATAAATATAAAAATATATATATATATATATATATATATATATAACGTAAAAAACTTTTTGAAGCCATAGTATATTATAGTGTTGTAATGACGAAATTTGCAAAATCGTGTAGAAAACATCAGGCTATGGTATCGCCAAATGCTTACTACTACGTTGACTTTGTTTATCTTATTAGCGATGCCGATGAAGCAGTTGAATTATTTAAGCAAAAAAAAACAAAAAAAACCAAATTCTCTCATTAGAAACAAAGTTGCGCGCAACATTCCGTTCTCTTTATAAAAATCACTATGATGGTGCCACTGAAACTATACCTAAACGTGCCTCCAATGTGGTATTGATATAATTTCCCGTAAGGTCATTGAAGAACTTCTTTTCCGCCAACAACAGCAAATTTCGCTCATTGTTGAAATTAACCTAATTTTTTCATATATGGCATGCATACCTCATTGCGTACCTATAAAATCGCTAAATTTCGTTTGTAAAATTTAAGAGCAACTTGATACAGTCTTCTGTGTTTTCTTTCTGCGCTTTTTGGCCATGTTTGTTTTATGCGCATGGGGAAAATTCTTTTTCCTGATTCACTATTCAATATCTTTCCAGAATTCAAATTCGTAGTATTTGAGTATGAGAAAAATACTCTAATGATATTTTATATAGATACCAAAGAACAATACTCACATAATTGCAAATGACAAGTAACAAAAAGTAATCGTTCTCAGATAAGCGTCGATTACCTCGATGAATCTTTTCCCATTTTACTTCAAATTAAAGTTTATGATGCATGAAAGCATGTTTATTTGTTTTCTGGTGGAAATTTCTGCACGTGAGGGGTTCTCTCAATTTGCATTATTCAATTCTATGTCAGCTGAGGATTGTAACGCTTATCACCAATGAGAGCTGAGAGAGAGAGAGAGAGAGAGAGGGAGAGAGAGAGAGAAAGAGGGAGGGAGAGAGAGAAAGAGGGAGAGAGAGAGAGAAAGAGGGAGAGAGAGGGAGAGCTGTGCAGTTTGCTGGGTGTGGCTGAAATTGAGCGATGAACTAGGCACATCTCTCCTAACCGTATCAGTAAGATCTTACTTCACTGACTATATCTGATGCCATCGACAAATTGGAGAACGCAGAGACCTATAAAGTCAGAGCTGGGCTATTTTTTGATCCTTTCCATGCGCCTCAAGCTCAAATGAACGAAAAAAATTTTTTGAAGCTGAAGTGAATTTTTGCGAATTGTTATTGTTCTTCGTTCAGAATTTTCACTCCATTCGAAATTTTTTCCTTCTTTCAAATTTTCTTAAAGCTTCCGGTGTGCTTAATAACTATCTACGTAGGGATATTCCGCTTCACAAAACTAGATTGTAACCTTTTTTCCATAGTCCAACTATTATTTTCTCTCTCAGCTCAAATTTTTCTTAAAACACAAAAAACTTCCCTATGAACTTTCCACAACTGCAGGCTGTAAATACTGCATTGCTTTTCATACACAGCACTGTTTTCTTTTAAGGAATCGATTTACAGTTGCCAGCTCTCATATTGAAACTACCCATTTTGATAAGAAGTGTAAATTAATGTTGATTTCTTGTTAAGATGAATCGAGAAGATCACGAACGAGAACGCTTACGATGGCAGCAGAAACTCGACGAAACGGAAAGTCGGCTTGCTGAGGCGGAGATAATCAATTCGGAAATGAATCAACTCAAGGCAGAATTGGTTCGCATTTTCGGCGATTCACACTTTCTTAGAGTTTGTAATGTGATCCGTGATTTAGAGCTTATTTTTGAAGCAATTTCGTATTGTCTTAAGGTTATTAACGAGAAGAATTATTACTGCTCTTTGGCTTTGGACGTCGTTGTGCTGGAAACTTTTCTTCATCTTTTTCATTTCTCTGTTTCAGTGAGCTTCAGAAGGTCTTTTGATATAAACTTCCACAATCGAGGGCATCTAATTCTTCAATTCCATTTTTGAGGTGTTTATATTATGAATGTGTTCTCTTCACTCGGTGTTGGTCTATATCAAAATGTCAACATGATGCTGTTATGCCAGAAACTTCCCGCTGAATTGTGAGATGTTTCACAGTCTTCCTGAGTTTCAAAATATGACATATTTATCACTGCATTCTTAGCGGGTCCAGATGCTTACTTCATCTAAAATTTGCTTCAAAATAAACGAGGAATCCCGAAAAGCGTTTCTCAGGTTGTTAAGGTTTTTGTTTATTTAATTTAGTGATCTTCAAGTTAATAAAGAGCAATGAAATGTTAATATTCATAAATGATGGATGCACATGATGAAAAGATTTAAAAAACTTTCGCATGAAATGAAACCAGAAAATCGTTTGGGTGTTATTCGCTAGAAGGAATTTCCCCTGCAAGATGACGATCAAATGCTGCAAACAGTGAATGAGACATTTTTAAATATACCATTAGTTTGTTATGAATTGTTTTTTCAGAATAAACGAATTGTGGAAATGGAACGCAATCAGAAGCCGCTTATTGAACAGAATCGTCGTTTAAGTGAGCGGAATCGCTTATTACAGAATGAAATCAAAAAGGGCGAGCAAAGACTTTGCCATTCTCAGGACGACTTCCTTACTTTGGTTGGCTTTTTTTTTGCGGTAATTGAAATTTCTTCGTTTAGTAGATTGCCTTAGTGAGTATTTTTGAAGTCGATATGCCAACGTTGAAGTGAGTGCGTTCATATAAAAGAGTTGCCTACAAAGTTCTTCAACCCCCTATATAGAAGTGCTCGTTGTGTTGTATTCGGCGTATGAGGCGCTTGCTTCAAATAGTCAAAACGTTTCATCAAAAGCTTTTCACCATTCATTTTTGGTTGTTTAGGGATTCTTCACTAAGAACCGTCGAAGCAGATGATGAGTACATATGAATGAGAAGTTTTGCTTAGCAGCATAAACATATTAGAACACTACTTTAGGAAGACATCATTGAGGAAAGTGTTTTTCAGAAGGATGGTTATGAAAGACTGATGAAGGAAAATCAGAGCTTAAAGGAGAAGCGAGCATTCCCCGAAAAATTGGAGGAATTGGACAGGTATAGAAACCAAGTACTCGAGTACTCGAAATGCATAACTGCATTGAGGCAGTCAGCTTTGGTTAGTGTTATAGTTTTTATTAACCACTTCAATTATACCCTAAAAAATCTAAGATTTGCAGCATTGACAATTGTGAGTATGCCTATTGACAGTCTCAGGTTAAGTTTGCAAGATGTCGTCAATGAAGATGTTGAAAAAAAAAAAAAAACTATCGATCGATGCCTGCGAATCGATCAAAATTGCATCATCGAAATTAAGAAAATATTTTCTTGGAATATTTTATTTGCTGATTGCTTACCGATACTAAGTGAAAATAGCTATTTCGGATAGCAACACTCTATATGAGTAATGTTGCCTCTATGCAATCAGAAATATATCTTAAGAAAAAGTCGTTGTATGCAATCTATAAGTTAATGAAGTGGATACACAGAAATCTCAGCAATCGTAATGGGAAGGTGAATACTTCCACGTCTGGTGGAGAGTCCGTATGTATAATAAGAGTTGATTGGTGTTCGATCGTACTAAGGTGGTATTTTTCAATGCAACGAAGAGTCTACAGCTAAGCGAATGTTTATCGCGCAACAGTTGGTATCTACTTCCATAGCAGTTTTATTGATAGCTGCTGGACAGGAAATGAAATTTGAATTGATTATTAATCCGCGATAGACAGCAAACAATTCCAATTCCAATTCCAATATTCATCACCTTTTGGATGAATGAATTCATTACAACGCTCATGTGCGACAAGTGTTTGTTCGGATGCGTGGAATTATCGCACATGTCGGCTGTTACTGTTTTCACATTTGAAGAAGAAAATTGACGCCAAAAAGGTGGAAAGAGGGTTTTTTTAATGTATGGAAATGTTTCAGAAATAATATTTCCAAGGATTTCAAGGTGTCTTCTTAAAACAGTCTTTATGGTGACTTTAATACTCAGAAATTTCTCTCGGTTCATATTGTTAAATCTAGAGAGAAAATTTATTGCTTATGTAAAATCTCAAATGTCAGCTTTCTATCTATAACCGATATGGCTGTTTTCCTTTAATAATTATCTATCATGGATGTAACAATGTGTATGAGTGCTGTGACTGATGAATTTTACAACTATGAATTATTTATTTTAAATTTGTGCAATTCTTAGATAATTCTCTTTTATGAAGCAAAGCTGCTAGTAATAAGGTAATAATAAACACACCAAAAAAATAATAAATAGAAAATTCCTCATAGAATAGCTCTGATTAAGAAACTGTTGAAAATTAATTCAACTGTGGAGATTAGCTTCGATGGCATTTTGTGGTTTTGTATTCATTTACATAGGAAATCTATTTCAGCCATGTAGAGTGTGTCGATGCATCGTAATGTATGTTGTTGTTTTGCGCTTTTCAACATAAATGGATTCGTGGCGCTATAGTATTGTTATAACATTTGCATGATCAATTAGTTTTAGTGTTTACGTTTCTCTTAATTTTGTTTACGTTTTGCTTTATCAGATCTTTAGCTTTTTTTATTGGCTTCATTTTGCTTGCTGATAGCTGCTCGCTGTTAACAGGTAACCTCATTGACGACAAATCGCTTTCGGATGTTCGTTTATACAATTTTCTGAGATTGCTCTTTGAAGAGGTACCATTTCGAAAGGATATTCTCTACAGTCATTCTACTAACCGGCATCTTTTACTTCACAAATACGATTATTTAGGAAAAGGATCGTCGTTATGAAATGCTTGTTCAAAAATTTAAACGCTTACGGAAATGTGTTTTATCACGAAGAAATGGTGATAACGATGACGATCGCCAATCGTCGTTCGGCGGTTCCGATTGTTCAGCCGAAAGTTCGATATCACTCGACACGATCACCGAAAATTTTGGCGAGGTCTTATTTTTTTTTCCTGAGCATTTTTGCGCCAGCTCAACTTGTTTATTTCTAATGAACGTGAAAGCGAAATGTGGATCACGCTTTTCTTCAAGCCAACTAAATGCTCCATCAAAGACTTCCCAACCAAACATTTTTAAGTAGCGTTCGATTTATATTCAATAAGGCGGGGGGAGAGCGAAAGAGGGCGGGAGGAGGGAGGAAGAGCAGAGCAGCCTGATACATTGCAATTGAAGTAGAACTTAACGTACATGCAAGATTGTAGGAAATTGCTTTATTTCCTAAGCGCAATACTGCAGAATTTCTTTGCAAGATCAGACGTCATTGATGTGATGATGTACTTGATGTGATATGTATACGCTTTCTCATAGAATGCGCCAAACATCTGAAACTAAAATTACGCGCTTAATGGAAATCATGTCAGCTGACGCGAAAACATTCTCGATGAACAGTGTCAAATGACGGAAATGAAAAGCTTGCAACCAGTGAAAATTATATATACTTTTGCGTACTTTATTAAACAACCACCTCATAATTTACTCTCAAAAGGATGCGATAGTGAATGAGCGTTTATTTACATTATCGAACATTACAAATAATCAGCTGTCAATTAAGCATCGGAAAAGAAGTTCCAACAAATCTCATCGTTTTGCTCAGCACATAGGAATATGTTTATTTCACGCAGGTTGCAAATCTGTTCTTCATCTTGAGACTTCAACATTCTAGCTAGAAGCTGCTTACGCAAAAACAATGCCTATCAAGGCGACGTAATAGATAGGAAGGGTAGAAAGAAAACGAAGTGAAAAAATGGGAAATCACTGGGTTGATTGAAAATGAATTTATTTCTATTGGGGAATTAATGAGGTAACAATCTTCTGTATTTTGTTGGGCATATACGACTGCCAACACTTGATGATATCCCCACAAATGTGCTAACTAATGACCAGGAGAGAGAGAAGGAGAGTAGGAATGAGAGAGTCGAAGGAAATTCTACATATTTTGAGTCCCTCGAGAAGGACATCGAGAGCAATTATCAGCAGCTGGCTCGTGAACATGACGAGCTCCAGAGGGCATTGTCGGCGCTCAAAATGAATGCTGTCGCTTATGGAGATGAGCAAATACTTCGTGATCAACTTCTTTGTGCACAAACTACCATCTCGCAACAGCAACGACTAATCGAGCAGCATACAGCACAGGTGAGCGCATCTCCTCTACCTTCATGCGGCTCCATTTGCCGACAGTTGTATACTCTCGTGTCGAAACATCAAGTACCTCATAAACTGCCGCAAAAAACTGGAGCTTCTGAACGCAAAGGCGGCCAAATATGATGGAAGATTCACTTGACAATGCAGCTGGCTCAAATCTGCAACAAGAAAACCGTCCATGATAATAATACATGACTGCCAAAACGGCTCCACATTAGCTGCATCCAAGAAAATTGCCAACTAAGGCGACTTCCACTACTGTAAGAGTTAGAAGGAGACGTTGTCGCACAAGCGAATGCACCAACATCGTTCCTGAAAGTCTACAGAAGGGCATAGAACTTCAAGAAATTTTATTTTGGTGCTAACTCATTGTTTTTTGCATGTTTTGATGGTGCTGAACGCTACTAAACAATTACCTTATTTTATCCGGAGTCGTTAGCTTGAATTCAGTTTTATCATGTTGTTTCCAGTTATCCATAAGTTTTTTATATCTTATAACTGGACCATTTTTTGCGATTGTGGATACTGGTAAATGATCTTGTGTCAATTACGGATATTATTATTACCTCATGAGATGTGCTAGTTGACTATTTTAAAAGTGAAAGAAAAAAGTGATTGTCGTCGTTTGTGTGCATCAAATCATTGCGTTTGAAAACCTTTTTTTAATTTCTTAATAGTGATGACCTAGCATTATGACGAACTTCACAATTGCTCCCTAAAATGCAAATTGTTTACCCGTAACTATCCATGGGGACCGCCCATTTTCTTATGTATTATTATTCATTAGTTTATTTCTTGAAGTTCATGAACATTCAATGCATAGTCTCGCTAAAGAGTGTTGTATGTGGATATTTCCTTTTTCAAAACGTTTTATTTGGCATGTGTTGAGCGATTTTTTTTTGTTGGTGAATATGCTTTCGTAGCAAAAAAAAAATTGCAGTCAGATAATGCGGTTGATCTTCTCGCAACAATAACACGTCTACAAGATCAGATAATCGGGCTGCAAGCGAAATGTGAACGACTCGAAAGGGAGTTAAGCGATACGAAAGAGAACAATGAATTACTGGAATTTCAACTTCTCGAGAACAATGAAAATATGAAGCATGAATTAGAGGTGTGCCATATTACTAATTCCACTCACTTCACTTTATTGCCTCTTTCCTTTTTTCTAATCAACTAAATGTAAATGCTGAAAGTTTTTTTTTTTGTTTTTGTTGTTCTCGGATGATTTTCGTAAATAGCTTTTGTGGCAATTGCATAAAATTATAATCAATTGTCATAAAAACTTACCTTTAAGGTGTGTCCTTTAGTAACGTCCATATTTTTATATTTCTGCAATTATTTGTTGCATGTGCTTTTAAAAGCTGATACTTGTGTGTTTTATATAATACGAGATTTATCTAGAGCAGTTGATAAGCGTGAAATTTACACGCTAATTTGACAATATTTTAAAGGGTAAAGCAAGTTGTAAAATAGTGTAAACAAGTTTGCTTTATAGATATCATACGTTTCTACTAAACCTACACACGCTGATCTACGTACTTTTGTTGTTATTTTGTTTCCATCCATTTTAGAAAAACTTTTACGTTCTATTCGCAGAGAAAGAGAGAGAAAAAAACTTGAGAAAAATATAACGAATAATTTATAAATTTCCTCTCTCATTATGTTTATGAAATCCTTCGTGATTAAAATGACATGTCAAATATCTTATCGACATAACCTTAAAGCTATTTAGCCGATTTTTAGCACCATTTTAATTGTTCCACTTTTTATTCGCAATGTTCCACTTCACCATTTTCCTATGCCGTTTATGAGATCGTTGTTGTCATTCTCCAGCTCAATAAGATTCACTTTTAGCGCTCATCCGATGCAATCATGAAGAAGTACTCAATTTATGAAACTTTTTGCCCAGTAGTATCAACCGATTTTCGGTCTACTGTATTCACTGTTAATAGAAGCGCTAAAAATTTTCCTCTGATGAAAAGGTTTTGCTTTTATAGTATGCAATCACCACCAGTACGAACGTATTGAACGTTATTCATTTCCTTGCATTCGTAATGAACTCAAATGGCCTAGCCCAAAAGTTTAGAGCCGATTTTACTATTTGCTATTGTACTATAAAAATGAACTTTTAAGGAGAGTCTAGCCAAGAAAGAGGGCATTGATAAAGTTACCGAAACTGATAAATGGATTCCAGAAGAAGAGTGCGCCCTGTCTAATCAGACACCATCAACACTGGTTAGCACGATCTACCATTTGTCTTGAAGACTGGAGTTATACATTCTTCGGATGTCTCCAGAGATGAGGATGGCCCCCCATTATGAAGTGGATTTCAAGTGGGCTCACCTTTTCAAATAGGGTTATCTGTATGTTAGAGGGGTCCAAAGGTTAAGGGGTTTCAATTTTCCGTCGGAGAGGTCTCGATTTCGATAAAATACCTGCAACTGATAAGTACATTCTACGGAGTTCCGCAAATTATTTCTCTCATTTGAACCGTTCCAAATCTTCACTTATGAGGTATCGTAGTTCAAGACATAGGTTGAAGCAACGGAAACGATACTCTTTATGTTTTACAAAAGTTTCTGCAATATTTTCTCTCCTAAGATTTGCTGTTCTTAATCTATTGAGTAATTGTTCGTTGAAACGGAAAATTTCGAAAAAATGGTGACAGGTACGAGGATAGTTTTAATCTTGTGGGTGATGTTCTTAATCTTACTTTGGAGTGCACGTCAAAATCGATCATTTGTTCAAAATTGAAGGAATTGAAAAATCGATGCAAATAAGTTCCCTCTTGCATTGTTTTTTATCTTGGAATTTGCATCGACCGAACGGTACACAGGAGAAAAATTAATATAAGTGGGCATTACTATTCGACTTGCTAGAATAAGTTTCTCGTTGCACATTGTTACATCTGTACTATGTCGAATTTTAACAGCATTTAACTTATGTAAGTCATAGTGTAATTTGCGCCATATTGTAGAAACAAATTTCAGACATTCGATCAAACGTGCGACTTGAAGCGCGACTTACTCGATTTGAAGAAATTAGCCTACCTCGATGACTTTCAGCGAAGTATCGCTCATCGGGCGCAGTTGTTTATTGAATCCTTGGAGAACGTATGTCAAATTCTTTTCAATCAAAAATCTCTCTCCCCTTCACGTACTACATGTTTACTGTAATCGCATTCTAAGCTACCAGTATTACATCAAATAATAAATGTTACTGGTAATATATTTAAGATGTTGAGTGATTATGTCCACTAAAACCGAATACTGACTTCCTTCATTCATCCGCCTATAAGTGTCTAGACAGAATTTATTGTAGCACTGTTTGCGAAAAATAGCTCTTTGTTTTGAGTTCTTTGCCTCATGAATTTGTTTTCAATTCGTTTTGAAGATTGTTGAAATATTACATATTGAAAGAATCAAGCAAAATTTCTATCGCATTTTTTTCTTTTAATATTTTCTACATAATGTGGATAAAGAAAACTTGTTTTCAGGAAATGCTTGAAGCGGAAGCTAAAAATAATTTACAAATAAGGAATTATGAAGCGAAAGAAGCTGAAAGAGAGAAGTTGATTAACGAGTTACAAGCACAAATTGAAGAGTCGTATTCAAAACAGAAAAAGAAAAAGGTTTGTATTTGCAATATTCGCGATATGAACATTTTTTTGCTTTTTCAAATCATATTTTTAAAAAAATTAAAGGGACATTTCTGTTGCATCGATTTTGATCATTGTGAAAGTTGTGAAAATTGAATTGAAAAATCCAAGAGTCTAGATGATTTCATTTCCGATAAGATTCAAAAGTAATTCATTTGTTTAAGTCTTTTCTTATATAAATGTTTGCCAATTATATTATCAGAGTTCAAAAATCGCTATAGCAATTTGCAGGAACTTCAAATGGAGGTTGAAAATTTGCATAAAAGTATCGCCGAAATGGAGAAGGAGAAGCAAAAACTTCTACAGACCATCACCGACAATATGGTCGAAGTGGAAAAACAGAAAGAAAACCTATTGAAGGAGAATGCTGCAAAAATTGCTGAAATCGAGAAGGCAAAAGAAGCTTTATCAAATAGAGTGGCCGAAATAGAACGGGAAAAGGAGTGCTTATTGCGAAGGATAGCTGAAACGGAAAACGAAAGAAATGAGCTCACCAAAGGCAAAGATCAGGTGCAGTCCCAAAATCAGAAATTGCTGAAGCAGGTGGAGGAAATGCAAAACGAAAAAGTTGCGCTTATGAAAGCGGTCGCAGACGCGGAAATGAAGCAACGGAAGGTAAGCCTTGCAAAGAATAACAAGCTATTCGTGAACGAAATATATCTAATGCGTACACAAACAACGAATCGAGTTTTTAACTGCTTCTTCTAAACTTTTTATGTTTTAAATCCTCCAATGAATCATATCGAAGAAGTGATTTCATTTTATTCAGATTACTGTTTTCTTTCAATTTGGTTCCCTCTAATGAAGATTTTCTGAAAATAAAGTCCTGAACGGTTTTTTAAATCCCACAACTGCATTTGGGTCATTAATCTTCCAAAATATATAGCGGTGATCGGAGAAATGCTTTAAGATTTGTAGCGGTCGATGATTGTAAGGATGGGGATATAAGTGAAAGATAGGACGCATAAGCGGCGCTTATTATAATGCTTCCTTAAAACAACCATCAAGTAGTTAAGCACGAATCCACTACAATAAGGATTTGTTTCTATCGCTGTTTCTATCGCACTGAAAATGCCTTAGCCATGGCCGCCACTGCTGTTCCTGTTCTTTCATGATAACGCATCGACGCTACAAAAATCGCCTTCACCGGATTCAAGCATCGGTACGGGTGGGGTTGAAGCAGCGACCACGCTGTTCTTACAAACTTTGATCTCCCACTTCATATATTTGAATAACGTTATTGAGGTGCGCTGCCAATAAGACGAGAAAAGAGCAAAGTCGACACCCTAAATGTATTACCGCAAAAATCGCTCACTTTCTTAGCAAAGAATAAACAAAAATACGATTTCCCCCCGCACTGTTTACTGGCCACACATGCACGGAGATGCGCTATCGCCCAACGCTGATGACTTAATGCTCTGTTCTGGGAGCGTTACCACTTCACTCAGCGACTTTCCCACCAAGGAAGGTAGTTTTGTGCGAGATTAACAAAGTTAGAAAAGAATTCAGCCCGTCAGACAGTTTGATGAAGTCTTCAAATGGTAGAGGCGATAGTGATGCGTTATGGTTTCCGGCAGAACTTTGCTCTACTTTTGCACACCTATGATCTCTTTGAGTTCGGCTTGTATTTAATGTTTATGCCGCTCAAATAAACCGGCCGGCAGTTCACTAGGGTTTGTTTAGGGCGATTTTTTTTCTATTGGAAAGTTGATGTCAATTGTTGCTTTCACTTCCTCCAGTACCTGTCATTAGCTGAACCTGTGGCGCCTCTATGTTTCATCGCGTTGATCCTATTAAGAGAACCTCTAAACTTCCAACCATACATTACATTCACCAAATTCCTTTGCCGTGTTATTTGTCGCTTGTGAGTTTCACCTATCTAACGTTTACCTAAACAAACTCGCTCCACCAAAACCATATAAGAATTCAAATCCTCAGTATCAAGAAAATGTGGTAGATTTGAATATTTACAAGAGACAGCAAAATCTATGGCAAATATGTTAACTTCATTGCAGTCCTACGGCCTTATCAGATCGCCGAGAATTGGAATATAATCGTGGAATAGTTGGGAACAATAGATTATTTTCAAATCATAGGATGTCTCAAATTTGTTGAAAAATTTAAATCCATTTTCGGTTCTTATATTATTTTATATAATTTCCATCTGAGCGCACAAACTGTTTTATATTCTAATGTCAAAAGTATTTAGACAATTATATTCATATGTATATATATATATATATATATATATATATGTACTATGTGATGGATTATGACAGTATAACAAAGTATGGCTTGTAGGGAATGCAACTATCCTTGGTCACAACTTTTATATAGAAAGAAGTTGCACTTATGGTCTTGCATCGGTGCAAACACCTGTGCGCAACTAGCTGCAGAAGTTCTAGATGGTGTGGGTTGTTCATGAATTAGAAACGATTGTAAGGATATACTGACCAAAATCGGGCTGAACTGTTCAAAATGATCTAGAGAAAATTTTTAACTCAAAAAATGACTGAGATCGCTCCACGTCAACTTGCAATAGAAATATCATAAAACTGATATTTCTACTGCAAGTTCGGAACTTCCGCATAAATTTTTTGAACTAAATTTCGAACAGGTCGATGCATTACACTAAAGAGTGATATACCAAAATTGCAATGAACCATCGTTGTTGTTCTTTGCAATGTGCAATGAATGGTACACTCGCGGTTTTTGCCTTAGCTCTAGACACTGGGTAAAACTCTATTGAAAAAACTTCATCAGCATATCACTGGACCTTCTGATGCACGAGCTGAAGGCACTGTGTTCAAAACTTTGAGTTATAAAGCACTACTTCCTGAGGGCAATCGTCTATATCCCCCCCTTTTGTTCGGTATAGTTATTAATTGCCGCAATTCGTGTGTTTATTGCTTTTTGGATTATTTTTTTCTATCGATAATTATTTATTTGGAAACTGAAACGTTTTTTTTAAGCTGAATGAGGAGGTTAACAGTTTATCTAAAAAGCTTGGAAAGCTTCGCTATTGTTTACAGCAGAAAGACGAATTGATCGCAAACGAGAAAAAAATACAAGATGATCTCAAAAGGTTGGCTTTGATTTCTTACATAAATGATATTGTTTTTTCGCTGTTTTCTCTCAAAACATCTGAACACTGCCGCGAACTTTAGAGAAATTCTTAAACTATTAAAATACGATGAATTTTTGCGAAAGTTTATGGACTTTCTAAGCATTGCTTAATTCTTAAGGAAATTCGTTGAAAGATACCAGAGAGTTGACAGACGCATTTATTTGGCTCATAGAGTGCAATTTTAAAAATGCTGTTCAGTATCACCAGTTTTCATGATTCCTCTGTCAGTGGAGCAATACAGGTGTTATTCGAATTAGCTGTCAAGTATCAGTGTCCGTCTTTTTGATTTTCGAATTTATTGTTCTCGAGGCACCTAATCGCAGACACTTCATATGGAAACCAAACGGCGAAACATAAATTAGATGTCTCATTCGGTAGGAAGTTTCCACAAGTACTCAGTAGTCGCTTCAAAAATCGTGCAATGTAGAGAACATTGTCAGTTCTTCATATTACTGCAGATTAATAAACAATACTCACTGACTGCATTAGGTTGCCAAAATGACTGCTTGGCTCCCAACACAACTTATTGCCAACGAAGTAGACTTCTTGCGACTAGTATCCTATTCTGACTTCATGATGTTTATTCCTGGAGTTGTGACCCGAGGTGGAGAATATCTGAAGCGACTTAATCGAAAACAAATCCACTTTCTGTAGTGAATAGCTAAGGTGGCAACAAAGAAATTAGCCCCATTCAAATGTATTATTGTGCTATCTTTTCCATATGTGAGGATTAATCCATATATGATAGGTAGTCTGAGCGTTACGTCAATATTATGTTTAGTTATTATGAATATAGTCTGAAAAAGAGTGTAAAACATTCCACCGAAATATTTGTAGTAACGTCGACGAAGCATCTAAAAATCACCAAAAAGAAGTGGAGGAGCTCAAAGCAACGACACTCGCACAGAAAGAGGAGCTTGAAGTGGCGAAGGTTATCTTTACCCTAATGGAATTTTCCCTTTTCCGTTATTTGAAAACTCATTTATGAATTCGGTTGAAACAAAACCGTCTTTCGAATCCCTTTTTTTACATTTTAAATACTTGTTTATTTGAAGATGACTATGAACATCCATTTTGTAATTTGAAATTCCACATCTGATAATTTGCCTGCAAAAGATTTTCTTATTGAAATGAAAGTTATCGGATTTAATCGTCAAATCGAATTTCTCATGGAAAATTTTCTAAAGAAAATTTCCTTAGTAAAACCACCACCTTTTAGTTTTCGCCTAGAGAAAAAAAAAATCAAAAGAGCGCAGAAGAACTTTCTCAAGTTTATGAACATATTTCCCTGTCAGGTTTGAATGTAAATGAGATCCTTTCGAGCACTATGAATCTCTCCCCTTCTCGCTATCTTCCTTTATCTGCTCATTTTTCGAATAATTCTTTTTCATCCAGCCATTATGAATCTATATCAGTGACGTTATCAGCACAAAACTTTATGAAGGTATGCACATCATATAGAATAGATCTTTTGAAAAAGTTGTTTTTTTTCAGGACAAACTTTCTCAGCTTCGTCGAGAGAAGATGGCTGTCGAACAAGAAAACGCAAAACTCCAAGAAGATCTCAGCACACTGGAGGAGGAAAACCAAAAACTAAAAGATGACATTAGGCCACCGATAAAGTGCGTAAAAAACTTTCGATTATATTTTTTGCCAACTATAATAATTTTTCTCCGCTTACTTCATTAATGATAGATAGTACTGCATTCATGTTGAAGAAAAATTGGAATTTTTCGACAGTATAGATAAAAATTTCTAGGGTAAATTCTTACGTTCTTCACTAATTTTAGTTCTTATTACGCTGCGAACCATTCATAATGTTCTGATTTATTTCATTCATTGTGTAAAAATGAAATATTGACCTTCTAAATGCTAATGCGATCAGCGATAAAAAGAGTCGCTGAGGGAATTGCAAAAGACCTATTAAAGAATTTTTAAGAGAGTTGAATGTTATTTGCGTTAGCTTATGTCATACTGCTTTTCGCTTTGTAGGACACAACTTGAGCGTCGCTTTGAAGAGTCACGCTATCGATTAAATTGTGCACTTCAAACAGTTCACGAATATGAAGACGAAATTGTTAAGTTGCGGCGACAGTTAGCGGAATTCGAAACGAAGCTCGAGGATAGAAGCAAAATCGAGAATGATTTTGCACAATTACGCGAATATAGCCAGCAACTGGAAAAGCAATTCGCTACACAATCGCACCTCATTGATGCACTCAAGGAGAAAATTATTCAGGTGAAATCATACCTATGAAGGATGAAATTGAATCAAATTATACCTATGCGGCGAATCACACCTATTCCTGTGAGATAGCTAAAAAAAAAAAACAAAAACAAACAAACAAACAAAGAAAAACACCCTTGGACTATCCACGTAAAGTTCTAGGATAAACGATGTGATTTTATGAAGCTTTCGGTAAGATTGAGCGGGTTCGCAAAGTAGATAAGGGTAAATTTTGAAGGAGGATCTTATGAATTCTGGATTATTAAGCATGCCTTAGGAAATAGTGACTTGCTTAACTGGGCAAACGACGATTCCTAATATGAGTGATATAATGGAAACGATGCCTTTTGCTTACTATTGCTCATGGTTTTCCTCTTATTTCATTACGATGTACCTATTACCATCGATTTTAAGAATGCACAAGTGATCTTTTCAACAATGATTACTGTATAAACGAATACTGTATAAATGATTACTGTAAAATGATTACTGTATGAACGAGTGGAATTTGCAGCATAAAAAATTCACCGATTTTCTTTCGGCAGCAACTGACGATGGTGAACATAGT
The DNA here is from genome assembly GCA_006503575.1 of Baylisascaris schroederi. NCBI lineage: Eukaryota > Metazoa > Nematoda > Chromadorea > Rhabditida > Ascarididae > Baylisascaris > Baylisascaris schroederi. The sequence continues at coordinate 1,343,192 of QEWY01001293.1, forward strand.
TGCGAGGATATCGAAGAAAAACTCGAACACTTTTGTCAATCGCAGCAAGACGATGGAAATCGTGAAAGCACGAACCTTCTTCGACGGCTAATTAGGGTTTCTTCTTTTTTGAATCACTTCGATAAATCTAAATACCTTCTGATTCCTTTTGTTCCACGATGATACATCAGGTATATCCATTTAGACGGTCAATACCTCTAACTCTACTACTAAATCATAAATTTTTGATTCCAATCACTGGTGATATTCATCCCAGTCTACGCACTCCTTCCCTCATGAGTAGTTGCTCGAATTATTTCTCTTAAATACATAGGTTTGGAATATTAGCCAGTCATATTTACTAATAGTACTAGCACAATAAAGTACTAACGTGCAGGTCGCCTAATAACCGAGAGATCCCAAATTGGATTCACTTTTTTTCAGAAGTTCTCTCAATTGGATAGCAGTTCACGTGATCGTTCAAACGCATACGATTCGCATACAAAGGTATTGTCACTTTCAATTACGGTGTATTGATCACGCCATTGTAACAACAGTTGTCGGAAAAATCTACGTTTTTGCAAATCTGGCGGTCCGCTTATGGCGCAAATGTCCACGCAGGCAGTGTGCGGAGACTGAAAAGGGTCGCGACTTTTAATGACTAAGGGATGTTGCTACTGTAACTATTAAAAAACGTCAAGTAATTTCGCATTGTTTCAATCATATATAATGAAATGATCATGGATTTTCTACAATGCAGATTGTGATACACCGAACGATCTCGAATAGAATGTGGAACGGGAGCAGTGGTAGCTGATAACACGACTAATAGTAAAACATGTAGGGTCGCATATTGTGAAAAACACATTGGTGCAAATGATCGCCCAACGCGGAAGTGCTAATTGTTTCCCACTTGCGTTTATTCATCGGTGTTCCTAATAACAGCTGAAGTCCAATGTATTTGAAGGTGAGGCCATATAATTCGGCTGATAGCGGTGAGTGGTTGTCGAACAGCAGCGAGGCACTTGCTTCACTCGATGAGCGTCACGATTTATCGGATGATGAAATTGAGGCAGCACGTCGCAAGCAAATCATCAAGAATACTAGAGGATAAGTGTCATAGATTCATGGTGCATTGTTTCTGCTCCCTTGACCGCGCGCCATCGTTATTCACTTCGATGTTACGTCAAAACTAGGTGTTCGTAAAATCGATACGGATATTTCTTGAGCTAGCAATTTCCAACTGCATAGTATGGCATCAAAGCGCCGCAGTGAAAATGTCGTTGTTTAAAGAAAAATATTTCGTAAAAGTTAAAAGAAATTTTAAACCAAAAATCTTCAATGTTTATTGCACATCCAAAGTGTTTTACTCCAATGGAAGCCTTGACATAGCTTATTGCTACCAGGGTTTTTTCTAGCTGGAAATCAATTTCCTCGGGTGAAGGTGAGGTTTTGCAACTTTGCAGCAGGTGTTCTTGATATGCGATTAATGGATAATGCGGCATCATCGAATATTTTAAAGGGACGGCCGAGAAAGTTCAAACTGTCCGCAGAGACCGATCCACGTTCGTGATGCATTGTATTTGTTCATTCAATTACTCCACATGAACGTACGGCTGCTGCGGGGCATGTTTGCAAACTTTCATCAAATGTTTTTGTTGATGAGATTATTGAAATCTAAAATTGTTGAAATGAGGTATGAAATTTTGAATGATTTACCAAACTAGAAGTTTTACTGGAAAATTGGCAACATTTGTGAATTGCATAAGATTTTAATTTCTGTCGTAAGAATTTTTAAAAGAAAATACCAATTTTGGCGCAGGAGTGTTACGGCTGTCTTCTGTCGATCATGGGAGCCACGTTTCAGGATTTCATTGCGTTCCCGTGTAAATTCTTTCAATTGCTTTGTTGTAATCAGATTTGTGTGATTTCGGGTTCTGCTTTTTTTGGCATTTCCTGCCTTTTAATGCCGCTTTGTGAGTTTTCTGTTGAATGAAACATGCCAGCAATATTTCAGTTTTTTTCTTTTGCTTTCTTTTGCACGTATTCCTCATTGATGCTCACTCCTGCGTTATATATTTGAATTCAGGATTCATCCGTCTCACCGCTAAAATCCCAAAAATGCAAGCCATTGAAGAGTGCTATTTATTTCGCAGTGGCAAAACGGTGGGACAGTTCGCAGAAAACTCTGAAAGTCCAATCAATATTCCATATGCTTTCCATGTGATTGTTCATCCATATTCAAACATACATTCGTGTGTGCCGATTGCCTTGAATGCTCAAGCAATAAGGTGGTCGTTTTTTTGAAATCGTTCAAAATCTTATCAGTGTATAACAAACACCTTCCCATTTTTTTCTAGTTCTCAAAGAATAATTCGAGCGTAGCTGTACTTATCGTGGAAATTTTTGAAAATAGTTTAGGCAATGAATAGTGTACAAAAAATTACTGCAAGGTATCATTGGTAATCGATTAATGCTCATCGTGTACTTGATCACTGAGCCGAAACCATAATCTTTAATGAGCTATCTTTTTACGTTTCATTGTGCACTAAATTGGCAATGAAATTCTATTTTACAGTGCCATATGTGGTAGACAGCCCTGTCATCAGACCAAATCACGTCTTAGAGAATTATGGAGGCTGCATCCATCTATGTTTTATGCGTTTTGTTATGGCATAAAATTTCACTATTTTTCACCTAGCTACGCGTGTTTTTGAACACTTAATGGGCCTTTCATGTAAGACACGAAGGCGATTGATTGGCGAGCTGAATATTTTGAATGGATCTCAACGAGTTGCTAGCGGTGAAGTTTGATGGCTCTTCCGGTCATAAATATTGGTAGCTGACACTCCACGAATGTGTATCAGTAAATTTTGATGCGTGAATCCTCACTCATGGAAAGCGAATATTGACTTATAGCTTTCTGTACATTGTACTGCCTTAACGTGTATTTCGATAACAATTGGATAATAATGGCATTACGTCATTAATACGCTCTTTCTTGCCTCTCATGTATTTATGCTGCTATTCTTTATTACGGCTATAATTGCCACTGTTATCACTTTTTTGCGTGTTTCTCATTGAAATAAGCATGTCTTTGCTAGGTAATGCCCTCCGTAAGGCTCTATTTTTTTGGACTTGAACAATTTCCATTGCATTTGTTCGCTGTATTTCCCGATATCGGTGAGTGAGATTTACGTTGCATTACCGTTTAACCTTCGGGTCATATTGGAGAACAACAGTTCGAATTTCATCTGTTCATTTTGCCGCTGTTTATATACATGCCACTAAGCGTGATTGTGATTCACAACTGCATGCTTGCAAATCGTTTCGTAGATATTACCTCGGAACGCTGACAGCACATACTGAAAAAAGAAAACGATGATGTGGGACATGAAGAAAATGATCTTTGAAGTTCTCATATTTTCCATCTCATAATGTCTCTTTGCAAAACAAGGCTTTTATTCCGATCGTTTCATTTGCTGCTGTCATCAAATGCTATCATTTGCTGATCTGTGCGCCCTTCCTTGTGTTTGCTTTAAACCGCTACTCAATGGAGACAAGAGCGGATAAACCAAAAAAATTTGAGTGAAAATTAGCAAAGAAGAGAAAAGATTCGATCCAAAGTTTCCTTATAATGGTTATAGTTTTTCGTCATTAAGGTGCTCTTAAACTGACAAAAAGACACACGAAGTTCAAAAAAGCTGTAGATATCCTTTTTGTCCTTCATTTGGGAGTGACACTATTACCTAGTCAAGTCAATAATGGAACAGCGGATTTGAAGTTGCGCTCTGCCATCAAACAGGTTTTTTTCAAAGTATGCTTCAGCGCTAACCCCTCCCTCCTCTCTGCCCTTCACTGTATGATCTTCGTGCTACAATAACTTTGTAACGTTAAAAAATGCTGCGACTAATTTAATTAATCGATTAATTGCACTGTCAATTTAAATGAGGTGGCCAGAAGTTGCTTTTATGAACAAGCTGGTTTGGGGGAAAAAAGAAAGAAGAAATGATCTCCAAAATTGCTTATACAATATTATGGTTGGTCTGTTTTTTAATATATTCAGGATTGAACAAAAACTACGGTAGTTAGTTGCGTATGAAGAAACCACCTGAGGTATTTAGAAGAATTGAAAGCAACAATACAAAAATTTGTGGCTATGAATGGGGAGGAGGTTAAAGGTGGAAAAAGGTGACATTTATGAGAATGGAAAGAAGTAGCTAATTTTTCTGCACGGGAAGATTTGACCCTGATGTGAATCTTAGGAATTTTCCTCGATAAGCGAATTCATTTCGTGTTCCATTATGGTTGTGCTTCAAAGTATGACGGTGGTTTTAGAGTTCAGCCAATACTAATGAAGTCTTAAGTAAGCCCACTTAAAAACGAGCACCTCCAAGTGGTCAAATACACCTTTTATTTTTCTTCGTATACTATAGACTGCTCTACAGGAAACGTCCGCCAACACTGACAGGAGTACTCATAACCGTCTTTCCATAACAAGAGAATGTTCACAAAAACTATTGCACGCTACTTCCGGGCGTGTTGAGGAGCTTTCTCATGCTCGTTGATATACTCAATATCCTGCTTTAAAAAACCTTAGAAATGACAAGAGATAGCTGTTACGGTGTGGCCTAAACAGTATTGCGAGCTGAACAATACGTGATCATGGTAGACTTAACTTTAAACTTAACTCTTGTCGATATACGCTCGGAGCGTTTTACATGCAACGGGTATTCGAAATAAGGGATGGGGTTTATAGGTTGTGACAGATATGAAATGATTCAAAAAAGAGTCTCATATAAAACTGCAAACCGGTTCTCCTTGCAAGGAGGTAGCGTTTCACATCAGACGAAACGAATCGCGGTGCACCAATTCGACGGCTGACAATGCGATGTATTCGCACGCACGCCTTACGCCTACTCAGCTAGCCATCCACACATAGCCACCCTAGCGGCGCATATGTAAGCAACTGTTGTGTTGTTCACATTGCTAGGACATTCTCGTTGAACATTTGCAATGGTTAGAGTATGCCCATCAGGTATCGATGAAGCATTAGCCGTTGCCACTCAAAAAATTGCATTCTTTTAGCAATATTCACTAAGAATTTGAGTGTAACACCTTAAATTGTGCCATATGAACAACGAAGAATTACCAGTGACATGATCAGATACCGCTGTGTATACTGTCTTGGTATGCGCATTATCATTGTTGCACCTTGTTATGACAGGCTATATTTTCATGAATGAGGTATTTGAGATTTGAATCGTGTCTGCAGCACAGATTTTGTGCCAAAATGTCATGATACTGTGGAGAAAGTGTTTAATTTCTTCTATGCTATAGCGGATTTGCTGTTTGTTCTCATCAATAAGAGAATCTGAGGGTATCTTAAAAGATAAAACTTCAAATATCTTTTGCCACCTATGAGTAAATATACTCTAGGTAATTACCATTCAGTTCAAAGAGCAAAGCATGTTTTGCTTCAACAAATTGTGCAATACGTTCGTTCGACTCAATTTTCTATCTAGTTGAGCAAATTTTCAGCTGCTAGATCACTATAGAGCTGCAATAATCAAATTGTGATTCATGCTTAACTGATTGCCGAACAATCTTGCCATTGTTCTTCCTCGCATCCAATTGGCTTACGAAAATCTTTGATGAGATTTTTTAAAAAATCAATTTGTGGAAGTGGGAAGAATCAAGTGAAGTGTTAGCACATCAGTGTGTCTAGAATGAAAGCGGCGATCACTGAAATAATTCTCTATCGCTCTCTCTCTCTCTTCAATATGATCGCCTAGGAGGCACAATTATTTCGCTAATGCTACGCTAGTGTCAGATCGCTAGAGAATAGTGTAAACAAATATTGTGTGCAGGGATGACCTCAGCGCTCTCTTCGCAAATTCCCCTTCCTTTTTGAGGTGGATGGAATACAACACTTCGGGATTCGGTCCCTCGGCAAAACGTTCCTATGTTTCACGTAAACTAGTTCCATTTTTCATGCCAATATGTTACATCGTATTGAAAAGTTTATTTCATAATTTACTTTTTTTTTTGTTCCGAGTTATTTCGAAAACATTCTGTTACTCCTAGCAGTTGTTTCTTTTCAACGTTAGACGCACTGCGGTGTTGAAGTCCTAATTTCAAATCGCTTGGAATCATTTTAAAGCCAACTCTTCCATTGTCGTTTTTCTTCTTTCAATAAGCTCTACCTTACCACTGTTTCATATAAGTCTAATCTTAGTATCTGTAACCCACACCATAGACAACAACTTTCTAATGTTTTTAAATACACCTCACACCGGTAGTTTCATTTGTATAGAAATTGAAGCTATCCGAAACGGGTGGTTTATTATGCTGTCATCGTATTCGCGATTATGCGATCCCTGAACGATTCGCGGTTGTGGGTATGCCGAAGGAAACTATCCGCTCACGAACATTGCATTATTGGTCCCAAACATGCGCATACGATTCTAGGAAAATTCAGTGTGGTGATACTTTTGCATTGCCCACCGTCATGTACAACTTCGCATAACTTTTTTGCAGACTTCCAATTCATATTGTAACGCCTATTGAGCACATTCTGAGTTCTATAAATGGTGAAAATACGGAGTGTACGGTTTTGCTTACAACTTTATATGCTACCCTGGTTGGTAGTGTTCCTTATTTGTTTTAGAGATAAACATGATTAGCGCGAAGGGTGGAATCGCTATTATATCACCATGTCTTGCAGCTTAAGCTTAACTGACCCCATCCACATATCTGTCTACTTACTGTTCCACTGAAATCTCCTTTGATTTTGCTCAGCGCTTTCGACAGCCTCGTTAATTACTTTGATGGTCATTTCTAATGGTCATTTCAAATGGTCATTTCTAATGGTCATTTCTAATGGCCATTTCCACACGCGTTAAACGAATGCACTCACAAAACTGAGCTTTCGCACACTTGGTGTTACTACCGTGTAAGTGTTCATTCGTTGAAGTTTAATTTAGCACTCGTATGCAATGGTGGAGATTAAAGTCAACATTCATAATGTAATATAGAAATATTTTACGCGTGAATATGCAACGTTAGTGATGCGGCAGACGTATTTATTTTAGCATAAACCATTTTGTTCACCTCATATTGAACACGTTTTGCCCTAAAATGGCCTCATTTTGTTGTGGTCATTTACTTCAGTTGCCGTTGTTTTCATTTCTCACTTCTATGCTCATTGCAGTGATGACTGATTAACATATCGTTCACTCTGTTAGAATTCTGCCTCATATTTCTTCTATGGCAATTGGTATTGTTAGAATCCCTAAAATTCTTTTAAACGATGAGCATAGTGTTCTGCTTTTTTTTTTCGGAAAAGAATTCCTCCAATCTCGTTCTTCATCATGAGCATCCGTTCGCCATATCGCGTGCCTACCTCATTTTGACGCAGGGATCTCCCTTTCTATCTTTTCTCTTCGATCTTTCTATGTCTTTCTCATTTGCAAAGAGAAATACTGCCTTGCTCTATTTTTACGAAAAATTTGTGTTCCACGAAATTCATTGACGTCAGCTGCATCAGGTTTTGTTTCTGCCATATCTTCTGCTTCTCCAACAGAAATGATCGATTTTTGGATCACTAACAGAGCAATTTTCCAAAATCACGACCATGGTCCCATTTTGTAATATCATTTCTGAGTAAATACCAGGGATCGTAACAATGGCTGTAGCATTTTATTTGCACTTTTCTTTCACTTTCTTAGCCTGAGTTAAGTAGCACAATCATGAAACTTCCCCATTTGTCGTATTCTAATTGCATTTAATCAGAGGATATATAATTTTCACAGAGGTAAGTAGATAGATGATCATACCTGAAACAAGACAATTTCCAAAATAGTACACCTTGTTGACATCTGTGAAACAAAGTGACACATGTTTTATGCAGAACATATATACTCTAATTAAAGACCACCTGCAATTTTGGAGTTGCCTTCGAATTATATTCTTCCGATATTATGGAAATATTATTGTCGTTCAATTTTCGGCAGTGAGCAGTTTCCGGATGCTGCAATTGCACCATACAGATGGCATCTCAGTGAGCAATTTTCTCAAAAAAAAGAGCACAATCGAGATCAGGTAAAAACACTTTCAAGAGAAGTTTCGAACGACATATGTCGACGAAACGAGTGCATCAATGATGGCCTAAATATTGGGATACATCAATGCACGTGCTACGTTGATCGTCTACGGGTGGGCTCTAAGCAGTGCGCGCACGCAATGTTCCTGCACATTTTTCTCTTGTTTACAGCCGTACTGCATTCTCACAATTTCTGCCATGGAAACCGGAAAGGCATATTGTCAGGATTGATCGTGGTTTTTCGCATTGGTCTCTTTGAAATGCTTCTGAAGCGTGTTGTTGTGGATGCTTTCTTCAGGGAGTGTATGTTTTAAGAAACTTCCTATTCCTTAATTATTGCGAGCTTTTTATTCATTGAAGAGATTAAAATGCAGTCTTCTAAAACTTATTCGTTGATTTGCAAGTTTGAGAAAATTGATTCATGCAGATATTGCTAAGAAGCTATGAAAATAATATGACGTTTATTTATTTGCTCGCTTGTTTACATGGGTTTAATTTTCTCACTCTCTCTTTTTTCAAAAATTAAAACTTGCTCAACAACTGTTGGAATGCCTCATATCTTCTAAAAAATTTTATCATGTTTTCAGACATGACTCCGGATGGTTTTACATAGAGTTTTTCTCCTTAGTCGTGAAAGGTCGGGCGGGGGGGGGATACAGTTGCTGACGGCGATTCCAATGTTCAAATATGCGCCTTTTACGTGTTCCTTCTATCTGAGAGTGTCGGTATTACCATGAATCTTCTTGAACCAGCAGATCTTTCACCATATGAAGGGTAAGAGCACGGTGGTGAATTTAAATAGAAGAGTGATGCATTTGCAAACTTTTTTGGAATGATTCTGTTGCTGTAAATCACAATTGAAATTGTCATCATTTCTGCACATGTCGCAATTTTTTGTGAACTTTATTTTCGGAGTTGCTATTGAAACATATGCCTGCAGATTTTTATACGCATCAAAGCAATGTCATGAAAAAATATCATCGAATTTTACACATCGTCCGATAATTCGGCATACTATCTTGGTACAGTTCTTCGCGAAAATTCACTTCTGCTAAAAGATCACTCTTTCGTTTCGAGTAGAAATTCGGGTTTTGCCCTTTCAAAGTTTCATTGTAAATGACGACTACGATGTCTTCGTTAGGTTTTACATCGACAGAATTGTGCGATATTCTGCAGACGATTCGTTACTGCTAGCTAGTCGTCATCTGAGTACGCCTAGGTAAAATATGACTCTCTCAGTCTTCCCTCTCTTTCGCTTTCTTTTTTTTTTCTCTCTCCATTTCTTGCATATCAGCCGGTGAAAATAGGAATTCAACATTAAGTAGCAAATTTTCCCCGCCACAACACATGTATTAACTAATGGCCTTTTGCTCATCCATCTGAAATGCGATCGCTGGGCGCTAATTGGTTGCGCTGCTATGAGCAGAATTTTTGAAGTATGAACATGTGTCTTGCGAACGTTCGTAGTCTTTTTTTTTCACAGTCCTTCTTAGGTCATTTAGTGAATCACCTTGAGTCAGATAATGCCAAATGTATTGCTAATTTCCATAATTCTGCGCTCCTGCTGTAATAATTTTTGCGTCATATCGAGCAAAAGTTTCACTTAGCAATCCTATAGGCCGCATAAAATACTGCGATAACAGGTTGTGGCGGCAGTTGTTGTGAGACGTAACGGAGGCGCAACAAAGCGTTCTTGCCTGCCTGCGGCATTTGGGTGGCATTCATTTTTCGTCATTGACGAAAACTCAACGGTGCCTTTCTGATTTTTTTCCCTGGAAAATCTCTTTCGCTAATATAGTAGACTAGATTCTTCATAGTTAGCGTTTGGCCACTTTCAAAGGCGTCGTTTCCAATCAAATTCTTCAGCCAGATTGGCTAAGTTTGATAGCTTTAAACATTTTCTTAATACATCTCGTATCATTAATGCATCGAATACTTTAGAATGCAAATGATGCAAATGATTCTGTTGGATCTGTTTTTATAATACGAACAATGTAGGCAAACATGTTGAGCATTCTTTTTATTGCGGCCTAATGAGGAGGTAATCAGCACACTAAATCATTCGATACAAGACAAACAAACAGTTGAAGGTCATTACGAAGAGAAACAAAGATGTGTGATTGTGTCCTAATTCTTGAGATAAGCGAGACCTCAGTCAGTGAAGACTTTGATTGAAAAATCGAACAATTGCAAGCTATCAAAACGATCAGTTGTTTTTCCTAGTACAGTTCTCAATTTCTTCATCTCACTCACTCTAAAATATCCCAAGGTTGATTCTCATGCGATTCGTATAAACATCGTAGAGGGATTTTTTTCCTTTCTGCACTAAAATATTAGCGAACATTTTAATGGCAGTTTGAAAATCAATGGAAAGAAAATATGCAAGGGAAAAAATGCGCTACTTCGTAATGGTCATTTCTTCTATTAAAGCGGATGTTCCAGAGAAATTACTATGAACTTCTCATAACTATTAGCACTTATTCAGCACGATCGTATCGAATCGGTGATAAATGGTAGTACAGAGACCATTGCCGTTACTTGGTCAGCAAATTAGTGGGTCAGAATTCATTAACTGTTTAAATAGGTCAATGGATGCGAGCATTTTTGCCTCCATACCAAATAGCTCTTTATTTCTTTACACTTATTTCCTTCTTTTCGCTTAGAAAAACATAGTGAAGTTTTGAGGTTATTTTTCCCCAAAGCATTTCTAGCATTTCTAGTTATCAAATATTTCAAAAATTTATAGCATAACGGCTCACTTATTCTATTTACCTGCCGATATTATATTATATATACATTGTGTTTATCATATTAGGAAGTTAATGAATGATTTAAAAATTAATATATTGTTACACATCGCCGACTTCAAAAAGAGTGTCGTTTGCACTTTTTTCAAAGAGGAACTGAACAATTTTCTGCATATCATTGCAGAATTTTGCAAAGATTTATTTTTAGTCTCATTTTTGTTCTCAACGAGGCTATTTTCTGAATTCGTTGGTTCATTGCACTGAGTGGTTACAACACATTTCGCATTTGGCATCGTGAAGTGTTCATACGATTTCCGTTCCCTTGTCAGTCTCCTTACATAACGCACCTGGGAACTTGTTCGGCGGGGTGGTTTCTGCGTTTACGGCGTTCATCCACTCCTCTCTCTCCCTCCCCTCTCTCTCCAAGAACGTTGTGCATCAGATACATTATCGTCACTCGTATGCCAATGATGAAAACAAAGAAATCGTTTTCTTCAACATTCGATTGGCAAAAAAAGTCGAACACTTCTTTTTTATTATTTAATTTTTGCTTGCACAAAATTGGCTGTGTTTGCTTGTGCTAATAGCGTGAAATGATCCATAATGAGGTTCAGATGATCATGGTAGAAAGTTGCCGGCAGGGTTTCACATTGCGACTGAAACATTGGTTTGAAGTAAAATCTTCACTAATCGCAGTAACTAATTGGCAAAAAAGATTTTATTTTTTGCTAATCCCCGAACCTTTTGCTCCCCTTTCCCTCCTCTCACACCCAATGGAATATTTCTTGACAAGTAAGTATGGCGTGCGCAGTTTCCCCGACATCCATTGGCAGATTTTAATGTTTTCATAAAGATGCATGCTTCTTAAAGCTTCTTTCTCGTTGAACGAAAATAACGATTAAAGTTCTTTCAGTTAAAAGTTCTTGAAAACTGCACGAATCTGGTCTTTCAGCCGTATTTTTTCTAGATAAAATTTGTTCGAATCTGGAGTCATGTCCTATATAATTCTTGATAATCCCTGATGGATACTCTCATCGAACCGAGCTGCTGTTATATCATCGTAGTGATGTTTTCCTTTGAATTTTGAAAAGTTTAGTGGTTAATGCTCCGAGCTGAACTCATTAGCAATAAAAATGCTCGCTGCTGCAAATGAATACACCTTTAACAGACTTGTACGGATGTCCACCTATAATTACAGCATCGGAAAAATCTCGATTATTGCTATGCACTTTATCTCAACAATCAGTGCGCTTTTTGTAATATCTCCACATAGGAAAACATATCCGGCAATGGCATGATAATTTCTTTTATTCATATAAAAAATAACGTGTCGACTGTTGTCACTCAAATTTTCAGTTTGCTTTTCTTATATTTTATCTGTTTTCAGAAGGCATTATGGGCTCGAATAGCGCGCGTTATGCGCGCGCTATTATACTACTTACTATAGCGACGATGGTTGGTGGGCAACATATTGTCTTTATGCAAGGTATTGTTTCTTGTTGCTGTTTTCATGTAAGGAAAAAGTTGCCATAATAAATTTCCAGCAAGAGAAATAGCTTTTCTCTCCTATGACTTGTCTACGTTTTTTTTATAATTCCGGCTTGCTCAGTCGTGGAGCATTGAGGTTGTCAATGCAATAAATAGGTGATGGTTAATGACGGAAAGTTTTTTGATGAAACTGCTGCTGCCTACCACATATTGCCACCACGTTTTCAGTGAGAACATTAATGCTGTACAGTGGTTCATGAAAGATTTAAATGCAGTTTTGTGACTGGTGGCGGTTTTTGGGTATAAATATGAATACGAAGTAGGCTATTTTATTCATGTTAGCCTAGAAAGTTGTGTCGTTGAGTCTCCTAGCTGGTGCTTACTTCATCCGCAGTGCTTTTGGTCTGCAGACGAGAGAGGATATATAGTAATAGAAAGCATGGACATAATGCGCTTGTAGGAATAAACCACCCGGCAGCGGCACCACAATTCGATCAGCAGGAAATGGCTCGAGAGATGCTTATGGCCGGGTCTGAAACTATCGAGAAGAAACTAGTCGTCGAGCAACCTATTCCGGCCGACACACTCATCGATCCTGATGGCAGAGTTGTTATCGATCCACGACGTAGAAAGCAAAGGTAACGCTTATACGATCTCATATGTGCTAAAGAATACTTGTACAGTCGCTTCAACATAGTCAAATAATTCGAACAGCAGATGATTGGACATTTCGCTTAGTGTTACTTTATAAAATAAAAGTAGAACAATAAGAGGTAACGAGTTCACCGATGTCGATTACTCCAACGGATACAAGAAATGTTTGCAAACTATACAAAAAAGCACTCCATCCTTTTGCTCGTATTTCTCAAATGCGCAATATTCTCAGCATTTCGAGTTGATGGAGACTTGGCTATTGATGAACATTCGCTTGCTAATATGTGGAATGCGAATGGAATTGTCTGCATTTTAAGAGTATAGGTGACATTTTAATATCATTACGTTTAGAACCGTCGATTACGTAATTGCATATTTGTCTCACAAATTTACAAACAATGCCATCAAACTAAGGAAAACGATTTGTGTCATTGCAGACAAGAAGCTCGTCGCTTAGAGGAAGAGCGCTTGATTGAAGCCGTGGCAAACTCGGAAGGGAAACGCCGAGTGGATTGGCAGATATGGTTGTTGACTATGTGTGGATGCGCTTGCATTGTTGCGTGTGGCGTTGCACCTGCTTTCATCTTGCCCATCAATAATGGTGCCTTTCTGCAAACTCCAGGTGTGTAAAACTCAACAAGCAGCTATAAAGAATAAACGCCTCAACAGAGCGCTGATGTGCTATATCAGAATCCCCCATAAGGAAACTGGAAGAAATAGTTAAAGTTACCATGAGAGATAATTCAAGTGCACAGTATGGGGCGTTATCTGTCAACTGCGGTTTCATATTTCATTTCTTCTAAGAGATCTCATGCTCGAATTTCAATATTTGGACCTAATATTCAGCGACAAACATCATATTGACAGATTTGCGCCAGTGAAACTGTAATCAAGTGCTGAGTGGTGAAATTTTGATTCACTTACTGAATGGAGCAATTTATGCCGAAAGCTCCCAACTTTTGCCTTTCCAGGCAAGAACTGGATGTATCAAGACGCTCAATGATGTATACTCAGCACATATAAATGAGCGCAGCAACTTCCCCCATGAGTTCATGTTGATAATTTTCTTAATTTTATAATCAAAAACGGTTGTTGTTCAAGGATTTAACATCTTTTTGGCCATGAAAGGTAGGTAAAAATGATGAATGAATAAAAGTATGAACTCAAAAATTTCTATGTTGAAATAATGTCATTTAAATTGAACATTGGCCACTGTTTTTGCAAATCTTGCTCTAAATCATTATCTGGCCTCTAGGCATCGTTAAGACAAATGTTCAGAAATAAGTGCGATGAAGTTAGTGATAGTGTTGCGCATTCAGATTATTGCAGAACGGGTATTACTGCAAAACGGTCATATTGTATTTAGTGTTGCTGCAAGGCGAGGAGAATATGTAGGAGATTTTTGAAGCATCTTAGGGTGAAAATATTCTTTTGTTTGCACATTGAATGCAACAATGGAACTCTGTATCTTGCAGAAGGACGGCGCAAGCTCAATTTATTGCTTAGTTTTGCCGTGGGAAGCCTACTCGGTGATGTGTTTCTACATCTTCTACCAGAGGTGTGGATCGGTTATGAAGGCGAGTTTTATTTTATTAATGTCGAAATGTGAATCTAGCACTAATTTCTACTGTCCAAATTTCCTATCTACCAATTTTGCGCAGCCGAGCTTGTAGAACCACGTAAATCAATTGAATTTTGAACATCTCGAAATATTAGATCATTATATTCCACGCTTATTTAAAAAGTTTATGTTCCCTGCACTTCTGTTCTTACTCGGATATCCATATCCATACGATGTTTTCTGTTTACTTCCAAACGAATTTTTTAGCAGCAGTTGGCTGTCACGAATATTTTGACAGCCCATGATCATGGTTTTATAGCCCACCCATCGCCGCAGCATTTTAGTGGCTTCGGCGCATCACGCGAAAAGATTACTCGAATCTTAGGAGAGAATTGGCTACTAAAGTATGTAATAATATGATCCTGCTAAAATCCTGGAGGAGCCAGTCTACAATGAAGCAGTTTTCTTCATAGATTGAGCGAAATTCTGTGTGCTTTAAATCTATATTGCCGGTTTATTGTATTTGGCATGAAGGATTTCTAAACTACATGAGTTATTGCGATATATACTTCTTCTAAGAAAGATGAACGAAAAACGGCCAAACACATTATAGGCAATGTGCATTCGGTGGGACTTTGGACTACAAGCGGTCTACTATTGTGCTTCCTTATCGAAAAGTGCTGCACGACAACTGAAGATAGTCAAAAAAGGGTAAGCTAAGCTAGTGGATGAATACTATACTGTGTGTTCTTTGAATGGCTGTTTATAACTGTAGACTGTATCGACAGTGAATACTTCGTAAGTGAAGTTAGCTAGATGGAGCAACCAAAGAAAAGCTAAGATGAAGCGGTCAACAGATTCGCTATTTCTGACTACGCTTGTGACACGTGGCGAAAAATATGAACATTTTACCATTCTGCAGAACCGACCCATTTGACCACTTTTCTCAGCAAAGTTCCCAATTTCTCGTGGGTAAAAAATCGTCATGCTATACGGGTATGGTTTGTTTTGATTATATGCAGGGTTCAAGACCACACTCTCGGTGAGCTGGTATTTCTCCTATTCTATTTCATGTCATCCACGACATCACTGGCAGGCACTTCAATTTCTTCACCCCGTGGTATCTTCCTCAGCACTTCAGCACATGTTCAGTTTGATCCGTAACTGCTGAGCTATTAGTGCGGTAGTATTTATACCATAACGATCACCCAGTTAACTTCTGTTTTTTCCATTTATCCGAGCAACTTTTCAGGTTTGCGCGATAATCAATTTGGTTGCCAATCTCACAGATAATTTTACTCACGGACTTGCAGTTGGAGGATCGTTCCTTGTCGGCGCAAAGGTTATATTCAATTATTTAAGCTGTCCGAACTTGACTTTCGCTATCTAAATTTTGATTAACCAGCGCTTCGTAGTAAATATTTAAACCATAAACATAATGGCCAAAAATTGTAAGCATTATTCATAAAAAATGTGAAAATTTTTCAAGAAATTTATAAGTAAACACAGTCAATTTTTGAGTTATTTTTTTCCCACTCAAGAGCAATTCTCGTTTTCTTTAGATACATTAGTGTTGAATGTGGTTGACGTTTTAGTGTTAAATAAGAAATCATGACGTCACTTTTTTTTCTTATCCAATTCTCAAATACATACGGTTTGCTGTAATCGAAGTGACTTCGCTAGTTTTTCTGTCGATTCGATATATTTTTATCAAATGTGTTGTGCGAATCGACGAATCATTTGCTGTTTATTGTGGCGCACTATTTTTAGTCAACAAAGCACTTGTTGTTTTTTTTTGTTGTTGTTTTTTTTTTTAAATCAGCATGTTCTTTCTGCTTCCACCTTATAGACGGCCATGTAAAAAAGCATATTTGTGTTAATTTCATCGCATATGAAAGTCGTAAATAATTTTTAAAATTCAATTATTAGAATTTAATTTTGTTCAACCGTTTTTTCCCAGCTAGATGTTCACCAAAAATGTATTATAATCATATATCTACTATATCGTTAAAATATTGGTATATCGTGATCCACATATCTTTTAACGGAATTATATAATATTTGAATACAGATAGTGTTTGCAGTTCGGAATGCTGACTACATTCGCCATTGTGGTTCATGAACTTCCACATGAGATCAGCGATTTCGCTATCCTACTTCGTGCAGATTTCGACAAATGGTCGGCTGTTAAGGCACAGGTAGGCAATTCCCTGGTTCTGGTATGACCAATGCTTATCATTCTGTTTTGCTTCAAAGGAAAATTACAAGATTGAGGCGTACTTCAGGTTCTGATCTTTGCTATTGCAACAGGTAAAGCAACGTATAAAAATGGAACTTTATAGAAACACGTTTCTCGTTTAACATCAGCGCAGATGCATGTTTTTTTTCGGAGGAGGAAATTTTCGAACTTCAAGTAGCTTTTTTAGCACAGAAAAAAAGCAAAAAAAAAATCCATTTGCATCATCATTTAATCAAATTTCCAGCAATTATATTGCATACTATTTCTCATTCTCTCTTACTCTTCACGTTATAGCCTCAAATTCCTTTTTTTTTTCTTCGTTACCCCCAAATGTTTAATTGTTATCATTTTTACACCGATTGAAACAACTTCAATCATCTCATTATTTGTTATAATAATTTCAGTTGCTCACAGCGTTAGGAGGCATAATCGGAGCATGTGTAGCGTTATTGATTCACACGGGTGCAATAATGGGTGGAGCTGCGCAGTGGATTCTACCATTCACTGCGGGCGGCTTCCTTAACATTGCACTCGCACAGATTCTGCCTGAACTTATGCACGAAACTAATCCAAGGTAAGCTACATGACGTTTCATTTACGTGCACTATATCTAAAGTCTTATGAACTAAGTTCAGCGATTTGTTTGCTTTTCTTTGTAGTTTTTGGAGCTCTGCAATAGTTACAGCTCTTGAAAAAGTTGGGGTCGTTTGTTATTAAGACTTGACCAGTGCATAAGGCGGTTGGATAAGGATGAAGGGAAATGCACAGCAAAGTTTTCAAAGTTGTAACAGGTCAAGCAATTTCCTAAGTTCATCCCTTTCCTCCCATAATTCCAATGCTTACTATGAATGTAATAAATGTGCCGCTATCATTTGCTCTAAACAATTGGGGAATACAAGAAATCAGTACTAAATTTCACCTTTCCTACACAAAGAATACACGCGGAAAAAAATGTTAATGTATCATTTCTCTTTTTTTGGCTAGACAGTTCAGCGCAAAGGTAATTGGTATGAATCACCATAAGCTTCCTTTATAATTTCAGGCAGAACCTCCTTCAGTTGGCTCTACTCTTCGGTGGTATTTTGGTGATGAGTGCGCTCAACCAATTTCATTAGTTTCGAATTTTTGTAATATTTTATTGTGCTTCTTTGCTATACATATGCAACTATTCGAAAATTTTTACAGATTGGTGAATTTCGATGATTCTTAATAAGAAAAATATTTTCTGAAGTTCGAATGCTATGAAAATTTTTCCCTTTTCAAATTCGACGATAAAAACACATTTCGTATATGCAAAAAGCACATACTCGTTTGTAGATACAATATAGATATTTCGCATACTAAATGAGCCTATTAAATGTATTGGGTGAGAATTTGCAACAATTCCCTGCGTATAGTTGTCACTCGTTTAGTGGCAATTTAACTTTATTAGCTCAACAAGCATAATACAACCATGGTAATATTGTCTGAGGTGAACATCAAAATATCAATGTTATAAATATTCGCTCGCTTTGCTTGTTGACTTGTATAGTAGGCACTTGCTTGCTTAACTGCCATGTTATTAATTTCAGTAATTTCACAACCTCTATTTAATCTTCTCTTCTTTTCTCTTTTGAATTTGCTCAATATGTACTACATTCTTTCCATCAGGCAAAGATTTCGCAATCCAAAATTCTGTTCGGATGAAATTTAATCAAAAAATTTAAATATTTGAGTATGAATTAGAGGATATGAAATGATTAAATTATAATGGAAGGTGACAAGTTAGTGCTAAAAGGAGCAACAAATAATTCCCATGCACCTCTTCATGGACTGCCTTTATATGTAGCCAAAACTTTTGCTCGATGCTTCTCATTTTGGAGCAGTCTTGCAACGATTGCACAGCTGTACAAGCATCGAGTACACCACAACGCACTGCCGGAGTTTAGTGATTGGCGGTTGCGAACGACAATTTTCAAAGATTGATCCATTTTTGCTACCTTCCACTCAATAGTTACGGATTTTCTGACCGTTGTTGATTAAACTCCGAGCAGAAGAAAGTGCAACGCCTATGGTATGCTCTTCCAACAGATTACTTTTAATAGCCTTATCTTGATGGCTTCTTGGTCTATATGCGTGGTTCAAATGTAATGTGATCTAATTGAAGAATTTCGGGCATTTAACTTCTGCCTTTATGATATAATAAAATCTCACTGCATTGTTTCCTTTACAAGTTGTGATGTACATGCTAATATAGTTCTAATTGAAATCATCCGTTTCCCAACATGTATTAGGGACAACTGAAGTTTATCAGTTGATAATGCCTTTGGCATCACCAATTTCAGCAAAAAACAAAAAAAACAAAAAAAATCCTCTCTGTTATGGAAAGAATACTTGAGGTCAGCAAAAAATAAAATAAAATAAAATAAAATAAAATCATTGCGCTGCTCGCTAAACTTGTTCACAGGTCTCTACGCTCAAGAACTGTGAAAAATACGATTCATCATATCGCTCAACAAAAGTTTAGTGCAAGCTGAGTATTGTTTGTTTTTCAAAAATATATGTCTTCGTAACGCAATTTTCAAACTTATGCTCCATAAATATCAAAATTGGGTTGAAATGAAATACCACTATATGATTGAGCACCTGTTCGGATGAGTAGTCCTAATTTCATTTCTAAATTGATATGGACAGTATTATACAACAAAATTTCAAAATGTGATCATATTTTAAGTGCCGACATTTCGCAAACTATTATGAAATAACGATAACCTGTTCATTATGAGCAATTTCTGTCGCTGCAGTTCTGTGTGCTTATTCATCGGCAGAAGTAAGTTCAGTGAATTTCGATGGCCGACCGCGAACAAAAATGCAGAAAAAAAGATTAGTGACAATTAGCGTTGAGCCATGTAGAATGAAGAGAATTTTCCAGTCGTTCCAATGATGTTCAGGTGCAATAGCATAAGCAAGAAATGGTTCGACGATAAGACCAATATTCAAACCGATTCCAATCAACATCATTGGAAAATGTGCATGTTGTCTGTAATGAATTTGCATTGAGATGTGACTGATTAAAAACAAACGAGACCACTGTCAAAAGTGGAAGCTTTTGTGGTGGATGCTACCGGCTTTACTATATGACACCTTCAGGTGCTTTGTAGTTTAATTGCGAAGAACACTTACTAGAAACAACGGAGTTTTGCTCGTGTTTCTGAGAGTTTCGGCGTTAACTGCATCTCTATCACATAATCCCACTTCGGTGCAAAAGCTGAACAATTTTTAATTCCAACAATTCAATATTATCTCGCCTCTAATTGGTTCCTTCGAAATCAACTCAGGCCGAAAAAAAAAGACCATTAGTAAAAAGGGAGTAGAAAAATGATGCTTCGTAGCGGTAAATTTTTCTTTCTTAAAGAGTACTTCGGAAGAAACGATGAGCGCATACCTTGCAACAACAACGGCCGCTTTATTAAAACCTGCTGAATTGAAGCCGATCAATCCTTGCGTGACTATAACAAGGAATACACAAGTTGCTGTATAATTTTGTTGGATTGTGGCCATGGTAAGCATCAAAGCTCCACATAGACCACACGACAAGCTGTTGAAAACACGTAGTTTTATTGCTTCGTTCGTTTTCCATCTGTCGCTGGCTACTCCTGAACGGCACAAATCCTCCCTAGCGAACAATGAATCAAATTGGCCTCCATAACGAAGATTGCAAATTCTAATACCATAATCTATAACGCTACACTTTTTACCCACCTAGAAGTGGGAAAAGTGCTATCTACCAGCAGAGAGGTAGTTTGAGAACAACCGAAAAAGAAATATATACGGAAAAATACAAATGAAGATTTATAGCTTTTCTTGGTGATAGGTGTATGCAGACTCGAAGATTTTGACTCTGCTGTTAGTTTAACGTTAATTTTTGCATTTTAATTCCTCAGGTGTTGCCAAATATTTTCCTTGTGCATCTGCTTTCTAACAAGAATATCACTCTTTAGATTCGCCAAACCTGCAGCAATTTTGAGGACAAGCTGGAGGAGAAAGGAGATGGCATTATAAAGACCAGTTGCCGCAGCAGATACGCCGAGCGCATTGTGTAGGATTTGTGTGCTGAATACGATAAGAGGTGAAATCCCGTTGAAATTACCGAAGCCGGCTACCACAACGGCCCAAAATGGAAGATCCCGGAAGACGGCTCTGAAATATTGATTTTCCAGTTAGAAGATTGCACGACTAAATATATCTATATATAACGCACAGAGCCTTCAATACCAACAATTGATCCAGTCATTGGCAGGAATAAAATAGGTTTTTTTAGGCTACAGCGATCAGTCTCATAAATTCGAAATGAACCTTACAATACTTCAAAAAGTAAAAGTAGTTCTGACTACAACTAAAATGCTGGAGACAAGAGCGACAGTTCAGGTCTCTTTGCTGTTTACGCTCAGTGTGTCCTTCAATGGAAGAACGTCATGACAAATCATCACTAACCATGTTGTGAAGCAATTCTTTGACTCTTATGGTAGTAATTTCGGCTAACAATAATGAAATGCTTCACAGCCACACATATTTTCGTTGAGCGAAGATTCATCCTATCATTATCAGTAAAAAAGAGGATATATTTAAAAAATTTCCACTAAACAGATACAATTTAAAATAGTTTGGACAAACTTTCCAACATAAACAATCGTTCATTTCAAAATTTTTGAAAAAAAAAGATGAATTTTAACTTGTAAGGAACCGCAGATCGACTCGCTGCTCTGCATTCTTCGATGTATTTCACTTCACTTTTCGAAACCCATGGATGGTCTCGTGGAAAATCACGAAACACAATATACCAAGCCAAAAATGCAATCAAAGTTATGCCACTGTGAAAATAATAGATATACGCCCAGCCGCTCTCAAAATTGCAGAGAATACCTGATGCGCCCATTGTTAAGAATATTCCTATCTGCAATAAAATAATCTCAAGTTTGTAGTTAGTGCTAGGTTGAAGAGAGGAACATCTTACAATCATATATGTCTCTGTTAACTCGAACACTTCCTGCAGCTCTGAAATTCAATTATAAATAACACATTGAACAATTTTTACATTAGCATGCTGAATAATTTTGCGTTTCGAAATTTGTCTATGGCGCATAGAGATCCTATAATGGGCCGCTGCCTGCAAGTATTACTTTATAGCGTTGATTTTTGCATTATTAGAATGCGGCGTTGCAAAATGGGATCATCAGGAAACAACAATGGGACATAACGTGTTCAAAGATGAATATGCCCGTTAAAGTTGAGCATGCTTGAAATTAAGCAGTAAAGACTGCAATGATCTATAAAGCAGATCTCATAAGTTACCCTAGTGCTGTAACATGCAAAGAGCTATCTGTCCAGCAAAATGATTACGGCACGAAACAACACTGTTTCGAAAATACTATTGAATTCTAGTCGCAATCAAGCTGCTCAAGTATGGAAGAAACTAGCAAAAAGAAGGAGTGCTTCTGGAGTTGCAGTTAAGATCTAGTAACCTCGTTTAGACTTCATCTCTTAACTTCAATTGCAGTAAAAAGTTTTGACGGTGTAAACGATCTCCAAACTTTCTAGGTTCTTGTTCCAAAGCATCAAATGTGCTACATGTTATGTAAGCGACTTCAAACGACGCTCACAAGAAGTGCACATTTCTCTGGAACAGCGATAAAACTACTATAACTTATTCACTCAAACTGCTCGTTAGCTAATCTCATGTGAACTTTATTATCTAGTGAAAATTGTTCACGTGCCAAAAAGCCTAAACAAACACTGCGGTTATCTGGTCAAAAGAAGTCACTAACATCACGATAATGTTCTGGAACCATCGAATCATAGAAGCGTCCAAATGTTGAATGATATCTCAATTGTGAAAATGGCAGGAAATTCCTCACCCATAACGGAACTGCGAAGCGTTAAGCCAATGTTTCTAACAGCAGCACCAATGTTTTCATTGCGTTAATGGTAAAAGCATGCAAATTTTAGCAACGTTCTGCGCCATTTTACGTGTCAAAATTTTCAAGTGGTTGGATTTCTTAGGGCAAGCTTGGAAACACGGTGCAATAATTGCTTTCCTTTGAGTTTCTCTTTTTTGAGTGTCGCCTCGAGTACAAAAATTTATCTCGTGCGCCCTACAGAAGGAAGTCAGCACATGCTTGAGGGATCTACCACAGTTCTAGATTTTGCAATGCAATGACTTAAATCACAATTCGTTTCGATGTCCCTAATCATCCCGATATTTGCTGCCGTCTCCTTTCTGTATTCGCTTTTGTGTTTCCGTGATTTTTTTTTTTGTCGTCTGACGAATTGATGCACGTTGTCTGCCATGGATTTTAGATTGGTCAGTTGTGCTCCTACTATGTACTTTTTTTCTTAAAGTTGTTCAACAATCCAATGAAGGAGTGATCTATGTAAAAACGTTGATGCATTTCAATATGTCACGTGACTGGAAATTCTGTTGCTTGCTGAAAGCAAAGGAATTGAATTTAAGCGTTCAATTGATAATATTTGCTAAATTCTTCGTACATTTCGACTAATTTCTGACATTCTTAACACACTCTTCAAGAATGAACAGAACTCAAGTTGGGAGGTGAACAGCGTTCTTAGTAACCGAAAAGGGAGTAATTTCCATAATTTCACTTTTGGAAAAGAGTTTATTTCAAGTGTAAACTGTGAAAGGTAAAAGCAAACCTGAGAATAGCTTGTTAGCACTGAAACGAACAAAGCGGTCTGTTTACGAGGGCACCAGTGCGCACATACATAACCAATTAGTGGGAAAAGAGGAGTATTGCCAATACCTTGCAGGAAACTGAAAATAACGCTGCATAATGATCAGTCATCGGCTAACCGTTGCAGTGAATGTCGTACATGTGACATGGCTTAAAAGTTACAACTCCAGTACACTAACAAAAATGTATTTCAATGCAACCCAAGCTTACCTTTTGGTCACCATTGGAAACTCACAACAAAATTCATCCAGAAATATTTTGGGTCATTTTAGAGAAAGACGAGACCCTTCTCTTGGGTCCCACTTCCTCTCGTCAGGCCTAATGCTAAAGATAAGAACTGAAAACGATATGAATGTAAACCTGCAAATTATGCATTGCATTTCACCACGAAATTTAAGTTGCTTACCGAGCTATGACAGCGTATTTATAATCGATCGTAAACAATAGCGGTATTAATGTCGTAGAAGTAACCGTGAGTAGGCCACCAATAAACGTAAGAACACGAAGCGAAAATCTTCGTAGAAGAGGAGCCATTAGAGGAAGTGTTAATAAATTTGATAACGGGTACGCGGCGTACATCAATTTCTGCATTTCGCCTGGCACTGCCGTCGACGGATTATCATACCTATAGGTATATTCAGTAACCACCCTTAAGAAACAGCGGTGATGTTCTATATGACCATTGAGGCTTGCCTTAAACGGGTGAAAAGTTTCAAATGTCTCCTGTAGAAAAAGAATTTTTATAAGACTCAAGATTTGCTGTATTGAGATGATTCAAACGAGATGAGTCCTCTCAAAATAATCCACAAAAATTTATGAACTTTTCTTTGTTTGTTCAACACGAAGCAAAATTATTCCCGTCTTAAACACATCAAAATATTTCCTTTAGAGACTTCAAATGCTGTAGTATATTTCCAGTTTATAAGCAGAATATTAGGAGAACTCAACGTTAGTTCGAATAAAGACATTCTTATAACTATTTAGAGAACAAGCACGAACAGTAAAATTGCCATCAACATTCCTCTTTTGAAGAGGATAAAAGCGCATGGCTTTTATATCCAAAAAGTTTTTATTAAATAACTTGGAACACACCCGCCTAAGAAACACTTCATTTTGAAGGTGAAGGAGGGTGGGGAGTGAAGATGGATTTGAAGAGAATTGTATGCCTCATAGAAAACTAAGAGAGAGGAGTGATAGAAAAGCTCATTAATTCGCTTCATGTCATCGTATTTGTTTAGCATTTTTAGAGAACATCAGCGATAACGTTGAAGCGAACGACACGACAAAAAAGTTCCCATCAGGACTAGAAAAGAAATTCATTCCCTAACAAAAAATTGCACAAAAACGACTATTATTTCAGAGAAATATGAGAAAGAAAATACAACTGATGGCGTATATACGATGTTCACTAAACCTTGCAAATGTGCAAACATGTAAGCAGAAATAAATGTCAAGAAATTTCAACATCATTTAAATTTGTTGCCAAAATTAGTACTTCTGCCCAATATAAATGACGCTTATCAGCTTCATGTCATCTTCACACTGTGAGCATTGATAGGTCGCATGTTATAGGCGATTAGTCTTCCGCCACTATTTAAGCATTCAGCTATACGGCTGCAGATTACATCCAGAATTCGCCGTCATCTACGACCTAACTATACGTCTCTGTTCCTTCAGATGAAGAATCCCTCTCGTTTGTCACCTCAGAAATGTTCCTCACGATGCTCTGGCTCTCACGAATTTTATGGATGATATATTCGTTCATTAGAATAAGCACCTCCTACTATGCAGGTAATAAGCATTTCAATATGCGTGTAATGTTCACGCATATACCTTGCTGACGAGTTGCGTTCTTTTTTACTGCTCGGCATTGAACAAATGAGAGAAAAGTTATATGCGAACGAGCAAGATATGATGAGCGAACAAGCCAACGTTGCAACGATGAGTACATAATAGCGAAAATGTGTTGAGTGGCAATGTTCACTGCTCGTCAGTTCTTTTTTCTGCAATTGTAATGACAAGAATTCTTTTGCATGGAAATTCTGTGCCATCATAACATATGGTTCAATTAAATTCATGCTCTTTCATCAACACAATGGTTAGATTAAGAAACATTCATTAGCACTGCAAATGAAAGATATATAATTCGGAAGTATGATGCGGAGAAGTGCACAGAATTTTTTTTGCCATCTAATGAATCGAATCTCACCGGAAAAATCACCACTCCTGAACTTTTCAGAGATCACAGGTTCAGTATCTGTGTTCCTGAAAGAACACAGCCAGCGAAATTTGGCGAAGATATGAGTGCTTTGGAAATCTTTTAACGGTTGCTCGCTCTTTCGACCAACCATTTAGTTAGTACTTTCATTTTGATAGTGATGACGAAAAGTTTGAAAGGTTAGTAACATAGTTTCTTATGGCTGATGTCCATAACGGATCGGGATGCATATTCCAAAAATTAAATTTTTCATACAAACAGACCCAAAAAAGAAGAAAAATGATCCCAAGCAGCAATCAGAAGCCAACAGTCGATTAAGAGGAAACGCGAAGCAATTGTACAGTAATGATGAACAACCCGCCAAATTCCTAGTAAAAATCGGAATCCGTCTTTAACTTTTTCTGGTCTTGGTTACAACCGGCACCCGTTTTTTTACCCAGTGCTTTCCTTTGGTACTTGGCAGGCATTCTTGAAGAGTGTTTGGTTTCAACCGACCTCCAATTGCTAAGCAGCGCCATCGGTCGGTTACCGACCGGAAGAAAGAAACTTCGCTTATTTATCATCACTAGAGCCAACATCCATGCGTTTGGTTCCGAGTCCTTCAACGGGTATAGCGGGTGTCCACAGAGCAAGTTCCATTTGATTGAGCATAAATAAAATTGCGGTTGAAATATATGAACCGCAAAACCACAGCATTTTATTGTGTGCGTATTTCTTTCACTTACTGAGGGAATTTTACTTTCTTCTTTCCACCTGTGAATTTGCAAATTTTATAGCGCTTGATACATCTAGCTATGTTATCTTTGCGAACTCCAAACACCGTACCTGATATTCGTTCTGCAATAGGTGGCTGTTCACATCATTGGTCCCTTTGGTCCGCATTTCCTCTCTATCAGCGCTCATTGCACAATAAGCAGCACAAAAAGTTGCTTCCAAGTTGCACCTGCAGAGAAAAAAAAAGCTTGAAGCGACTGTAGCTAATAAAATTCATTCAATGAAAGCACCAATTTCTATATTAGGAAACGGCATTGCTATGTCTCATCAACAAGCGTCCGCATAAAATTGAAATACAAATATTTCAACGGGAAAACAAATACGTCATACATTTGAAAAAAAGCCAAGCCGAACAGAGAAATAAGCAAGTAATACTTCGGATTCTCTTATCGAAATGAACAAACTTATCAGTAGGAAAGTCAACAACAATTCAAATTCATTCTCCAATCTTCCACGTTATAAAAAGCACTTGAAATGCCGCTATATCGTCATTCCATTTCTCTACTTGAACTGGTGATCTCTAATGTAAGTTTGTTAAATAGCACGACTGAAATGGACAGTAACTCTTAAGAACTTCTGCAAGAAAAAAGAAAAAAAATCGCCTACGACGGATTAAAAGCTACTTCACAAATTCCGGTATTCAATATGAATGCTGAAAAGCAATGTAGACTAATAAGATATTGAGCAGAGTAGATACTGATTTCTAACGATAACAGCAGCACTGATAAGATGCTTATACGGCTTACTGGAGCAAAAAAAAAACCCAAAAACTTCGTTCTTTGGAGAACGTCTACAATCAAAAAATGCGAAGTTTTGATTGGAACTGCAACATTATACCTATTGAAAACATTTCCTCGATTTTTTTGTCGTTCTTCCATCAGTGGTAATTTGATATTTCGTCGGGTTTTTTTTTGGCAAGCAATTTCAGGGAACAGGATTAAACGTAAATTGTGAGTAGATATTTTGTTGTTTCACTTCACATCCTGCAGGTTATAAGTTTTCCGAGATACTAGAGGAGATGGGACGTTACTCTTGTCACATGCGTGAAAATGCTAAGTCTATCGCTGAACTAGAAACGTTCAAAATGCAACTAAGCGGAGTTATTTTTTGCTAAAAAATTTAGGCAGCCTACAGCGAAAGTACCCATCATATACCCGCAACAGAAGACACGTATACAACAATGACGCGTATATGTATATAATCATACATTATATATATATATATATATATATATATATATATATATATATATATATATATATATATATACTGGCGCATACTGCTCTCCTCCCCCCATTTTGTCGAAAAACACCGACAACAGACACCTCAGCTTGCGAAATGTTGTTAGTCTTGAGTTGCGAAAACAGGTTAGAAATTCCACAGCCAATTTATGAAGCGTGCGTCCTGAAAGTTCAGAGCCCATTTAGGCATGAAAACATGAAAAGTTTGCAAGGATGGGAAAAAATGGGCAATGCCGACAGAAAACTCGCCTCGCTACATGCATGATCAAGAGTATACTCTTGTGGAAATATGTATTCATGAACAGTGGCGAAAATTCCGAATGTCGGATGTCACATCGGATATGTTTTGCAAAACGAACAATCAAATGCGTTCTGGCAGGAGTCGGATCAAGGCGCCTTCGCAGCTTCCCAAGTTGCAGAATTTGTACCGTTTGGGTAATTGAAATATTTACTTTCAAGAACGAAGTAAAAACAAAAAGCCTATTAATTCCATCAGTCCCCTTACAACCCAGCAAAAATGGCTATTGCGGTTAATTTCGGGTAACTCTCTGTCAACCCCATTGGAAATTTCCGCATGCACAATTTCATTTCGTAGAGACCATAAGCCCAATAGAACCACCGGATGAGAAGACGCATCACGAAAAATAGCTCGGCACTGTTTGCTTGCTTATGAGAATTGAACTTTCAACTACTCAATAAAACATGCTCTTATTAAAATACACAGTAGCTTACACAACATTTCGTACAGTATTTCCACTCAAGTCATCTAGATCATCTTGATGCACCGATCACCTATAGGTATTGCCGCCCCCATTAGCACAAAGTACAATTGCTTAAACTGTGCACGATACCTGCCGATCACGAATTTATTTTTTAAGAGCATATAGAAATTCGTAGATCTTATTCTTGATCTCCTGCAGGTACACGCATTAACTCTGCGCTCGAATATTCGTCAACGAATTTGCTATACGGAAATGAAAACCATCGTTAACCGGAAACAGATCTCTTTGAACTGTTTTCAGAGCATCTGGCATATACCGGTACACATTCATGATATGCATTCGGGAGATTCAATTACTATTTAAATCAAATCAAAAAATTGTATGATTGCAAAACACGGTAGACAATCTGCGAGAAGATTTGCACAACTACATACCTGAAGAGGTTACCTGTAAAAAATGTCACATCAAATTTGACGTTAACGTTTCGCATCGAATTAACAATCATCTTGTGATCAATTCATTCATTTTTGTCTCAACACAACGAAAGAACAAGAGAAGTGAACAAAAAATCGCCACAAAAAGTCGATCGATAATCCTACCACTCCCTATAAAACTCCAACAACAACATTTCGCAAAATCGGACATTTCAGCTGTCAACTAAATAGAGCTTTCATATTGACTCATGCATGAAAAAAAGATCACGGCTGCAGAGTTGTTATCTTTTACAAGCACTACGCGAGAGTAATCCAGAAATGCAATATTTGCTTATTTCGCTTGGATTTTGGCGCTTGAAAATGTTCTGTAACCATAACTATCCTCTAATTAAATAAACTAGCCGGACACATATTTTTCTAAATGTTTTTTTTTCAAAAAGGTTTGCAGTTTTAGCGCCATGTGTTCCTCAACACCGAGTAATTGGTCTCTTTTTTGACTATCTTCTGTTCGTTTTTTTTTTTTTTAAATTTTGTCGACCACAGTTTAGGTCAATATGGAGACATTCATGGTCAATATACAGGGCGGCTCAGAATAATAATGCGTTGTTGATTGAGGTGTAAGTCTACGAGTTTTATACCCTGCTGTAAAATTTTAAAAGATTTTATTTGAAGGCAGTCATAGTTCGAAATTACAATAAACAGTGCTCAACGCAATTTTGTCTGAGTGCTGTGGAACTCAGTGAACGTCTGACTGCGAGACGCATCCTCACTAGTACTCGTTTCTTCAAAGTTAGTGACAGCAGTCTTGATCACTCTGGAGTCCAGCGGTGGCGTGAGGAAATGCTCACGTCATTGTCTGGCAACTTCGGCGAGCCCACCTATATATAATAGAGTTTCACCATGAAAATGTGTTAAATTTTGTCGACCACAGTTTAGGTCAATATGGAGACATTCATGGTCAATATACAGGGCGGCTCAGAATAATAATGCGTTGTTGATTGAGGTGTAAGTCTACGAGTTTTATACCCTGCTGTAAAATTTTAAAAGATTTTATTTGAAGGCAGTCATAGTTCGAAATTACAATAAACAGTGCTCAACGCAATTTTGTCTGAGTGCTGTGGAACTCAGTGAACGTCTGACTGCGAGACGCATCCTCACTAGTACTCGTTTCTTCAAAGTTAGTGACAGCAGTCTTGATCACTCTGGAGTCCAGCGGTGGCGTGAGGAAATGCTCACGTCATTGTCTGGCAACTTCGGCGAGCCCACCTATATATAATAGAGTTTCACCATGAAAATGTGTTCTTGCAGTCAGTGCATGGCAAAACGCATCCCGTTCTGAAGTAATGAAGGTATTTGTATGTGTGGCGCAGGGATGTTGGCAATAGGCCTATTGGGTAGCAAAACGCAGGCGATGTACAGAACTTTTGCCGCTTGTGAAAACAGTAATAATGCCAACGAAGGAATGATTTCTATGCAGGAAGTCGTATCATCTAGTTGCAAGTTTTTTTTTTCGCATTTTTTTGCCATTTCCATTCGTCTGCGTTTTTCGTTGTTTGAAGAAAGACTTCATGTAGTGCTGGATGGCTTTAAATGGTTTATTAAGTGCGAATGTACACTTTGCATGGTTCTTAGCTTGCTAAGCATCATTTTTCAGGCAGGTAACTGGAGAACGTATGCAACAAGATCGCGTGTCACCGAACATGGCAATGATGGCGTGACCAAAGGAAACAGAAGTTTGATTGCATCAATTCATCCATCCATATGCGCTAATGACGGTAAACGATGGACCGGATTTTGGTCTGGAATTGAAGTTTCGTTTCATTTCAACCGATTGAAATTTGCCGTTGGCTTCTTTCAATTTTTAGTCACAGCCGAGAGATGATTTTTACCGACTGCCAGTGCGTAACCGTCCGACATTTCGCGAATGCGTTTAGTTAAAACCGAATGCTTTCGCTCACCTTGCAATCATCATCCGCCGATTGGAAGAGATTTTCTTAGTGAATCGTCTGAAGTGTAAAGAATTCCGCTTCTACAATATTCCTCTTCGCAACGTTATATGGTCGGCTTTAGATGCTCGCTGATGCAGCATTTGAAATTAGTGTGAAATTTTAGTGTTCTTATTTCTGCAGGAATCAGCAAATCCATAGAATGAGTCACGGTGAAAGAACAATTGTTTTGTATTTGAAGATGTGTTATATCTTTCGATTGGATGGATTGAAGACGCGATCAAGGTTAGTTAAAAAATTATCGCTTCTTTTTTGATGCTATTTCTTGAAAATTTCACTTCGGAATTCGTTTTGTGAATAAATATTTTCATCAGTCTGATTTAATTTTTTAAAAGAGCGATAACAAAGAAATATATTGGTTGGCGGCTTCAAAATAAGGCTGTAATGAGTGATGCAAACGGACTGCTTGATAACGCACGAACAAAACGGGATCATGATCATCTGAACGACGTAGCTGCTCGTTTCCTTCTGCAGAAGCGTTTCTTGAAATAGACGTTTGCTATCGATAAACAGCAGAAATATCTTTGAAAAGATTGCTTACAAATGCATACATTTGGAACACCACTGTACAAAAGAATTTTCGAGTGGATATGATCATTACTTTTCACATAGACATCGCAGCAAAGGTAATTCTTATAAACGAAATATCCCGATATTGATGAAAACCGAAGAATTGATTTGTTAGGTAAGCCACACGTCTCATAATCTTTCATTAAATATTTCCTTCTTTCTTTTATGATTATCGTCATTGAGCTTACGATGATTAAAAGATAATTTGAAATTTAAAAGACAACCTTTGCAAGCAATGTAGAATGAGAACGAAGAACATTTCGAACCAGAATTTAACTGACTGACCATTAATTTTTATGAAAACGTTTCCTTAGGCGTCATTCCACTCTTCCTTCCGTTATCTGCGTGGCTGGTCGATGTAATCTGTGAAATCAGGAAATGCGCATATTATGTCAGTTCCTTTTGTGCGCCTTTCGCTTCTTTAAGTTATCTTAGCTACCACTACAGTTTGCTGTTTCTTTTCTGCATTTCAAAGGCACATTTTGAATATGAATGCTAAATTGAACATTTCAATTTTCTACCGATATTTAAACGCACTACACGCATGTTGAAAGAGTGTATTGTATTGTGCAATAAACCAAATGACCATAGAGGAGTAGACGAGGATATAGGTGAGGTGAATCGACCCAAATGTGCCCTATTGTGTTATCAAAACGCTCGCTTTGCGTTCTTGAATAGGCACTCTTCAGCGATGAATTGCGAATATATTTTGTGTTGCTACTGCTTGTACTATGAGAGGAATACTTTTTCGGCATGATGATCGTCAACTCCCGAACCTCTAAAATATGTTCAGTGATGTGTCGTGCATCGCATTGGCCTCCTTTTACGGCATCATTCCATCGCTCAGCATGAACCTTTCAGCTCGCGAAACATGGCGCGTAGGCATGCTATAACACTATTGTGCAACTTACCGTAGGATGGGTGCTTCGTAAACATTCGGACTTCCTGCTATCTTTAACGTTTCACCTGGCTTCATTTTTCTGGCACGATCCAGCATTTTGAATTGTTGCGATTTAATGTCATAATGGTCGGCAAATAGCCGGTTGTATTTGTTGCGCTGTTGTTTTTCTGAGATGCTATCATAAACAATACATTTTCATTGTCACAAGTTTGCCCCCTTCGATTTTCATTTGCAAAACAAGGAACTCGAAGTTGTAACACTTCGATTTGCATACTCAGACGCTTTGTTAAAAAGTGTAAAAGCAGTTCTGCTTATTGTCACTATGTTAAGTGATATGTTTATTATACAATATTATCATTGTTTGTTATTATTATTATTATTTGAAAACGAAAGCAGCGGTAGCATGAAAGATGAAATTTTCTCAAGGCGAAGCGCAACCATTTTATACTTTTCGATGAAATCTGCAAAGTTTCCGGCATCGATTTCTTTCAAAGCGCTTATTGTCATCGGTGGATATTTCTTTCTACAACAGTAAAATTTTTATCTATTTTTTGCGAATTAAAAAAATAACTTTCAGCAAACCAAAAGCCAACACTTATTTATTCGGATTTCTGAAGAACTCAACTAAGGCACTCCGAAGTGACGAAAAATGATACGTTTTCACGGACGTACGCCAACTCTGCAGAAATGCTGCTCTTTTGAGGAGCTCAAAAAACAGGCAGGTTTAGACGAGATGGTCCTAAACTTTTTTTATGTAGCTCGTATAGTACTGTCTTATTTGAGAGGAACAGTTGTAGAAACACAATACACCGTATCACATTTAGTCGAGGGAGGAGAAGGGGTTACAGCATCCCAGCAAACAGCCTTTTTGATGGTATTCATCAGGACGATTCGCCCAAACAACTTCAGCTACTCGTCCCGTCTTCAGAACAGAAAACTTGTTTAAGAATGCACCGAAATGACAGAGTTTATTTCGTCGTACCGATCCCTGTTTGCTTTTCAGGAGTTCGCCTGGTTGAGTACGCGAGACTTGCAAGCAGCTTAACACAAAAATAATAAATTTTGATTAAAAGTAGAAGGCAAGGAATGACCCGAAATATGCAGGGGCAGCGGTAGGAAAAACGAAGCAGGCTCTATTCGCATGAGTGCAAAAAAAGCCTTATGCGCAATCAGAGCACTTGAGGGTGGTGGAAGGCTAGACCCGAGGGGTAGTCCTGAGGTTTCTAAATTCAGCGTCCTCAAATTTTTTGGATCTAAAGCGGTATTTCTGCACAGAGCATCAGTTTCTGCGAGTGCTACTGGCATCCGGAGCCGATAAAGTTGTGACTTCCGAAATTAGAAGTCTACAAACAGATTCGGGTGCTCAACATCCGGGGTTCTCGAAAGTTAAGGGCTATTGAAGTAGGGGCTCCAGACCGAAGTTTTCAAGTCGATCAGAGTACGCAGAGACTGATTTATGAACCTCGAACGCACTGTTTACAATTAGTTACATAAAACATGCCCGATCGATCGTGTTTCAAATTTCAGCAACTTTGGTGTGCTAAGATTAATATTTACCGGCTGCATGCAATTTTCATATGAATTGCAACTTTCCGGAGCGAAAAGATAGAGGAAACAGTTTTAAGCGAAATTTCCAGGTTGAACAGTGATGCCCACAGCTGTACAAATAGGGTTGTACAGGTTTCCTTCTACGAAGACTTAACAGTGAAGTCTGTCGATGAAAGGAAAACCTCACAGGAAACAAGCATCCATTTGAATAAATAGTTGAGTCCTTTGCGTTTCTAGGTTGAATCGTTGGACGCTGAAGACTGGGCAGTGTTTTTCGAATCCATTCCGCCACTCTTCCAGCTGATACATTCGATTCCACAATCGCTTCCTATTCTGGACGTTGTATACAGTAAATGTGTCGAAGTAAGTTGTGCAGTCGGAAGAAAGTCTTGTAAGGGCATTTCTTGTGAAACTTTTGAGCATAGCAATGTGAACTGCACTGCTGAAAGGACCTCACTTCATATTGTTTACATTTTTAGGCATTAATTCTTCCTGTCACTTGTTTCCCAAAAAAGCTCTTGCAACGTCAACAATTTTTATGCACTTCGCATCAGTTAAATTCCATTTTATAACTATGAAAATGTGTTTCTTCAGTAGTTTGCCTATGCGGAGAGAATATCATAAAATAGCATTCTTTTTAGAGGTAATCAAGCATGATCGAAGTTGAAGTGCAAAAAATATCACCACATTCACCACTGGTTATCACTAGGGTTTAGCTACTGCTTTTGAATGTATCCATTTTAAGTAGTTACTGTTGTAGCACTTGGAGAATATGGTACAGTAGCTTTTCCATCGAATGTTTTCACTTGTGTCACATGGTACAGTAGCTTTTCCATCGAATGTTTTCACTTGTGTCACCTTTGAAACTCGGCCAACTTTATATTTCTGCCCATTTTTTCCACTAAGGCAGCAAGGAAGCAGCAAGAAGCTCCACTCATTTTCCCGCGATGAGATTCAGGTGATATTACCTGGGAAACATTGATAGCCTGTTAAAGAGCCACCTAAATATTAAACTATTTGTTGAATATGCAAAACTTTTGCATGCGCAAATTCTATTTGCAGATGCAAAAAAGTGAATATTTTCTGAGCGAACGGCTATGCTGTAAGGAGCTTTTCGCGCATTTGCTTTGGTGGAGTGCCTATGTCGAGGAGAGTGCGGTCCTAGGTGCAAGAACCAAGCCATCCGCTTCACACTTAACACGATCTGCGATCAACCTCTGTCATCGTTCAGGACATTCGGTCCACTCTCTTGTACTTTCCATCTCTGTCCATTATCATGTTCGAGAAGAAAAATTTAGCACGAAAGCGATCAAAAACATTTCGAAGGGATGCCAGCAAATTTGCCAAATATTTCTGCTTCATAGACCGCGTGAAAATACTTAACATTCAAGGAAAATTTTCTTCATTCTCATTTGATCACTTCTCACTTGGCACTCATTTTCACTCGGTCTAGGTAATGCGAAAATTTCTCTCTGTGGTAGTTGAAGTTGGTAGAGATTACATTCAGGCACCTTTTGGGATGTAATGGACTTACTGGAACTGCTGGCACTATGAAGGAGAGGAACGATTGCACGAGATAAATTGGCATTTCTCAGATTGATCTTCTTGTTATTGAAGATCAAGTTGAATTTCACCTGTTAATTTGATTTATGAAGTGCGAAAAACTCTCAAAAGTAATAGGTGATCACATATTGAAGATATTTCATTAGCTTTCGAGTAGTAAAAATGCCCACCTTGCAGAAATTAGTTTCCAGTGCTTCTCTGCTGCCCCCCCCCCCCCTTCACTTATTATTGTTTTTTGCTAAAAGATGCTTTCAATGTGATATAATCCTCGCTGAACACTAGAGCTATTTGTGTGATATGCTGAGTAATGCATACGTTAAAGTTAATCATTCGATACAGTTGTGGAAAGAAAACATCCGCTCACTACTTGGCGTCGTTTGGCGATATTGCCCTGATGTGCTTCGAATTGCACATTGCCAGCGATCGCAGCTGGCCGGTTGTCTAGAAGCACTTGGCTGTCACGGCCTCGTCAACTGCTCTACTGGTCTCATTCGGTAAAATTATCTAAGCTTCACGTGCTTGCTGCAGTCAAAGCCTCCAATTTGTTTCAAAGTCTATTGCTGGAAATCAAATAGGGTTCACTAGGCGCTGTTTGCGCTTATTGGTGAGCAAGGATTTTCAATGCCGGGTAATTTGAAAAGAATTATGTTCTGTTTTAACAAATTCTAATTATTTCATTGTAAAATCGAGTGGTATGATAGGCATTATTGTTTAATCATCTGATTCTAATAGCTACCTAATAACTTATCAGAGTAATCGAAGAGAGTACGATAAAGACCAAAGGATTGAAAGAGTATTCCGATAAAATCATGAAACTTGAAACTGATTACGTTTCATAGGTACTCAAGAACTGCTCAGTGAAATAACATGTGTGGGGCCTCTGTTGTGATTTATGAAAATATTGTAGAAAAAAAAGACGGTTACAACTGTCAAATTTTTGACGTGAATCTGTCAATAACAGTGACGTTTGTGTTGAGCGTTTGGCCGTTTGCAAGCTACTTTCTGAACAGGTTCCTTTTTGAAGCATTTCAAAATATTTTTGAAGATTGCCGGATGCAGCGCAGCTGGAATGCGAACGACACCTCGAGAAAATAAAGGCTATTTTGGCGAGACTGAAAGACGTCTACGACGTGAAACAATCGCTTGGTAGTGTTTGCTGGCCGTAGAGCATAATTTAATACTCATGAAAGCGTTTTTGAAATTATACTCCATTAAAACGATTGGACTGGAAAAAAATTTCGAACGATCATGTCCTGAATATGGTTGCTCCGGTTTCAGCTGGGGAAGTTTCGTTTGCTCAATCCTAGGTGGAAGGGCTAACCGAAACATTCTTGAGAGATAAGGACATCTTCACAAGAACGTAAACGCGCTTCCTGCGAAACGCGGAAGATATCTTTGGTCTCTATGAGTAGTTTATACGCCGTTTGATGTTTTGCAGTGGCATGAATGGTATCCTTTACGATTTGATGAACTCAGTTAGTGTAGTTCTGTTCTATTCAGTCCCCATATGCGTCTATCAGATGAATCGCACTGTTCGAGCATTTTCAAGAGTAGATAGGAATATTTATGACTAAGTCTTAGTGCAAAATATTTTTAAGCGCCTGGAACAAGATTGGTGTTCAGTTGATTTCATAACGCAACTTTTTGATTGCATCCATGACATCCGAATCGAAAAAATTGAACTATTTTCAGAAACAATTTTCTCATGTGTTATTATAGACGTCAGTATAAGTGAATCTAGCCATCAACGTCAGATGAGTCTACGGTTGTCGGACTTATTGCAAAGGCTGAAGCAAAACGAAGCACTGGAGAATGTTCTCGATGAAGTCCTCACAAACAATCAAGTAATGCGAATCTCAGTTGCATGTTTCACTTTCATTTTCATCGGATTTTGAGGCACGATTACTCCATATTTTATTTTTTTTAGTGCACAAAGTGACTGAAGAGAGCAGCGATTCATGGAGTGCGTCTAAATGGGCGCCTCATGATTCTATTAGCAATAGTAAGAGTATTATATTAGTTGATTTGAAGCAGTCGTTGCTTTTCTCGAAGATAAAAATTGATGGAAAGAAAATGGTTAGAAGGAGGGGAAAAGTGTATAACGCCTTAATTTCGAAAGTTGTAAAGAGATGACGGAAAAGTTTTCTGAAATCCTCTCCTCCTCTCATATAATCTCCGATTTCATGGGACGTTCGAGCATTGCTAGGTACTATCACCATTCTCTAAGGCTGCTAATGCGCCATACATATATCATATCGTGTTTTTCATGTTCATTCAATAGCAGCTTCAAAACGTCCGAAATTATTTTTCAATATTTCTTATGACAGTAGGCTGTCACTTGTTCAGTAATAGCCCACTGTCACGTGCCCAAACTATTCACTTTATTCTCAAAGGTAGGCGTGCGTGAATGATATCTTGCCTAACAGAACACTGTATCAGGACATTGCAATTATGCGATTATGTTTCATCAAGTGCCAAATTCTGGGATGACCGCTTACGGTTCTCTTCATCAATGAATTAGGACAGCGCAACTTGAAAGTCAGGTTCCAACTTCTCCACTTCTTGGAAAGGTTGAAAAATCCGGTGAGTGAAACAATTGAGGTTCCCTGCAATTTCAGCTAAGCAGTTTGCTTCGCATTATTCGGAAAAGAGTATATTCCGATCGAATGTTACTCACTATTTACAACATGCTGAGTAGAGCTGCTCCTCCAGGGTTCGAATTAGTTCATATTGATCCTATCATCCCGAAACTTATGGTGACGTTCAAGAATGCCTATGATAAGGTGAGCTGTATATTCACTTGATCAAAGCACTATCGTTGTTAAATCCACCTTGTAGTATTAAAAATATTGTTGTGTTATAGAATAGCGGACGGATATAAGACTTTAGATCGAGAAAACGAATACTAGCGCTTAACCAAATAAGATTTAATTTCTTCTATTATTGCATAGATTTGGTATTCAATCCCCCCAGTCAAGAGAAAAGACCATTGAACGTTTCAAAAAATGCATACCATAAACCTTTGTGGGGCTTGTTCCATAGAATTAAGATTTGCATCGAGGGCATTGCAGGCAAAAGAAAGTCGTCGCTAGTGAAACTGTATCACTGTGGCTCATGTAGGGTTATGAATATGAAGGACATTGTTGAACACACAAGCAGGCGGCAGACATGCTCCGTTTAAAAAGCAGAATATGCCTGCTGCGCTTAAAAACGCTCACACGTATACTTGCAGAGGCAAATTCCTTTAAAAAAAGCTTGCAATCAAAAACGAACAACAGAAGTATCCTCAGTGACATCATTTTCGCTTTTTGAGAACACCTATTATTAGAATATTTTGGAGTAGATCTTTTCAAATTGTTAGCGCATTCTCATGAATATTAAAAGTAGCCACAGCGAAAAATTTTGCTTTATTTCTTCATTGCTTTTCATGTTGCAACTATTTAACTTCCTCCTACATTATGCAGCTACTTCGTGAATCACCTTTCGAATGCGATAGTGGCTGGAGAAATAACGACAGCGATGATCGATGCAACATGAGTGGTTCCACCGAAGGTAAAGTCATACCTTTCAATTCTCATGAATTTACATTTGGTTTTATAACATAAGCGGCGTTGGAGGATAGGTACCTCGGGAAGTGGCACTCAATAATTATGCAAATTTCGCGGAAACGGCTAAATGAAGGACCAATTCAATGCTTTTCCGATTTCATTTCTCATATAAAATTTTGAAAACTCATGTCCATACTCTGTTGAGTGCGATTAAAATAGTAATGAGAAGGATTCATAAAGTTTTAAACCAAAAGACACCGTATCTCCACCTAGGAAAGGATACAGCTTGTGGTGCAGTACATTTCTGTTCATGTAATTGAGAGTACAGTGCTTATACCGCTAGTAGAGTGCCATAGTATTGACTTCATTTGTTTAGATAAGTAGGGTGACATATGAGGGCAGTGATATGGGAGGGAAGAGGGGGTTGGAGACGGAGGAGGAGATTAGGCTGATCGGTATTCTGATATCATAAATCAAGAATATATTTCACTATGACTTCTTTCCATATCATTTTATGCCCTTTCATCTTAGTATGAAGGCAATTTCAACGTTCTGATTAACTTTCTTCCCTCTTGTCGGTCGTATATTTGCATGCTATCGCTGCATAAAACTTCATGAATTCCTCTTATTATTCTTTTGCCACTTAAATCTGACATGTCGTGCAATATATGAAAGGGCAGTATTAATTTGCAGTAACTCGCGACAATTGCTTAACGAGGATTTCGCAAGAAAGCTGCTCACCGATTTATAGTTCATCACATATAGGAAACGTTAAATTTGTAAGTTCACAAATTCGTGGCACTTCAATTATGGCATTCGTTTTGAAGTATTTTGGTGGATTTCTCAATAAGCGTCAAATAGGGAAAGACGATTTGAAATTGCTGCTGTTTCATATGTGTCATTATGTACCGTTTGTATAGTGACGACTCATACATCTTCCAGCATTGAGCTGCAATGATATTTAACCGCTATTTTATAATGCGTTTAGATGAAAAAGTATGCTTTCTTGTTTGCAGAGAGTTTTAAGATAGATTCATCGAAAATGTCGAAGGAAGCTTTTCATTGCATTTAAGCAATGTGTCATCGGATTAGTACAACAGTAAACATTTGCAGCATAGTAGCAAACAATGTTTGCATTTTTGAACGGCTGCGAGTAGCATTCGAGCAGTAAAGATGCTTTTTGTGCATGCATTAATCCTTATTGCGCATGCAGGTAATTCTAGTTTCATTGGTTCTTATTTTGTTAACCGTTGATGCTTTATCATTAAGAAGTGAATTCTTGGAGAAGTCTTCAATTTTTGAGCAAAAGTTTCAACTCTTAAAGATAGAAAACTTGACGTTGGGCATATTTTAGTTCCAACTCTTATCGTCCTTTGCTACTATTATCGCCTATATGATGCTCTCTTACAAAATTTGTTTTTCAAGAACTCATTATCGTAGCGTTAGTTCCGTGCGCATGTATTTTTTTGTCTAATTGTTTGCCCATCAAGTGACTTCAACCGCCAAACCAATGAAGAAGCCGGGATCGCGAAATCTCTCACCTGAATTTATACTACGGCATAACCGCTTTACCAATTTTCTATTTATATTTACATTTCATATAGCCTATAAAATTTGTCGTTGAAATTTCTTACTACAGCACAAAGAATATTTTCATGTTGGCCCATCAAAATCGATAGAAACCATGTACTTTTGAGGGTGTGAAAATTTTTGTGCATTCCACACCCAACAAGTTGCAAAAGGCAAATCTTTTATGAAAGAGCTTCAACAAGCAGTCAGTTTTGTTTAAGTAGAATGTGTTATTCTGCATGTTTTACTTTTTTGGTATCTTGTGAAATTGGTCAATCAAGTAAGCAGGATATAAAAGTTCATTTCATACTTGTTGCTTTGGTACTCTTTTCCACTAGACAAATGTTTAAGCTTACTTTTCTCAACTGATCAAAACTGATCTAAGCTGATCTATGCATCTTCGAAATTGATTAAACTTGCATAATTGCTAATTTTTAATAATTACAGTGATACAAACCTCATATCCATAGATATTATCAAGCAAAACTCACTTTATTCACTATTGAACGTTTTTAGGCTGTCAGTTGCTGTCCACCGGTTGAACAGAATTGTAAAATTTTTTCATCAAAACATGTAGATCAAGACGCTAATCACGCAGGTAGGTTTTCATTCACCGTATATTTGTTTTTAAATTTGTTCACTTAATAAATTTTGCCAGTTTATGTGTTTCATTGATAGATTTATTGAAAATCAGTCGAGTGGAAATGAATTTTTTTCCTTTCCTTTTTTTTTTGCCGCTGGTCTGAATCAGTGAACTTCATTTTGAACGCACCAAATTACGCTGCTTCACATTTCTGTGAGGAAATCTTCTCTACGATACGATATTCTCATATGCCTCTTTTACTTACTTAGTAGACGAGCAATTTGATTCACAGTTCGCTGCTTTATGAAACAGAAAAATTCTAATGGATAATCTCCCATTTCTTCAAATCTCCCTCGTACCGTATACTACATCACCGCTTTGCCTTGCTTAATGTATTCGTCGTGGACTTCTCTATCTATTGCTAGGCTCAAAATTCCCTATCTAATTCGTTTTATGGCGGGGTGTACAAACTTTAAGCTGCAAAGCTTATATCGACCATCCAAATGTTTTGTCAACTACACGTCTTCTACCTCCCTCCCTCATCCCTTCCGTCTTTCCCTTCCACCCCTCCCACTCAAAATTACCACAGCAAGAATGCAGAAAACGGTGTTAGTGAAATTATTAGCAACTTAATGTGGTCGCTGCCATAGTTCGGAGAAGCTACTGATGCGAAAACATTTCTTATTATTTGTTGCCGTATTATCGATCTTAGCCACTAGATTATTAGTAGAAGGCAGTTAAAACTTGTGAATAAAAAAATGCGCTATGGCATGCAACAGAAATTCCCAATCGGCTCAATTTCGATTCAGTAATTAGGCGATTGGAGGTCATCAAAGTCCCCCCCCCCACCCCGCTATCGAAGCATTTATGCAAAGTACCACTATAACAAATTTGTTTTCGCAGACGAATCACCGAGCAACAATTCAATAAACTACTGCAGTACGCCACGCGCTCATCACAACTCACTACGTGACATATCACGGATCAATGCAAATGCAAAAGTGTGTCTGAAGCCAACGAGAAGTCTCTCCTGTTTAAGCATTATTGGTCAGTGTTAACGCCTCATGCGCTATTCTATTTTATTAAAACCCATTTAGGAGTGATTCCTGAGCACTCGTTGAGCAATATAATTTCCACTGCGATTTTCATGCTGCACTTGCTCGAATAGCGTGATTTTATTTGCGTCACAATCGCATCAAGAAAAGCTTAGAAGAAAACAATTGTTGGCTGACGGTTGCAACGAACAAGGATGTGTAAGAACAGCGAGGAATGTGATTATTTCTGTTCGATAACGAGAAGGTAACATGATATAATGGGGAGGTATTCATAATAACTTTATTTATTTTCTGCTACTGCTTATTTGTTATGAAAAATTTCAACAAAATACTAGTGAAGGTAATCAGTCATCAACATTTTTCGATTTGATCAACTTTGCCAATCAAATTGCTAGGAATTCCAAAATATTTGGCGTTAAGTGCACGATATAAGTTTGTGCAAAATTTCGCCTTGTATTTTGGATGTAATAATTACTGAGATTATTGCTAAGTTTCACTATCTACGTATGCTGCAATGCTTTGCAATAATTATTAGAAATATTAGTTCGAAAATGATATGGTTATGAAAATGGATTGATAGGAAATGAT
Source organism: Baylisascaris schroederi (assembly GCA_006503575.1). Lineage (NCBI taxonomy): Eukaryota > Metazoa > Nematoda > Chromadorea > Rhabditida > Ascarididae > Baylisascaris > Baylisascaris schroederi. The sequence goes on from QEWY01001293.1 coordinate 1,386,012, forward strand.
GTGAAGTTAGGCAAGCGCTTTTACGATTTTTACAGTGAGCGATATCATTTGCATACTTTTCCATAACACATGTAATATGATCAGTTTCGAAAGAGAAGTACGAAAAGTTACCTAGGTAAATTTTTTTTTTGCATTTTTTACCTTCACCTTTGAGAAGTCTTGCACGCAAAGATTTTTTGAATTTTTTTCGTAGATAAATGCAGAAAGTAACCCTGAAGGTAGGCGAGAGGATATTGGTAGGGCATCAGGGACCGAGTTACCTCAGCAATAACAGTGAGCTCGTAAGTGCACACAAAACAGTGTGCAGTCGTAAGTGAAGAACGGTCTATACTTTCGGAGGCGCTTCCACCATCATCTGTTCTCACTTATTGGCCAATATGAGAGAGTTATACCTTTTGAAAAGTTCTTCTTTAATTGTTACCGTTTTATATACCCTTTATGGCGATCACTTATGGCTACCCGCAAACGAAATGAAATGGCTCATTCGCTTTGCAAATACTATTTCAACCGTATGCTGGGCGATGATTTAGGCAATATTTTCAACCGTGCTTGTCCGTATTGAGTTACATTATTCATAGGTCATTTCTAGTGAGAGTAAATGCATGAAACGAAAATGGGTCTGCTTGAAATGTGTGAATGACTCTTCGTTAAATGCAGCAATTCAGCACAGCCATCGATAGTTCATTCATTTGAATGTACTCCCTTCTCATAAAGGAAAAAAACTTGTCAACGCTTAGTTTCTTCAATCGAAGGCCGATTGTGATTAGTGTAAGAGAGAGAAAGGGAGGGGGATAGGGGAAAAGAAAGAAAGAAAGAAAGAAAGAAAAGGGTAAAGAAAATACTTGAGAAGATGGGAGCGCATTTTTTTAAACTCACAGAGAGCAGCAGCACACATTTGCCGTTGAAAGGAGGCAGATTGTCTGGTAGCGTTTAGAGTTGTGCCCTTTCCCTGTAAGTGGCTTAAAAATTTGGCTGAAATTTGTGATATAGAGTCCAACTTTAATCTAATTAAGACGTTGATTTGGTGAATATAATTCGGGAAGCAAAGGCTTGACTCAACGATACAGAACTTCGTTCATCTACTCTTCAAGTTGATCCATTGTGCGCGATAATTGCCTCACAAAAGTTTCTTCTACAATAGGCGACCTTTGTGTGCTGCCTCATTTTCATATTCCACATACCGAAAATAGCAAAAAAAAGAAAAAAAAAGTGGAATCTCTTCACCATACGGCTGACAATAACATATAATTTTTTCGATCTGCTTGTTGTGTTTCATAGTGAAACAAGAAGGCAGTAGATTTCCATTCCGCAGATTGACGTCTCATTTGCTTTTGATTATTTGAGCAAAGTGGCACTAAGTCACTAGCATTCGTCTTTCGCTAATCTCATCACATTGCAATAACAAAAAATTTTGTTCACGCGCGGTTCAATACCAGTTTTCAGCTTGTAGGATTGCTTTATTTATTAACAAAGCAATGCGCATTCGATGAATCATTTGGAATTTCCTTCTTATATTCAAACGCAGCACTGTGGAAGCTGTAATGCAGAAGCATTTAAACAGAGCATTGATAAGCGCTCGAAGAGAAGATGCGAATAGGAGTGCAATGACTGTCAGTTCAATTCTCGTCCGTAGCCGGTAATTATACATGAAGTGCGCAAGATGAGCCTTCTTAGCTCCCGCTCTTTTCAGTGTGTTTATTTGAGTTCTAAGGCCGCATTCGCATCATTAACCTCATCCATTCTTTAGGTCGTTTCATTCAAATAGAAGCGCAATCGAAATTGTCTCACCTAATTCCCTAGATGGTATTAAAAAATTTATATTCCATTCTGATAAATACCAAAATAATTCTATATTGGTTAGATTTATGTGAACTATTTTCTATGTTGGTTTTCAGTTTGAGATTGTTATCTTGCCTCACGTAGAAATTTCTCAATGAATTGTTTTTTCTTCAAAGTAGCTTAGCTCGCGTAATTTTTTCGAATATATAATACTTCGAAGAAAATTCATCATGTTGCACATTGGACTGTAATAAAAAAAAGGCAAGTAATTCAGGTGATAGCCGATTTATGCTACAGCGTAACCGTTTTCTTCCCGATGGTTGTTCCTCGTTGCACAACGATCCAGAAGAAACTATTCGGCTTCGCGCAAAGGTGTTTTAACGAATATTTATTCACGCTACTTCAGTTAGGTTAGGCCAAAAATTCGTTTGAAATGATGCAAATAATTCTCTACCTAACTAGCTAGAAACTACATTCGGATTTTGAAGTGATTAAAACGGTGATTTGCACCTTCACGCATTTAAGAGAGAGGAAATAGTGCTAACGAGACGTGAACTTTTGCTTCAAAAAGATTTCGCACCAGTCATTCATCAAGATCTTTAAAGAATTACCTAGTAGAAGAAATATTTTGCCAAATAAAAACTTCGAACTTATCAAATACAATTTTCAGGTAAACCGTCTCAGTAAAGAGTTGTTTGAGGCTCGCAGACAAATAAAGCTTCTATCAAGCTCGCCACAAATGCAGAAGTTGGATCTTCATTGGTTTGTTCAATATGTTGCACTGCTTTTATACGAATTTGTGCACTTTGGCGTTCGTTTTATCGTCTTAAAGCGTAACTGTAGACCTTTTATAGGAAGTTGGCTGACCTTTTTTGAATAGCTTCATTACTTTATTTCAAAGGGGAATGTTGCAAGATCGATGTATGAAACTTCGAAATTTCAGAGACATAGACTCAAGTTCATTTCACGAGAAATTCGAGTCGAAAGATTTGTTAAATTTATATGCGTTAGGGGGAGGATTCATTTCAATTTTGAGTTAATTCTTATTTGTTGATAGTCTCGCTTAATTATTTATTGTAAATTTTCGTGATTTTTTCAAGTTTGTGAAAAACTGCACGAGGAACTCCAATGAGACGATCTCTTCACTCTCTCTACAGAGTCTAGCGCGAGAACTTCATCTGTTTTTTTTTCAATCACTACTTATTTCTTAATCTGGTCGATGATTCTGATTTATGTGCTTCTTTCATTCTCATACTTTTGCATCCGCTGCCCTTCTCATCTATGAGTTTTAGCGGAGTGTTTCCGATTACTGCTTTTTTTGTATTTCAATTTATGCTCCGCCTTGATGACTCGCTCAAAGTTTCTCATCACAGCTGTTTCATTTTATGTATGTAGAATTTTCATGCCACGATGTTGATCTTCTTCATCGAAGAGCGGCCAATTGATATCTGCTGCGCAAACTACTCTCAACTGAGTTCTTATAGAAAGCTTCAATAAATTAAAACCTTTCTACCAAGTACTAACGAACGTCCCTGAATCAAACACGAACTTCAGAAGAAGTTATGGTGTTAAAATTACTTGTTAAAGAGATCGACATAGGTTTACAGTTTTCATTCGATTTTTGAAGAGGAAAATCACATAGCCCAGTGCTGATGAATGACGCACCAAGAGTTTTTCATGGGTGAGACGTTCAGCAGGTATGCAGGCCACCCACGGCGCATCCCTTGATATGCTCCTGCTTCTAGTTCATCGACGCCGCATAACAGCGGTTACCAGTCGGTGCAACATCAATTTTTTAAATTCTCTTTTCAGTCTCTCTCAGTCAGTTTTTTTTCCTTTCTTTGAATCTGTCCACAATATTTGCCACTTCGTTTAAGCGATTAGCGCTCATAAAAAGTGCAACGTACACTTCCCAACCCCTCTCCTTCTACCTATTAAGCAGCAATCAATTAGCGTACTCAATAGTGAATGTCACTTAAAGTCGAAGTGAATTTCAGTCCGCTCCCGGAACCTGACTATCCGGACGCCGTGGAATATTACAGCCAATCAACATTAGACGAGACTATCAAAACTGTGCAGCGCTTCTCGGAGCTGTTTAGTAGAGAGCGAGCCGAAATTATGAGGGCACTCAATGGTCTGCCCGAGTTTGCCGGCTCCGAAGAATTGCAAATGAAAACCATTCTCTCAGTGATTGTGGTTAGTGAAAAATCTCTCATAGTTTTTTTAGTGTCATCGTTTCGCAATCTACGTCAACATCTCTCAATCGGCGAAAATGCAAGTTGATTTGCGAAGTGTTACACAAGCAGAAATTTTTTGTGGTGAAATCTAAATCTGAAAAAATTGACCGATATGACTTTGAACTTTTATTTTTGCAACGATGGTTCTCGTGCATCTTTTTATTGAGGTCACTTCAAATTGCAACAAGAAGATTTAGAAGTGCATTTTATTGAGCGATAGAGCTAATGCTTCGTTATCTGAATTATTTTACTTGTATAAATGCTTGATCTTGAAATTGCTGGTCAATAGAGTCATTAAATTGGCAGGAGCACTGAAACAAATTTTCATTTTTTGACGGTCGCCGCGTTACCCGCAATTCTATGCCGTTATGTTGTACCGATTTAAAGATATGGCATTGGTCTTGCCGTCTTTGTTTAGTTCCATTATTGCATTTCAAAGTTCCATCACCATATTTTATTCAGGAATCAAGTATTACAGAGATTTTGATTCTTGCTGAACATGCAAGCAAGTCGAAAAGCATAAGCCATTTGTTGATCTTGAAATTTTCCCAAATGCACACTATCACAAGTCTGTATCTATAAGCGCACTATCAGCTTTGTGTCTGTGCACATGTATGTATGTATGTGCATGTCAGCTTGTCGGAGCGTTTCAACTCGAAGACCACTGAAGCTAAGAGCTACGAAGCTTAGTGATTACAATATGTAATAGAGCATCCTATTTACTTCTTTTATCGACATTCTAATTGATTTGTCCACTCTTTCAAGAAGTGTAGACACATAAGGGTTCTTGAAAAGTTCCTTGCATTTTCAATGAGACGGATTTTCATTTTATAGCTATCGGGCCACAAAAAATCGCTCTTCAGCAAATTTATGTAAGCGGCAGGATAGCTCAAAATATGGCTGCATTATCGAGCATCTACAATTACTTGTTAGCAATTTATACTGGTGACTGCTTCGACGAGTGAGGTTGCAAAAGCGCATAACTTGACAATTCTTCCAGTATGTTTCTCCATCACTTTATGCTTTAAGCTGTGGATCTCGGCTTTGCATTTGCCATATGCACGTGACCTTTTTGCATAAGTTCCGCTTCGATAACATCGCACACTAAAACATCTTGATGAGGTAGTTGCTAAAAGTATTTAAGCTTCCTATGTTTTTTGCGTCGATTAGTCAGGTTTTTTATCAAATTTTTGAGAAAGATCTTCATAATTTTAGAATGCGTGCTGAGTTTAAAATCATCCGCGTAAAGTGCTTTCTTTTATTGCGTTGTTTCAATTTCGCGATTGCCGTAAGTGCATTTACACCGTTGTCGAAAACATTAACATCGTAGAATCATATTACTCCTATCTATTCACTCTTCACAGGATCACCTAAAATTTTTATCGTGTATAATTGTGCTCATTCGAGGATCTGTTATGTTTATGCAATTGCGTTTTGAATATGTATAAGCATATACGCTCTATCGGCTAGCTCATATTTATATCCCCCTAAGTCTCTAATTATTGGGTAATAATGAATTGCTGCTGCTCGCACCACACATCCATTCATTTCGGCAATAGAACGCCTTATGCCATCAACGTCAGACGGATGTGTTAACGAATAAAATCATATTAGTCCGAAGAGTTCTATAGGAAGTGGCTAGAAATAGTGATTAATAGTGTAATTATGGCACTGGGCTAGAATGAGATGTCTAATTTCATATTTTCAATTGATGCGCGCTTCTACAGCGCTATTTTGAAGTTGGCTGCTCTATACAATGTGCGACAATCTAGATACTAAAGTTCAATCCTAGCATGAAGTTTGTTTCATGCCAAATAAGCACTCGATCGTTCGGATATGTAAGGGATTCCCCTCTAGGCATTATTGTGCGTGCCTTTGCAAATTGGACAGCTGTTGTGACGTGGAAGGCGAGCTTTCTGAACCCTGGGATATGTCCATTTTTTGTTTTACAATGTTGCTTGCATAAGCGTCGACCGGTCAACCCCTAAATTCCTCAATGTTACTTTTTTAGGGTACAGAATATATGTTCCAAAGAATTTCTTATCGTTTCAAAGTACAACAGACAGCATTTGTCACAACTTGCTTCTCATTATTAACTTCTTCCGCTTTTCTTTGTTGGCTGAGCATTTCTTTCAGAGTAAGACAACCTTCTGAAAAATCTCCATTTAAACGGCAGTATTTTCATGGAATTAAAGTTTTCTCGTTCAATATTTCATTTCCGTTATTCTATACATTACTGATTGTATAATGGCAATTTTAAATATCATTTACATCATGAGTGAACTTTTCGGTAGTCACAAAGAATAAAATGTTGCTAATTGGATTTTTTTTCTTAATGTTGAACGCTTTATTTGATTGAAAACCGAGCGAAAATGCATTAAGTCCTTCCTCTTGCTGCTCTTCGCTCCCCTCATATCTTCAGGAAATGGGAACTGCATCCCATACAGTAAGAATATGCTTACAGTGCTAAACAGTAGCGGTTTGCTGAATCCAGAAGAGTTGCACTGCATGCTGACAGCTTGTTGAAAAACTTGCAGCTAACTTATCGTTCTGTTCACGACAGCGTTGAGCGACGACGTGAGAGTATTTTCAATATTCTCGGTGAAGGATCGTCGGGCAAATTGAACGATCAGCAACTTGATACTGCCATCTATCGGTTCATGTACAGAAAGGCAAAATGTGAACATGGAATGGCCAATGCAAAGGTTTGCAAACCTTCAACGTTCGCATGTGTTGAAGTTCTTGTTTTGTGGTTTCAGTGAAATTCAGGAAGCATGTGAACAATTTGAAATATATGAGCCACCGCATGAGACCAAATAGAACTTCATTTCTGGATGACCATATCTTGATAAGGATGTTTCATTGAATACTCCACCTTATTTACATTAGCTGGCGAGGATCTGAACCCTTGAAGAAAACCCCGCAGTATCAATTAGTCAGAAACTCCTTGCAAGGCAAAAATATTGCAATTTAGAGATCATGATTTCATTAGCGATTACATTTAGTATATTTCCAAGTCTTTTTGTGTCATTTCTCAGTAACGCACATGAACCCCATGTTGCAGGAAGTGACATCTCAAATTTGGAAGACCTTGTATGATTTTCCTTCGCTAAAAACATGCACCAAGTTCAACCGATTTATCCTGGAATGTGTTGCTGTCGTTTGGGATTTAGTTGCTGGCATCGATGGCAAACTGCCAAGGTATACTTTGTTCATCTCTAGACAAGCGTAAAATTCACCGTGCGCGCCACTGATGTTCAAAACACTTGTTGCGCCATAAAAATTATATGGCACAGTTTTATGACTTGTTCGTTCACCGTTTCCTTATTTTTATTTCTTCTACAGGATGTTCCGCTTATCACCAGAAAGGATTTGTTGGCACCTTTTCGGCGATTCCTAAAAAATATTCACTTTGTGTGTTAAGACTTGAATTGACCATTATTTTCATTGTAATTTGAAGCTATGTTTGATTGTTTGTTGCTTTCCAGCTTAAAATTTTCCAGCTTCAGCACTGGAGAATTTGCTTCACTTATCTTTTCAACGAGAGTTTTTTCGGCATTTATTATGGAGTATGGCGCAGTTCGAATATAAGGCGTTTCTGAAGGGACCACAAAGAGTGCAGCATTTAGCCAGTTGTGAACTGTCTTTTTAATTCATCCAAATAAACGCAATTGAATGAGGAATCAAGAATCGGAAACGGATACTCAGTGATTGCCTTAGCGTGCGGAAAAAGCTTATCATTATTTTGAGGATGATGATCGAATATGAAAGCCGTCAATTCGATCCAGCAAAGCATCAACTATATTCCAATGAGTGCTCGCCATCAATCGTCATCAAGCAGTATTTATGGCCTGCATTGCTCGACACCTCAACCGGAGAATGTTGGCTGCGAGGAATTGTGATCACATAGAACGAAGTCATTAATGACAACATATATTCGATTCACAAGCCATTTTTCTGTGCGTCTAGAAATTAACTGCAAAAAGTAATACGGAAATCAGAAGAATCTCATAATGTTGTGCAAACGGTTGTTGAATTCAAATTTCCGGATGTGCACAAGTTTTTCGGTTAAAGGATATTACTAAAATTCAGTTTTTATTAGATTGTTTGAGAAAATGCGAGCTTTTATAATTGAGGAACAGCGATTACGCCGTCAGACTTTTGTCGCTAGCACAATCTGACAGCATTCCCATTGTCACGTTTAAAAAAACAAGTGGAGCGAATTTATTCTTGTCTATCCACCTTCATCCACCGTGGTCTTGCTTTCTTCATCGAACGTACCCTGGAAAATCGGAATTTTGGTATCTGTTGTCAGCTTCGAAGTCTTTCGAAATGCGAGTTCTTAGAATCGGAAGGAGCGCATGTCACAATTCTAGAAAATCAGTATCCAACTTCAATTAAACTATGAAAAGTTCGAATCAATATTCCCTGAAAAAGTCGGAAAACTCAAATTTAAAGATGTTGCTGGATGGGAAAATCGACCTCGGCATTTGAGTTTGCTGCCTTGAAGAAAGCAACTGAAAATTTTCACTTTTTTCATCTTAGTTTGTAAAATTCTGGATGCTGCCAGCCAATCCATTTTTGTGTGTTATGGCATTGTGCCAGTTACATTTTAAAGGTGATCTATTACGTACATCTAACATTCCAGTTTCGTACTGGAAAGACAAGTATGCACATTACCTCAGGTCGTACTATAAGTGGTCGTAGTTCAAGTACATATAGTCAGTCATGCCCTCAATGTGACTGCGACATGTTCGAAACTCGAATCAGCATTTTTTTGCGGCAAAAGTGGCTTCCTACGCTGAGATTTGCGCAACAGTAGAAGCAGTTTGTAAGAAATCCAGAGTACATCCGTACATCCGAGACTTCCATATACAAGTGTCAGTGCGAATTTTGCACATCGACAAGGCTTAGATAATCCCTGTTGGAGCTAACAGCCCATGATTTGCACAGCAGTAGTAAATCTCGAGTTGGTAGCTAATGCAAACGTTCACACCAATAAATGAAACATTAAATGAAAGAAATGAAATACGCAAAGAAGAAAGTAAAATAAATGTTTGAAAAAAAAAGAACACGACAGAAGAATCTATAATATGAGTTAACATTGGTGACAAATAATGAATAGCTGTAGCTTATGCGAAAACGATAAATAGTATATTCGATGATGTTTTCAGGTATCGTCTGATGATTTGTACCCGCTTAGCCAATACACGCAATAATTCTTTGACTGCAGAAAATGGCCGGCTGCTCAAATGATCTTCTACGAGCTACTCTCACGCATGCGTAGCAAGCAAGCTCTGAAGCCGCGTAGTTCATTTCCTTCATAATTAATTTTCGTTATTTCATATAGTGACTGCGAAACCGATCGAGATATTTCACACAAAAAAACGGTATGATATTGGCATAAGTTATGAGAAGGAAAATGATCAATATTTTTGTTTTCGTCGGATGCCGGAAAATGTCGGAAAATAAACGAAGATAAAAGGAAAATATTTTCATTCACTCAACACATTATTATGATATCACTGAACAGAAAAGCGCTGACACATCGTAAAACTCGAACCGCCCTATGAATCTAATTTTATAGATCTATAAACGAAAACTTTGATAGCATGGTTTATCATTTTCGATAGGTCCGTAGCGTGGAACACGTCAGATACTTCATTGAAACAAAGCAATAAAAGAACCACGCCAATGACAACTGATGAACGCTCATATGGGTCATTTTACCAATAAGGATGAATTAGCCTCGCCAAGGTGTCAACGGGATAAGCGAATTTTGAATGCCTATCGATGACCAATAAATGAAGCTGTACATGAAATAGTAAGTATGATGTTTCTTCCTACCGCACTTGCTGTGTAAGTGAAAAATTTCCAGACGTGCCTTAAATGCAACAGGATGCAACCTTTCATGTACTAACTGCCGGCATCACGGCGCCTGCTATTTAGATCTAGTTTGATTCGCTGATCTCCATAGAATTATTTCAGTAACATCTTTATTTATGCACACCTCATTCACTTTTCCTATTTAAATGCAACCTTAATTGCACATACGTTTTTACAGCGGGTAAACTGACAAGTTATCATACTTGCGATCCTAACGAAAGGTTCAAGAGTCTCATAAATCAAAGAACTCGAAAGGGTAAGACCAATGCTGATAGCCAGTATGACAAAGGAACGAGATATTGCGCGCAACAGGCATTGCATTTTCGATACGTGGCTCATCCTGAAACCAATCCCCGATATTTTTCCGGAAGAAATAGATCTCTTGCTCTCCCCATCCCTTAATAAAGCCTATAGGGAGATCCTTCCCTTCAAGGACGTGGCGCGTAGAATCATTCCTTTAGTTTTCCGTCGTTGAAACGCTTCTAGATGTCATCACCTTTGTAAGTAAATCATCTTGAAGCGTACCACTTTTTAGTGCGTCGAGAATATATGTGAAAGTTGCACGCCTAGCAATATATAATATATCCTTTCGATTTGTCAACCTCTGAATGAATTCAATCTATACACCTTTACGCACGCCATGAATAAACATATGTGCACACAGAAGTGAGTTTACAACGCCCGCTATAGGGGATGAAACAAAAAATTTCGTTGTGCGGAGACCTCAGATTTCCGTATGTTGATTTTACACAAGAAATACAGTGGAGAATATTTGAAACTATCAATTTGTTGTTTACTCAGAGAACCGTGCATGATTTTAAGTGCCATTCTGTTTACTTTTAGGCTCTAAACGGTCATATCACAGCAATTGATTTGGTAATTATTCTTTGAAAATGCATTTCAACATTTTTGTTTTTGGTTCGTCGCCGAATAGGTTTACAAAAAAAATGCGTTTTTTCCCAGTCTTTTCACCTGTTTATTAGATATTATCTGTGGTTAAAACATCTGTTAAAAAGTGTTGTTGGTGTCAAAAATGCATTCTTGTTGGTCCATTGTAGATATTTTCATCAAGTTTTATTATGCGTATTGTAGTTTTCTCTCTCTTTTTGGCTAACCTTATTGCTTTCGAATACAAAAACATTTCCACCTTTTCATTACCACTATATTATTTTATCGAACGGAAATGCGCACACGCAATGCACTGATCAAATTATATAGCTCCCAAATCGAAAGCAAACTGCCACGCAATATTTCTTTACGATCGTATTTTAATTGACTGAATGCACCCACTACGTCACCATTGCAGCTTAATTAAGAGGCTTCATTTCCGAGGAACGCACAAAAGTTTCCTTTTGAAATATTGCACCCCAAATAATGCATTTGGTTTCTATATATTATGCGCATGATGCAATTATCAGTTTGCGCTGATCTATTCTATAGGAAATTCCTTAAAGTTTACTTACATTAAGATATTTTTCATGATGAGACGTTTGCAATACAAACTAAATGCTTTCGTTAGATTTATTAAAGGTACTTCGCGTTGTGATAAAAAGAACTTAATTATAAAGTTTAATTTCAGGATACTTTCCGATTATTAACATCCTATTTTTTGCTGCTATTCCTATTCAACTCCGTTTAAACCCACATTCGAGCTTTTTTGAGCGCCTTTCTGCAAACTTTCGCACGTTGCATTAATCGTTAAGCTGTTTACTAGGCTGCATTATTTATTTCTTCATTCCGTAAGCTTTGCACCATATTCATAATACGAGGCTGCATTAGACATGAAAAAGGAGCCAGCAAGCCGCCGCTTAGCTCAATGTTGAGCAACAACGTAGCACGCGCAGATTTAAAAATTTGTCGAGCAACTTGTGAGCGATCAAATTTATGTATTTGGCGAGCAGAATATACAATTGCCAAATGGTTAATGCTGAAATCTTGCACATCCTTATTCGAAGTCACATATGCTTGATCCGCTTCGTTTAATCGCAGATTCTGAGATCATAAGCAAAGTGTGTGAAATTTTAGCAATTGACGTATAAGTCAAAGTGCCATTAATGTATGGTAAACATCAATTGGTATGTTAAAACAATATTTCATAGAATCGCTGACAAAAGGATCATAATACGTTCGCAAAGTAGAACAAGGCTTATCGAAAGCACGGCAATTTGAATGACACCTGAAAAATAACTTTTAAACATGAGCTTGCAGCGCAGCAAGAGGTCTCATGGTCGCAATCGAATGCAATGAGTAAATGCTGATTTAACTTATTATATTTCGGCTGATTATGAAATATTTCTATTTAATCATATTTCTTCAACATCATTCACCAGCAAATAGTAATATACAACAGCCATCCCACCACCCCCCCCCCTCCCTTCCCCTCTCGCCCTCCACCCCAATCATATCTTAAACGGCGATTAGTAGTCGCTAATCACGGTAAGATCCTTTTTTTTTGCTAAAAGCATTAGAATAGCGACAAGCGAAATAGCATCCACAAATGGGAAATGTTGGCTTAGCATCACCTAGATGATTTCATGTAATTATCCGGCGAATAGAGCCATATAGAGCTTTCTCGTTTTGTTTACTAGTGGTGTTGAACGTTTAAGACTTATATAGCGCGCTTATGAAACGATCACATTTGCTCGTATGGCCTATGCAGCGAATGCAAATTTTTGTTGGAATAGTTCCAAATGCATTTTCGATTTTCACAAAAAAAAAGGTAAGACTGATTTTATTGTAATTCCCTTTATAGGCTGATAAGTAATTCGCTATAAAAGAATATTATCTATGAAATTAATTGTTGCACAAAGCTTTTTAGTCGATGAAGTGCAAACCATCTAATTTCCTCTTTTTCTACGGGAATTGGAGATAATATCGATGATGCGAATCTCTGTTTCTAATTGTGATAATTCAAGTTGACATAAACTTTTACGCGTATCGTTATGAACAATAAAAAATATGACTGTTTTTTACATTTTATTCCTCAAATATGTATATAAAACTGAGGGAATTGCTAACTTATCTATTCAACTGTCTACATATTGCAACCTCGGTATTTATTGTTCCAATAGAAAAAGAATTTACAAGTCAGAAAGACGAAACTTTTTGCGCATCTTTCGTGGCTGCAATACGATTAATCATGCCGTTACGATAGAGATTGAGCAATTTCAAGTACTGTTAATGTGGCAACTCTCATTTCCGGAGAATAAGTGGGTATAGAACAATAAAATAGTCATATGTGAGGTTCTAAAGTGCCTATTATAGGAAACGTGCCAACTTCTTATAAGCGCCCACGCTGATGGAATTTGGCATGTACTATGAGAACGTGAATTCATGATCGTATGTATATTATTACACACATTCGGTTGTTGACTTGAGCTGCATAAACGAGTTGAAAACGAAGAGCTTCTTAAGTTGTACTCTTTAAGCAAATCCAGAAAATGCGAAATAAGTTGTAGGGTTAAATCTCTTGACTGGAAGTGCAGTTAGTTACCACTATCAATAAAATATTGGTCAGTGCTTGAAGAAGAGGATATAAAATTGAAAAAAAATGTTGTAAAAAATTTCAATCAAAAAAAGTCTGCAAAAATTTCCCGCCGAGACGTTGTTGCTTTTCACGTAGATGCTGGGACTCCTATTAGAACTACCGAGTTAGTAATGTTATGATGAGGACAGGTGTTTACAGGAGTGGACGTATTATGGGTTTTTTTTTGGAATGGTGTATTCTTATAATGAACAACAGACATAGTATGATGCTTAGAGGATAGCAAAAATTGAGTCTGCTCAAGGCGAATATCTATCAATATTACTAGTGCCATTGCAATAACTTCGTGTCATATCAACATTGTTGCGTTCAAGGCGAACATTCGTCGCTAAAACTCAATTTTTCAAGATGATATCTTTGAAGAATTTTCTTTTCGCATGAAAAAGGTTTACGGTAGTTGATAAACCCATGGGGCTATATACAGACATTTGTGAAAGTGTTTCTCATTCATCATATAATTTTTAATAATTGATTTATATCTTATTCATATTATTTCTGCAAATTTGTTTGTGCAATTGATAGTGACAACCTTTGCTCAAATGAAATATCACTGCATTATTTGTTACTTCTGATGCAATAATTTTTTTTGTCGCATTCGCTGTGTCCAGCTGAGGGAAACGGTGTTGTTAGAAAAAAAATTTTCTGCATAATTTTATGCAAATTATATACGAGAGATCTCAGCTTTTATTTATTTATTAATTTAATGGTATGCGATAATGCTTCCACATCTATCAATAAAACTTTAGTTAAATAATACCTATCTGCTACAGCAATCTTGTTCAGCTACTTGTTATATCTGAATGCATATTTCAGCTTGTGTTACTATCCATATGGCAGAATCTATTAATTTTAAAAGAAAAAAAATTAGTTTTATTCGAGAGTTTTTATAGTGAATCTAAAGTTGAAGAAGATTAATGCGCTCTGAATATGAAACTCTTGAAATGGTTGTGTGCTGTTTGTGCTCAACAGTGATTTGCACTATTAGTTAGTGCCTCTATGCATTCGCACATTAATCAACGAGAACACTGCTAAAGTTGCTAAGATACGTTTTTCCTCTCAACGAATATGTCATGGCCCTGGAGCAGTAGGGCATACAACAAGAATTCATATGGCCCTTCAATATCGTTCAAATTTTTTCCACTCTCTCAATTCGTCTTTCTTGTTCGCGTAAATCGAGCGCATTTTATTGTTCTATGAAGTTGCCAGCTGAGCTCTATGATGATTGTATTTAAAAAATTTGCAAACGGATTGATTGAACCAATTAAATTGCAAATTTGAGATGAGAATATTGGTTTAAAAATTTGTTGGCGAAATTGAAATATGAATTGCTAGATATGCTTTTTGGCAGTTCTTGCGGGTGTCAAGTTGAATTTCAGGCTAATAAGTGATAGATGGCGTATGCAGAGCCGCAAAGACTTCCGTCCGAAATGCTCCTTCCTGGGAGCATACATCAAAACGATTCACTGTTCCAGAGAACGATAGTAGCGTTCCCAGCATTACTTCCTTCAACTGTGAACGTCATCAAGATTCACTATAGATCGATCGACGCTGCCCTCGCATGAGTTTGTAGAAACATCAATCAGAAATAGTTATACGATATTCTGTTGTGCTTGCACCAAATCTACAAAGCATATTAGTGCTTACGTGCAGAAACTTCGGGAGAAATCCTGAAGCGTGGAGCAAAGAGACTCATTTCTAGGTCCATCACCATTCGACCAGCTTCCGGTTTTCGTCGACGGCTGATGTGTTATTTTCATGATTGTCTTCTGGCTTTTGAGTCCTTTAGAGCTAACGATAGGCAGGTTATTTAAAAATTACTGTGCTCGAATAGGATGCGACAAGGAAACACATTACATTCCCAAATTTTATTCTACTTTTCCCTTTCCGTTTCCCAAAGCAGCTGCGCACTTGCATAAGTGATAACCTTTACACATATTCGAGTTGTGCTAACGTGCTTTAAAATAAGCAACCATAGAATGCGTCCAAGCGTCTCATATTTGAAAGCGCAACATAGCAGATATTCTCTTTTCTTGCCCTTCGACATAACTTTATCCTTCAAGAGTATCCTATGAAACGCTTAAATTGATAATTCATCGCGTTTGAGGACTTTCAGTTTTTTTTTCTGCTATACATTCTCGCTGCAGGTAGTGGAATACAAATTCGACATGGATTAGTATTCCTTTTCAAATATTTTCATCAGATGCACACATTTTTTCAGTGTATTCTTTAGGTATATGTCATGCATTTTCCATGCATAATGCCTCAATGAAAACGAGAAGAGGGCACATTCTTCGCAGGAACATTTTATGCATGATCGCGCTTGCATTTCAACTTCAAGGATTCTTATGAAGATATGCGTACATTTTTTACGGCTGGAAATTTTTGTTCACCCTCGAACATGTCATTCACTTTTCCACCTATTCATGCTGCTAGATGTTTGAGAAATGGTCAACAGTAGCGTTGAAATGAATGGAAATCGCAAACAGGAGTTGCGTTGATGCTCGTTGAAAACCGCTTTGAATCCTTCACAGATATCCGTACAGCGAGGTTGACACGCCCTAAGGACCGGTACGATCAAAGTGAAACTGACATGGAAACTCCTAATTCTGATGCAGAAACACAGGCCTCTGGACACCTAGAGAATTTTTGGAGAAATCTCGAAATTCGGGCGCACCAAGATCAAACTCCTCGATGAGTAGCTCTCCCATTTCCGGAGCGTTCAGAAGATATATAGGACATTTCAAAGCCTTGGACTTCTCGAGAGCTTGAAATTAGAGTTGGAGAGTTCGAAGCATTGTACCCTCTTTGCCAGTTGCAAATGAGGTTCGTTTATGTGATTCTCATAACAATTACAACTATCCTATTAAATCCTCATTTCACAGCCAAATAGTTCTGATTAGACTAACATGGCTAACAGCCATTTATTGGGAAAGGCTCGAGTGTTTTCGAGATCTGCTCACCTTGGTTAGGAAGCGGCAGCATGGTGAATGAGTATTGGCTTCATTAGTTGCCCTATCGGATGAAACGAGTTGTTCAAAACATCCACTGTGCTGAATATTTTTCAACACATTTCGAAAACAACCTTCTTAGAACACCTGTAACAGTTGCACGTAACGGAATTGTCGATAAATTGGGCTTCGAACCTGTCATGTCGAAAGCTTTCGACTCACATTTTAAAACGTTTCAAATTTCTGAGCTTAAGATGTTATAAAGTTCCAGATATCGCAACATAATTAATTACCATGATGGCAGTTTCCTACTCTCATATGTGCCTCTTCTTTTCTACACTACACTCGCACTATGCCATTTTGCGACTTATCCAGCTGTTTGTTTATGACGATCTGGTGCATCGTTTCGGATAGGGTGCGAATTGCTGCGCAGTAAAAAAAGGATTCTCCTAGGTGATGGAAAGGAAAGGTGTCACACTTTTTCGTGCTGAATAAGAGGCTCAAGAGCTTTCAAAGCTTCCAGAACTGCTCCAAGGATCGAGGGATTCCAGGAAGCCCTCTGAATCTGCGAATCTTAAGATTCCGATTTCCCCATCCCTAATCGAGGACTTCATGAAGGTGCGGAACCTTGAAGGACCTTAACAGTCAGGGCTCCTTGTGGTTAAATCTGACTATCTACAACCCTACAATACAGTAGTGGAAGCATCTCATCCCTTTGAATTTTTTGCGTCAAATTCTTCAGTGAAGAGCAGACAATGACAGTTAACTGCTGTGGTAGTGCTTCTGATGCGCAATGGACGCTCGTAGGATCTTGATCGTTGAAGATTTAGAGATGAAACTTTTGTACATGACACTTTTTCAATTATAGTGGCTCATAGCAGTTGCAAAAAAACATAAAGCATGAACAAGAGAACCTCAGAAAGATGGCTAAGAAGTCGATTTCAGATAGCAAAAATGTGCATCATGAAATCGCTTCCTCGAAACCAATATTTCCACGGATCATACATCTTCCTTTCGTGTCTTTTTCTCAGGAAAAATTCACTGCAAACTCGATTATTTTTCCTGAATGAGTTTAGGAAAAACTGAAGCGAGATTGAGACTCTTCGATATTAAGTGATTATTGCACACGATGGGGCGGAGTCAAACGATGGTTACGCCCATAAAAGTTGGTCCGTCCGTCCAGTGTTCTACATCTTATTGAAGATTCTGAAGAGGCAGCAAAGTAAGCTGACCGTCGAAATCGAGTGTCGTTCAGTGTCGCTGTTCAGTGAGATTGAATCCTTATCTTCAACTGCTATAGAATCTCCTTTTTACGGATTCATTGCCTTTTCTTGATATCTTCTTGAATTGAAGTGAAGAAAGTTTATTCATCTTATAATGTAAGACCTGAGAAAAGGCACACTTGAGTTTATGAAAGTTTCCGAACTTTTCAGCTTTTATAGAAAAGAAATATGTGCAAAGCGGCTTTTGTTTAGATTATGAGTATTCAACAGTATGAGCGTTCGTTGAAATACAATGAATTAAGAAAAAAAAAACAACTAATAAAGTGTTTTTCAGAGCGTTTAAGGTATTCCTTACCCATAAGTTATTAAAGCGGAAAATTTTTTGCATGATTTCTTCGACATTTGCAAGGATAACTTCATGTAACTGGTCCAATCGGAAAAGTGGTTCGGTCATTGCTGGCGATGTGAATTACTTTCCTAGGTTTTTTACATTTTCTTAGCCTAATTCACCTAGTCTACTTATTGAACTAGTTGAAGTTCATTACTGACCACTGTGAAATGTGATGCCATTCCTCACGCTGGTTCACAGTCTAAAATGTGAATAGTAGTGATATTTTCCCCCAGAAGAAATTGTATTAACCCTCTGTAAAATCTCACAAATGCATTACGAATGTTTCAGCGATACTCTTCATTCAATTTTTTGCTTCTCCTTGTTTCGCTGAATATGTGCAAGTTGGTAGAGATATTCTAATGCATTTGCTGATTGACTACTTCGTTTTCTTTTCCTTTCCCGCTTTTGTGAGAATTAGACCACTCAAGAAAGTTATGTCAATGAATACATTGAATCTGAACTTTGCCAGACTGGTCTAGTTGCATAAATTCTCGGCAGCACTTTTATAGTGATCGTGTGCAACGTGTGGTGATTCGCAATTTCACTCAATTAGAGAATGGATGAGAGCTTGTTCAGCTCTTTACGAGAGGTTTGCCCAATTCAGGGTGCAGCATATTTTTCAATGAACTCATTTCATTGAGTGAGGCGAGGTTGCTTCAAAAAAAATTTTTTTTCAGTCATGTTCGACTAAAAGGTGCACATGGTTGTCTTTAACAGGCTTGAATTTTACAAGAACCCATCCATCCATTTCCTTTTGAGAAGCTAAAAAAAGATATGAATATTTAATATTGCCCAGCACAGTCACGGAATGATGTGAATATTGTATTCAACGAAGAGAGCAACGTCGAAATTCTACAAAAACTTTTCTAACAATTTTGCCCATGAATGCTCAATGTATTGTTTCATTTAATTTTTCATTTAATTTACATGATTTAATTTTTTTGTGACGTCATTTGAATAAACGCACTGAAGTATCTGAAAAGATTCATTTATGCTTAAACTGCTCTTTCTTTAGCTATTGGATGATTCGTAGTACAATGGTCTTGTGTAACGTTAAAATGATCGCAGTGGGAACTTTAAGATGACAGAGATGTGATGTGAACAAATGCAAAGATGCATCTAGAGTGATTTTATTTGCACTGAAATGGGCACTTCGAAATTTGTAACCTTTATAGGGCGTTGCTCACTACCATAAATATGAGTTTGATGGATAATTGAATAGGAAATTATCATTCTATACACTGTTTAAGTAATGTCTTCTTTCTGAACTTTTTGCTCAATTATCTCTCATCGAATTCGATTCGTCTTTTCTACAAAAATTTGAATGCTTAACGCATTGCTGCTTTTCTTTTTTCGTAACGATCATGCCGTTTAAACGCTTTACTTAACCATTTGTCGTATAGACAGGTGAATGCTCGAAAAATGTGATGCGATTACGCATCTTTAGCTTAGGTTGCAAATATTTTGCACGTTCTGCCGCAATGAAACGGTCATTAAAACTTCAAAACTAGATTGTTCTAAATTATTTCCTGCATTTTTCTTTCGTCTTTGAAGCTCCCTTTCTTCGAAAATGCTTGCGAACTTCATGTAGTCTCTATTGGTACTGTTCAATTGTATGAAATTCCATCCTTCTGTATGTGCATCTTTCCGATTGACGCTAATGTTTATTGGCTGCGTAATCATTGTTAACGTATATTTTGCACGATTTGCTGCTCTTTTAACGGAAGAAATAACTATTTAAATACTTCATTTATTTCATCGTGTTTTCGAGGGCATGCTCCTTGGGAGCTATGAGATAGGAAATATGTGTGTGAGAGAGAGAGAGATGGAGAAACAAAGAGAGACAGTGGGTGAAGGGTTGATGAGAATGTTGCGAGCAAGGCATAAAACATGAAAACCATTCATAAAGAATCGACAAGAACATTCTAATAATACATAAATAAAGTGAACAAAGCGGGAAAACGCATTCTACAGCCCGATGAGGTCTTGCACTTTTACGATGTTGCCCATTGCAGTGAACTTCACTCATTCAAGTTGTAGCTGATGGCGATTTTTTTTCTTTTTTTGTAGTCTTCACCGAAGTAGGTTTTATCTTGATGACGCAAATACGGAAGCGCTAAATCTATGAGACAATTGCGCTTGATGCGCGTAAATTCTCTGGAAAATCATTTACGAGTGTGTATGATGAATGCATATCATACAATGTCTGCGATTAGCTCATCTCATATTTATCTCTCATTTCTATTCCAATCCAATTTGATTATTTCATTTATTTTTCCTCTCTCTATGTAACTTACTTAATGTGAATATTCGAAAAATAATTTCTTCATGCTAATTAGGTATGAAAGCAAAAAAATTTTTCCGAAAGGATATCGTTGCCTAATAATTAATATCCAAAGAGGAATAAAGAAAGGCAAAACGCACTCAACAGTTTAGAAATTCATAATTAAAATATTATTTCATTGCCATATTTCGATATCGGAGTCCAGCTAGCTATTAGAAGAAGCCGATATTCGTCAATAAAATATTCATATCTAAACTCATTCTATGCGCTTGTAGCATAAATTTGAAAATAATTTCTGCTAAGTATGGAAGAGGTATATGCACCTAGGGAAAAGGAAGAGGAAACGAAAAGAAATTAGATCAAAATATTTGAAATTCTGTCTGCGATAATCTGATGCCGTGCTATTCGGGTTCTCTCTTATTGCTGTGCTAATTCAATTCGAAAACACCAAGCAATTTTCAGTTCTGCGCGGAATTTTAGTATGCAGCTCAAATTCATTGATCGTTCTTTAAAAAATTTCATATTTTTCAAGAGCGATCAGCATATTTTCTAATTTAGCTCACAAACATATAAAGAGCGATTTTTTTTTTCTTGTTTGGGGATGCATATATAGCATATATAAGTAAGTTTAATCTAGCTTACTATGGCTATTTAAGGAGGTGCAATGATAACCTAACAATGAGAATCCCCTCCAATTCTAATAAATTTTATGACTTACCGAGTTAACAGCTGAAAGTTTCAATAATCACTCTTAAAAATCACAAGATGATTTTTATGGCATCAACTCTAGTAATCGTATCGTGATGAAACTGTGTATAATCGCCTCATTTTCACAGAACTGTAATTGATGGAGCATAATTCGATCTATTAACCTGTAAATTACATGCCGAAATTTGTGATGTTGGTAGATTATTCAATTTAAGAGTAATGAATTGTTTTTCCAACCATTTGTATAATAAAATTGTGAGTTGTTAAAGTGGAAATAAGTTTAGCAATTCTTGACTACTTCAACTTGGTTGAGCATTCGTCTTTATTTGCTGTTCAAAGAATCCAACGCCACCAACTAAGCACATTGCTCGGATTCGAAAATACTCTTGAAAATTAATGGCAAATTGAGGGATTCATATTGGAAGTTTGCTCCTTAACGAAGAATCTTCATGCACTAGCGACGATTTAATTATCTGAATATTGATGATTTGTGAAAATTTAGCACTCGCTCGAAGAGGGCCTAGATGATCCGATTCGTGGTGTTGATCGCCGCCGCAGCTATCCTCTGCCAATTGTTGCTTGCCGCTGATGGCAACGAGTAAGTTCAATGTTTAATGTATATTACATATGTATAATGTCACGACTTCTTATGTTCATTCTCTAGAGTGGTTGGTAATAGCTTCTAGTTGGTGTGTGATCTAATTTCCGTTCGTAATGTATGTTATCTTAAAATATGACGTCAGAACCTCTTGATGCACTGGACTGTTTTAGAAGGCTCTAGCTTGAAACATTACAGCTTATGAATTGTTTGAATGACTTTTTTCTTTTGTTCATCATTCCACCTCTATTTCCGCTGAAAATTGCTGCACCAGGATTATGCTCATCGTTAGTTTTAAAGCGCAGTACGCTTTCCCAAATTTTGTTTCAACGAATAGAAGCGCTCCAAATAAATTTATTTCTGATGAATGAGCATATGCATTCAACCGTACTTGAACAAAAATTTGCCCTATCAAATTATTGAAATAGATTGTTGCCTATATTTTCATATAGGCAAATCTCTTCGGCTATTTTTAAGACCGTTCTATCAGTACATTTTGATGATTCATGGTTTATAAAGCACCACATATTTTCATGGTAAGTGAAAAATCCATTTGAGTCTGATTTAGTCTTAGCACTACAATGAGCTCCGAATAATAGTCAAACATGTATATAACTTGTGGAGTATGCTGACACATGGAAACACTTGAAAACGAAGATGAAATGTTCGACACTTTTTGATGGGAGTTGGACAAGCATTACCTATTGCTGCGCATACTTTTATGATTTGCTGGGAGTTCTATTCTAATAAAATTTCATTATGAAATCAAATGCGACGTGTACACTTTCGCGACGCTAAAACATTTCCGTTTTTAGGCGATAGCAGCGCCGCGCTTCCGTTAATATAGAGCGGCTATTCTTTCTTTCTCGCCCAATTGAACAAATTATCGTCCTCATTTTTTTCTTGCGAAGTCGGTTTTTTTTTCATTTCTTGTTATAAGCATACAAATTTATCAAGCAAATAAAAAAAAAATCCACTTCATTATGAAAAGTGAACTCTTTTAGCGTTTCTTTTTACAGAAAAGTTCAAATTGGTTTTCTTTGGTGATGTTTTAGAGTAGTAAAGATTTGAAGTAATGAAAAATTCATTCCCAACTTTTCATTTCCTCAGTTGTAAATCTCATGCGCATTTATATTAATTTCAAATTTGTATAGAAAAGTGCCCAAAGATCACTATAATGATTTCATTTTTCTAAGGAAACTTTTCATCTCACTTCATTAAAATTTTTTTTTTCACTTGCACTTTATGCGCTTTTGCATTCAACATCCATTTTGCCCGAAAAAATATCCCATCCACGTTTCTATGCAATGTGTTTCGGTAGAGACTCAAAGCACTTTCAACAACACGTTAATTACGTCTTATCTTCCGGTGGCAACAAAGTATTTAGTTCAACCCCCTTAGAGGTACACATAATAAGTCGGATTCCGTTTCGTAATTTTTAATTCCTTGCCAAGAATTCTGCAAAGAATGTTGAATTGAAACTTTTCGGTCATCCACTATCAAAATGACCGCAGTAGTACAAACGCATTCAATTCGACTCGGGGGCCTGAAATTTCTAAACCTCTAATTTCATTTATAAAACAATCGTCTCATGTGCGGCTTTAATGAACAAACCTACGAATGCGTATTCCGGTAGAGACGTTCCCACGAAACGTCTCATTGTGGTAAGAAGTCAAAATCAGAGCTTTCAAGCCTCAACATGAGAAACAATTGAATTTGGAAGGCAATCAAAGAAAGCATTTCATCTCATATAGCTTTTGCATACGAACATAAAATGTCGCGATTTAATTGACTAACTCAATAATATATATATAAGTCATAGTGTGTTGTCATATTTGTTCGCTCATAGGCACATTTCTCAGTTTCAGTGGCCATATTTATGATGCATTCAAACACGCTCTTCTGCCTCTATTCCACCACTTCATAGTTGCTGTCGAGCCTTCTTGACGAATTAAACGTGGACGCTCTTAGGTATTATGGCATAAGCACTCGAAGATCTTGAAATTTTTGTTTGTGCTGGGGTTTTAACACTGCATCATTTAAATTGATATCGAGTCTACAAGGTCAATAATATAGACACGATAGCAAAATGTGTTTGCAAACTTACTTCTGCGCATGGGCACGTTCCGTCGAGAGAAGGGAGGGGAGTGTGGAAGGGGGGGGGGGGGGGGGGGGGGGGGGGAAGGTGGGATAAGAAATATTTTTTAAACCAGTGCTTAAGAAAGCCTGAAATTTGCCACTTTCATTGTATTTTCGTCTTGCGCTGATTCTGTGTTCCTTAAAATGCTTTGAAGCTAACGGAAGAAATATCATCATAGCAGTTCTTTTTCATTAAGCCAAGCATTCGTCATGGCTTTGAAAGCTTTGCATTCAGAAGTCATGTCCTTTAATCGCACACCAAGCAAGGCTTTCTTCGTTTCAAAATTCAAGTCTTATAGCGTGTAGACAATCGAGCTGCAATCCTTCGAGATCGACAAATCACTTCATGAAGTCCTTTATCTTGTTTGCGCGTACATTTCCGGGCAGAGCAATTTTTATGAATAACTGCTAGGAATTCTAAGCATTTGATAGTGTAATCAATCAATTACCACAAATCCTAAATTCACATATACCTCTTTTGATTTTGTTGACGATACTCAAAAATTTTTGCCTGGTTTTTGCCGATTCAACGGTCAGAGATTTTCGAAGGAGCGAAAATGGTTCGTAAAAGGTTCACTTTTTGGGGTCATAGTTCAAGACCGATCCCAGAACTATATATGGTTATTGTTACGCATTCCATGCAAACATAAATGCGCCATTAAGAAAATAGCCTTATATGAATTGCATTTGATCTTGAGTTAGTTCTAATCGTGCGCTTATAGGCGTTCAGTTTTTCTCTTCAACACAGCTATTTTATTCCAGACAACATATGAACATAAATTAAATAATTAAACAATTTCGTACTCATTGATGTCACATTTAGAAAAATGATTTCCTACTTCATCAAATCTAAATTACACATCTGCTAAATCAATGCGCCAGATAAATCAGCTAATCCATCCCAGTTCATCGGAATTTCTCATTAATAGTGTTTTGATAGGAATCAACTTCGCATTAGCAGTTTCTATAAACTAGCAAATTTCTTTCGCATCACTACTGTCTCAATGTTAGTGAATTTCGCTTCGATTTTCCTTTCTTTTTTATTTTATTTTGTAATATCATTTTCCTCTCTGTAGTGACGTATGCCCACGTAATGAGAACAATGGGGTGATACCGTACATCATTTTTTGCTGAAAAAATTTTCAAAAAGTTTTAAAGGTCCCTTTTTTCATTGATTATCTTTCTATTCAATTTGTTATTTGTTATTTAGATGAGGAGACCTCCTTCTATGTCTATGATTTCCGACAATTGTAACCTGGGAATGGCATCGCATTCTTTGGGGTATCTGACTCATTATTTTTAAGACAATATCAATTTTTTTACGTATACTCAGTTTTCCAGACAGGGAAAATAGATGAGATTTACTACTGTAAATAAAATACTCCAGTGAATTGAAGAATGCTTTTTCGAGTTTTCAGGTTCATGTTGATCCAATGTTATTGTTCAAGTACTTCAAAAAAAAAAATTTTTTTGACTTCTCATATAATAAATGCACCTATGCGAAAATATGTTTCGATGATAACCTGAGATAGGTTTTCCTAGACTGAAACTTGTGGTTGAAAAAGTCGCTTCGCCACCTAAACTGATCGGAAACTGGATTGAAATAATGTGCTCTCAATTGCAAATTGCAAAACTCATGCTTAAAATGCTAATTCATGTTAAATATGCAGCAATCTTCTAATGAATATTTCCAGATATTTGTTGTAACTCTCAACAACGCCATTTTGGGAAAGTGCGATTATTATTTGTTTGCATTGAGAGATGCGCTTTTTACGAGAGCAACAAGAAACAAGTGGATTATGGAAAAGTGCCATAAGAGAGCTTCGTGGCGGGACCTAGTGCCATTAAGAAAATGCACATGGAAACATTTATAGTATCAATCAGATCGTGGCGGGACCACCTATACACTAGCACATCTACAAACATACTTTTGTATTTTGACAATGTCAAATAACGCTTTCCAGCGATACTATTTTGATTCAATTTGCAACCAATTTATTTTCCACAGAAAATTGATGACTTATTTCTGAGGATTAATGTTGTTTTTATCAAAAAAAGAATCCAACAAAATAATAGAGGCGCAGCGATTTTCATTGAATTTAGTGAGTTTTCTAAACTTTACATGTGTCAATTTTCATTCAGCTTGGGATTGGCGAAAATTTGCAGTTTTTTTTTTTCAAAAGCAGTTTTTTTGATCAGGCTGTCAGCTCTATCTGGATTTAACAATGAGGAGTTTTTTTCGTATCTGTCACCAAATAAACCACTTTCCTAGTTCGCTGTTTCATATTGCACTGCTCTGCTCGTGCAAATTTTTTGAGAGACAAATTCACTTAAATATTCATTGGATTTTTACATATTTGAATTTCATAAATAGAAGCCTTGAAACAAAAAGCTACAAATTTCAATTTCTTTTCAATTAGACATTGTGCTTTATTTCGTTGATAAATGCGTCATCGAATTGTTGCTAAGAGCATGGTAGTGAAGACCTTAAGGTCCATTGCATAGTTAAGCAGAGTACCACTTCAACGCGAAAGAAGTATGCTTCATGGCCGGTGATAATTTAAAAGTTTAGACGGTTAAACCTACAATATTCAGGCAAATGTTCTCTTTTTTTTCTAATAATGAGGCGCCCTTTTCCATTATTTTTGCACTTTTTTTTCAAATGTATTATCCCGAAATATGCGAAATGAGATGAGCGCAAAAATCGTGACGTTTTTTACTAACTTTTTTTCAACGAGACTATGCTAACTTTGAGTAATTTCCTCGCAAATATTTCCCACCGGAAAATGAAATAAAATACAAGTGCAGCACTTATAAAATAGTGCAAATTAAATCCATTATGCCGGATGCCTATATCTACTAACATTGTGTCGTTTCGGAAGGGCTGATTGCCAAATCAATTGTTTCCTTCCTGCAGACAGAATGCCTCATTCGTGTGCTACGCTTAACATTATGAGTGCTGATTTTTTTGTGAATCGATTGACAATTCGGCATTTTGTTAGTTTCGAAAAGTGTTGTCTCATATATCGCCACTTTTTATTGTGAAGCATAAAATTTCCAACAAATATTGCATTCTGTAGTAGAAAGCAAATCTATTCACACCTTAAGCAATATCTGCAATTCAATATCTTTTCGTTGTATTATTTTTAAAAATTCTTGAAAAACTCTTCTATTCAAACTGCCAGTGGAATATGTCCAACTGGTCCAACAAACTAGTCCGTCTAACTCCTCCAAACATCGACATTGTCACCGGAAATTCAGATGAAAAATCATCGTCATTGCTATCGGAAATTCAGATTTCCGATGTGCCTCTTGAAGCTCAGTTATACAAGTACGGTTTTGCACCATCAATCTCAAGTGTGTGAATTGTGCTGTGCCCACTCGTCTAGCACGCCACCAACATTCTAGCTGTGGCATAATGTGTCTTAATTCAAATAATCGCCTCCTCTTGCCTTTCCCGATCCTTTTTCAGCATTTTCCGCCTTCATTTCGCCATCAGTGAACGATTCCTTACGTTTAATTTAGAAGTGAGGAAACTTGCGGCTGCAGCTGTTCCTGAGTTGAAACTACGACAATATATATATATATATATATATATATATAACTCCATAACGCATTTTTAATGCGAATTTTGCAAAAGTACATAAGAAGGAACGTCTGCCACTTACGACAAAAAGCGTGCATGAAAGCTGTTACGACGGTTCTTCCCACGAAAATGGCGTATAATGGTCGCGGGTTCCATCACAGCTTAATTTCTAAAACTTGAATCACGACATACTCTTTGAATAAGTTCATTTAATTCGAACACCAAAGATTATATTTATATGACACCTAACGGCGATCCGATACGGAAAGGTAGAAGGAAGAAATCACTCATATTTCAATGTAATGGCATAACTGGAAACGTTGGTGGCAGCGATCACTCAAATATGAGGCAGTGCACTTACGGCGCCGAAACAGAACAACTTCTTCCATGACACGTAACTTTTCGCTTGAATCGCCTCATCACATCGAAATACACACTACGTCTGCTTGTATCGTATATTGGACACGTAAGACATTCTTTTAGCGTCACCTAACGCCCTCTAAGTTTTCAATTCTCAATTAAGTATTTTTCATTCGTCAACCTCTATCGCTAAATCACAATCTCTGTATAACAAATGAGTACCGGTCAGAGGTATGAGCCTCCTACTTCGTTTCAGGCGAAGAAGTCCGCATTTGATAAATTCCAAGAACCAATTTAGCATCATGAGGATCGTCCTTGATAGACTGAGGACAAAAAATTCAAATTCGCTGAGTAACCTCGAAGAAGTCTTAAGTCCTAAGTGTAACCGTTCTTTATTGGTCAACCGTAGAGGTCAGTAGTTAAGACGTCGGGCAGTGAAGTTTGACGGATCCATTTGATGTTTAAACTTCGAAGAATGTCCTCAATGAATTGTTTTATCATCCAAGATACAAGTCATACAAAATTAAATATTCAATGTGATGATTTTTGCACAAATGAAGCTGGGACTTGAACTTGAACTTGAATTCTTCATGGGAGTTCAATAATGATACTGTGTAACATTGCCAGTTCAGGGTTGTCGTTATTATTAACCATCTAATCAAAGATGCTAAGGAAGCGGTAAAAAGCGTGGAACTTATTCGTTCAGAGAATTTATGATGAAATTGAAAATCAAAATATGTTGCCTATCGCCTCGTGGTACGAATATTATTCTCATGAGAATACTTTAAATTTATCTCTCTTCAAACGTTAACAAGTATGATCGATATCAACGAATGCATATTTCTATCGTTGCATTTTGAAAGAGCAATTCACACTAAATATTCAAAAAAAGAAAGTTTCTATGTAACCGATGGTTCACTTATATAATCTCTAAAAAATCAAGCAATTAAAAATGCTCATCGTGATGCTTTTTCTCTAAATTCTCTGAATATTTTCTATGAACAACGCTACCCACTGATCATTATAACATTAGCTTCTTCATGAAGTGGATTTTGATCTTTACGCTTTCAACGCCTCATAAAATAACTCTCCGATTTCCACAACAAGTATGCCTTAGAATTATCGATCAGACTTTCATTGTCTTAAAATAGAATAGTCGGCCTTTCATTTTATTATAAATTCAACATATCGTATCCAGGATTTCATCCAGTGAACACTTATGCTATATAAATATATGGCTTATAAATTCTATCACAAATGAATTTTGCGGTAATTTGCTTGCTCGAATTTGAAAATGGAATATTACATGACTCTTTTAAGGATCAGTTCTTATCTTTTTCACTGAACATTGCCGGAAAAACGTAGCCACAGCCACACTGCTTATGTATTAGAACAGCGATTAAATGTAGTATGAGATGAGCTGCTGTATAAACATCTAATATATTGAACAAAGAAAAGCTATTGCACACTTAGTTATTCAACACTTTTAGCCATTAAATTCAAAATTTTATTGCCAATCGAAAAGGGTTCGGTATTAATAAATTACATCTAAATGCGGTATGTCAGGTTTTTTTTCGCCGAAATGGTTCATAAACAAATTGGAAACATCAAAGATTAAGGCATTCGTAATCATATGTAATGTCTCTTTTAGTTTCAGGCAATTGTATTACTTCGATGTTTATCCCGATGGTGGAGTTATCGACAGCACTGAGTAAGGCATTCACCTGAGAATATATCCATAAAAGGCTTCTCTTAAACAACAGCGATTACCTAATTAGACAAAAATAATTCCAACTAATTTGGTGCAACTTGATGTGATCGTTCAATTTTGTTAGTGAATTTTTCTATATCAAAACAATCACTTATAATTGTTTCGCTTCAGCATCCTGCAAAAAAAGGAAAAAAATCTGGAAAACTGCATAAAAAATAATTCAAAAAAACGAATTTTCTAGGTCAATGAAAAGAACACCAATGGATAGAAGCTCTATGGTCAGGTATGATGCCTTTAATTTTTGTCAATAATTTCTGTGCATATGACTCTTATTATTTTTTTTCCACATAATGAATCCATACATCATATTTAATTTTCCAATGGATAGTAACCATCATTTCAATAAAAAAACTAGAATAATTCAACGATTACTAAAAGAACAACGAATATTTTTGTTATCTTCTAGCCATCTAATTGTGTAAAAATCCCAAAAATCGAGGGCATTTTTCGGTCGCAATCTGTAGCATTGTGATATGGACCTTAAATTTTAAACACTACGATGTAAAAATTGAAAAATTTAATTGCTTTATTTAGGACATTGATTCTATACGATAGAGATCGAATAAACTGGATTGACTGAACAGTAAATGTTGTCGGATTAAGGTGATTTTGAAGTGGGCTTCACCCAATCTTTCTACGGCAACCTTATCATTAGACCAATAGCTTCTATCAACATTGCATACTGAACTTTTAAACCCAATTTGAGGAAAAAGCATAACTTCTGCAATAAATATTGCAAAACCCTTGAGTGCTTCAATTCATTGAGCTTCACTCACGGAATCTGAACCGTCTGTAGTTCGCCTGATGAATCACAATGAAATAACGTACTTCTTGGCCGAAGACACGAACTCTCTAAGCTAATTGGCCGTTTCTGCAGGATTGCAAAGGCCGACAGCTAGAGAAAAGATACCAAAGAGATTGGTATTTGTAGACAGGAGCTAAGAAATTTCGATTTTATGGTTTAAGTCGGAACTCAAAAATGTTAGGCGACTTTGCGTTTTCGTTCGCTGAAGCTTGTTGGTCGAATAATTCGACAGTCTGATGGTCGAATAATTCCGTTTAAGGGAAAATAAATATTCGAGGAGTGGGAAGCTTTTCTTCAGCTAAAATCTCACTAATGTTTGCTGACTCTTATTAAGACAACCATCATATTCGCTCAAAAGCACAAATGGTTCCTCTCAAATATTGACTGAATACATATCCAGCACTGAATGAGTGAGATGTGAACATTCCTTCTTGTTGATTGTTGGCATTGACTTCATAGTCGTCTCAAATTTCAACAAACCATTCAGGCTTTTCAGCGGATATGACGATTACCGTCGCAATGACACGGAAAAATTAGCGAGAACAAATGAGAATCATTTCTTTTACTCCTAAGAATTAAGATTTTTTATCGTAATAAGCATTAGAAATGGAGATCAAATACCGTTTGCTATACCCGCTTACTATAAATGAAAAAAAAGACCGAGAACGTTCACTTCGAAAGTGCATTTAAAGAGAGTTTATTGATGCATGTAGATGGATTACACTTTGCATACATGTAGGTGAAGATTCATATGTTTCATGGATAAGTTTTGCTTGTATTAATTGGAAGTAAAAGTGGAAAAGCACAAGAAATCCGTTTCAGAACATAAAATGTAAGAAGAAAGCAAAAAGTTTCTATTAGTTCGCTTTTTTTTCTTCCTTTTATTAATGGCTTTCGTGAATGCTTATTACATGATGGTAATGTTGAATGCTTTTTGATGTGAACATCATGTGGAGTTGACCGAGTAATGATGCAAATAAAGAAAGAAATGAACGAAAAAAAAGACGAGAACGGAAATGGAAAATGAATGGATCGCTTGTGCGCTTAGAATACGGAAAAGATAAATAACTATAATGCTCCAAGAATATGAGATACTCGAGAATGCACAAAAAGACTAGGAAATATGAGCAGAAGATAGGTCATTTTGAGCTAGACTTTTGTGAAAAACATTTACCGTCCCTTCAGCTTGCCGAAGCATGCAATGTTCATGAACTGTAGGAGTTTCATGGGGATATTTCGAAGGAATCCACCTTCCATCTTCAACAAGCTATTGACTGTGAAGACCTTTTTTTTAACTTTACGCAATAATTCAAGACTGCTACGTAATATTACTATGTAATATTATTACTCATACAGCTAAAGAGCATTAGTGGTACCGAGTAACACATTGTAAGAAACCTACCTCCCGCCTTTGCAAGTTTGAACAGGCAATGAACAGTACCGAATATTATAGTGAAGTTGGTTGTGTAAACTATCACCATTTGAGGTGGTCATCAGTACAGTTTTAGAGCCAGTAAGATGTCTCCAACACTGTGCATATCAATCCTTCAAATTTCAAATTCATACGTACTGAAGGCATTTGGGCTGTCGAATAAAGGTGTTCAACAAATGTACCCTCTTTCTATAACCAAGCACAAATCTCAAGATTTTTCCTTTAATACAAATAGCAGAAAGTGCTTTAAACTCTCTTGCATCCTTAAACGTTTTGCTTGTTAAAAGAGATTTCTTCAGCATGAAAAGAATTTGACTCGCTCTCTCTTGCTCGTCAGAATCGACCAAGGAATAAAGTTAGAATAGCCGTCACACTCACTCACACATGCGAGACAAAACCTACGAACCTGAGAACTTTTCCATACACTCAAAGGAATGGACGGGAGGGGAGATTGCAGAAACTGATAATTTCAGGTGAATTTCTTTTCCTGGCCCTTCGATTCCTAGGATCTCTCTGAAAACCCTGGAATTTGCATCTCCTTTTTGTCAAGTGAAGAATTTAGGGGTGATATGCCTGCTGATCTATGATTGAGATATCTAATTTTTAGCATGACTATGATATGATTCGAAGATACTGAACATAGCAATTTAAGTATCAATGCAGTATCACCTACTGAAATGCTGAAAGACAGCCTATATAAGTTAAAATGGAAAACAAAATCGAAATGAGCTCGCATCATGTTTTTTGTTCAGATTCGGTAAACGAGTACCTATGGACAGAATTTCGATGGTCAGGTTTGTAGTTTCTTTGTTTCGCTTCATTTAATACCTTTACTGTGAACATTTAAGATGCTTGCGATTCGTTTTGAAGCTCGTTGCACCAAATGACTCCAAATTGGATAATTTGATCGCTACCGATGACGGATGGATCCCGGAGTTGGCTCTGAAGTGGTCATTTCCGAATGCACTCCGAAGCTGACTCTTTGGTTGACTCCGGCGTTCAACTAGGGGTCGATTTCACGCTCTAGGATAGGCTGGAGTTAAACAACCAACTGTTTTTCACTGACAGTCCAGTCCACGCAATTTGAGTGTTCTTGACCCTTGACCCTTCTTCTTAGCACCAAAAGCAACAGCGTGGAAAAGAAACATCCGTATTAGTGCTGCTCCATGTAGCCTCGATTCGGAGAACTTGGCAAATGCAAACGTATATTTTGAGACGAGGGCGCTCGCCAAGTTCCTGACCTAGTGCTCCAATCCAGGACCTAATACTTTCGGACATCCTGATGGCCTCCTTTCCCTACCACCATTAAACGGGCAAGCAATCGTGGCAATATTATCACCAACACTAATTAGTAATATAAGTTGTATTATTGGCATTATTAAGGGTGGCCATTAGTATTCCTTTCTACTAACAGAATAATATACTAGCATTAACCCTTGGCACTAGCATCTACAGCGCAAGTACCATTTAATAGTCTGCTGAGCAGTATTAGCAGTAGCAATAACTGGTAACACCAGCAATAGCATTAAGTGCCTAGTAAATAATACCAGCACAGATTACTAGCGTCGTCAATAAGTAGATTATTACCAGCTGCTATGACTAATATTACTGAGCACACTTCACCAACGCTTATGCAAAAAAAAATATGGGGAAAAAAATGGTGGAGGTGTAGAAAACGTCTCTCGAGCATATACCATCCGAATTTTCTTCTGCAAAAAACTCCAAAGGGTACTAATGTCAAAAATACGGCTGACTATTAGAAATATCAAAAGATTTCTGATAAATAAATCTCTTTGCTAGCCCCTTTTTATTGATCTTTCTTTCTTGGTGAAAGATATTTTCACAGTGGAGGAATATTGCAGCAATTTCGATAAAATTGAACCCCATAGGAAATTGCAGCAATTTCGATAAAATTGAACCCCATAGGATTTCAAAAAGAAAAAGGTAATTTTATTAATTGAAAAAAGATTCTTGATGGCAATCTGTAAAACCTACTTCAGTCTTTTAAGAGGATTTTTTTTTGAAGAATTTTTTTCGAAGTTCTAGTGAATTCTACAACTGTAACTCGTTCCACTAAAAGAATAAGTGAAAGTTATGCTTGCCAATTCCACACAAAAAGCGATATGGCATTTGCACATAACCAGGTTCCTTACTGCAGTGGAAGCACGCACAATCTGTACTGTAATTCCGAACATATACAACTGAAGTATATCCTAATTTTGTTGTTTCTTTACTTAGCAGTGATACAGTGGAATTAATCGTTTTAACTTTGTAGGGAAATCCTCATTTTCGAATGATGAAAAATGTGCTTGAAATCGCATTTAAAAAACGTAAAAAACGAAAACAAAACGATTTCCTTGCATCATTGCTTCTTTTTCGCTTCATAACAATACACTATGTAATTTTCATCAATCACAACAACGTTCTTTCTTATAATTGATTGCATTTGAAGGAAAGTCATTTGTAGAATCGAAGTACCAGTCTTTAAACATTTCAGTGGAATAAATAGTCTTAATAAATCAAAAATAAATTGATTTATTTGCTCATTATACAAGGAAAGGAAATATTACTTTGGAACAAGCGGAACAGCTCATTAGAAGAGTTGGTGAGATATGCATTTTTTTTACGTTCCATTCAACTAACCAATCAGCTTCACACAATATCGACCAATAATAGATATATCGAGTAATGCTTATGGATTTGAATTGATCGTATTACTTCTAAGAATCCCTTTAAACGCAATCATTTCCATGGAGTATGGTTAGGATAAGCTGAAAACTAGATCGATATTAAATGTATGCAAGTTTTTCAAACAACGCAAAGCACAGTCTAAGATCATCTTGTGAGTGCTTTATGCCCACCAAATTTTCTTTAGGCAGAAAATGGTCAAAAAATCTCACTTCTGCACTGTTGCGAAGGAATGCGATAGTTTCATGAATAATGAGACTGCCACTTTGCCGCTTCACTTACGATATAATGTCTAGGAAGTGAATTGCGGAGGCGGGGGGGGGGGAGTTCAGTGATGTAATTTGATATGTTATTCGATTCGTGATCCACGAAGCGTTTGGAAGGTGAAACACGATAGAAATACGGATCATAGAAGCCCATTTCGCTTTAAAATTTATCGAAAATGCCTATTTTTGCGAGTGTTGGTACTGATTCTGCGTGGAGCCACTTCTTTCTGGACATATCAATTGAAAGGAGCTGAACCGTTTATCTGTCTCGATGTAAAAATACTGTACTTTTTGCATGCTTAAAAAAACCAATGATAGGTGGACACAACAAAGTACAGTCGCAGTTTGGATGTCATAAAACCACTCGCCGCTAAAATTATTACTGAAGATAATGCACTGTTCATCAGATGCAGTTTAAGAAGGTCGTTGTTCGTTCGCTGAATCTCTTCTGTCCCATATTAGTGCAATCTTTCATCTATGCGGTGTTCCCTCCGACCTCAGCTATTAGAGGTTTTTTGAAGAAGGTTCCTCATGTAACTGCAACTGCAACCATTGTGAAGCTTTTCCCACTGCTGCATGGAATACACGCTGGGTAATTTCTCTTATTACTGTAGACTGAGTGAACAGGACCGCATTCATATAAACGGCAGATTGTCCATATAATATTACTCTAGGTCTTTTGCAACAGCTTTACATGTTTGTTAAGCGCAGTTCCAGCAAAAGAAAATTCTGATTCTCGACACTGCGAATCATTGAATCAGGTGAGCAATGTCCAATTGCAAATATGAGCGCGGAGTTCTGAGGTTATGAAGCAATCTCAAGTAACAAAGACTTCGAGACATTTTCAAAACATATATGAAAAATCTAGGATTGCGATCACTCCTACATCTTCTTTAAAACTTTTAGGGTGTCAATAACCGCACTTTTTTTTGTGGAACTTAACTGGCTGCTGTGTCATGCCGAATTTTGAACACAGGTTGCCCATACCACCCTCCTCCCCTGTCCGCCCCCTGAATTCCTCGAAGACAACGCGCACAAGTAAAGTTGGAAATCACATCAAGGAGAATACGCTGTTTTGAAAAAAGTTCCCGTCCGTTAGAAAACGTTAGGATTAAGAGCACCGTTTCATCGCCCTCGCCAAATTGGAAGGAACGGGGAAAGAGGTCGCGATTGATACCCATGTTATTCAACGCAGTGAGAGGAGTAAACATAAAGTTTTTTCTTGGCGCTGATCAAGGATCAAGAGGGCGGTGCCATGTGCTCGATTGTTAAACAATGGAATGAAGGAAGGACGGAGGGGGAGGGAAGTGGAAACGGATTGATCAGACCATACACAATTCGCTTCATACCACATAGCCACGAGGCCCATTTCTTGTTTGTTTCAGGTTTGGAAAGAGGGTGCCAATAGACAGAAGCAGTATGGTCAGGTAAATGCTACTTTTTAAAAAGTGCTACCGAAACTTTTCATCAAATTACGTTCGACGACCATTTTTCAGTGACATTTGTCTTTCTAAAGAAACCTCAGATGCACTTAATGTGTGGATGTCTGATAAACCAAAACTTTTCAAATGAAGAATGCCAATGCGCTTAAGAAACTATCACATAACAACAGTGCCATATTGTTAAGAAACAAAGCTCGATAAGGCTCAAAATGAAACCCTCTGAGATCATGCTGTTGAGATTCCTATTTTAAATAGAGGATGCTAGAGGTTTTGTCCAGCAAAAAATTAGACCCCAACTCACGTTCCCTCAACAAATGTGCAACCGCCTCTGCATTAAACATTTTTGGAATATCGGTTGAAAGTAGACATATATAATTTGTCTGTAAGCAGAAATGACCGGTAGTTTTGTTGATGGAATGCTCATCTCTATTTTTCAGGTTTGGGAAACGCGATTTTCCGCCGTACACCGATGACGCATATTCCACATCATTCTTCTAGAAATTCTTTTGAAAACTACACTAACAAATCAAAAATTCATCAAAGCAGACGTTTCATCGACGATACAACGAACGTACTGAGCAGGCAGACTTGCACAACGACGACCAATCATCGTTCGAGATTACATCTCTTCATGCAGCCAGCTGCTTTGCCCTCATGTGAATACAAACGCCTCTAAGCAATTCGTGCTTCATCAATTTACCCACAATTTCATGTCACCGTCGAACCGATGAAATCTCATAAATCACAATAAATGAATATTTTGCGATTTGTGGTAATTTCACATTTCAACAAGCAATCATATTAAATTAAGTTGCGTAAAATGAACGCATAACCAACCCGGATAAGCTGATAATGAAAAGCATTTTCTTTGCTATTCGACCAACTACGCCAACGGGTCGTAAAAATATTCAGAGAACAGTAATAAAGATCCCTTCGTTCGTACCTCTTCCTAATAAACCGATCAGCTGTACCAACCGCCGTCGAAGAACCCATACCCTTACCATACGACCAATTGTCAAAAAAGTCTAATCTGTGAATCTGGTGCCAATTTTAAAGGTATGGTTTAGTGCCAATGCAAAACTTTTTACAAATACTCTTAAAGTGCAGAGTGCATCTTAAGTTTCCCGAGTTCAATTTCCCAACCGTGCATATTGGAACTCTCGTATGGATAAATCAACAAATCTGCAAATACATGTTACACGTAAACAGCCAACGTGGTTCAACTGCACTTTCGTGAAAATACGCAAAGGCGAACAATAAATAGAAGCCATTTCGTGCATCTGAGAACGTTTGCAACAAGGATGGGATATTGCCATACTTTGATCGCCATCACATTCCGATCACTCGGTGGTTCGCGTCGCAAAGCGTAAACGCTGAACGATGATAGGTGCACCTCATAACGACTCTACATTGTTCATCACTCCATTTGTTTATTTCCTTTGCACCATCACTTAACACAACATCAAATAAACGTTCACCACCCATCTAAAAAGAAGGTTCCCTTATATTGTTTGGCAACAGAAAACAATAAACAAATGTT
Organism: Baylisascaris schroederi; assembly: GCA_006503575.1. NCBI lineage: Eukaryota > Metazoa > Nematoda > Chromadorea > Rhabditida > Ascarididae > Baylisascaris > Baylisascaris schroederi. The sequence goes on from QEWY01001293.1 coordinate 1,423,639, forward strand.
TTATTTTACGTATCGATGAATGAGGAAATTCGTGCACACAGCAATAACTATTGAGATAATCGAGACAATGGGGACATACACGCATCATCGCTAAAGATAGCATTCCGACATTTCTCTTTCTTGCTTGCTTCTAGGACGGCATTTAAGCATGCTTATCATAATGAACTTAAATCAGCGATTCGCAGACTTTCACAGGAAAAAAACAGCATCACTCATTGATATAGAGCAATCGCTAATCACCAATTTAAAAAAAAAAATTGCGACCATAAAAATAGCAACTTTTTAGGAGCGCATCTATATAAGCAATCCGACATCGGAATGCAGCAATATAATGTGGAAAAATCTCTTACAGACAACACCTAAATCGATTAGACTAATCCTGACATGAGATGACTACTTTTTAGTTACGCGAGGTTCCACAGCTGGTGTCTTGTTGGACGGCTGAGGAAGTCGTGATGGTCCAAGTTCCTTCTGAAATCACAAACGATTCTAAAGTACGCGAAGAATAACCGGATGTTCTAAATCCAAATGAGTGTATTCTTGTTTGTCACTTTAGACTGAAGGTTTAGGTTGTTTCTATTTAGCAATGAAGCATTCAGTATAGTCAAAGATAAAAAGACAAAGTGAGAATGCCTGGTGGATATTGGGGGAATTTGGCGGGATAACCACGACATCAAATAATTTGATTGATTGACGAAGGATTTGTAAAAAAATGCCATCAGTTTTCCTTCGTTCACAAACACGCATAGAAAGTGGGAAATGAGGAAAACACATTAGCGAGGGGAGCAGGGAGTGGTGATTCAAGCGCTAGATGAGGCGATTAGTTCCTTTTCTTTCTATTTTTTCCTTTTTTTTAGTTGACCGTATGCCAAAAGGAATACTAAAAATATTTTAAGCCTGAGGCGGGGTTCTAAAAGCGTAACCGTTTGTGCATAGCTTCTTTCTGCACTACAGCTAGGCGCTTAACCGAAAATGCATACCAAACCTCTAGCGCAGCCCCTATTACGCTATATCTTGATGCAACGGATGAAGGCGTGAAACTTCAGTCTCGTTAAAAACGGATGATATGCAAAAAACACTTGAATTTTATAAGACGTGAGTGAATAATCTCTAGTTTCATGCACAATTCAAAAATGCTCACTGACTTCTTTATCGTAGAAGGACCATGTGCTGAAATTCAGGTACTCGCTGCATTTGTAGTCCGTCGGTTTGCTTTTTTCGTTCTTCCCTCTCTAGAAAGATAGGTTACAAGAAATCGATGTTAGAAGCCAACATTTCACCTGAATAACTATAAAAACGATGAATCAAATCACTCGAAACTCACTTGAGTAAACCAAAGCCGCCGAAAAAGGTAAAGGATTTTACGAAGGGTGCAAAAATCAATCACAAAAGGTGCGAAAAAATTGTGCTTCCCGCTCCGAACAACATAAGTTTCATCGATCCTTTCGGCGTTACGAAATCTTTCAATGATTCCCTAATTTGGCGCAATTAAAGCCCACTATATTGTATACAAAAAGGCAAAAAAAATCATCTACATAATCCATATGCAAAATATTTGGGTATATCTTTCAAACCTGTAGATCACAGAAGATTGCCTCTTCTTGTATGACTTGATAACTTTTATGTAATCTGGTTGATGGAAAAAACTTAAGTGAAGCATTGGGCAGGCTAATGCACAATAATGATTTTTTTTTCCTGCTGCAGCAAATTATGGCACTCTAAAAGTGCTGGTGAAGAGGCACCCCGCCGAAGTAATATTGAGGCATTTTCCGATATTCCAACACTATTGGCAAACACTCACTGCTTTCAAACGGTCGACACAAGCATCAAGAAAAACTTGCAAATGTTTTAGGTGGTGCCGCTTCGCATTGCTGTTTAGTCTTTTTTTCAGATCTCCATCAGTCGGATAGCCTCTTGCTAATCAAGTAATAAGAACTGCGCAGAGTACCACTAGCCTAAATAAAAGAAGAAAAACGTATTCGTTTTTATAACCGTTCAAAAGCCAGACGTTTGTTATCCGTAATGGTTTATCAATACGTATATGTGGTTCAGTACTAGCACCTCAGGAAGCCAGAAATGCGATACTTCCCACGGATCCGGAACCTAATAGCTGTTAAGATGCTCGTAGGGTACTTCAGCATCACAAATGTGCCCTGCAGAACAGTACTAATGAAAGCGTTGTATATGCATCCCTATATGCCACAAAAATTACGTTGCATAAAGACATATATTGGTGTATATGGAACAGATTAAAAATTGGCCACAGCCTCTCTCCTTGTCATTTTTTTGAACACAGTCCGTCTCTACTGCGCCCGACCGTTTCCATACTCAACTACTCAAACGATGAAACTGTTATTAAACAGCAACCACACCCATCCATCGAATATATTCACCTGCTGCGCCGATCATGTGGCAGAAGTCCCCTCAGGCTGGCACTGAACACCGAATCCCAAAATGGAAAACGAATAAGTTAGAATACTTCCCGAAGATTGATCTCAGTATTTCTAAGCAACAGACCGTAGTTTTGAAGAAGTAGTTCAAAGATAACACATGGTTAATAGACTAACAAATGCGAACAGAACCGTAGGTAAGAAGATAAACAGCAGAATCCCTCTTTTCGAACCTATAGTACAATTTCGAACTGTTTTGCAGCCCTGTATGGAAAGTTTGGTTGATTGTAAACTTGATCATTTATTCTACGATGAATCGATGCTCATTTGATTAAATCCTACCCATGCGTTCAAAAAAAACTTTTTCTTCCTGCGACCGCTACCCTCGAGATAGGCAATCAGAAACTTCCTGTCAAAAGACGACTTCGACGTTTCACTACATTCGCATTCCATACACAGTATAAACTCACTAATCGATATATAATAAAAACGAAAGAAAAGAGAACCTTTTTCAATTCCTCCGCATGCTCAATACCCGTTGTACATTGAGGCGCGGCCGAGAACGCTGTACGTGCTTGCATCGGCATCAAGCAACGAATGAAGCGACTCGTTAGTGACATCCTGCAACGGAAAAGAAATCGAAAGAATATTCCACTTTCGAAAGGCATCTGGACGATCATAACACAGGTTGAGAAATATGGTCACCGACAAGTTGTCTGACAATTAGTTTGGAAATAAGGGAGAGGAGAAAAGCTGAGGATATTTCAGCCATAAATGACAACGGTGGCAAAGGAACTCCAGGGACGCAATTAGGTGAACGGACGAGACTACCCGCTTCGTCGTGGATCTGACTCGGCAACGAACGCCGCCTCGTTCGTTCATTCGATTCTCATCTTTAAACTAGTCCAGCCACATATGCTTTCAGCTGGCTGGGACGGAGACACCATGGTAGTGCCGGAGTGCTGCATGGAGGCGCCGTTAACATGACAGACGGCGCTTTTGTCAATGGTTGGAGGACATGTTAGAGAGAAAGACATTCGATGTTACGCTCCTGGGTGATGAAGAAAGAAAAATAATTGAAGGACAGTAGAGTGGAAGGGATCTGAGAAAGGACAGGCCGGCTGGGGCATGAAAACAGGTAGTACGCATGCTGTGCGAAATCCGGTAAGTTGGAAAACAAAATGCCCGACATGTTGATGTTCAGGCTCCACTTTTACTTTCCACAACATCTTTAGCTGTCACTAGAAACAATGACAGCTTTTCTGAAAAATGTGCATGCCAGCCTCCACAGTATGACAACCAGTTTTCCATCACTCGGGCCGACGAGCTGAACCTTTTCGTGCCTACTGTTAGGCCACAATTTCTATAGGTATTTATGTGGGAAAACACGCCCATGACAAATACGTCTAGGCAAAACATCGGTTTCACAACTTAAAGCATGTCAAATCGAGCTCTGAAGGTAATAAAAATACAGCCTTTTTTCATTTAGAAGTCCTCTTCATAGGCATCTGTTAAGTGCACCTACACTTTGGAAAATTGCAAACGTTATAGGCTTTTCTCACATATAAGCTTCTCCCTTTCGTTATTCGAATACAAACCCTCCCCTCAGAGCGACATCTACGAAACTGCTCACCTGACGAAGTAACACACTGAGTTTCAAGAAATAAAACTCAGATGCATGAAAGGTTTAACAACAGTTTTTACCAACGAATATCCGTTGCGAAATTTGCCGACAGCGTCATTCCCCCATCACCCACTCCTCTCCCTTCCCCTTTCCACCTATCCACTTTACGTCCGCAGAAACTGCCTTCTTCAAACATGGAACTTGTCTTCGATCCCACCGTTCGGCACAATGGACTACGAATATTTAACGTTACTGAAAGAAACAGGGAAAGATGGGCCGCATCCCCACATACAAACATTCCACAGCAACGCATTCCATCATACGGCTGCGCTTTCAACAAGTGCATTTTTCGCCGTGGTGATATTCTGATACAACAGCGAACGTTTGACAAGATGCTACACTTCAGCATCTCTATCGCACAATTTTCATAGAAATAGAGGTTTTCACATCAAGTTTAACTGTAATAGACGACAAGAAGTCTAAACGCAAGACACTGGTCTAAGTACAGCATACTTGAAACTGCTTATGACGAAATCGTGGCAAGCGATGAACTAAAAAATCTGAAGGTACACCAGTCTCTGAGATACTCGCAGTAAGTTGAAGGGACATCTATAGCATAATGTCCCTCTGCATGGAAGAAAGTATTAAGCGCATGCTATGGTTTCCAGACACACTTCTTAGGAGGTTTATTGCGGGAGCTTTTCTTCCAGTACAGAACCTATGAAATGGCAGTGCTCGTTTAATATCCCAAGGTTTCTTATGGTATTCACAAGTTTCAAGAATCGGTGTATATCGAGGCAGAGTTTCATACGAATAGCGGAGGGGAGCTCGTGCTTTTTGCAAGTTCGAAGGCGAATTCTAAACCATAGTCTCATGAGGTCACACTACATCCAGCTTAGAGAAGCACCCGAGGCTTACTCCGCAGCTAACGATAACTCCAGCACCATTTTTTTATTGAACAACCTTTTCTGGTTAGAAATTGTCTGGACGAGACCGCGAGATCAGACAAAGGTAAAAAACGCCGAAGGAACAAAACAGTTCGCTGTTGCAAAAATGAAGCAGCAAAGGGTTGGGAAAATTTTTCGGGGGAAAATGAAGCACCACCAGGACAGGTCGGAGAAGTAGATGAAAATGATAGAAAAGCTAATGCAAAGTTGCAGGACGTTGCGGGAACTGCGCTTGGTTAGCTTGCGTGCTTGAACGTTTGTCAGTCGGACGTTAGCGTTCCAGTCCCATGGAGCAACGGAACATTTCAATAACTGAACTTGAATCAGGGAGTTCGAATTGTTGGACTCCTCCAGATGTAAAGTACAACCTCTACAGCATCCTCTACACCCTCGACGACCAGACGCTGCAGGATTCTATGTGTCGTCGCATTCCTAGCTTGCAAGTTTTGTCGAGCTGCACTTCGCTTGTTGAAAGTGGTACTTCTGCTGCAATTATTTCATAAAAAGTGAGAAAACCATTCTAATTCTTTGACTAAAGCTCAAAAAATTGAAGTGTGCTGTAAAATTTGAGACAGGTGGTGAAATAAGAAAGACAGCCGATGACCTCATGGCGTTGTTCGAAATTGGTTTTGGTACTACTCAACGATTAACGCTTTATTGCGGAATTTTCTGGGTCTGAAGCTACACCAGTCCCCCCCCCCTCCCCACTCTCTATCCATCTCGCATGTATTTGTTGTTATAGGTCCATCATGTGGTAAATAATTACCCCTCGATATTAAAGCGTTTGAGGGATTATATTCACTACAGCACCTGCTAAGCATATTTGTTGCTGTTTTCTTAGATGTGTAATTCATTTTATTCCTATGTAAAGGTATTCACTTTTCTGGATATGAAAGATGTTCCATGCGTTCCACATGATTCAGCCAAAAATACTGTATCATCTTTCCCAAATTTCTCACCGCTAAACGTTTCTCGAAAAAAAGGTAAAACTATAAAAGTTCACTTTCGGCGAAAAAAAAAAGCCCGGAAAAACATAGGAAGTCCCGCTTGCTGTAACAATTAAAATTGGGAAGGTGGGCGCTCGCATCACGAACAGCGAATCGAGCTGTAGCTACGCGTGCTACGACTACGTAGCAGTACTTTAATCGGCACTGCTTTGAACGTACTAATCAAGACAACAGCAGGTAAGTCTAATATATATGCGTAAATTTGCAGGCATGGAATTTTTTTGGATATTCGGTGGAGACAAGAAGGTACTATTGAAAAGGTAGGTCTAATTGGTACATTTTGCAAAGAATAAGCAGTACTAATTGAACGTAATCAAGACAAGACAACGTAAGTCCAATAATTTAGTATGTTTTGCACATATTGAATAGGGAAAACTTCATAGGTGGAAAACGAAAGTAAAAGAAATTAACATTGAGAATTGAGAGAATACAATCAAAAGAAGTGTCTATCAGAAGGACATGAATTCTTTGATTTACCTAAGTACGATAAATCACCTATTAAATCACTTGATCACTTGATAGGCCGGATTATCGATGAGGCACCGAAGGAGGATTTTGCAGCGGAAATCACCTATTAAATAAAGCGGAAAAATTGAGATGGACTTTGCATAGTGAATTTAAAATCTGAGCGGTAAAATTATTCGCTGTGATATTGTTCCAGTTATATGCGAATGGGCATTTGACGAGGCGCTAATTCGACTAACTAAGCGAATCTGTCAAAATTGAGAAAGTGCTTACATTTTTTGTATAATTTTTCTCTATTGTTTCATTCTACGTCAAGGGACAGTGCACTGAGTCAAACCGGTTTCCTTTCTGAGATACCTCCCCCTCCCCGACCTAAAATTAACCTTGTTCATCGCGGTCCTAATGCAACGGCATCAGAAGTAACGTTGCGATATTGGGAAATAACATATAGTATGCCGCTATTATCTGCACCTTATTCCGGAAGATGTTGACAGAATTCCTCATCAGCGATTATTGCATCGAATGCGCAACCACATAAAAGATGGACCTGTTTTTCAACAGCATGCTTTATAATTTCTACCTGTACGGCAAGCAAATATTTGCTTTTATTAGATTCAGATTACATCACCACATCTCGGAAACTTCTTTCCAATAGCGACGAAGAAACGGCCAACTCTACAGTGGACATGAAATGACAAAACGACTAAAACATGTTGAAGTAGGTGGTTGCCGTAGACCTTAACATGCCTTTTACAAGCTTACTCCTCTCCTTTCAATTCCCCCCAATCCCTACAGTCACCAAATATAGATAGGACAGTTTGTACGCTCATATATTTTGCGATTATGGGTCGAGATATTCAAAAAAATAAAAAATAAAAAATTCATGTTCGCTGCATCAATATGAACTTTGTGTGGGGCAACATTCGATGATCGCAGAGAACGCAGTCTTACGCTTTAAAAAAACCTTCCTGATTGTAGGATAAGCCTAAAAATTTGTATGGTAGTACCTTTTGTCAAAAAAATTCGAGGTTTTCAAAGAGGAAAAAATTGCAGTCTCCTCCAAATCAACCCCTTCCAGGTAATGCGGATTAATATACTACTGCGTACTGCTATTTAATTGTTTATGCAACAGTTCAAAAATATTATAAACTTTGGTGTTTATTCATAGTCGAAGTTTGCGTTTAGCGCCCTCAAAACAGTTTTCTTTTTTAAATGCACATGCCGCAAAATACGACAACATGGGGATCGACAAGAAAAACAAAAAAAAAAAAACAAGGCGGCAAATATTATCATAAATGCGTTGTTGTTTTTATAAGTTATGCAATGAGAACATAACTTTAAAGGAGAAAGAGAGAAAGAAAGAAAAAAAATTACAATTCATTCGAGAGAAAAAAAAGAAAGAAAGAAGTAATAACAAATAAACAAAAATCAATGCAAACAAAAAAAAAAAAAAAAAAAAAAAAAAAAAAGACAAAAACACGTAATTAATTTGGTAATTCGAAGCATTTTAGGAGAACATTTTTGCGATTGTTTTGAAGGAGATTTAAAATATGAGAATTGTGATTTCGAAACTAGCACTGATAAAATTCACGTTTGATCGATATTTGTTCATTGATGATTTGTATGCGAATTGAGGTGGTTCCTTCTCATTTCTTTTCTTTTTTCTTAAAGTTCCGCAGGATCATGCTTTTGTAATTGCTCTCCGTAATCGGTCGCTTGTGAGCCGACGAACGTATCATAATGAGCGAGAATCTCCTCCATCGAAAGTTTCCCATCCTTAAACATTTTACCATTTTTCTTAAGTAGTTTATGACATACATTAAAATATTCCCTAGCGATTCTTAATTTCTAGGTTTTCTATTCAACTGTGACCCTATGAGAAGGAAGCTAGTTGTTGCTTTAAAACGAATAAGGTTCTATTCTTCAGAAGTATTTCCCTTCAGCTAGAAGGTTGTTCTACTTCTGATACTCATTGATGGCAGAGTTATCAACGAGAAAACGTATGATTGGAACGTTTTTTTTTCTCACGAATGCTACAACGTGGAAAAACAGAGTTCATATCATAAAGATTAATGTTTTATTTTTATTTTTTCGCTGAAAGGAACACTTCTGCGCTGATGAAATGCTCACCTTATCGTCATCTGCAATACCAATGAGATGTTTCGATTCAGCATCCGCATGATCGAATCCAATAGGCATAATCCAATCCCTCATTTCATCCTTAAATTGACTAGCATCAGTTTCGATCTTATGATGCATTTGCTGCCTCCTCTGATGTTATGGAAACTTTATACGCTGGTCATTGAACGATTCCTCCAATCAGTGCACAGCTCTAGCAGAAGCAACTCAACTTGTGTTCGCCTTAAATTCCGTTAAACGTTTGCATTCCGTTAAACGTTTGCAGCATACCTTTGACTGCAATGCGCAATAGTGGACTCACTGCTACAACATGCAATGACTTTATGTAACTGGTCACAACACCCACTAGACATTAAGAAAACAAAGAAAAAGTTGAAACGTCAAAGTAACGCAGAGAGGGCTTAGGTAAACTTGACCTGCACCGCATGCAAAATATAGATATTACGCTCTGCTATGGATCACAGTAGATAACAAAAAATTTTAGCCGCTTAACATTTGATGATTTCAACGTAAATTAAGCTAAGTTGCATTCGTTTCATGCAACAGTAGAAAGGAAGAGTCTCTGATCAAAAGTGATGTCGTAAAGTCGGCTAGTGGAGAAAGTCAGTACGGAAGAGGAAATACTATATAATTTTTTTCTCACTAAAGCACTAAATTCCTCAAAATGTTTTCCCAAAAATTAGAGCGGAGAGGTGACATTCCGCTTTTTCACAAAAATTGATCGCTGGACGATAGGTGATGCTGCATCATAAAAAGATTTATATAGAAGGTTTAATATTGGAAACATACATGACGCATACTTGGTGAAAATTTACACACAACAAAACACACCTGATTAAGCTTGCCATCACCATCTTTGTCACGATGGTCTTTGAACATTTCGCGCTCACTGGCCACCCAATCAGGCTCCTTTCCATTCAGCTCCGGATAGTCCTCTGGTCGGTACATATCACCTTCAAGGCAATTAGTATGTTAGCTAAACTAATGACAGCACTTCTGCTGCACTAATGAACAACTCAACTTACCAATGTATTCCTCTAGGTCAACGAAACCATCCTTGTTCTTATCGATATCCTCCACTGTTTCCTAAAAATTATCGAATTGAAACATGCTGACAATAAAACTACTAATCACTTCTAATTTCTTTGCTCATGGAGAAGAAAAAGTTCTTTTATTTATGTAAAGAAAACATTCGAATACTTCAACAAGAGTGAAGCAAAGACGTTTTTTATACTAATTATAAGAACGCTTCAAAAAGCACCTAAAAAGCGGTTATAGGTATCGATAGCGTTATCTACGCTGTGAAATATATTCATCACATTCCATAGTGATTATCTTTCTAGATCATCAGTTAACAGGATACGATAGATATACACCTAAAAAACGTCTAAACAGTGGCGACCATTTATTCAAAAACGATGTTCGTTCATTCTTTAAAGCAGTCGTTTTTCTTTTTACAGCATTGTTATACAGTTAAAGTCATTCATGGTTTAAAGTATATTTACTTCTTATGCAACCTACTCGAAAGCATTTCTGGTCATTCTGACGGTTGTTTGGGGTTCTCGTCTCAGATCAGTATTTTATAGCCCGCATATAATTGGAAACTGGTCAGTCCCGACAATCTACCAACCGCACAATTCACAAAACTCTGCACACATGATGACAAATTGATATCGTTCGTATTCAGCAATGAAGACAACATGAAATCTTCCCGCAACGCTTTGCTTTAATCACAACAGCACAGTGCTTCATCATGAAGGCAACTAAATTGGCATGTCGCTCTGGTGGTATATTATCTCATGCTTTCGTCACGATTTTACTTATTTCGTCCGAGTTTCTCGGATTTTTCTTGCGAATCATCACTCATGCACATGTTCTAAGCTGGATCGATGTCTGAGTTTAGGTCCACCGAAATAAAAAATGATTTGCAAGACTTCGTTTCCATGAAATCAGTTCAATCACTGCTTCGCTTGAACAAACCGATGCAAAGCGTAATTCACTGCAGATAACCGAAGAGCATTTCTCTGCAGTTTTTCGACGAAATGGTGCAAATCGAGAATGTCCACTGATCGACGCCAAGTATATCCGATGATGCTTAGACCGTAACAATTGACTTTTTATTTCATCGTTGAGCAATACTCCAAATCAGTCGGCTGCTTCTCAAGGTTGGTGGCCTTTGACAAGCATTACCCTTATTTTTTCCTCTAAGATGCGGGTTGCTTTATATTGTCTCAGAATATGCCCATGGAGAACAAAGTCAACCAGAGGCCTTCCAACAGTACATATGCCCACATCATGACGGAAGACCTCCTTTCATTTGTTTCTGATTGTCCATTGCCGTTTTTTCTGTCGCCATCGTACGAACAGTGTATTGTCCTGAATTTTCGAGTCCTAATCTTGTTTCCTTGACATTTTCAGCTTTCTTTCAGTTATCCTATACTTTCATAGATGTCCATAGCGTCTAAAACAGCCTTCTTAAAGGAACCGATTTCCGCAATATAGCAGACTTCGACTTTCCGTCTCAATGACACTTCGTACTTGGTATCCTCTACGCCGGACATACTCGCTTCTCTTTTCCGATGCTCGAAGCAAGTCATAATAGATGCAATACTCGCAGATATTAACAAACCTAGCTCACTAGTAAAGGATATAGACAGCAATTCAACATTCCCAAATAGTAACAGAAATCAAAAATAAACATCTGCATAACGATTGTTTCCGCCCTATACAGCAATCACTTACTAGTGAGCAGTTGTGAAAAAAAATAATTTGAATAACGACACTAAACACTCTCCTATAATCAATACGGTAACTAGATGTTATTTCAAACGAAATCAACAGCATCAAAATGACCATCATAAGCCGAGTAGTGACCACAAAGAAACTAGTGACCATCATTTCTATTGAAAAAATCTTCACCACTGCAAAAACAACAGGTGCTATGCATGGTGAATTTTTGCAGTCTCACATGAAGCGCATCGTAGTCAAAGTAGCTTAAATAGATGAGATGAGAGAAATTACAGTTATATTAGAGATAATATTCCTTCTTTAGCTGTTTTACAAGTCTTTTAGTAGCATACAATATTGGTTAATGCTCTAATATTCTGAAAAGAACTTGTGCGGGTCGCTTAGATAGCAATATAGACTAGTTTTCTGGATTCCTTCCGGACTAAAACAGTTGAACTGTATCAACAAACGTTGGAATTGCAATTTTCTATAAACTAACCACTTTTAATGTCGATAATGAAATTCAGTGAATATAAAAATAACAGCGATATCCACCTATTCTTAATTTGCAATAGAGGAATTCAATTTCAAAACAATGCAGCTATATTATAAATGCCACATTGCTGATACCATTCATTTCTCGCAAATTTCGCTCTTTTTTAGCAATAAGAAAGCCGGGAATTAGAGTTTTGATTCATAAGCAAAAGTTTTAGTTAAACTTCAAATGCTAGCAGATATGATCTTAAGACTGATATATGAGAAAAAAATTGAAAAGTAAAGTGACATATTATTGAATGCGTTTTCTCGTTGAAGAACTAAGGAGAATTTGAATGAAACATAACTCTAAATCATGCAAGTTGCACTACCTTAGTATAGAATTCTATTATATAGTTGCTATTTGAATTTTGAACATACCGCTACGACAATATCACGCATGTGGTCGCAATCTTCCGGATGCATGAAACAACCATATTCGGTGCGGTCAAGAACACCATTCGAGTCGTAATCAGCTACTTTCCATCGTCGCTGATCACGGCTCACCATTTTCGCATATTCAGGTGATAATTCCTGTCCTTCGCCATCCGGTGAACCATACACCATTTCACTAAAAATTACGGTGTTGACGCTTCCTCTTCTTCACATTGTATTATTATTGCTTACCCTTTACTTGGTGTTATCACCGTCTTTCAGTGAACGAAAGACTTAGCTCTAACCTTAAAACATGGGAAAGGTAGTGCCTGTTTCTTCTTCCCTCAACAGAAAAACGCATTCAAATAAAGATCTATTTTACCCGAAAGTACGGGAAAAATTGAGGTATTCCATAAGACACTGTACTTGATAATGTCACAAAAATAACTAGGAACATGCATGTATTATCGCCATAACGCTAAAACAACGGTGCTATTTGACGTGAATACTTGCAAGATTGTTCCACAAATGTGATGTCGTTGAACGCGTTGCGTGGTATATAAATTTATGCCGCATTAGTGGGATCAAAAGTGGAGAGGTGCAAAAGCATTTTTCGATAGCAATAAATGACTTCTAAAACGAAAAACTGAGATGCAAAATCTCGTAACGCTTTGAAATTTAACAACTCTTCAAAAAAATAGCAGAAACTTTCCGTTGAATGTTTCTGCAGTGCACAGCACACCTCTCAAACTCTATAAACCTAAGTACAATGGATTCGAAACTGAAAACAAAGAATAGTTGGAAATATTTGCATACGCATAACACAGGCAAGCATATGCATATATTTTTTAATTCATGGGAAAAAAAAAACATAAGCATTTAAAATATCTCACCGATAATCCTTCCATTGAAGTTTGCCATCCTTGATTTTTTCCTCATTGTAATTCTTCCAAGTCCTATCGACATCATTGTTAACATATCGTTTTTGCATAAATTTGATATGCTCCCTGAGCTCATCTTCTTCCACAAATCCATCGTTATCGCTATCCATTTTAGGCACTAGTTTTCTACAATGATACATCATTATAGGCATTATTTCATTGAATTACATAAAAATATTTTTTAATTTCTTGTAGAAATTTTCGAAGAAAAATTACTTCCTAACAGCTAAAGGAAAGCTATATTATCCTACGCAACGAGGAAAGTGGAAAATATTTTCTTCATTTACTAGTCGGAACAAGATCGTTTATCAAAGCATGTTTAATTCATGATAACTATCAAATATAATAAGTTTTAATACCTGGCAAAAAGATCATTAAAAATTACCAGAAAAAAAAACGTGTGTAATAAAAAAAAAACAATGTTTTGAATCTATACAATGAGGAAAGTTATTCAATGAATGACCTTCAATATGCACAACTCTGTGATGCTCGTTGTGGTAATTATGAGATGAACCTGCCTAAGAATGTACAAACTCTTATAAACGTCGATTAATGCCTTTGAAGATCGGTTCAATCTTTTTTATGCAAGAAAGTTTCTTTCTCCAAAAATTTTTAAGGATGTAGTGGCCAAAATTATGTTTGAAAAATTTGTTATGCTCAAAAATTAATATAATTTTTTTGTGTGAAAAACTTTCGCAGTGATAAATTAAATTGCCTACATCGGTTTCTAATGAACAATATTAATGATGATATCTATCTAAAAATTCGATTAACATCTGTTCGTTCTTTACGAATAACATGGATAGATTCCATCCTATGTTAGTGATACGACTGCGACCACCTGTTGCTAGTCATATTATAGACATATTGGAATGTAGCTGATAGTGCCACGTGTAAATGTGTCGGAGTCGTTGTTTTGCCGCTCCCTAATAATTCAGTAAACTTTATACAACGGTAAAGTGATATTATTCATTAAGCGTCTTATTTATCATCTTTATGTAAATAATAAAATAACATTTCTTCCCTAAATATATTGCATTCAAATGAATAAATCAATTTTATACTCTTTTAATAAATACTGAAACTTACGCGAGTCTCTCTTTACTTTTTTCCGGTGTTAAATCATCATATTCGGCAGCAGTATCCTTTCCCAAAAATGCTTCATGATCATATTTGGTGTCATGCTCGCCACCCTTAAACGATAAAAAAATCTATAAACACTTTTCATGATACCGTTTGAAATTCAATAAGACACTTTAAGAAACTTGTTTGCAAACATTTTACCATTGCTTTTTCACAGTTTCCACTGGGAATCTTCCAAACATTTTTGTATATGTTAAATACTCCTTTCTAGAAGATGTTGAGCTTGCAATTTCAAGACATACATTATCAGTGATTTTAAGGCCGATGCTTAGAAGTTATCTATTCAAATTTAAATATGATTTATAAATGGCTTTTAGGAGCAATACAACAGCAAAAACGATCTCAGCCGTTGAATGAAATCACCGCAAATACATAAAAATATGCAGTTGTATAAGTAGTAACGCATCTTCAGTGATATTCCAGCGCCTCTTAAGATATACTATTTGGAGATATTTTCATCCAAACTTTCCTTACAGATGAATCCTTTAATGGGAGGAAATTCGTAGAAAAAATGATCTCATTGAAAATGTTGATGCACATATTGATGCGCTACTCGTTACATTATTACACACTTTTATCACAATAGAAAGTGTTTAAATCGATCTGACTTCAATGTATCTCATAACGATTTGTGCTTATATCAAAATATTTATCAGTGAAGAAAAACTCAATAACGTCTTTTATAAGATATATATAAGAATACCTGTGTGCTTCTCTTTTTTATTTTTTTCCTCAATTTCTGTTTCATCAAATCAGTAACACATCATTCAGATTTTTTCGAATTAATCAAAAGAAAATTTCAAACTGCTGTTGAAAACAACAAATATGAAGCATATCATTTTCTTTTTGTTTGTTTGAGAAGATATTCTTTTTCTGGATTTGAGAAGAAAAATAACCTTATTATGATCCTTATCACTTAGCGGATCACCATGTTCGGAAAGCGCTAATGCAATTAGTGCGGCAAGTAATAGCACCGTACGCATCCTTAATAAGGCACCAAGTGAGCGCTCTGAAACATTTCAACCTTAGAATGCCTACTATTCCATACGCAAAAACAAGAATTCGCGATTCCATTCAATATTCCAAAATTACGTCAGTATCAACAGAATCACTGGAAGTAGTAATCAGTGATAACATAGTAAACCACCAAAAGTAACATAAAATATAAATGAAATCAGTGCATTTCGAAAATGTGGTACTTCAGAAATAGCTGTCATTTGAAAGCGTTCAAGCCTAAGTTTCATTTTCTCTTTCCTTTTTGTCGTAAGGAACAGTTGTTGCCTCAACAGAGATGCAACGCCCTACGTAGCATAATGTTTACTGGACAACACATGAATTGTTATCAGCAATTCCCAAGAAGAGGTGTGCTTTTCAAACACTTCTTTCATTCGGGAGTGTACACCGTATTGGAGGAACTGCTCTCGCCTCTGCGACAATGATAAATCATTTTGAGAATCAGATTCCTGCTTAGTAGAACGACCTAAAGGTAAGACTCTTTCAAGCCATTCTGAGAGTGACGACCCATTCGCAGGACTGCAGTGGACCCTCCCCCATTCAACAGCTTTGCCGAGTTCCATATAAAGTTGAGTGTCTGCGCGGTTGCTTCTACCTGCGGAGGGAGAGTTACGATGAGGCAAAAGTTTCTTGTGTGCAGGACGATTCTAATATACATCCTGCTTCAAATCTCACAGCAAAGTGGGATATCAAATATACACGAACTAGAAAGGTTGATTAGGAGAACGGGTTAACGATGACCACCAGATCAACTATTTTCGGGAGTTGAGGACAGAATGGGGATGATGTCTCCGACGTACGCTGCAGCAATTTCGAATACAAGCAATCAGTCCAATCCTCTTCGAACGGTTTGTTGCCCGAGAATGCGATGCTCAACACACATGCTATCGAAGAGGTATGCAGAAAAAAGAGGGCCGCAGAAAATGCTTTTGAGAGTATTTGAGTTGAACAAGTTTTCAATGGGCTAATATGTCAGGAATTCTTAAGCATCCTTTCTGGCTGCCGAGATCATGAAGTGATATGGACATGTGTGTAGAAGTAGTATCGAAAGAACCACAAATCGTGTTCAGCATTAAAAAACGAAACGTTTATCGAACGAATACGTCTGTACTGCTATTGAAGGTGTGTCGACCGACAATATCGGAGAAAAAGATCAGCTTTACTCTTCGGATAATCGAACCTCTTCGATCTGTACATCTAATTTAGTTCCCCTCATATAAAGACCCAGACTAAAATAACGTTAAATTTAGGTCACGTGGTTCAATATGCCAAGTATGAATTTGAGGTTCAATAGCAAAATATCGGAAAGTGAAAACGGATTTTTTTGAGAACAAGAGATAGCAAATAGTACAATTTAGTTCTTTCACAGTCAGCAAACAAACCGAAATGTTCTTAGGCAGATGTCATTCTCAAAAATGTAAAACAATTGGTGCATTTTGTGAAAGAAGTAGCTTTACGCTGAACATAAGTTCGCTATATGCCGGAGTTTGAGATTCCGAATTTGAAACGATATATTAGACGCATGAGATGTTCTCAAGGTTATTCACCGTCTCGAGAAAGTGCACCTATATAACGAGCAAGAAAAGAGAGAGAAAGCACTTGTGAAAGTTGTCTTCGAACTGGCCTAACCTTGACGAACAGGAATTGAAACACACACACACACACGCACACACATAGGCAGCCGGCTGGTAGTGTTGTTGAACGCTCAAAATAGTGCGTTAAGTGAGTAATTTATTTAGAGCATAATATGACCAGCAAATTTTGAAATTATTAGTGCAATTTGCATAGTTTGCATGTAATTTTAAGTAACTTTATGAGACGTATCCTTTATAAACAGTACTCTCTCGCATATAACACCTTTAAAGACTACCTTTAGTGGCATATTATTGGTGAATACATAGATAAGAAAAATATAAGAATTGTGAGTATAACGGCAGTAAAGTTATGTACATATGTTTTGAAATATCCCTCATTGAATGGGAATGACGATTAGAAACCTCCAAAAAAAAAAAAGTTGAATGATAGAAATATTGGAAGAACTAGCAAGAAATTTTTTTGCTTTTGAGAGACAGTTTGATTTATCAGGTGAAAATCTGTGCATACCCATCGTTTATAAGGCATAAAATCTTTCAATCCCACTAATTTTAAATATAAATCTCAAAAAAAGTTGTCACGAATTAGAGTTTAAATTAAATGGCTATCGTTTAGTTAGGCTAACGAATCCGAATATTGTGGAATGGTTCTCGAAGATTGTCACCACATGATAGATGTTAAAGCTATGCATTCAAAAAACACCAATGACCTGATGTTCTTGCAATGACTTTCACTGCATCAAAACGGAACACGATGCTTTAAGTTAAATTAAACTGTGAGCAGAATTTCAACAGCATGTGACGTCTAAAAGAATGTTGAATTTTTTTCATCGCCATGCTAGATTCAATGTGCATTCATCGGGTCCAATATATCAACATTCAAAATTTCCTGCTACAATCTACCTCTTCTAATTTAAAAAAAAAAAAAAAAATCCACATACGGCAATATGGCTAGAATCGTGTGCTCATTTTATTGAGTTAAATGCGCGAACGGTTTTACGTTAGTTCAGATTTGTTGATGAAAACTGTTTATCGTAGAGAATAGTCAGTGAGCGTATTTTATTGATTTCGCCGATTTCCTCCTTCAAAAACTTATCAATATCGAACTTCAAAGATTCATCCATTCACAACGATGACAGACGGTAGCCGATCAAACTGAACAGCTAATTCCCAGTATGAAAAGTGTCAGCTCTAAAACAGTGCGGGTTGAAACAATCGCCAACATAAATGAACATCTCTGCAAAAAGGTAGCCTCTGTAGAAATCAAAGGAAAATAACAGATGATATGCAAAGGTAAAAGACACTAATGTAAGAAAGCTAAAGGTTATTAAGCACTTGATTAGAAGTGCAAGAATGTGGAAAAAGTAACGTGGGTTCGATCGGCTCTGAGAGCATCGCACCAAAGCCGTCCCAACAATTGCAAAGTGGAACTGCATTGGGGTGGGTCGCCGGGAGGGCACGACGAACGCGAGCAAGGCGTGTACGGGTGCAGAAGAGCCGTTGGGCTGCGCTGCGCCTAGTGCCACGTGTACCAACCAACTCGTATACGCGTCGGCCCGGCCGCAAACACTCCACTCCGTCCCATATCTAAGATTCCTGACTCACTTCAGCCTCAGACCGAGTTGCACCTTTTGAGCCGAAAACGATCTCATATGTCAATCGATGCACATCGATCATGCTTTCATGCTTCTAGTAGGAATTGTCAATTGCCATACGGAATACTAACTGCAAAGCTCGAGCCACACGTCATATGCAGTTCAAACCCCGTCGCTTCTACTTTCGAAGGGAACAGTCTTCGAATGTTATTGACCCATCTTATTTACCTGAAGACATCAGCGGCTATACACAGTTCGGTTTACATGAAATTAAAACTTCATAGAGTTTCGATCTTGCTTTACATAGCATTCATATATGGAATGTTCTCTACCACCTTCATCTGTGGGAAGAAGAGGCCGGAACAAGATGGATGATTTTGACTTGATTGTGGCGGCGCCCCAACTGTGCAAAATAAAAACGGATGTGGACGGCCGTCGCTGTAGGTTTTAGCACTTTTCACGGCATATTTGGGGTATATGCTGAGCCACATCCTCGTGGAAGCCGATTTTTCACGATTATATCCATTGTATCAAGTTTTATCAAAACCCGCTTGAACTGTTTTCCAGGCTGACCACTTGCATATATTCCAATCTGACTCCTTCCATAGTCGATTTTCGCATCAGTTGCAGTGCACTAAAAAGTGTTACACCACAAGCAACGCTGTTGAATTTCTACAACGTTGGCCATCTACTTCCTGCTGATGTTGTTAATCCACCCACTCCTCCAACTTTCAAATTGCGGTTGAGTGGTTTTTACATTCATAATGTTACTGCTCCTACGTACTGAATCTTGAGTTATCAAATGTCCGTCCTCAAAAATGCTCTGCGGATGTTTTGAGTTTTTTTCCTTTTGTTCTTTTTTCCACTATCTTTTCTGCTACCTGTTCTTGTTTTCACAATCACCTAAGTCTTGTATTTTTATCATTTCTGGACGCTAAGATAAAATAAGCAACGCTGCTGCAAAGCCTGTCAGTCCTATAGCCTAAAATGAAAAAAGAGTGCATATTATCACAGTTTCCTTGGTATGTTTTGCTTTCTTCCCTTATTTGTACAGCTACCAAAAAAACGCAAACGCCCTTGTTGTTGTTTTTCTTGCGCGTGAATATTGCAATATTCTCACACCAGTTGGCATTTAAAATTGCAAATTAATCGACGAATTTAATTTTCGAACGATAATTCAGAAGATATGAGGGACGCTATGATATGAAAATCGTTGCGAATTTGCGAGAAAGAGCGCAAATTAAGTATGACATATGTGTTGAGGCTATATTTTAGAGAGTGTAACTTTGCACGTGAAATGTGCATAAAAACATAAGACGAACGCAAAGAGCTTTTTCTTCATCGATGAATGCTGCATTGCAATCGACTTGTCATACGCTTTGTGATTGCTCAACTACAATTCCGTAATGCAATCATCAATCCAAACTCATAAATCCATTTTACTGCATCTGAAAAAGTTTTTATAAGTAAATTTTAACTCATATATTAAATACACTATGCAACATTTAGGCCTGTCCACACTGACCGTAGATTTCTTTCAGGATTCCCACGCCTAACTGCTCTTGGCAATTTTTACGCTAATGGTGAAAAAAAAATCGTCGGCAAAGGGTGGATGCTGTGCTCCTCTGCCATGGAAATGACCAAAAAAAAAAAAATGAAATCTTCCTCTAAATATCACTTTTCATTCATAAATGTCATCTATTTTGATTGGAAATGATATCTTCTAGTGCTCTTATATCAGCAGTAATAATAATAATAATAATAATAATAATAATAATGATAATAATAATAATAAAATGGTCAGATAATATAATGTACTGATCACAATCTCCTTAAAACGATCTGAGCATTGCGATATGCTTACAAGTAGAAACGAAGAATTTTTTTGTGTTGCACCTTACGCCATCAGTCAACAGCCACAACCTTGTCTATGAGAACATAACACAATTACCCTAGCGATTCGGCAGCCTTTCTTTAGTAATCGTTTTCCAATTTCAGTTTGAAATCTCGCAATCGTAATTGATAAAATAATAACTTATAATCGAAGACTTACCTTGCTTTCTGGTTGAGCAATGTCATATGACATATTTCCTCAAAATTTCTTTGGGTTTTTAAAATTAGGCGTAAAAGAAATGAGAATGTTCCATTCGCCTAATCATTCAGCTTACTCGTGTACGAAAAACAATCACATTTCCTCAGCAACCATTATTCTACCCGCCTGTCACTAACATAAGAAATGGAACTGCTGATCGCCGATACCTCTGTTCGGCTGTCAGCAGCGACCATCCAAGATAGATTAAATGGGCTTGACGAACACAAGGTGGTGGCGGTAAAAATCGAGCTTTTTTTTAAAGATTACTTGGATGGATAGGGAAAAGATACTCCAGCAAAAGTTCTGAGACGATAAATGCATCGTCATATGCCACTTCCTATTCAAAAAATGCTAATCGATTGCAGTCTATGCGAAAACGGTACAGGGTAACAGCATGAACAATGTGAAGACGGCAGTCTGATTAAAGAAAGCTTTCCCTGACCTTTTATCCACTGCGGAGGCGCTCGCAGGAGCCCCGAATACGCTTCCCCTCCCGAGATTTTGAAAACGCAAACGCCATGGAGTCTCACGAACACAGAAACATCTTCGGCAGGGGATATGATTCGTTACACTACGTGGTGGGGGCCCCTCTCCGCTCACTACTACGAGGCGAATTTGTGGAGCTGTTGCCAATTACGAGCCAATGCTTCGCGTATTTCATCGATACAATAGATACTGCAAATGTGATGTATTCCACGCAGAAAGTGTTTCACAAAATTTTTCCACAACTGAAGCAATCAAAAATTCGTTTTCAGTATGAACTGTCCAATACAGGTTGTCCGTATATTTCAGTTGCGGTGCAGTTGTCGAAAGCCCATTGAAATGAACCCGGAGTGGAAATCTCAACAAGGTTATTTACACTGGTAAGCACATGCGTGAATTCGTCATGTGCCATAAAACGCACAACCATTCTATCCTCCATACTTTCAGCACAAACACTTCACACTCGACTATAAGTACGAAAAATGTCGAAGCAAATCACGAAACTATATGTATTCACTCATGCAACTTTGCTAATTTCACTAATAATAAGATGAAAATATGATCACAAGTTGCCATTCCCTTTTGCGTAATGCCAACATTACCTGTCTCGACACATTTCGTGAACGCATTGACAAATTCGATAGTTATGACGTAATTCCAAAGAAGGAATTAAAGAGGTGTACCGCAGAGAGGTACTATTTTTAAAATTGTATTGGATCAAATGGCCAGTTGCGCAAACACCGAACAATGAGGATGCGTTAATAAAATACAGCAGCTGTGCAAATTCTTAATGCACTAATGATTATTGTTACATTTGTTCTTTTAGTATCGATTTGCCACAGTGTGCTTTAATTATACTAATTTAGTTGGTCTATGGGTTGAATTTCGTTCGTAAGCACAGATGTCGTCTGTGCAATGCACAGTCTCTTACCTTCTCCAACTTGCAAAACATATGGCATCTCTTCATCTATAATGGACGGAAAATGAGATGGCTAATGCGTGATATGCTATCACATTCGGCCATTTTACAGCTAAACCCTTCTTCGCTCTTCTCTTCCATGAAAATCGGTAATATACAAACGTCGCCGCATGGGAGATATGGATCATGTCTTTGGCGGAAGAATTCCTAACGAAAAAAGCGCTAAGCTTGTTCCGTATGTGTAGCTGACTGATAAAATGGGAAATGAAACATAAAAGAGGTGCAAAGGCTCATTTCTCTGAGTATTCTTGGGCGGCTGGTTGAACGAGTTACTTCAACGCCAATGATGCTTTAATGATCTTAACATATTGTGCATCTCACGCTTACTTCGGTTAGTGCAGCAATCCTCCATTGATGACATTTTTTTTTGTGTCATTGTGTTAATGTTGTCAAGAATGATCTGTGCTGGAACGGATACAGTGTTGCCGCAACAACAGCTTTTGTTCCTGAGATGCATTTAACGAGGCCACTATCTTGACCTTGAAACGACCACAGATAATGGTCAAGGTGATAGCGTTGTTCTCTTAACTGCTATCAATTTTTACAAGGGCGTCACTGTGGACTAACCGCTACTTCTTGGCTGCTGGGGCGACATAAAACAATCATTAATTGGACCGCAGTACTTTCGGAATAACTGAAATATTGCATATCGGATGTTCCTTGCGAAGTCGGAAGTGTGGTAAAATACCAATGTCACGCCGACGAAAAGCGTGGGCATCAGCCAGACCTTTTAATTCGACAGCACTCAATTAATTATCACGGTTGCGTCAGTTTTCATTTGATCCTATAGTAACTTCCTCCTCCCTTCTAGACATTACTTTAAAACAACTTCCCATTGCAGTTTTGGTTTTTCGCTCAAGCCAAGTCTTAATTTTCCAACCCTTTTATGACCAAGACATCAGGACTGGAACCTAACGAGAGGGATCGGGGACACACGATGAAACGGAGGCATGTGAACAGTACGAAAACACCTTTCGACATCGTAGGTCTTTATGGAAAAATTGTACCACGGTTGAACTAAAAATTCACTGTGATCCAGCATGGAAGGTACGGAGCTTACAATCCGCGAAAGCAAAAAACTGCAACCCTAACTCGTGTTTTCCCTCTCCCCAAAAAATTAACGGTCGAGTACGCTTGAACATCAGCTGCCGCGTAGCAACTTCTTTTCCGATAAAACCCCGCTCCGATGGGCGAGGAAACTTTTAAATCAAGTGGAGCAGGTTTCATTAAATCTTTATGTGAACCTGTTTGAATGCATTATGGGTATATCCTCCACTAGCTCGGACTACTCGGGTTTTGGCTTTCTAGCGAAGGTAAGACCTGAACCTAACCACAATGTTAGCCTAAAATCCATGCAGTAATCTCTCATAGCGTGTTGATGTATCCCCTCAATGTGCTCTGCTTTGAACTATTAATTTTCTTGTTTCTGCGTTCGATTATGCATCGCACAAGCTTCTCGAAGATACCTATGAAATATTTCTATGATCGGTGAAAAAGTTGATATTTTAGGATGTTTCTGAGTGCATTGAAAGCTGAAAAAGTTGGTGCTAATCTGCAAGTAAAGCTGTAAAATTCTCAAAGATGAGGCTATCGCCCGCTTTTGTTAAGCCATCTATTCCATCATAAAGGATCATTACAATTCCTAAATGAAAGCATCTCGTCAAATATGTGCACAATACTAAATAATAATGAAAAAACGATGCATAACACATTTAATATACACATTATGAATACGATTACAGCTTTTTGTTACGCAAAGAAAAACGAACAAATCAGAGCACTAATAAGTGGGAATCTGCAAGTTTTTATATGAGAACTGCACTATTGCTTTTGTGACGGTGATGCTTTTGAGTGTGATCGATTTGTGAATATGGCCAACAGTATTTCAACGGCTTATCGATCGATGATCAACGACTTATCAAAACTTTCTAGAGAACTTTTCATAAGTTACTGATAAGACAAGATTGATTTCTAGACATTCGCCAAACGGTAACACATCATTGCTCCTCTTGTGACAATAACTGATAGGTTCATTTGGTAGCCGTTTTTTGTGAATTACCACCTCACCATGTTGAATAGTGAGTTCACGAGAGAGCATAATAGACGACTGGGAATGAATAAAAAACAAAAGCGCAAACTATGCTGCACATATGACCGTTTAAACTGGCAATGATCACAAACACTAATACCGTATTCATACAGTAATATCGATAAGAGGGAAGAAGCTCACATGCAGAACCTGCTGACAAGAAGGCGCATTTATATGATCGATTATCCGCTCCCTTCCAATAAGGAAACCATATCTCCAATAAATTAAACAATCTGTGATGCTTATATGGGAACTTTTTGTGTTATATCGCTGTGATGCCCCACATGGAATTATAGTTCAACAAGTTGGAGCCAACCATCTTTAAGTCATTTTCACTGCACAACCTTTTTTTTTTCAACTGCATATGCTTTTCGATGAAATTTTCTCTTTTGTTATTCAGTAACGCCGATTCAATAATTAGCGGCACTAAATTCAAGCAAAAAACAAAGAAATAAAAATTCACAAGCGACAGAAGATGGAGAATATTCACCATAAAAAGGAAGCATAGAGATGGGTGAAATACTGAATACGCGTAGTTAGCCGATGTGTAATTTTATTTTGTTTTATTTATTTATTTATTTTTTTAATATCAAGAACCGTTATCGTTGTAGAAGTCTATTTAATATGAGAAATCACCGTAAAACATCAAATATCAGCTGCACAATTGAAATTCTCCTCTTATTTTCAGATGTTAAACAATTAACGCATGCGCAACGGAGCATACAGAAATGAGAGAAATGATAAGTGATTAAAAAAATTAGTTAGAATATAGTCGTTTTTTTTAAAAGTAATTCGTTGAATATAAAGATTCCTTATGAGCAGATGCTGAATATGTTTGCATTTAGCATACATACAACGCTCAGTATTCGACGGACAGAGAAATATCCTCCATATGACAGCATCCTGTTTGTTGCAGCGTTAAATGTGCTCATATTGCCGTTTAAATGAATTGAAGTAATATACCTGAATGATTTGCAACTCAACATTCATTTTTATCATGCAAATTCAATGAGAGTTTCTCCTCAGTTGTATCATAGAAATAAAAGTAAACGTAAAATCAAGCATATTAAGAAACCTCTGAATTTTTTTTTTGGAAATTTTCATTCGGCTAAACAATGCAAATGAATACAGAGTGGATAGAGAAGGCACATATCAAAGAGAATTTAGAAAACGTTAGAGATCGGCAAGAAGCGTAGTCGGTGGACAGTGGGAGAGAAACCCTCAATCAGGTCAACATTGCAACACACAGCAAAGACGGTAATACTCTAAGAGGGCAACAAAATGCAGAGCACAAAAAATTTATATGTCGAGCTGAAATGAAATTTGCGGTTTCATTATGTAACTAAGGATAATACTACAAAACCTTACATCTCTAGGCCACCTTAATAAATAAACATACACAGGCTGACAAGTAAGCATAAACACGGACCGAGACCATATACACTTTGCACCACATGCGAAATGAAAACATTATAGAAGATATATAGAAGTTTACCTTTATCATAAATCCCCATTGGAAGGGTTTATGAATCCAATCAGAACTTATCAATTAATATTTTTTTAGAACACAAAGCTATGAGCGATAAGGTCCGAGACGAAAGGCTCCCATCTGCTTCAAATTTCCTGAAGCTTCCGCAGATTGTAATACGCAGTCAATTCCTAACACTCCCCCGAATAGCGTATTCCTGACTGTACGGGTCGCAATCGGCGGCATGATTTTATAATGCTGATGAAAAGATGGCCTTATGGCTTCTTAAACAATCTAAATATGCAAGAAAAGTGTACTTAAAACATTGAAATTTTTCCTTGCCACGGAGCCCTCTTCCCTTACCATGGAATTACAATCACAACACAAAACAATGAACGTAGAAGAGAAGTGAAAAATAACCCAAAAAAGCATGTCGTAGAATCGAAGGATAGAGACAAAATAAACAAAAAACTGGAATATTTTATAAGATTAGACCTTACTCACCTTAAACGAATTAGGAGAAAACCTATTAGAGTTTGGAGCAGAATATTTGCCTTAACACTTGGAAGTGAAAATGGTTACGATTGAATCGGTGATCGTCCAGGATAGAAATGAAACAGAAATCAACATTGCGTATTCGAAGACAGGCGAACGTGAATTGCTGTGCGGCACCCAAATAGCACAACGCCGCCATTTCCAATCGGCGTAATGAACATACATTAGCGTATACTGCAACGTTTGCACCGCTTCACGTAGACCCGATAACCCAGGATCAACATTAAAAGTAATCCGTATGGAAGGGGAAGTGAAGCACGCGGCACACAATCGCCGTACAAGGGAGAGTATATTGCGTAGCATCACATCATTCGATGAGCATCGTCGTCAGCATGTTTGCGCATATGGCTTACAGGCAAGTACAGCTGGCGTTGGATGGCCACCCCAACTGCCACTTTTCGATGAGGGTACTCGTGAACATCTCGATGCTGCATTGCCCTGACCTGTACCTGTCGAATAAATACTTTGCGCTCCACAAGGTTGCATCACAATCACAGGTCGTACCAACTGAAAATGCTCCACTGACAATGCCATTTCCAAATAACTAGTTCCTTTCGAACTTAATATGCATATAAATGGATGCTTAATTCACACATCAGAATTTTATAAACGCCCTAAAATCAGATCAACAATCTTTTCAAAAAACTTCAATTTTGCAGCCGTAAAAAAATCTGCTACAGATGCAGTGCAAAAAATAATAAAAAAAAAGCAAACAAGAAACAACGTTTCACTGAATGAGCCTTTAGATCACCAGATAAGTGTGAGGGAATAATTCTTTCCTATACATCGATGTGTTTCTTTCGAAACATCAACGCCTAAATTTCTAATCAGCGAATAATATCCATATAACTACAGGAAAAACGACACCCAAATTGCAATCCTTTATGCACAACACAATAAAAAACAGCAGAACTTGACAAGCTTTTTGATGCATGCGCATCGGAGATAACGTCTTCGAAGCATAATTTTATCCAATTTTTTTTTCATGTACAAAAAAGTCGGACCCCAACAGAGGAAACTTGTTCGTTGTCCTTTATTCGTGTCATCTATGACTTCATAATCTAGCAGCAAAGTGCAGTAAATTGTCCAGTTAAAGTTTCGGCACTGATTCGACTGTGAAATGAGGCGGATGGGTTAAACAACAAACCTGAAGCGTATGAGAGAGTGCTGAGAGTTCTTTGCTATCGAGAAGAGCATACATTTTAGCAATAATATGCATATGTGCAAGCACTAGACTGCATTGTGCCCGCAAGTTCAAAGCTGCTAATTGCTCCCAATGCTTCGAATATAGGTGACCACAACAATGCCATAGTAGACGAACTATGCGACGACAATGAGATTCAAAATTACCCGCAAAGACGCTCCCTAAACAACCTGCTTATTGTTAACTTCATGATCGATAAATACTCATATCAAAAGAAAATGGTTTTATGAGTGATTGATAATGCCAACGCAGAAGATACCTGATTCGATCTGCTGTATAACTGTGCTATGAAAAAACAGCTGCACACCTGCAATTGCCCACTATTGGAAAAAACCATGTGCGCAGAGCTCATTCCCTAATATTCGAGCAAACATCACGATGAATCGCAAAAAAAGAAGGACTTTTCCACCGTAATCAACTTCACTGTGGGGAAACTTACTGTAGTTTTCAGATGAAAGTAGTGTGAACAAAGATAAACAAATTGTTCCGAGACTACATTCGCACAAGCTTGCTAGAACTAAGTTGCACTCATATTTCATACCTGAATTCAACCTTACTTCAACCGGAAACTGTCAATTTTTGATATAATGTTCATGTTCAACAGTAATGGGAATAAAAAACGGGTGGAATATTTCAAGCGGGCATATATATCGAAATACAGGCAAGCTCTTATCTATGTGAAAGGAAAAAAAGATGCTATGGCATTTGCGAAAAAGCAATTTATTACCTCTGAAAACTTATTCCCTTTCGCCATTCCCTAAGCATTCTGCACTGACCATTTTATTAAGTGATCAAGGTTCATGAGACACTTTCCGCGAGAAGAAGGCTTTATCTTTATATAAAGCTAAACACGATATGAGCCCCTAGAGTGACTTCAACGTAGAAGCGATAATTTTGCTATGTCATTTCTTAGAATAAAGCGGCAGCCACAATCAGCACTAGCTCTATCGTTCTCGAACTCTCATAATAAAAGGTGAAAATTTCCGGCCTTTGTAAAGCTATGACGAATGATCCCAAATAAAGTGTACAAATGAACGAACCGTATTTGGTGGGAAAAAGCTGCTCATCCTTGGAACTCGTTTCACATAACGACATAACACAGTCGATATACTGCATCGCAGAGTATGGATGATGCTTCCTTCGTTCGTCCACCCAGTGCGCTTTCCTGCAATCCAAACACTTACTGTAATTCATTTATGATAACTACCTCACTCTATCTAATCCCTCTCAATTTGTGGTCAAAATCCGTAGAAATTAGGCACAATATTTTATGTCTCTATACCAACTGTGTCACTTTCTATCTCTCGGATGAAGAAAAAAATGACACAAATGTCAAAATTTATTAGAAAATTTCTTCCATAAGCGAATCAGATTTAACAATATGTAACGAGCCTCTTTACCGCAAATTAATGCACAACTTTATAGTAGAAGATAAAGGATGGCAATTCACGATCAGAGATCGTTAATGCTCAAACTAACTGAAGAAGTATCTGCAAGTCCAATTTGTTACTTAACATTTCCGATGTACGTGCGAAGGAACTATGAAAACGACTTTAACTTATTTGGCGGCAACGAGACATAAGCATTTATGAACAGCGATATTTCAATCTAACGGAAGTGGAAGCGATATGAAAAGACATTTATTCGTAATAAATGCTTTGTCGATTAAAGTAAATAAAGTGAATTCCAATTTATGTGCAAAGTGAAAGAGAAAAATAAATAACAGTCATAATTCTCTTCAGCTGGTTAGCGGTGCTAAAGGACCGATCTAACCGAAGAAATAGGGAAATGTCAAAAAAAAAACAAAAAAAAAACAAGACAAATAGGCCATAGCATTTATGGTAGACACCTCTTCACTAGTCCTCATGTTAACAATTTGGTTAACGCATGAAACATAAAAGTCCTCATGTCCTCATGTTTGTTAAAAGTCCTCATGTTAACAATTTAAACACACTGGTTATAACCTTACAAAATAAGACTCAAAGTTAAGTGGTCGTGTCGCGAGGAGCGCAACTATTCCCAGCAAATTGCAACTGCAACTCTTCTATCCTTGGATCTTGCCGTCAAAACGTATGAAAATAAACATAAAGATTAAAATGTAGAACTTACGGGACGCCAGGATACGACATTATCGGACATGAAACTGGGGTACACAACTCGGTCATAGTGCCACATAACGCGTTCACGTTCTCAAACAAAGACAACGCTGAAAATTTCAGATTTTAAAACGAACTCAAGAAACCTTCGCTATAAGAACAACCGCGTGTTCCCGTAGCCAGAAACGATGAGCTCTCAATATGGCGAAAAAGGCAGAAGAAATGAAGGCAAGTGAGGCAAAGTAGTTATGAGGAACAGAGTCCCAAAATTAGCGTCTTTTGAAGAACGGGATCTTTATATAGCAACGGAAATAAGCAGTGACCAAAAAAGGAAAGGATATCTGTGCATAAATAATGTTGGTGTTTTTCATTAGGGATTATGTAAAAAAAGGGAAGATCCCATAGCATCAGATAAATTTTATACGCAGAACTCTAGGGAACGCAATTTTCTACGACTGTAGGGCACATCACCGGAAGCGTATTTAAATTCAAACTACAGCCATATGCCTCCTGATGAGATTAAAGCCACAAACGAACGACAATAAAGGATATAAGGAACTTAATGTGCAATAGAGAATTATTCGCTTTCAGGCAACACTTTCGGCACTCTTTAATGCACCTAACTTCATCTTTGCAATTTCCGTTCGAGGCTAGCTTGGCAACAAAAACGTTATATGCAAGAGACGAGCAACGTAGATGTCCAACAAACACCTTTAAAGGTGTATCGACTGATGTAAAGGTGTTAAAACTATGCAATCAATTTACAATGCCGGAGGAAAATTCGGATCTAAACGAAACTAAAAAAACAAATCAATCTCATACATGCTGAAAAGTCACTGCTGCACCAAAGTCCAGAGAATATAATGACAATCACTTTTCCCGGCTAGTTTCTTGAATGCAGTAAAGAACTCACTGTGGGTGGCCAACCACTCGTTTTTATCCATTCCCAGAGGAAGCGCAGTGAGCCGCATGAGCATCTGCAAAATGCATCATATAACGTATAAAGAAAGAAGCAAAAATCGCGTGATCTCCCGGCATATAAAAATAAACAACATCTCTCGGACGGACTCATTTTCAAGAGGCGCCGGAAAAAACACCTCAGAGGAAAAACTAACAACCCAAAATTCTGAAGGCAATATCCGGATAGAAAAAAAAAACATTTAAAGGAATGTGAAATCATCAAAAACATGTGTGGAAATTTATAAGAACTGAAATATTTTTAACGTAAACGTTTCAATATTGAACATGTGCAGAAAATTTCGAAATTCATCGACCGACAGACTGGTGTGTTACAACAACAAGTAAATTAAACTCTCATCTGCGTAAATAATACTATTTTTTGAATCTGAAAAAACCAGAAAGTATGATCAACCACTGGGTTCGAATTTACCGACAAGAGACGAAAAATTCTTAATTTACGATTCAATACTTATAGTAGCATGTTACCTGTTCATCAACCGAATCGCAAATGCCCATTTCCGACGGCGATTTACGAGTGGCACCGTTTGTGTCCGAGCCGATGGTAGCACTTTTGCCGCCTACTTGCGCAGTACTTGCTATGGCACCATTCTCTTTATTAACATCGCCCTTCCGTCGCGACCTCCTAAATTATATGAAAAAACAATACATATCAACATAGAATCTACATCTATAACTTAAGGATAAAAAATCTGTTCACTGGGAAATAAACAAGCAGTCAGTGGTTGCAAAAAAAAACTCGTTACTTCAGGGGAGGCTAACTGATACATCACCTCATAAAAATAGCTCGTGACTATTACTATATCTCTTTAGTGGAGTATATAATTGAAAAAAAAACGCTCAGTTCTTTGAAAAGAGCAAAATTGGCCCAGTAGTAGAATATGAAGCTAAATTTGTACTACTGAGTGTGAGCTTTCATAGCATGGTACCTAAAATTGAAGAAGATTATGGCTTCTCATTTGAGAAGGAAAATTAAATGACAAACGCTTCAAATCCTAAAGTTGCAGTTGTAACTCGTGAACTCTCACTACCTAATGGGTTTTACTACTAGACCACAAAGTAAAAATTCAAGGACATGCAATAAAGAGTGCAAAAATTGATTTTTCTGCAAAAAAAAAAGGAAAGCTTTCGCTAATTGCGTAACAAAAACAACACATGTGATAAAACAGGGCTGATATTTGAAGGGGAATGTGCAGGTTATCAATTATTACACACAAGCTGAACACCACACATATCAGCATGCGAATTGAATACGTTCAACAGGATAACAAGCACTGTGAGCTATTCAGTGCTTTACTTAAAATTTTAAAAAAAAAGTTATTTAAATTGCCATAGCGATATCACTACCCTTTGCTACGCTCCACTAAAATATGAAAAAAAAAACCCCTCAAAAAAACGTTAGTGCTAATTAAATATAAATTATTTTAGCAATAAAATTACATGCAATTCAATGAAGAGAATTCCTTATCTGTGATAATTATAGCACTAAACAAATATTGGAGAGTTATGATTAATTAAGTGCACATTAGTGAGCATTTCTTACGAAAGATTAACATTTCTACTGCTTGAAATGTCCATGCAAATAAAAGCATTTTTTCATCTAGTACTTACTATTAATTTGCATATGTAATATTAACTACAGTGAGCAGCTAGATTCAAATTTGGTAACAAATAATAAACGCCAGTAATTTATTACAACTGGAAATAGAATAAACGAGAATTTCGAAACGATGGAGGATATCAAATTCACTTCTTTGAAAGGTTGTCAATATCTACACAGATGCAGGAGATCAGCAACAAAGTGGTGATATTGAGGGCTGAAGTTTCGAAAAAGATGAATGCTATCGAAACGCAAAAATACGAAAAAAGCTAATATTTCCCCTGGAAATTTATAAAATATAAAAAAAAAAGGTATGAACACTATCAACTCCGAAAATTTTGCCACCACAGATGCAACTCACACTTACTTATCCATGTCTATAACGTATAAACTCATTCCGCCTATCCGAAAAGCTAATCCCACAAGAAATCTTATTATTGGAACATCTTTTTACAGCGAACGAAGATGGAATGAATTTAGGCAAGCAGGGAAGACAAGAAGGAAATTGTAGCAGAAAATCTCGAAAAAATGACATAACTTCGTTATAGCAACGATCTGCTAAAACTATAAGAAAAAACTCGAAAATAACATTGAATAAACGTTCAAGTATGAGCAAAATCGCGATCGATGCAATCTCATATCAAAAAGCATTCCTCTTCCGCTGTAACGCACACAGCCCGCTTTGCAAAATAAAATTGTTTGGAAATTTTTATACGAAAATTTGGAAAACAAAATCCCGTACAATAAAAAAAAAAGGAAGGAATATAAGCGAGTCGTCACGTGACATCATTGAAATTTCTTCAACAAAATTCAAATATGCATGGATATCGCTCATACCTTCACAAAAAAAAACTTAATCCATTTGTGGTAAATTGATCACTCGTAACAGATTTATTTATCAACAATATTCTTGCACTCACCTGTATAATAGAATACGCTCAAGTTGTAAACAACAAATATGACGATACCTGCGCTGTTCGAGTTTAATAAAATTACAGTTGTCAAATGCTTGTTTCCATTCGATTATTACTGCACGTAGAGTGTTTATAGAATCTCGATTCGGCCAACCCATTATGCGTACTAGTTGTGTGATCACGAGTTGTGTTAGCGAGGTGAGCGGCGTCAACACGATGCTGACTTGGCCAGAACGCGTCTATGATATGTAGTTCCACAAAATTAAACTGCCATCAAATATTTCGCTTCTCATTTACATCTTTCTTAGAAATCAACTTAATCTATATAGTGAGCGCACTGAATATGCCATACGCAAATATCACAACAACAAATCATAAAAACAGTAGATATCCCAACACTTTCAACAAAAAACACATTAGGGCGATATTTGGATAGAGCATCGATAATAATATTTCAGGTG
The DNA here is from genome assembly GCA_006503575.1 of Baylisascaris schroederi. Lineage (NCBI taxonomy): Eukaryota > Metazoa > Nematoda > Chromadorea > Rhabditida > Ascarididae > Baylisascaris > Baylisascaris schroederi. Next base: position 1,457,051 of record QEWY01001293.1, read on the forward strand.
ATAGTTTCATCGTCAACTATAATAGGCTATAAAACTATATTACATGCAACTTCAGTAGAAAAGTGAATTAACCACAAAAAAAAGGAAATAACAAAGCAATACATTGCTCTCTTCGAGGACCTAAAAAAGCTTTCATTAAAAAAAGCAGCAAAAACAAGACGACATTGGTTAGCAGTGTCCTAGGAACGATAATTACATCTAAACTAACTACTCCTACTCAATCAACCATCACATTCGATGTAATGTTATAGCAAGCACCTATTACAGAGCACGATTTGCTAATAAACGTAGCTCATTTCGAACCAATAACGCTCAAATTTAAGCATGAAAAAAAAAAAAAACGAGGCATTCCGATACGACAACCGCCAACACAACCTCCCACCGCGTCTGTTAACCTCCAAATGAAACAAATACGTGCGAGGTTGATACAAACAGCAACCAAATGCAATTTAATCTGTACAAATGACAATGTTGACATATTGCCAACATGAGTGCGGTGAATCTGCTTCTTGCTTAACAAGTATTAAAATCACTTCATATGCACATAACATTCTTCGATGGCCAACTTTATCACCGCGTTAGTGCTTACTTTCGTCTGAGGTGGATGAGCAATCTAGGGTTACTCACAAAATGCTACTGTGTCAAACATGCTCACATTTTAATATTCAGCAAATGAATTCCTAACAATTCACATTATACACTCTTGCCGTATATGGTCAGAAGCCAGGTACAAGTTGATTCGCACTTTACGATATGCAAGAATACCAAACTAAATCTACTAATTTTAACTTTCTGTTTCGCATTTAGTTTTTCTGTGAAAAAATCAGCTGGAGTGCGATGTATAACAAACATTTCAGTGTGACCGCTCAATTCGAGAAATATTGTACGTAAATATGGCCAAGCGAGCAGCAGGTTCAAACTGGAGGCGTAAATGCATTCAAAAAATTTGCAGGAAGGAGCAAATTTGCGCATAAAGATGGATGGGTGCCAATTGCTTTTCTAATACTGCAAAACATGGGAGGACACAGGTAGGATATATCAGCTCTCCCCCCACTCCTTGACATCATCCCAGTTCACAGCTTTAATTTCAAGCAAAGTTTTACTTATTCAAATCTTAAACGACCGCATTATTATTCACCATTCATTTACGGTATTTCTATTGCTGCTCAATGCTGATTTATGTGGTAGGCAATAAAAAGACTATAACAAAATGAGCAAATAGGTGAAGAAATAATACTCTCTCTATTAAGCAAGAAACTCCAAATCGTTTTAAGTGAAAACAAACAGATAAGTGCTCCATAGAAGATGGTACGATATTTACTTCTGCACATCTCTTATCAATCAGTTTTATCGACAAGCAACGAATGAAAAACAATTTAATAAAATGGTGATATTTGCATCCCGAACGTTTATGTAAATCTTCTACAGAACATACGCTGTCGAAGAATCTAATAATATAAAACGAGAATCCAATTGGCACCTTTTACAGAATCTGATTGGCTTTCAAACCTTTTTGCAGCTTTAAATCCTTATAAGTTTAAGTGAATTTGACAGATCAATGCGGAAATTGGCAGAGAAGCTCATGCTATAGTGCAATTATACTTATCAGATTTTTCAACTTTAGACTGAGTGACTCCTGAACTAGAAAGTATCAAGCAGACATACAGACAAGGACAGACACATGCACAGACATGCTCGTCAAAACTATGGGCCTCGCAAATGTAAATTCGCAAAGACCCACAACAATTTATCGGAAATCACCTTCAATGATTCCTTTATGTAAGTACTTTAAACAACGATAAAATGATCCCGATAAGGGCATCCAACGATAACCTAGACGGCCGCTCTCTCACGGATTCCTTTCTTAACTGAGAACGGCCATCACAACTAGCAACGATTCCATTAAAAAGAGTCTCAGTTATTAGATGAAACATTAAGTTCGCCATAGGACCTACTCTTCATATGTTCATGACTTGAATAAACTGATTTATGATTGCACTGACACCTTCAGAAACAGAGTATCTAACATTCAACGCGACAAAAAAAAACAAATTAGGAAAGAGCGGAAGCAATCACTCTTAAACGACTTTTTTTTTTCGCTGAATTTTATAGTTTCAACTCAAGTTGAGTTGAAACTATAAACGTATTTTGCATTGCTAGAGGAAATATTAATGCACTATCATCTCAACATAATAGTTAAAAAACTTTATAGCAGTTAAAACGTTGCGCTTCAATGAAGCGTGGCGCATACTTTCAACTTAGCGCTTATTAGTGCATGCGATGTTCAATATAAATTCAAATTAGCCGTCATTCAACCGCTTATAATAATTAACAGCAGCCGTCATCCCGTAAAGGTATTCGATGTGGTACAGGTAAATTAAAATTCATTTGATATCACATATAATTTCAACATTTCTCAGTGTTAATACTATTTCGGCTTTTCGATAATTTCAACTTTATTTAAAGGAGAACAGTGCCTCATTGCATATATTTCACGAGTAGAAAAAGGTAAAGGTAAGCAGTAAAACGGTAAAACTGAGCTCAAATATTATAAGCAATGAAAAGTTTTAAGCATGTGACGTTCGTATAGCCACCGTGAAGAAATTTTATGAAACACATGCGCTCATCAGTCAATAACAATTGTGAAAGATGAGTGGAAACAACAGTGTGTGCGTAAAGCAAAACGATATGAGCACAGCACTATCAGCAAAACGTCTTCAACAATATTCGAGCTCCACCTTTTCGTCTTTAGCGTCACTAAGAGTGCAATAAAAATTCAACGCTAATCACATTGAGCAGCTGATCATACGATTCTTATAAAACAATAATGATTATAATGCGATATTTTGCTAAGAACGAAAATACGAAAATAATTCCATATGAATAACAATTGAAACTTATAATACACTAAAATCTCACAAATAAATACAAATAACGAGTGCTCGAAAAGATCCCTAAAGTTAGAGTAACATATGGCTGTAATACCTCAATGATAAACGGTTACAGCCGACAAAGCACTTAATTTGAAAATTTATTATGCATAGAGCAAAAATTGACCTTCTAGATACGTTCACTTCCGATAGATTGTTCTATAAGAAATTGTTATAACTCTAATATTATTTTTTATCTATGAAAATAACGCATTTGTTTACTGCACGAAAATAACAAATATCTTTGTTAGCAAAAATTCATTCCAACGAACAACCATTAGGATGCCACCTAAGCACGAATATCGATAAATTGTGCTATTCATTCGAATAAATAATATTCGTAGAGGGAATTTTTCAAAACTCTCTTAAATTACTAAACTAAATGCCTTTCTAGAAGAAAACTAATGAATTTGTGTAGCACAATAGCAAAGTGGAAACCATGCAATGAAACACTTCAACAGCACTACCCAACGAGACATTCGAAGTGCTATTCGGTTCCCAATACACCAACAAACGATCAATTACCTCTCTAAAAACGTTCAACTCTAGACAACGAGTCGACAACGTTGCTCATCCGGTTCTTTCGTTCCGTATGTTCCTCTCTATTTCAACTTCAATTCTAAGTATCAACGTGTGTGGGAATTGGCAAAAAAAAATCAATAATCAACAGGTTTTTTTCTATGCTTAAAATAGTAAAATATACACATGAGGAAATACAATCAGGTGAAGAGCGTCAAAAGTGTCGATAAATAAGTGCTCTAAATGTAACTGACAATAACATCATCAATGTTTCGTGTGCAATCGCGACAGCATGGAGCCCATCTGCAATTACAACCACCTATATCAGAATATACTGCTTATGCACGTATAATGTTATACTTGAAATAGCATGAAATTATTAGGGTGCAAAATTTAATGTCGCATTAATCTATAGATTGGAAGGAGAGCAATCATTCGAGAGATAATATAACAGGAGATGAAAATAACGAAGGAAGAGATCACAACACAAAAAAAAAACAAAAAACAATCGGTTAAGAACTTGCAGGAAACAATTTCATAAACGTTTACGCTTCAACTGTTCATAGTTTCTTGAAAACAGTTAACTAAGGAGTTCTCTCTGAGATAATATAATTGCAAAAAAAAAAATAATTAAATCATCACTTCTAATTTTTGTCAAGAAAACACTACCCCCCGTCCCACTCCTCCACCACTTTCATATCCCACGAAAGCTTGCCTCCTAAATAAGTTTTGCCCCTTAAAAGTCGAAGATTTTGATGCGCTGCATTGTGTTATCTTCTAGGAAAGTTTGGGGAAAAGAAGCTCAATAAGATCTTTCTTTTTGATATATTCCATCCATAAAATTATTGAGGAATTTATTACATTCACAGCTTTATCGGAGAACTTGCAATCAAGAGCTTTTTAAATCCGTTCAACTACAAAGAGCACAAAAAGGATGTCAGCTTAGAAACATCTATCAACAACAACAATGAGGCAGATATACAGAAGCGAGTTAAACAGGAATGTGTGTTTAAAAAAAAATTTTTTTTTTGACTTTGCAATTAGACTCAAATTTTTTAAATAAAAAAATCTGAAAACGTATTCATTTGTTTGAATCAATATCTCAAGACGTTATAAGCATTCGAATTTTAACCTCCCTCTTTGTCAGGAAGTTCATTTCCGGTTGGGTTGTTTGAGAGCTGTGGCCAAATCGTTTTATGAAATAGTGATCTTTATGAAATATTAAAGGCTGTTTTCTTTGAAAGCAAATCACCAAAGGTGAGCACTTAACAAATAATCAAATGTGGGCGAAGTAAGGCATAGAAAATTCCAAAACGTCATAAATCAAGACGACTTAGCACAGCAGTTCAACGAGTGCAATAACTCGATCAAACTGGAGCACCTCTTTATTGAAAAGGAACTCGGTTATGCACCACGATGCAGTGGATATGCATTTGCGGAATGAATATATTTCCCGAGAGGTATGCAATAATTCAAATTAGATGAATTCACCGCCATACAAATCTTTAGACACTTCTGACTCACATCAAAGGTTGCACGGCGTGGCGCAAATGACAGAGCCGGCATCGATGCAAATCTATGTTATCGAAAAATTGGGCAATAAATTTTACTTAAGCCATATAACTGGCGTCGAAACGATTGCTTTGCAAAATCTAAACGAGAAATGAGGGAAGGAGATATAAGCGAATGGTATAACATATGACCACGCTTACAAATCGGCGTCAAGCTACAAGCCCTCTTTCGAGGAGGCAGTCTGGTACAACTGCGACTGCTGGATCCCCTAACGGAATGCCCTTTCCTCTGATATTAGTTAGTGGAGTGGGGATTTGACGTTAAAACAAGGCAGCTGCACTAGTACCTCAGAGTGAGGCTTTCTATGGACCACATAAAATACCTCTTTCACAGAACACTAGATAGAATTGGTAGAGTGCAATAGAAGCGATGAGTAGAATAACAACTGATCGATACATGAACATCTTAATTAGGCAACTCTAGGTGGAAATGAACCATATCAACAAAAACCTTAAGGCGGAACAGTCATCAAAAAGGCACCCACAATTCAAAAGGTCTCAAAGAAGAATCCAAGAGATTGCATGACGGCCATCGACTACACCGAACCGGTTTCACGTTGTTACGTTAGCTATGACCTTAAGGTGCCCGCGCTTTCTTCAGGAACTCTTTTGTGGTGCGCAATCAACTAGAGCAAACCGACAAGGCAATTCACAAATAACAGTGAAGAGCAGCAGAGTTTTCTCTACTTAAAATGTGAGCATAAGCATTCTCTGTAAAAAGTTTTCATGTCTAAAGTACAAGTACAAACTACAAAACGGCAAGTTTCAATCTAATTACAAGAACCTTATACGTTGAAGCACAAGTGCAAATTATGGAAGATAAACTTTCGGATGACACTAACAATTACAACAAGAGTGGCAAAAAAGTAACAACCTAAAAGTATGCAGGCTGGTAGCGTAAAATATAGAAACAAGCGATAGCTTCCAAAAATGACGCTCATTATGAGCAATAGCATCGTTCCCTAGGAGACAGCCGATTGTGACAAACGGCTGTCCTCAATAACGGCAACTCGAAGACATTCTCAAATATTCGAAATTGAATGCGCCCACAATAAAAGTGATATACAAACTATTGACATGCGCATAATGCAACAAATACCATACAGCGTCACATATATAGCTTATAGGAGATTCATTAACGCTATAAGCAGATAACAAAATCACTAGCAGCATAACGCCTCAATTACGTATCCGGCGTAACAATTTAAAAAAAAACTTGCGAAAAAAAAATCAGCAATCCGAATACAAACGCCTAGCAAGTAAATCGACAAAAAAAGTTGAGCTACGTCATACATATTTGCTGTAGGTGAAGGTAACTATATTCAAAAACTATGCAAGAGGAGTGCAATTGCTCAACAGCTTATAAAATAGCAAAACGTTGACTTGCACCGCCATGTTCTACAAGGAAATCAAAAACAAAAGTCAAGGCAACGCTTACAATAAAACGAATTTCATTTCGAGAAACCTTTACATGCGATATCTCTCAACGCTAAACCTTACTTATCCATGTTGCGAACTACTTAATGTTCCACTCCTATATACTTCTTCAATCAAGCAATAAGTTTACAATACACTCCATTATCAAAAGCAACTATATAATATTTTGATCGTATATCGCCGCTAGCGTTTCGAAAATAAAAAATAAACAACTACAATATACTTAAGCGCAAAACCAGAATATTAGCTATAACAATCAGTGACGTATAGTTAAAAATAAAATGATAACCAGCAAAGAAAATAATCTCCAACCACTGAAGTTAGCTAAGCTTTTCACCTCAAAGACTCTTAGACGGCAGTATAAACACATCTTCCGACGTATTTTGCATCTGAAAGTTCAGTTTGCGCGATAAATGTGCTGAAAAAAAAACAACTAATGCGACTTGTATGTTAGGCTAGCAGCATCCTAAATTCGCTCGGATCCTTACTATATTCGTGGGAATATTAGCACCAAAATATAGCTGAACCTTGATTCCAACTGACCTCATACCTAGCAAGGTACAGCACCTGCACAGCAAACTATACCGATGTGTTGCAACGTCAGATTATTACTTCAATAGATTGCAGTACTAAGAGCATATAGACTAAAGATCAGATCAAAGTCCCTCCCTGTTCTTCCTTCCACTGAAGACAAGATATCGATAACATCGAAAATCAAGTGTTCGGAATTTTCAGTTGAATTTAGCATCTTAAATAAAATGTCTCAAATTATTCAAATTCCAATCTTCTCTCATATACCATGAATCGGCATCAACTCTTTAACGAATTGAAGCGTAAAATCGAAAAGAAAACTTCATTATTTTTTTAGAGGTAATAAGTTAAAATGCAAAGATGATGGAATAAAACTCGTTTAAGTTTTCTCTATATTTTTTATCAAAAAAAAAAAATAATAATAATAAAGAAATCGATTGTGGGTGCTTAATTTTTTCCTTTCATAATCAACAATTGCTTGTCGATACACTTTATCAGATTGTTATAGTAGAAAATGAAAAACAAAAAAAAATATTTCTAAGAAAAAAGAAAAAAAATTTGCAAAATGAGAAAATTTAAAGCTGAAAAAATAATGAAGAAAGAAAAATAAAGAAGTGGATGAAAAGTCTCAACCTATTCGTCCTCTAAGGCGGACAAGGTGGTAAACGTCGTGTTCAACGTAGTAATAATGTTTGCGTATTGAACGTGGGTAACGCTCACATCGTTAACATGTGCACCATTTGCGTAATGCTAAATGATGTTAGCACTTTCTAGCGCCTCCGCACAAAGCAACCATCACCGTTCCGGAATAATAAACTCATTCAACACTTCAGGATACCTCCTCAATATTCACGTCACCGATTGCTAATTGCTTCTTCAGCAAATTCACCTTTGCGCATCTCATCTCCCATTTCAACAAACGCACCAAAACCATTACAGTATTCGCATGCATCGCGTTCGATGCACTATGATTCCCGGTATTGTACTTTCTAAAATATAACTCAATTTTTCTATATAGAAATCAAAAGTACTCCCCAAATAGAAAGGGAAGAGGAAGAGAGGATCACGGCCTCTTTGTTTCCCCAACTACCACAGTCCACATTCGCGCAGACATCGGTGAAAATATGATAGCAAGCAAAAAACACTTCTAGAGATGGCGAGTAACATACCATGCAGCAAGAACAGGAAATTGGCTTATAAACTGAAATAATGAGGAAGAAATATCTCTGAAAATGTGGTTGCAAGGAACCTTTTAACATCAAGCAATTATTACGGCTCGACAAGCTGAGAAATAGTTAGGCACAGAAAACTTCCAAGAACGGAGATATCCGCATGAATTTAAAAGCTCCTAGATTATACCAGAAACTTGCTCGGAACTGGAACGTGGGAAGGGGAAGGGAAGGTGACAAGATGGGTCATTTAACTTTATTTCCTTGGAAAATTGAAATGGTTCCAGAGAAAGCACATAGCTACAGTAGGCAAAAAATATGGCATCATATTGCCTAGTGCAATACTTTGCGATTTAAATGGACCCGACTAATAGGATGCATAGAACTAAATAAAGAAATGAACACCCAAAGAGCACCAACAAACAACGACAAACAACAGCAAACAACAAGCGACAACGACGAACAGCATCGCATCAGCAACTGTAGAAGATGCGCCTCTTTGCGTGAAAAGAAGACACAAATGGGCGCATCTTGTGCACGACGAGACACCTGAATCCCGCTGAGCACGTGACAATAAATTGCTATAATCTTGCAGCGCCAACTATTCACTCAACCATAAATACACAACACTCGGCAATTTCCGATCACTCGTTTGCGAATGCTCATTTGATAGATTTTTACAACACATAGACACTTATACACCGCCTACGGTCTTATAACTGCTTCCACTATCGTCAATTTACATTCACTCATCATAGTGGACGTCCCAGGTTTGCATGTTCATCGTCGGCTACTTGAGGTCCATCACACACGGGGCCAAGTTTTGAACGCTTTCAAGGCCACAATCTTCTCTTCATCATTTCTTCCCTTTGACCCGCATCATAACTTTCACTTCAACGTTATTCTTAGAGACATTTTTTGTTAACGTTGAAAACTTTATCGCCTTATTCACCTCACCAGTATCCCAACAACGAATGAGTGCAGCATATAACCTTCTGATAAGAATATAAAAATCATCAAGCAACACAGATCAAAGTGTCTTCAGTCAAGTGCATCGACCGTGCATTATATCACCTGCTTGCTTAAACAACTTCACTGCTCTTCATGCCATGAATATTCCCACCTTTAATACGTTGAATAAACAACCAATTCACTCACATAAAACAATGGTTTAGCTTTTCATGGACATATTATGCACCAGTTTCTTTTTCAGAAACCACTTTATTGCTCCCACAATATCGCATACAAGCTTATGCACGGAAATCTCGCAACGCATATTTTCCGCTTTTTTTTAAAGCAAAATCTATTCTGGTCATAGGCGCTGCAATTCACTTATGCTTTCGTCAAGATCTCTCTCCAGTAACCTATTTGCGCATATGCTTCACTATCACACAACTAGTAACAACAATTATTCAATAAGAAATTTTGAAGAAGCAATAATTTTTTTTTTTTCATTGAAAATCACTTTACAGAAAATAAATAAAGAAAATGATGAAGTACACAAAGATGAAGAGTAATGGCCTTATATAAATCAAGAAATACGATTGTAATGGCCTAAAAGGTGGCATGGCGTTGATAGCATACAAAAATCAAATCTGATAGCGCTAGCAAATTGTAGTGATTATCGATGGTACGTATCGATACAGCACGTTTAGAAGCGCCTTGTTGCATCATCATAAAAACACACACAAACACATTCATTCCCACATATCAACGAGTGTGCCTGCAACGATCGATATTAACAAGAATCAATCATATAGTCTACACAATCAAATAACTTCGACAAAAATTTTAAAAAAATATAAATAATACGTTGGCTATTTTTCTGCATAGAAATTAGAATTCATTGGAAAAACACAAGAATTGTAAATGAACGGAATCTGAAGAGAAAATCGCAACAATAAAGAATATTTTCTTTGAGGGAACGTTTAACAATGCTAATCAACGATCTAATAACGCTTAAATTTTTGAGAAATTTTTCTTCACTTAGAAATGTCACTCAAGGTATTTGAACTTTCGAAAACACAACTCGATAAATTTGATAGAAAATCTGGAAAATAGGCAACGAATGTGTCGAAAATATCATAACATAGTGTAACGTTGAGCCTCATATACCTATAACATGAACGGCTTTCGTTGAGTGCGCAAAAAAGAATGGAAAAAAAAGAGTTTAGCGTCTGAATGTGTGCAAATAAACGAGTTGAAGTATTTGCCATACATTATGAACGTATAAAAGTGCAAACAAGCAAATCAGTGTGCATTTCAAAAACATCCAATGGAATACGAATATGCGACGACAGAATTTAAAAAAAAAGAAAAAAAACCTATTTTGAAAAACTTTTTTGTGAATCAAGACACTACCCAGTTCCACCTCCTTCAAAAAGAACAGCCCCTAAGAAGTAGCAGAAAAAGAGACACATTCTCTAGAAAAGTGTTTAGTGATTCGCATCGAATGAAACTTACGTGGCAAATGAGACGATATTTGAGAGGAAGATTTTTGCTAAACAACATCCTTCATCATCGACCACGTCGTTCGACATCTGCCTTGATGCTCCAACACGACTGTAGTGGGCACTTGTTTGACCTGACGATGCTTGAGGGCAATTATGCACCGATACCGACATTGTGTTTATCCACCTCTGCTGCAAACCTTATAAGGAGGGAACCTGTATACCGATCAAAAACACTCTAGGCGCCGCTTGTGGATAATAACACACAACAAGACGATAGAAGTGAGAAGATATGAAATGCGCCAAGTCGTCCACAAAAGACAACTTTTGTTTCCTTTTTGCGTATATCTACCCGCGAAGCGAACCAACATAATGTTCAGTACAATGCGTGGATCATCGATTAGCACCAGCTGGAGAGCGCTCGAAATGCACACAACGAAAGAACGTCGCTGTGTTCAACAACGAATCGACGAATTGCCACCCTTCAACACGCAATCCACCCAACAATCGTCAACTCTAACCCACCTTGTCACCACTCTTTAAACATCACAGCAGAAATCTTAACTTAGTTCATTTAATGAACACTGTCGTCCGCTTCCGCCGAAACAGGCAACGCTGAAAAAATCGGTTGGCACTGTTATGATAGCTACTTTAATAGTTCTCTATCCTCGAATTTTGCTGAAAACAAAAAAGTCTCTTCTGCAATTATGAAATCGCCATATTCTTACCTTTTATAGCCTTAGCCCTATGTTATAGTTCTTCCTCGGCTATGCGAAAAAAAATAAAATAAAATAAATAAACCGACCAAAACAACCGAAGTACTAAATTGCCATGGGTTGAAAAACACAGCGAATAATCTGCGGTGGGTAGTCGACAATGAGGTAATGAAATTTATGATGGGGTTTTCTTAACGGTAAGTGAAAGGATCTCATATAGCATAGACTGGTATTTCGGAGCATTTTAAAAATAGCGCTCATTAGAAATCAGAAAGGTAGAAACAGCGAAACAACAGGTAAACAGACGAGGAAGTGGGAACATGTACATTATGAGAGGGAATATTAATTGAAATATATTCGCGATAACACTAAGCCTGGTGAGTTGCGCCGCTGATCAACTACAATAGACAATAATAATGCAGCCACTTTCGATACATACATGAATACGCTTATGAACTACTCCAACGCACATCGTCCGTCACTATTGACGAATTGGAGAATGTGTTGAAAATTGCATAGAATTTATATTATAATAAACATTCACTTAGATTACAACATGCAAACAACACACACAGACACAGACATACAGCAAGTAAAATTGACTTCGAAATAAATATGCAGTAAACGATATCAGTGAAGACGAGATGAAATTAAATCTTATTACTTATGACTATATTCACTAAGAAAGATTTTTTCGGAAGGTGGAGGAGAGGAAATTGTAAGGACGAAAAAAAAATTGATAACGTTGTCGGCATAAAAATCGAGTTATCGGTAGAATTCCCTTAACAAAAAAGAAATGGTTTCTCCAAGAATCTTTCCACTAATCAAGGAGGCGAAATATAACCACAGCATTCATTGTTCACCATCTAATTAGCAAAAACTCTCAGAAACAATTATCCACACTTGAGATTTAAAAAAAAAAAAAAACGAGCAAAACAAAGGCGAGAAAAGGAAAACGACTTTTGGGAGTTCGAAAATGAGTCGCACACAAGGAACGCACATACGCACAAATACGCAACGTGATCGAACTGGCCGCTTCGTTCAGGTGTGTTGTTAGTCATTATCGCGACGAGCAGACAACCGTATAAAAAGATCACATCAACGCATGAGATTGTGTTAGGAAATTCATAAAAATAGTGCACAATTGAGGAGATCAATCGACGAGCCGAATGTCTAGTGATCCACATTTACGAACTTTTGCAGCCGAATGTACGACATGATGAAAGAAAGCGAGAGGGTACGTACCAACGACGAAAACAGGACGCCAACCAAGAGAATGCCAACTTCAGAATGAAGTTGCTGTGACGATGCATCATACAGCTACGGCAAACAGTTTTGATTTGTTGATGTTCCTCTCGCATGACTCCTCCCATTGTGTTTAGCTTCTCACGGTTGTGAAATTACACCAATCACTCCAAAATTCAAATGCTATTCCACCTATGAAGTTTCACTAGGATTACTCGCAAAGTAAAAACTAGTGCATTGACTTCGCAATCGATCAGTGAGAATTTTAATATCAATTGCTCTTTATCAAAGCGGCATGTACCTCTTAAAAAAGAAAACAACATGCCTAGCCTCGTTATCACAGGCAGCTCTCGCATCCTACAACAATCGTGTGAGCCGCACACTTCTCGCTTCACTCTTAACACTATGGTTCATTGGTTTGTCGTTTTGAACACTCCAAACAAAAAGTGAAAGGTGACAGGTTAGAGAGGAGGGGGGAGTGATGGGAGGGGATGGTAATCAAACACCCCAATGCTTATTGCGCCTTAATTCGCTTTGCGTCGCATCACACGGGTACTCATCGCCAATTTATCCATTTCACCATGAAAATAAGTGAAAACGACTCAGAACTTTTGATGTTTATGGTGTAGCAAAGTTATTGATTGAAATTGTAAACAAAGTGGCGGAAATCGTCCAGAAACTTTCTTCAAATGCGTTCGCTTACAACAATTCATCTAAAACATCGAATATAAGCTAAAAAACTATAAAGTTTCCACCTCAAAGAGAGGACACTGCTCTGAGTGATGGAGACAGGTACACTTAATGATGGGTAAGTGTCTTAATCCGAGAATATTTAATAAATTATTCAAAATACTACACGCTTATATTCTAGCAAATAAAATTATTGAAATCTATAATCAACAAACGTAAAGCTGCCAATGGAACATTTAAGCGAAGCGGAAACATAGAACGACAGAGAGCGCTGACGATCGGATGATGTGCATACAGCAGCGCTACATTGTGAATTGTAGATAGGCATCAAGCATAAATGGGCCGCGAAAATTTCATGACGCGTTGTTGTAATTCACACGTGTTCAAGTAAACGTTGCTCTGCAACAACGATCTTCTAATGATTGCAAGATTACTGTTTTTTTCTAGTATGATATACCAACTTGAATCGTTCATTCTTAACCCCGTAATTTACATCCTACGATCGATATCTGATACCTCCATCGATCGTACATGTCATATCTTCATCGATCACCGAACCTCATATCCATAACATCTAATCATTTATGCATAAATCCTACTCGATTTTGGATTTCAATTATAACGTATGCTAGTCTAGAATTAGAGAAGTTAACAGTGGAATTACATAGATGGAATCATGGCTTAAATTACGCAGCCACTAGAGAAGGATCTACGCCTATAAAAAAGCGATTAGCGTATGCACATAAAAATAGGCTAAGAATATTTTCATTGAGACATAAAATGCAAAAACTTGGTTATTGCTAAAATCTAACTAAACACTAGTGCTAACGGCAACAATGACATCCTGTGCGATTGTTTTTTTATTGACGGGTCTTCGTTTGATCGCTGCTGGATGAGGTTGTTGCTTATGATGGAAAAGGACGTCAACAACTGCAATGAACTACGAAAGTGAACCTTCGATGTTTTTTAGAGATAATTTTTTTGATCGGATACGGCTATTTACTACTTACCAGAAAATCCACTAACTCCAAACCAACGATACAGAAATGGTAAGGGGGTTTCGTTTCAAATGGCAATCTAATATTTCTATTAAATGATTTTCATTTCATCGCAATTTTGCAACAAAATTGCTCAACTTCAACAAGCAAACAACTGCACTAACTAAAAAATAAGCGCCTATGTTGCTAGTGGTGAATGAAATCTCCCACAGCAGCTACATTCAATGGTAGCAGACCTTATAACCTTCAACGATCCTATTCTTTTGATTTTATGCGTTCTTTGAGGAAATGTACAGCTCGAATAGCGGAGATTTGCCTATATACACGGACGCGGTTGTTGCTTATTTGCCGGTCTTTGTCCTGTCGGTGTCAACCATACATGAGCTTACCTTCTCTCAACATACGCGTTTCGTCTTGACCTCAGGAAATGAATGGCGTGAGGAAGCTCACTGAATGCAAAATTTTTTCCCGTTGATCTTTTTTCTCTTCCCCTCTTTATAGTGTTTCCTGTTAGGCATCAAGCTGAAGTGGAAACTGACTTGTGACTTAAGGCATATGAGACTATTGGTCAGAATGAAATAATTGTGGATGAACACATTTACGCCTCTAATTTACGATCGAGAAAAGCTGCAACTGAAAACTCTAATAAATATGACAGCGATCTGGCTGGAAGGCGCTCGCATGTCACACACCGGTTCCATACCCGGCACAGATGTCAAAGCAGCCTATTCGAATAAACTTTAAACATAGCAAGTGCAAGATGGCAAATGCGCGCTATTTGCCTACCATAAACGACAGAGGAAATGGAAGTGAAACGATATGAGGTTATAGGGGTTATACGGTTGACGGCAAGCTGTCCAAACAACAACGATGCGCGCAAGACAAACGTCACCATTCGTAGCCGTAAAAGTGAGCACCGATCACGATTCCACCCAACAAAACACAATATTGGCGCGTACACAACGTAACAAAAAAAGAAGAAAGAAATCCTCCACTGCGAAAACGGTCATTGCCACTGACTGCCCACTTCAAATTCATCTCTACGTTGCTTATCGAAGGAAAGCACACAAACAGACACAGACACACACAAATGCACACAAACAAAGATAGCAATCGCATAAAAATAGACACTACGAATCGACGTAAGATGCAAATAGAAACAGAAATGAATCAGAGGCGATTTTCGAGATGGCATCCTTCTTTCAAGCTGTAGGAAAGAAATTCTATTTTATTTGGTTTTGGAACCACGCGGGAAATTTTTGCGTAAAATTTTAGAACTTTCTGCCCTTAATTCCATCCCTACTCGCCAACTTTCCATTTTCTTTAAGAGAATATTATAAAGCGACCTTAATTTGCGTAAAAGGGATCGTCTTCATTTTAAACCAAACATCGGCCACCTGCGTAACACTCTAAAAGAATCAAAATAGATCCTTATTACATCAGTATATTTCATCTATAGCCCAAGGTTTCACATACAACGAAAAAAATGTCCAAAAAGATGAAGAACTGCTATTGCGCATTATCTATTCGAAAAGAATGAAAACATTACTGACAAATATACGTTATATTATCATAAGTTGCAGTATTATATAGCACAAAAACGCATTAACTGACGACCTCATTATCCTTTCATGTGTTACATTCGCATACTATCGCTAGTTTGTCCATCAGGGCAGCATTTATCATGTAACGGAACTGCACACAGATGGATAATCACATTTCGATGAAATATTTTGACAGAGCGAATCTTTCTTATAAAATCAGCTATTTCAAGGATATATATAATATATATATATATATATATATATATATATGTCATACACATTAAAAATATGCACATAAATGGATGTGAACAAATATCTACTCATTCCCACAATTGTTTTTTCATTTGAACTGTGACCGTCTATATGTGAAGCGATGCGATAGTGCATCACCTTTTTTCCACTTCAATGAATCTAGCACATCGAGCAGCAATCAGTATTAAAACGCAATATCAATAAAATGAAATAAGGGAAACAGGAAATCACTCGCCTGAGAGGGCTGATTGAAAACGGAAATAAGAACATAATAGCCATCGGCTTAGAGGCGCATGTAAACTCAGAGGGGCTTCCACGAAAAACACAGAAGGCATGGTGATATGTGATGAACTCTACGAAAATAAACCGGAATAATCAGTGCTTAGGAAATATGCAAGTGAAAGTACTTCATGTATGCAAGGAGCGACATTTTGGAATATAGGCTTGCCACAATTCAACGATATTGATAAAAAAGAAGCATGCGTAGTCCCAAAAACTTAAACCTCACAACCATTCGTTATTCCCAAAGATGATGTCAGCTTCATCCGCTTTAAGCACTATTTGCACGGAATGTATTCACATGGGAAAATTTACAATGTCACGAGACGGGAAACGAAAAGCCACAATTCCATAACGAATCATATTGGAAAATAGAAATAATCGTTAATCGAAAAAGCCTATGTAGCGTTTAAATACGAACATCGACCAACCTTCTGGAATTGAAATGAAACAAACTGGTGAACGAATTCGACGAACGTTGAACTTACTACCTTTATGAAAATATTAGAGCGTGAAAAATACTCGACAACAAAATCATGCACCATCATTACATTAACCCAAGGAACGATGAACAAGCGGATGCAACGAAGATTCTAACACGGATTTGAAAAACGTACCCGGTTAGCCACTCGACCGTGTCGCGGAAGTATTCGGGAAGTCGATCAAGTCTGCTGGATTTGGCGTTTGTCGCCAGGTTGGATGCGCGTAATCGCGAAATGCCTCCTGATGAACAACGCCGCCTTGCCACGTGCCCTGCCGAAGATCTCTCTCTTCTACTCAGCACAGAGAACCCAAAAAGTAATTCCTTTCTGGCATATGATAGATTATTCAATAAAGTAATCTTCAAACTTTTAAAATGAGTGATTAAAAACAAGAGGAAGAAAGATGACCTTGACGGAAGCGACCTTGAAGCTTCACTTATCAATTTTCTCAACTATAAATATATAAATATAAATATATATATAAATATGCAAGTATAAATATATAAATATAAATATAAATATGCATATACACATGCATATATATATATATATATATATATATAAAAACTATTTTTGTTAGTCCACTGACTCGTAAGTGGCTTGAGTAAAAATTATTCTTAACATAACTTCCAGCTAAAAATACACATGAATTGAAATTGACTTCCGTATGGAACATTCGTCAGCTATCCTTCATGCGCCGCATCCACGAATTTGCGTCACAGGACGAGGGAGGTAAACTAGAAACCTTGAATTCGACCATAATATTCAGACAGGCGGAATTCGATGAGGGGATCACAAATCACCTCCCGCACTAGGTGTATGTCCCCAATGCGTCACAACAGATTAGGAGAATAGCCGGACTAGTATAACTGGTAATAAGCACGTTGGAGTTCGTAATAAGGGATGGGGATTCGCATCGCAGTGAGAATGGCATCGACCTCGACGGTTCTCGATATGCAAGTCGTCTTCAAATAACGACGAAATCATCCTTCTTTACCGTCCAGTCTTTTATGTTCCTCCTTCGTTTTGCTTTACTCAAGTACTTCCGGTCCTTATTTGCTACTGTCGTTTTGGAGACTTGATTTGCCGATCAAACAGACATGAAATTTTTCGATGAAAGATCACAACAGAAAAAAGCAGCAGCAATAGCAGATGCCTTAAAAGTTACATAACAGACAAAGCAGAAGTTTTATCAAAAGACATAATAACACTTTATCGCTTTTGAGTATATCTCGACGCAGTGGCAATATGTGGCTGGTACACCTTGCTTTTTTTTTTAACTGCGCGTGAATTGTTGCTTCATTTGTTCATGTGCGGAAATGTTTTTCTCAAGAACTTCGTCATGAATAAAAACATGAAGCACTTCAACGAACAAAACCACTAAGATATAAAGAGCAGACACGATGGTAAACGATACGATTTAATCGTAGAGTGAAAATAGAATGCGATCAGCAATGATGAACCATCGAATCCCATCCACTCTGCCGAATCATGACATCGCCATTATGCTAGTAAATGTCGATCGCTAAACTTTAAATTATTTTTTACAGTCTCTACAAGTAGGTTTATCATTTTAACTCCCGGTCAAGTATTGGCGGTACTTGCATAATATAGGGGTAATTGGTGATCTCATTGAGGCCTACCTACATAAAAACACGGGATAGATAATTTCAAGATTGCGTTCTTGGTTTCCTCTCTTTGCAAGATAGCCTAGCCTCAGGTCTTTTGAACTGCAAAGTTGCGATTTACAAACATTGACCGTAACATCATACTATTCGATACAGAATGGTGTGGCCTAAGAGCATCTACACTTCACACAGCCTCAAAACGTCAAGTTATGGGAGGAGTAGGAAAATGAACTCGTATGAGTGCATCTTAGCGTTTTCGCTATATTCAAGAGCAGTTCAGCCATGAAACAAGTCCAACACACTAAAAGATGATGAAAGCTTAGATAAGCCACGAACGAATGCTCCGTCTTATTGACAACTTAAACATTTTAAAAAGTGAGCAGCTGCCATTAACATTAAACTCCTAACAGCAAATACAATCAACTTTCACCATAAAAAATAACTGTGTGCTAAACAGCTAAAGGAATTTCCTCTAATTCTTTGCAAGATCTGTGTTTAAATGATTCGGGGTTTGTGAGAGTTAAAAGCTGCAAATGACCTTTCCTGTACTATGTACTACTTGGAAATTTTCGCCAACATGTTCAGATTATCAAATATTTCTCCAAAGGACATTAGCAAATGAATGCTAGGAACAACACTGTCGGGATTATATTGCAGATTATCGCCTTGTACTTACCAATCTGTCTAGTTATCATAGCTTGCCTTTGATATCTGTGCTGTTGAAAATGCCCTTTAAAAAATTTTGCCTGCAGGATATTTGATGACATTCACTTCAAACCTTATCGCATAGATTATAAAAATTATCTAATGGATTTTACCTTTAAGTCACTCGATTATCAACCACAAATAATATCACATAAAATCTAATCTTACCATTTACTTCAAACTTCTAAATGGATCCTCTTACATCTCATTTGATATCAATTTTGAATTTGCAATGAACATAATCCATCACAATCACAACTTACACTTCAAAACTAAAATTCTACTAGAAATATCGTTCACAATACTGCAACATTTAGAACTTCACAACAAATGATGGCTTAAAATAATCATCCTTTAGATAGTCCCGATCCTCTTTTTATCTTAGACGTACCCTACTAATATGAGATTCACCTATATTTTATTTTTTTTCCTTAAATTTATTCTGTATAGCAATGTTGTTCATATACGGCAAATGAGTAGATTTTTGTCTATTCATTTAATATTACGCACTCATATAGATAATAAACTTCATCGTTATTGCTATTTTTATTCAGTTTATCGCATTAACGATTATCTGGAGCGTATGTACATTGCAATATTATGCATTTTTTATATGTGCAAATAATTTTGTCTTATTTTATTTGTAGGTATTTTTATATGAGTTTATTTCATTGCTAGAGAGTAATTTTTATTGTTCTCCATATGATTAACCAAAGAAACAGCCGGTATCGCTATGATAGTGACGCATCGCTGTGAGAAAAATAAATAGTGAAGATACAAAGAACACCAAAAAGAATGCCATAAAGCTTACTTCATGAGCGAGGCTAAGCCATTAACGTATCCATCAACATCACTGTGCCATAAGTCGTTGGCTCAATATCGCTGAAAACGAAAAAAAAGGAGATAAAACTAACTGATTAAAAATGCTCGCACAACAAAATAAATGAGTGATGAAATCGGATTTTCCCGGGTATATTCTTCAGCTAGGGCATTTAAAGGATATACACTATGAAGCTGATAGAGCTGGGTGGCTATTCATCGTAGAAGCGACAGAGGTGGAACGCCTATCTGCCATAATCGATTTTCCCACTGCAAAAAGAACAGTACCCTCTAAATAAAACTAAATTATTGACAGTAAAAACTGCACGAAATAGTGAAAGTTTAACTGTTGAAAATAACGGGACTTTTTTGAGAATGAAAATTCATTTAGTAGAGTTTGAATAATATGTTGCAATGATTCGTATGCGTGATCCCATTCAAAAGTGAAGAATTTGATCAAATGCGATTCCATCCATAATCACGACAAGTGCTTCAATCTTCTAAAGTTCTACATATTGAAAGGAAATACAATAGTCAGCGGAATATTATTAATGCTATACTGTGGGGAATTCCTATTTCTATAAGCTGCGGTGACTGGAGCTTTAACTCGTGGAGGATACCAAGGAGACGGGGGAAAGGATCCTGGCGGATGATACATCCTACCGGGCTACGTTAGGCGAGGAAAGCTATGAGGCGTATATGCGAGACGCATAGATACTGAAAACTTTTCAAATTTTTAAGGCATAATAACGAGATTCAAGTTACCTTCTACCGATTCTAGGCCAACAAGTTACTCTGAATTCCACAGTAATAGTGGTGAGTGGACAACTTAAAAACGCATTTCAAAAAAAAATGCTGTAATGACGTCATCCGACGATCAATCAGACACAGGCATTTCGTCGATTGTGCGAATACGACTCAGGTATAGTTCATTTGAAGTGGAATCGAGAAAATCAACAGTGTCGAAGAAAAACCTCGAATCGTTTCTTCAATGTGCACCGCCTTTCGTTTATCACATGTCTACTACTTAATCATTTCACTTGCCCGTTTTCTCTGTCACTCCCTCCCTTTACACATATTTATCTCACTCGTTTTCTCTCCTCTTGGCAAGAAATAGAACTTACTCGTTTGTGGCGCTCTACGCGTTTTGTTCCACGCCGAAAAAAAAGCAGTTTTGATTGTATGAGGTAAGGCAGTGACATTGCAACTAAAGCTTATTACTATTGCCAGGTGTGCTGTCCCGCGCAATTAATTCGCAGTTATGGGTTGCATAAATTACACCCTACCCAAGACTCATTACGTCGGTTTAGGAGAGTTTATTTGCGGAAATGGCTGAAAGACTAACTTTTACACGGTTAATGACCATCGCAACACAATCCACGTTTTTTTGTCAACAACGATCGACAGGTTGTAACGTCACTATTACACGCACACAACAGGTTTCTTTGTCTAATCTCTATTGCATTCTTTTCTTTCCTCTCCATTTAACAGCGTGAGATAAGATCATATTGTGGAAGAGGAAGGATGTCAGTTTACTAGTATCCACTTCCAACAAAAGGTAAGATCTTAAGAACAATGGAAAAGGTCATGGCCATGTCGAAAATATTTAAATTATTGTGCAAAAAGTGCTCTATTCAGTCATCCCTTCTAGGGGTCACTATTGGTAATTAGCTCTCAAAAAAGCGAAACACTGGATAAAATATCCTTGAAATTAAAAAATACGACTCTATGAGAAGAATACTTCAATGAACCTTTTTCCACAAACGACTGAGACGTATATTCTCGGCTAATTGCCGAGGGAACCAACTTCCAGTATCAGAAGGATATGAGCAATTCGAAATGGGGATGCGTAAAGCCTTGATTCACTGAAAATAAAAAATGCAGCAACATATAAGTTTTTCTTAGATAAAATAAACGAACTTGCAAAGTTGCGTTTTCCCCTCTAAACAATGAGAATAGCATTGATCCTGTCACTTGGTCATCAAAAATATTGGTATGATCATTCACAAAAACTGCTATCATAAACCTAAATGTCGTATTTGCCTTTAAGTAGAACAACAGTTTTGAAATCTTTGAAAACAACACTCCCCAGCCTTCTTTCGAAGATTTGAAAAAAAAAAAAAACACAAGCCCTCTTGAATACAATACCTGCTCTCGAAAACTTGGGGAAAAAAGGCGGAATAACCGGTGTTGTTTACTAAGTTAAATAGAAACAAATGGGGGCAGTGACATTAGTTTTATAAGTTAAGATAGCTGAAGAAAGCATAGGTAATATGCAAAAGGTGGAAGCAACATCACGAGCAGTGTATATGACCTAAGCAGGTAAACAGCCGCCAAAATTACAAGAATGGCATGTTACCTAGATAATATGAAACAATTCAGTGATTCAAGTTTTAAAATCAGCTAGGGGATATTTTTCTATTGGAAGCATCTAGGTGCCACTTTTCTATCCTGATTGATATTATAGCACGAAACTTCATTATAACGGCTACGAAACACACCATAAAAATGGGAATGACAAATAATGCAAATTACATCGTTTAAAATTAACACCACTATTTCCCTAAATGCTCCGATGAGAAAAGCTTGAGATGATCCTATACAAATGAACTAGATTAGTATTTGGTTGGCTTTTATAACAACCGGTTAAGTGAAATGGTTTGCAAGCGAAATAAGATTAAGATCGACAACAGTACATCCTGAAATTGCGTGCGGCAAAACATCCGGACAAAGGTGATCATATAATAATCCTTAAAAGTAGGTTAGATGAAGCACTAGAGTGAAGAATGCCGCTGAAAATTTCCCAAATGAGGTCATGCGCCCGCCCGAAATCCACGAAATCAGAGAGCGCTGCGCGACGCGACTTACATGTGCCCTGCCCACTGCGTATCGCCGGCAGATTGCAGTTGGCGTGCTGCGATGGCCGAAAAGATCTTTTTGCGGGAAAACAAATCCTTTAAAGCGAACAGCTGATTCGCTTTCAATTTCGCACGTAGCCAACGTCTTTTAGGCACTCGTGATAGTGTGCTTAAGCATGATATGGTGAAAGGTGGTGTCACACTTCGAGCAGACGACTGTAATGCTGCAACAAATGCTTACGATGGAATGAAAAACTTTAGATAAAGTACTGCGGCTTAATGAAGGGCTACTGACTATAGAATATGACAGCCAGTTTTCACTCGAGGAATCAACCAGCAAAACAGCGTTCAAAGATAAGCTCGAAGAACTCGTTGTCGACACATCACTCCTAAGGTCGTCTCCGTAGGCAGCACCACGAAGAGAAAAGGTTCATGACGTCCTCCAACAAAGGTCATTTTCGTAGATGTTCGTGGCGCCTGCACAGGTTTTAAAGCGTACAAAACTGTGGTGAGATTCTTCGCGTTTTAAAAGTGTTTTTGCTTTCGTGTCCCACTGTGACGACTTCTTTGAGGAAAGAAAGTTTGATCGGAAAATTGACTACATCATTTGAAAGCGGCCTGTTGTTAATCAGCCCACGCTACCGAAGCAGACGTGATTATAGGGAATGTCAGTCAAGTCGATTTGTGTGCAGGGGGTGTGTAGCTCTGTTGTATCAGCCCAGCTGGCAGACATGATCCTGGGATATAGACACGACAACCTCGATGCGTTCCCCATGAAGAGGGAACATTCACTAAAATATACCTGTTTTTTAAGCTTTCCACTTTAGGATGCATGCAACGCAGCGCAGTAAAGATTGCTGTTGTACTTATATGAACGCATGCAGTACAGAAAACAAGTCTCCAGAATTGAAGGTTTTGTCAGCCAAAACAAAGCCGGGTAACGTGGCTGTCACCTTCAACAATTAATTCACTTTTTAAGAAGGTTTTCGCTATCAAACATTCCGTTGTGATCGTGAAGCTAGAAACGAGATTATGCAAGACGAAGCAGGCAACGTTGCTGTGCCATAAATAAATACATAAATGCGGTTGAGGCTGCTGCAACGCCAAAGTACTTCGCTTACAAACTACTCTACCTTGAAGTGGTTGCCCCTGAAACCTTTCATCTATAATCTGCCTGCGAGCATGTGTATTTGCATAGCTGCTTATGAGGAATTTATAGAAGTTATTTCTCGGTCGTATATGATGAATTACATAGCCACGGCAATCGCTGACCTAAACTCATGTTTCATGCTCACAGAAAACCTAATTCCATCAGCCTACTTATTGGAAACTTTTCAGAAGCCCTGCTTTTGTTAACCTCGTGCAATATCCTAATTTTGGCTATAAAACTGTTGATATATTTTGAGAAAACAACATATGTTTCTTCTAGAAAATATTTCAGTGACAGTAAATTCCTCAACTAGTGATCATGCACGAACCCATTCTGCAATCGAAACTCCCTTTGTGTAGCATAGATGAAACAACGATAAACATGTCATGAAAAGCAGTTGGGAAGAATGTGAAGCTATGTTGAATCAGCGCAACTGCGATGAGTGCATTTTAAATCTATCCAACCTCGAGGAAATGCACGAGTGTGCGTAATATTACTCAGATGTATGAGCTAAAGAGAAGGACCACCAAGAACGGAGCCACTATCGCCACAGCATGATCATATGGGGTGTTGAATTGGTGTTCTAAGCAATATTGAATTCGCTAAATACAATTTACTAGAATTTGTACATAAAGTGGATATGTAACAGAAATGCGAAAACATTCTATAAACGGGTCAACAATATGTTAAGAACGCTCTACATAGTACGCACACTAAAAATGGGCAATGTTGACTACTCGGTTGCGGATGACCATATAAAATCTAACGTATTTAGAGAGTACTTCTGATCTGCTTTCGTGGATGACAACAGCGTTCTGCCTGATCAAAGTGCGGCATGTTACAAAGCACTTAGGTTTTGTTGATGTTTATGTTCGCTCAGCTCTCAAGGATGTTCATAAGCTCAGTAACAAGGCCTCAATCACCTCCTAGGGTATTCCAGTCCTTTTTCTCAGGGCACTACAAAAGCAGTTTTTTGGCGTCTTAGTGCAGTCTACTACGTTCCATCTTTCGTTTATCCCCTTCTCCATCTTAGAAATGTGCGTTCCTTTCATCGTTGCTGAAAAGATAATCCGAAACTTTGATGAAAAACCTTTACAGATTAGTCTTATTCCTTCCGTTTGTAAGTTTTTTATATATGCGATAAAAGGTCACTTTATGAGAAAAGACTAAGTAACACGTTCTTCACCTCCCCTTCCGGTCACTGCACAATGTCGCCGCCTATTTCTTGTTCAGGTGATTGGGTATTTAAATGGAGTATGAAAGTTCAAACCTGAAATTGTGTATATTGATTATGCAAAAGCTTTGAGGTAGTCTACAACGAAAAGAAACGCTTGAAATTGGAAAAAATAGTATCATCGGCTCTTCGCTGAAGTGCTTCAGAGCCCTCTTATATGGAAAAACTTTTCAAGCAAGAACTAGGGGATAGTTACTTTGCTCCACACTCGATTCCAGAAAGTATTTTTTGCCTTGTTTTGTTCCTCGTACACATTAACAATATTTCCCATCACATTATGAGAAGTATCAGGATTCTTGCTGGTCACCTAAAAATTAATTGTCCTTGCACGGTGCTAACCATCAATTCCATTTTTTACAAAACGACCTTGGTGCGTTTATCAAGTGCTCGGGATTGTAGCACTTTAACGTTTCCCATGAAAATGTCATGTTCTTTGTTTCAGCTTCAGACACGAATGTTTTCTCAGACTAAGAATTAAGGTTCATATTTCTACAGATGTCCTCTGTGACCATAATGATGTGATTGGCCCTGACCTTCAATGGGTGTTGCAATGTTGCAGTGTTCCACTTTTGGTGGAAAGTTCTCCGAAAAATGCGAACTGTACTCGTTGCGATTTGCCGCGTAGATGTATATAGAACATCATCGAAAGGCCTTCATTACCTACTGCCAACCGATTTTCGGATACCCTATCACATAACTGGTTTTCGATGCTATAATGTTGCAAAATGTTCAAAAACGCTTCATTCGCCTTGCTTTTCCCATAGTTTAGCATTGTTCACAATAGCTGAATTATATTGACAGGTTGGAAGCCTTCAACTTAGAGTCGCCAAAATATTGCACCCTCGAAGTTGACCTCATTCGTTGTTATAGAATTGTGCCAGACTTCTCTAGCACTTCGTTCTTAGAAAAGTTGCAACTTCATCTTCTTTTTACTCGACGTAGGCATCCGTTCGAGCTTGCTAAAATTGTTTCATAGAAAACAATGTTCTCGATGGTCCGCAGTTTGGAATACACGAACCTGGGATATACTTTTTGCCAATATCACTACCACATCCACTACTTCACTTTTCAAACCGGGCTGACTCGTTCTGATTTTCATAGTGTTGCTGCTCCTGTGTATTGCATCCAATGGTGCTTGATATCTGTTTACCTGGATGCTGGATACGTTTTGCTTTCTCTCTTTGATGCTTTTGCCGTTGTCTACTCTGCTATCGATCCTTATGTTCATATTCTATACTTTTTTTTCAATTCCAGGTATTGGAATAAAATGAGTAAACTAACATGCTGCTTACGAATAAAATGTGGCGCAAGCTGACAGCAACTGCGGAAAAACTATTGACAAGATTTGGGATATATGCGGTACGGAAAAAAGAAATACCTCATTTGTTTAGATGTGTGGATGTCCATGAGCAGAAAATCCTCCAATATGAACACTTCCTGAGGTACTTTCAAAAATTGGAGCTCATCTCTAACGCAGACCACCTAGTTGACAAAACTTCTCACCGATGGGGCTCCCATTCAAAAAATGTGTTTTTTTTTTTTAAATCGGCAGAAGTTTTAGGAAAAAAGCTCTGTCTTTTGTCTGCAGTTCGTCTAGATGATGCCTTTTGCAGAAGCGTTTGCTCCCTAAAATAAGTAAATTATTTAATCAACTCTCTTAAAAGCGTTTTTGTACTGTATAGGAGAGATTTTATGGCCTCTTGACTAAAACATAAATTTTGGTAAATTGATCTAAGCTTTCACGATAACGATAGATAATAAAAAATAAGAAGTAATAAAAGATGAGGCGGTCGTCATGAAATGATTTGGACTGAGATAGGTCGTTGTTGCATGAAGCACTGCCCTCCTCGCTCGCTCTCATGTGCAAACTTCATAAAGTGAAGTGAGTGTGGTGAAACTTTTTAAATGAACCACATTCCCACCCCGTCTCTTATTCCTAAAGAGTGTAGGTTTTAGATCAACAGGAGACACATGAATGAGCATCTGATGCAGTACGTAGATTTTAACTAACAGACTTGTTATTTTTATTGCGTAGTTCTGCGTTAACTGCTTTATTTGCATATCAGTTTTAAAAATCGAATTAAATTATACTCGAAAACATCTTCATTTCTTAAGTGTGGAAAGTCAAGCAGATTTTGTGATAATATAAAGTTGCAGAATGAGATTAGGCAAGAAAAGGGGAATTAGTGGGCTAAGGTTTCCCCGCAGCACATCTAGCAAAAGAGATGACTTCTTTGAGCCGATTTACGCTTCGTCATTCAACACATTTTTACAGGCACAGCTGCTGTCTGCGTTTATTTTTACGACAAGAAGAAGGACACTTGATGTCGAAGCAGCATCAGTCGCTTCTCATTTTATAATGAAGGGTAAAGCAATAAAAAATATGACAAATTCTTTACTTGATATTTCCGGTTTTGATTTTGATGGCTCTATCTATGAATTTTGTATGGTGCACTTCGTTGTTTGTATGAGCGAAAATCTAGGCTTTGAACAATTTTTCTGCAACCAGGTAACTGCCCTATGTGAATAGACTTGCCCATTTTTTCTGCGCAGCTAGGTATCTACTGTGGGTGCAACAACGAAAATTGGAAGACCATTTATTGTCATGGAAACAAATATTTGGCCACGTCTTCAGTTTGTTTCAGTGATGCTATAGAGCCACAAAAATGAGTATGAGTCCATCATACCCTTGCAGCAACGTCCACAGCCGTAAACTCGTTTTCCTTTGCAGTCATGTTCAAATCTCTTACTCACAATCTCGAACAACATTTCCCCTTTTTGCAGCTAAAAATTGAACTGAAATCTTCGATTACACTCGCGGCGATACTTGAATTTTGAGCGCGAGCACTATATTGGGAAAGTTTCCTGAGGCGTGTGGCATCGTTGGAACTCTTGAAACTTATTTCATTTGAGATTCCAAGAAAAGTTGGATCATTTAGGCACAGGCACCTTCGAAGAGTTTTAAAACTCATTCCTCCTTTCACATCTCTCCACTCTTTTAATTTTAATTTTTATAAACTTGCATACAATGTTGATAACTTGCTTGGGAATATGCTAAGATGCATTTCAATCCATGGATGGCTCATATGGAATGTAGCTGTGCTTCGTATTTTGCACAAAATCAAGTAAATGCCCGCCCTCAGTCAACCTTTATGTCAGAACTAAATCCTCCCCACAAATTATAGAGAAGCATCGCATCTATGAGTTTTATTTTGTCCTCTACGGGAACATAACAGCGAATTCTTTCGATATTGAAGAATACAAAGTTTTAAGTTTATGGTTATATGTATTTCTTCAACAATTACTGATGAATCCCACTGAAGGTTTTCATGTTTATCACGCAACTTACAATTCTGCATTTTTCAGTAACTGCTCGATCGCTTCATCTCTATTAAAACTTCAGGATGCAGCGCCCACTGTTTTGCTCCGTCGATTATTCGACGCTGTTTCAGGATATTGGTTTATTAATACGAATTCATTTCAGGATATGCAATGGTCCTTTATCCGGTGCATGCCGCAGATTTCATTTCTTCTAGCGTTGCTACAAGAAGGTTTGATTCTCTGCACATATCAGATGATAACGATTATAAAAATACCTTTCATCATATTTTTACAATAAGAACGTCTACTTTTTTTGGTTATGCGTCATTTTCTAGAAGGTACCGCATCTCGATTAAGCAACTGTTGCGAATAACCTGCCCGCAGTTCCAATTATTCACCGTAGACAATCTCCAATATATCTTGGTGACTCAAACCTTTCTTATTGCTGTAAAGAAATTACAAATGGGTTGAGTGGCAAGTGCCGTAAATATTTTAGAATTTCACACTGGATTAACTACTAAAACTGCTGTTAAATGTGTCTTTTAGTAGAAGGCTTTATGTGCATGTAAATTTGACTTCGATTTTAGGAGAAGCAATTTCTGGCGAAGAATGTTGGTGCAGTGGTGTCGAAATCAGAGTTTCGAATGTAAAGCACTGCTTTGAGTTGGAGATGCCAAAGCAGAACTCGTGGACACAGGCTAATGACGATTGTGTTGACAGTGGAGGGCATTTGGCACATATCACAGACTCCAATACATATAATCTTCTTTTGCAGTATATAAAACAAGAAAGCTTTTCTTTTTTTCTGTCTCTATGATCGAGCTGTTACTTAGCATCACTTTAATAAACATTTGCCTCCTTATAAGTGGTACTGAAAAAAACGAAATGTCAAACTTAACTCTCATATTTGTGCATTTGCCCGGAAGAGTAAAAGAAATGCGGAAACGTTAGTAGTGGAGTCGGCTTTAATTCTTTTCTCGCCCTCAAATAATGATTTGCATGCTTCTTTTGTGAATTTGCAACTGAAAGCGCGTAAATTCAATGCCCTCTCTGTAACTACATATTAGCGTGTATGTCGGCCTGTCTACCCAGTGGTTTAAAGCTGTTCATGTTTCAAGTGCAGAAAAATCCTAGAGATTTAAAAAAATGCTTTAAAGCACCAATCGGATTGTACTTGCAAATAGTCGAGCCGCACAAATCGAGTCAATGAAAATATGATTGCATTGTCGCTCATATTTTATTATTTGCTAACATTTTATGAGATCAATTGGCCTGACAAGCTTGAATGCAAAAAAAAAAAATAACGTGAGCTCATCCAACATTCTGTTTCGGTTGTTTCTGCTTCCACACAATGTTCACTCTGTTTAATGGATATGTGAATTTTACAGAAAAATAACCTGTTTTTTTAGCCTTTTATGTGCATATTTTATGTAAAATACTTGAAATTCTTCTCTCGTACTTACCTGAATAACTTTTTCTAGCTAAAATCGCTTTATTTTTATCACTAAAAACAGTTAGCTCATTTCAGAAGTACTCAGCACCGGTAATGCTTGGCTATACAGTTGGTAACGCTCAACAGAATCTTATCGCTGTCCTCTGTCAAGACAATACGTTCATATCGTTACTCGCCAACAATTTCACAGAGCAAATCATTTTTGGTGTAAACAAATTTTTACTAGCGAAAAAAATACGTTAGAAAACTTAAAGTATGACATAAAATTTTCCTGACGACTGTGATGGCCCCAACAGAAAAAATCTTATCAGTTGAATATGGTAAAAATCTTACCGCAGTTTTTTTATATAATCATCGCATTTCATGCACAGTAATCTATTCTTCAATTTGCCTCAATAAATAGCTCATAATTTTATTCGAGCAAAGTCTTTTAAAAAATATCTGCGGAAATATTACTAACCTGCTTTGTGTTCTTGTATATTTATCAAACCTTTTCCCGAAAAAAGAGATAAAAATTTCTCAAACACTAATTTTTAGCCTACTCTCCCAGTCTTAAATGAGAAAAATGGCTAAGCAGTCATATTTGAATTCTTAAGTTATTTTTCTCAAGTCAAACCTTTCATAGCACTCACGTTTTTGACTGAAGCCTATCGAGATTGCTTCAAATGCCAGACAAAATTTGGCGACGGTTATCTAATTCGACCTTTCGTTTTTTTTTGGCGTATTTTGTGGTTAAGGCTGAAGTAGATTATTCATATTATGAAGTTGAAAATAATTTTTCCATGTTAATTGTCGCTGCTGGCCTATTCCATATTTTTCGGAAATTGTAACAGTCTTACACAATTCATGCAGAATATGCTTGAAAATGTCAATTTTTGTAAAATTTTGGCGGTTACATACTCGAAGGCGCTTTTGGCATTTTCGAAACCCACGAGTTATCCGAAGTTTTTTCATTATAACAAGAGTTTTTACCTTTTATTCCTCCTCCCATCCCCCCGATGATTCTAATTTTCGTTACAGGAACCGAGCAATGACGAGCGCTGTGTTTATATGAAAGAACCCGATTTCAAGCTGTATTTCCTTCCTTGCGATACCACCTCGCAGATTCTTTGCGATCGTCGTATCTTACAGCTTCTTTGTTTTCAAGAAATGTTTTCTGCGAATTTTCGCTTACAGAAATGCGAAATGGCAAGAGGGCGTTAATTTTTATGTGCTTGACGGTTGACAAAATTTGTAAATTTTATTAGAGTTTGATTTAGAAATAATTGTCCAATCAGCTCTATACTTACATTACTGAAATGCTGTTCATCGCATTGTGATGTAAAATCGAATGCATTTCAGAAACAGCAAACTGCCAAAGTTAATGAGCAAACAAAGTTGAATGAGTTGAATGAGAAAGAGCAAACAATGTGTAAATAAAATTAGTTCATTTAAGCTCATCAAATTGAATTGTCTTCAAAATCTCATCGGTGTATAGTTGTACTAATCTTTACTTAAGGAACTATCAGACATGATTTTATGATATAGTTGACCACAGATCTCTTTTTAATGATGTTAATTTTACTAGCATATGAATAATCGGAAAAGCACTTTTTTTAGCATGCTGTTTATAGGTATTTCATTGAAATCTTCAGGAATTATTCTTGAAAAATCTTACAAAATTCTTTTAGCATATGAAAAAGACTATTGCGGAATCGAGATCAATTGTTCGTATGTGAGCACGACGCTTCCGTTATTGCGAACGACAGCAATTATGTATATTTTCTATGAATTCGCCTAAAACATTTATCAAATATTTAGATTTTTAGGATCAGTCAAAATATTGAGAATTCACGCAGTTTTCAGGAAGTCGTAACCACTGTTAATTGCGGATAAAAAATTTCAAGGATTTTCAGCTGAAAAAAAAGCATTATTAGAAATAATTATGCTGCTTATATTTCACAGACTTGAAAGAACTTTTTTCACGAAATGATTGGGAATGAGAACGCAAACGTGAGATGATACCACCCAAGTAGGCGAAAACCTTCCAGGACTATGTGACTTTAGATTGGATTATGGAAATGAATGTTCCAAGGTGATCAGAAAACCTTTCAGGAAAGAAGCGGTTACGACGCATCTCAAAAGTTGGTAACATTTCTCGTCAGATATTGTTTTGTTGACCAAGTGCGATAGAAATCCATTCAAAAAGGTGAAATTTTCAACCAGAAAATCGCTGTTAGATAACAAAAGCAACAAAAATCATTTGTAAGCGTGCAACTGCTCAGCTGAAAGTATACTACATGTCATAGATTTATTCTAGTTTTTCCCACTCATTTTTGTTCAACTTGGAAAACCTGGAAAAGGGCTGAAAGTGTAGTGGCTAATATAGGATGGTGATGAGGAAAGATGAGAACGCATATGTCTTCCTGCAAGGTTCAGAAAGGAGGGAGTTCAGTTGCTTCCATGACCTGTGTCTATCTTTTAGTAAAAACATGCCTATTTGCGCTTCTTTGCACTGGCAGATCCTAGAAGACGGTTAAAACCTTACTTTCGGTGTTTAATCGGCACTTTTCTCAATCTAAAGCATCATGCGAGCGTCGAAAGAATATTGGACTGTCGGTATTCGTAGTCAAGGTTTTTGGACAAGTCTGTTAACAGCCTTCTAAGAATAATAAGAGTGAAATGGTCTCGGAATGAGTCTTTTGGGGGTTTTTTAAGCTGAGGACAAGCGCATTGCGTTGAAGGGATGCATTGGCAAAACGATGACCGCAGTTGAGACTTTCTGTTCTAGAAGGAAGATTCGGTTAGATCACCCAATGGAGAAGCTAAATACGTTCGAAGGTGAACAGATTTAGTAAAAATTAACAGGGCGGAACCACTTGAAACTTGTCTACTTCCGTGACATGGTCGACCAGATTGTTGTGATCTTCATAGAGATGAGCGAAAGTTGGATGTTTGCAACTGTGGATTCAGAGCTCACCGAAGAGTCGCTGACGACTGTCTGATCTATAGTCATAACTTAAGCCGAAAGCATGAGGCTAAAATGCAGCTCTGATATCCACGGCTGAGTTCTTTTGGAGCCACAATCAAACATCTTCTTAGATCAACAATATTTTCACGCTCAAAGTGAAGACGGGAAAACCAAAGCGACTGCAACACTGAGAGGATGACTTTAAAAATGAAGGCTCTCTCTCCATAATTAACAGCTACTTGGGCGGCCTGAATAAAACAGCCACCTCAGAGCATGAATTCAACAACACTTGATTCCTGCGGAGCACAGGTCATGACCAGCGCCATGGACAGCTAGGTGCAGTAGGGGTATTTCGGATTCTCCGCTGTAGGAGCTGAGAGTACAGGTGAGAAGCAAGCGCATGGTGGCCTGAAAACTCTAGGTTCGAGACTTATACGGAAATATCCCAAAAGCTGAGAGTGGTGTTTTTCGAGAGGGTCATCATGGTTATGATGTGACAGCTACATTCTTTTGCAAAGCTCCTTGATCGAGATTTCATCTAGTAGCTTATGAAATTCTGTCAATCCATGGTTTTCGATGTGCCGCGACGTTTTATTTATTAGAAAAAAGGCTCTGGAATGCCATATGTATGTTTACTCGAACCGTTTGCTCCATTTTTCACTATTAACATTCGCAGCAAATATTTTGCTTGCGGTGTTTTTAAGCGAAGGGATACCCCTTTCGTAGGTTAGAATTCTGTGCGGCGAAGAAATCGGATCGGCTGAATATTAAAAAATTGTTTAAAATTTTAAAAAATTGCTAAATTATTAGAAATTTAAAATTAGAAATTGTTAACCAAATTGTTAAAATTTTAGTCCATTGTAAAGTAAATGAATCCAAATGAAGAAGACAGCAAATATAAGTTGTTTCTTATGCATCCTTATTTTGAACGCACCTATGAAATGGCAAAATCCAACACTTCCGTAACTTTACAGAGACAAACTTAAAGCACCTATCATGTAACCATAACAGTGAATCAAGAACGTCGACAACTAGATTCTTGAAAGCAATGTAAACTACTTTCACTGATATGTCTAAATGGACTTAGTACATTCGTGCGGGCAGTAGTTTATATGTGATGCCTTCACATGTCAGGTCTACTAACAAATCCACAAATATTCAAGGATTCATGATTACCGGCAATTTTCTTAATGGCTTATGATACATAGTTTGTTTAGCAAATCAACTAACAGCAAACGAAAACATCGGTGAAATCGCTTCTGCAAATCAAATGCATCTGTCCACAGCCAAAAATCGAACTGTAGCGGTGGAAAAAACCACAGCGGAATGGGCTGTGAAAGCATCATGGAGCAGGGCAGATGGCTTGCCTATGGAACAGGATAACAGCCTATCGACAGTGTCGGGTTTTGATGCAATTACATCGGATGATAATCACAAGTAAGCTCAGCCAACACTGAAACTGCAACATTTGTGCTCGATTGGAGAAAGAGAAGGGAGTGGGGAAAGGCTTGTGAAAAAAAGTGTGAGTTATATAAGGAAGTTAAACAGAAGGACGAGATGGAAGGGAAGAGTAGGAGGTGAGGGAAGGGAGGAGGGTAAAACAAATTAGACTTTTTCAGTGTCGCATTTTTGGGTGGTGTTTAGCAGGTATCAATCAACTTTGAAGCTATTCAGTCGTTCGTACTCTGAAGCACTATCTCAATGCATCCTCTCCTCCTTCGAATTCTACCCCTCCATTAATCATTTCCTATGCAAAGTTCTTCTCCCTCTATAACAAATATCGTCTTTTCGCATTTTCAGTTTTCAGCATTATTGGAAAACTAGCAAATCGTGTTTGAGCGAAATCGTTGCATCAATGACGTATTTGCAGAACGGGATCACTATCGCTGTTAACGAATGCCGGACCACCCTCGACGGCAGCATCGCCTGCGGGCAGTTCTACGAGTAGGCAATTTTCAGTCTTGCAAATTTATTCGATTGGCAAATAGAGGCAGCGTTAAATTCTGAAGTAATTAATCGACGTAGTACAATAGGCCAGCCTGTTAATCATGATTAGTAGAATCAAAAGCATTTTTCTGTTTACAAGAAAAAAGAGTTGTGAATTCGTAACTGTGATTTCATTAGGCCTAATCATCGTATGACTGAGGAAAGAAAAAATCACGAACAAAACTATCCGAGAAATGGAATTTTTACCGAAAAAATATTTTTGACGGGTCATCTCTATTTTGTTTTCAAATATGACAGTAAATTTATTTAAAAAACAAAAGAGCGCTTGCTGATTCACAAAACTAGCCTTCATAAATGATCACTATTTCCATTGGCTTTCAAACGGTCGCACTGTAAAGCAGTAATTTGGTAGCCGAGAGGTGAATCGGAACTCGTAGTTAAAAGCCAAAAATCTCTTTTGAAAAAATTTGGATAAGCCAATGCTTTTTGCTGAAGAACTGCAAGTCGGAATACTGCCTGTTAGGGAATTGAAGCAACTCTGAAAGTAGATGAATATTTTGAGCAATATTCAGCAACAGCTGGTGAAGGCTGTCCAAGTGGGTCGGTTTATTTGTTCGGCTGGTGCATTACGTGGTGGATTTTCCTCATCATTGCTTTGCTTCTGTTGTTTTTGCTGCTGTGTTGCATCGCATGGATTCTCCACTGTTGTTGCAAAGTTCTCGTTTATCGTTGGTGAGTTGATTTGTTGCGAACGTTTTACAATATTTCTTGACAATATAGCTTCATTCAGAAAGATTACCTCTCTTTCTGATTTCACTGAAATTGCGATGAGAATGCATCTGATTGTTAACCGGTTTGCTGGTGGGTTTAATGCAGTTCGAAAAAAACGAGAACGCTATAACAGTTCACACTTTATGTCTAATCTTGTATTAAATGCGCCTGATTTCGCTAATTGCAGAAAACACGTGCAGTGTCAGGTTTTCCGCCACATTCTTCCAATAGTTCAAGTTTTGCTTAGTTCCACTTATTTTCTCGAAATTTGTTTTCAGTCAAATGAAATCCACTGATATCAGTCGTCGAATTGACGTCGATCACAAAGGCAATCAAACTGAATCTGAGATGTTTGAAGGTGATCGTTTATCATTCAATAAACAAATAGATTTCAGGCACATTATGAAACATTACTCTTTAAAAAATTCTTTTACTGAAGAAAGCTTTCACAAAGATTAGGG
The DNA here is from genome assembly GCA_006503575.1 of Baylisascaris schroederi. Classification (NCBI taxonomy): domain Eukaryota; kingdom Metazoa; phylum Nematoda; class Chromadorea; order Rhabditida; family Ascarididae; genus Baylisascaris; species Baylisascaris schroederi. Next base: position 1,493,161 of record QEWY01001293.1, read on the forward strand.
AAAGAGCCTATAAAACGAATCCTGACACAAATGAGCACTGCGAGCTTCGATAAGTAACAAATTCACCTGAATTTGTTATTCAGGTGAAACAATGAAGTTAGAATGAGTTAGAAGTCATTGTCTAATGAATTATGTAATTTGAAGTTTTCCTTTTTTTTTATTGCTTGGATTCGCAAGAAATTTATAATTGAAAATAAAATGCAGCATCTCTTCTCATTCTTATCCTTCTCTTCAGTTCACAGACACCAAATTTCCATGTCTCCTCTAAATTCGCTGCATTCTGTTCAGGAAAACTCGATCGCCTAAAATAGTCAGTCCTATAACTTGGCTATCGCAGTTAAAAAAGCAGCCAAGACGCCCTTAAACCCCATCAATCTATTCTTATTTGCATTATAGATAAAAAAATAAGCATTGTTTTGAAATTTTTTCATTTATCATCTATTTGGTTATATTTATAGCGATAAGCAGTGGGACGAAAGAGAAGAAAGCAAAAAAGAGGATTTCATTGAACTCGGACGTAGTGTCATTCTCAGGATCGGAGTATCAGAATGCTCATCGTGACTATATACCGGCTCCGGTTGAAGTAGCACCGATACCGGTCATTTTTGCACCAAATGATGGCGACGTCAAAAAAGGCGAAATCAGTTGCAGTCCCAGAGCAGCTGCCGTAACCCGTCAAGCAACTGATTGTTAATAATTTTTTTCTTCACTAAGACCTTCTACCGAGCGTTTCGAGGGAGATTTTCGAGGATTTTTTTTTTTTTTTGCAAATCCTTGAAGCTCGGTCTCTCCAGCTGGTGATTTCATGAGCTTTATAGAGTCGCACATTCACCTTATTTGTGGTTAAGCGAAGTGCAGCTACAAGAACGTCTACATGAAACGTTTTACTTTTGCCATAGAAACTTCCAACTTGCATCGTTTTGGATGTTACCTTACGATGACTCTTATAACATGTTCCTGAAAGTTTTTGCATTTGTGAACTGCTTACCACTTTTAAATTTTCTTCAAGTTAGTTCGATTGAATGCCAAATTTTAATGGTCATTGCGTTTTTACCATCGCAAAATCTCACGTTTATCCCTCTAAGGCCTCAAAGAGGTGCGTTTAAGTGTTGAACATTGTTAAATTGCAGCTTGATCTATTTGAAGAAATCGATTTCTAGATATTGAAACGTCCTGTACAAAAGGTTTCGACGATCGCAATTGCAAAGATGAGGAAGTGATGCCTGTGACGGCAGCCACATCGGTTGCTGCATATGCATCAGCCACTGAACATGAGCCACAAAATGGAGATGAACACAGACGGGAACTTCGTCGAAATACAAACTCAGTTGAAGAAAACGAAGAAGCATACGACATCGTGAACGAACCAAGAATAACTAAACATAATCGAAGCAAGCCTTCCAATGAGGACAAACAAGAATCGCCAAGAGGAGAGGAGGAACCTCCCGATATGCCCAAAAAAGATAACTATGAAAAGGACGCAGGCATCGCAGCGTAAGTGGGAAGAGATATATTTTAAAAACGGACAATTAAAAGGGCACGTCTATGTTATGTTTAAACTAGGCGCTATATTTAAATTAAGAAAACTAATTCGCATGGAGTTTTTTATCATAAATTAATGAACAAAGCTAACTATATTAATATGCAAAATGCGTTAATATTTGGAGAACATAGCGGTAAGCTTAATCGTCTTATGATGCAATTCGCTCATTTCGTAAATGAACCGAGAGGTTGCATTTTTCATATGAATGTAGGAAAATTAATATAAATGAAAAAGACGATCGCTTGAAATAGGCAAGTATTATTTTGATGGAAATCTCAGTTTTGTGAAGGAAAGGAAATCTGAACTCAATTTAAAAAGCTAAGGGAGTGCATAACTAATTTGTTCATTTGAGGGAAAAAGGTCACTCCTTAGTATGACACTGAATCAAGCTGAATTTTACACCGTTGAGATTTTCTAGAAGTCGATAATTTATGTTCAGATCGACGTCATTCCGTCGTTTTCCTTCTCCGGCGCGCTCACCTGTACAATTCCCCGAACCACCCCCTCGCATGGCCATCGTGAATACCGAAGTAGTCTCTCGTTCTCCACGAGGATCAAGTGCAACCAATCAACGAGGCGTGTTGCCGACAAATCGACCGGTAGCATTTTCTAAATTTTCGAGCAGTTTCTATATTTTCAATGATTTAAATGCCTCCTTAATGAAAGAAATAAGAAATGAACTGAATTCGCCAAGTGGAAAAAGGTGAAAAATATCTGAATTTGCTATTCTATGGAAAGAATGGGTGCCCCATACAGCAGCTCACTCGCCTTGCCTTCAACGCACTTTTATCTGTGGAGACGGGTTCGGCACTATCCCACAGTCCGTCGTCGCGAATGAAATGTTTTCAAACGAATGTGTACTGAGCAGATGAAAATGCAGTTAGTGAAATATTGAAGATCGCACTAACGAGATCGCCTTGAGGATAGCATCATAGTGAGCTTATGTCAAACTGAGGCATACTGATCGGCATCCTGTATGCGGTTATTAACAATAAGGTGCATTAAGGTTTCACGTCACTTTCCAAATGGAATTCCTCTGGAGTCACCTGTAAACGACGACAAAGTAGCGTCAAATGAGGCAGCCAATCGTGCAATACGGAAATCCACACTTTCCCGACTGTCACGAAAAGTGACACCCGATGTTACCCCATCACGACTCAGCACACGCTCTCGTGCAAAAATTCAAAAATCGCCCTCACCAAATCCATTTCTGCGGCGATCGCATGGTGCGCAAGGAGGAGTTAGCGTTTTTCTTACTTTTTTTGCCGCATCCTGAGAAGCTGAATGCAGAGACAAGTTTGCCTCCGAATCCTGTCTCGTTTCCACGGCTTCAAATAAACCCGTAGGAATATTTGAACACTCTATCTATTTAAATCGATGTAACAGCAAATTTAAAAGAACAGTTAATATTTTAGGTGATCACATAATTGTCGGTAGATTTTAAAGCAACAAAGAATTTGGTTTAATAAGTTTCAAGGCCAATAAATGCAAAAATTTATTGCGTAATAATTTGAATAAATGCAAGAAATGAAGGAATTTATGATGAAAATCAAAAGGAGTGCATCAGTATTGCGTAATCAATGTTTTCACTTATATCGTTGTTGTGAAAAAAACTAATCAAAATTCCATTCATACTCAAAATTATGAGAATAGCGGAGCAATTTCATTTCTTCAAAAACTATTCGCCAAAAATTTCTTCATTCATAAGCTGTAAGCAAAGAAACTTGTCGATTATTGTAATCAAAAGTCTAAAATATTCGCGATAATATTGAAATATATGAGGTCATTTAAAACGGATGGGAATGCTCATGTTGATACTTTCAGTAGCAATATATATCTCATCGAATTTAAATTTGCCGTTTTCATTTTGTAGTTGCGATTTATTCTTTGTGCATAGCGTTTTTATTTGTCACAAGCGAAAAATACAATCTTAATTGCATGATTGCTTCGTGAGGAGTTTCATTTTATGAAGGCCGAATGCGCATAAAACTTTGAAATTTTCATGGCATTCATTTTTTGCTATCATCGCAACCGAACATTCCAGAATAGTTATACTATGGCTGAGAAAAAGTTGTCGAAAAATGTTTTAATGATTTTCCCTAATTCAAAGGTGGTGAGTCGAAATAGCGCAATCAATCCGGTTGCATGGAAGCCATGGGCAAAATCTCTGAAGTCATTCTCCGATAACCCCGGATTTCTTGACGACGATTGATGAATTCTGCTTTCTGCAACGCTAACAGGAGCGAAAGGAATGACGAAAGAATGCGCCATCTCGAAAGAGCGCTTAATTCGGAGACATCAAGAGATGTGAAGCGCACATTTTGTCCCATTGTGTATTCGTATATGTGGTATTCAAACAAGTAGCTGCTAGCAATTAAACTCTTCTATTTTTAGTGTTCAGTGAAAAGTCAAAAGCGAATAAAATTTCTTAATGAGACGCATCGTGTAGCGCACCGAATCTCAATAGTTTCGAGTTATTCGCAAAAGAATTCCTTTAGGAATGTGCCCTACGGAACTCATCTGGACTACCAATTAGCCAATTAAGTAAGACGACGTCAACTCGATTTTGAATGTTTATGGTGGCTGCATTAAACAAAAGCGGTGGGGTAACACTTGGAATTTGGAATGTTTCATGATGCGTGGGGACTTAATGAGCCCTGTCATAGGTCTAACCCTTGAAAATTTGGATCTATAAGTCTCCTAGGATCCCTACAAACTCGTTTCCTTTTTCGTCGATTTCCATTCTTGTTTTCTGGAAAATTCGTTATTGTGTTAGTGGTATCTTGCTTGGAGTTATGAACAACCACCAATCCGCTCCGATTTCTTGCAACAGAGTTGGCGAAGAACAGTTTCACCAGTCTCTCGGCTGTACAGCCCGCATTCAAAGAGATCAGTCAGGAAGGGCTAAATGCAGCCCAACTTACGGAAACTCTTACCTGGAACCCGCCCAGTTCTACTTTCGCTGTTACTATAACAAGTAGTGCTAAGGTTGGTTTCCCTATTTTCCACTCATCTACTGGAAAGGGCCTTAAACTATCACCGTGTGACACTGCGTAATTCGCAGCAGTGTGACAATAATAGTATATTTTGTCAGAGAGAGCAGTTTTCGAATTAACGTGTTTACTATGACCTCACCTCGAAGAATATTTACCGTTACTCATCAGTTAACAACATACACTCTCAATTGTTAGCCGATAAGGTTCGTTATCAAAGCTCCAAAGAGAGACGAAGTCACGAAGCCAAAGAGGAATGGGACCCAACATTCAAACAAAGACAACCTCTGGTGCAAGCAGACGAAAACAATCATGAAGAAGACCAAGTTGTGCTAGGATTAAAGCCATGAGTCTAGCGCGAGCATGACCATACACTCGTCTTTGTGAGCGTAACAATGCAATCGGCTTGATCGGCAGTTTGTTGCGTAAACGAACGACCATTGTTTCTGCAAGCAGTGTTCTCCGTCATGACTGTGCAGGACGACTGGTGGAAATCTGTTCCGCTCGAACTGTCCAACATAAACGTAACAGTCCTCTCGTCGCCAGAGTGGATAGGTCTTCTGCGCAGCCCCACTCAGTGAACGTGAACTGTGCACACCATCATCGTTACATGAGCATACAGTGCTTTGATAATCAAAAAATACAAAAAGGTTCGGTGCAATATCCTCAGAGGGTTTTCGAGACATCGCAGAGATATTGCAGATATTCTTCGCAAGAGCATAAAAAACGTTTTATTTCGATGTCTATTTTGCTTAGCAAAATAAACATTTTTAGTTGTGCAGCAATGCCGACTTTGTTTTGGTTGAAGGAAATGTGAATAACGAGTAGCAGGAAATGTGCTTGGCTAATCCACTAATTAAATTCCTCTCATAAAATTTTTGCTACGACGACGACAGCAATGCTCTTTTTACAAATGACTAGCACAATTGGATTGGCGTATAATCGTGAGGCCGTGACTTGCCTACTAATTCAACACTTTATATGTGCCACAACCTGAGCTCGAGCTTCATTGTGCATCTCAAAGTGATCTGTGCTGCTGTCTTGCACTTGTTGTTTACATCCTTTTCATTTCTACTCTTTCGTCATGCTATATGTAGATGACAATGCATCGGTCCAGCTCTTCCAAGATTAAAAGAGCGCTTCCTTCTTAAATTCCATGTTCAGTGGTTTCTTTCTGACAAATCTGTTGGGAACACTGTTAACTCATACATGGCAGGACAGGTGTAATAATTTGCGATGTTGGTGAAAAGTAGTTCTGAAAAATTTTCAAGCAGCTTCTCCTTTTGCTCGATTTTGGCAGGTGATAGCGCGTATCTTGTGAGGGACGTAGGAAATCAAGAGGGATTTATTGTAAAATATTGCATGATTTTGCAATCATCTTGCTGAAATGAAAAAAAGGTTATCTCCCTTCTCTGATAAAATAAACTAGTAATCATTTTCCTTGAATGATGCGAGGAATTTTGAGTCGCTTTAAGAAGTAGAATTCATTGTTTTTCCTCGCTTGGTTTAGCAGTTACGCAAGAAAAAAAAATCCTTTGATGAGAGGGTTGTTTGGATTTCTAGGTGATAACTGAAAGAAGTAAAATTTTTGACAAATGTGTCTCAAAAAACTATATTGATATTTAAATCAACGATATGATTGAAAAAAATGGTTGCGTACTCGCTCAAACATTTTTTGGTAATGTTTTTATTGATTTTTTTTCCTGTTAAACTGCTGAAGTAAAGTTTGGTCAACCTTCTGCAAAGAATACAATTAAGCTTGTTTTTAATTTCTAAAACTCTCGCAACCTTTACTGTCCAAAAATATGTTTTGTATGGCAACATACTATCAATGAAGCATTCCACTCAGCCAATCTCTTCTAATTCTTTCCTAAACACTCTCAGAACCTTTAAAAAATTCAAAAAAAGAATATCTAATTCATTGCTCAAAAACTTATCATTAATTTATTAGTTCTTTTTGCAGCCATTATTCTTTGCCATATACTAAACAATCAAATTTTCAAGTGTTTACACACTCATATAGCATTCTACTACTCGTCTTCCCCAAATAATTTGCGTAAGCACGTTGAAGTAACATACAGGTGGCTGGATATGTGCCGCGGACACTTCTCTCAGACCCATTTCTTAATCTGAAGATCTGGCATTTCCTTTAGCATGAGTTGCTCATGGAGAAAAAAAAACCGTACCATTCAACATATGTATGATTCTCCCATTCCGTTGTTTGTATAAAGTCGTAAGATTTTTTCGTATCAAAATCATTAGTGCACTATATGATCTCAGAAAGCCTTCAATGTTACTCTCTAACAATGAGAATCTACATAGCAATTGTTGATGTTTCGATGTGCACATATGCGTGCGTTATGTATTCATCTATCGGCTTTATTTCTCTAGTGGTGCAGCATTTGTTTGATTGAGTTGTTTTTAACTGCATTGATACCTACATATTTGATATTAATTCATTATTCGTCTGATTGTGTCATGTGATGCCAGTCGAGTGTCATCCATTCGCTCGGTTATTATTTTTGTCGATTTAAACTAAAGAATTTCGATGTGTATAGCGCAAATAGCCGTTCCCCTAGTAGCACGGCTACTTCTTTTTTCAACTTTGACTTCATATCGAAATATATTGAGTGATAAATTTGGAAAAAAATTTCCATCGTTTATTTATGCCCATTTTAACTTTTCTTTCTATTCCCAGAAAAAAACAAAAATAAAAATAAAGATTTCTGCGAATGTGCTAAATTTTCTCCGAATTTTCAATATAGCTTCTGAATTTGCAGATTTTAACTGAAAGGCACCAAATTTTTTGGATATGAATCAGTTTCGTATCTCCAATTTCTTCTGAGGTTTATCTGCCAAGTTCATGAGTTCTGATTAGAAACATTTGT